>JARYHS010012519.1:185255140-185421940 GCA_031002005.1 Vandiemenella viatica
GATCACCATTAACTGATTTAAGTGATTTGACGGAAATTGTTAGATTTTTATGATCAAGAAGTTTATCCGTTCTGACTATAACTTTGCTCTTAACGTCACTTACTTAGTTGTATACAACAATGACAGTAGAACAATTTCTTCTGACAGGATGCCTGAATAGCATTTTGAATCAGTAACTGCTACGAAAACTAGTTTTATTGTATCGAAACTTTGGCTTGCCTTTCTATCTAAGTTAAAAGTAAGCCGTGGAAGCAGTACTTCTTTTCATGACATCATTGAAATTTTTACCAATGCTGTTGGCACTGACATTTTGGCTGTCCACTTTCAAGTATATTTGTCAGTAATTTTGTGTATGTCACGGTCAACAAAATCCATGTTTTGGATTTCAGAGGGTTAACGAAATAATTTCAGGCTAACAGTGGCCGTGGTCGAATTCCTTTACAATCCTTGGTAAATAATCTTTTCCGTGACATTTAAAAAATATAACATTCATTTAAAGACTGAATTGGTAAAAAATAAACCAGAAAGCATTTGTGTAAGTTTATCGATACGTGCAGCCTTTCCATTATTTTAGCTTCTCAGTTGGTGTATTGTGGTGTGACAGCGTCACCCACAATGAATATAATCAAATCATTATTAATTATATTCATATTTCTTTTTTTTCCTTTTTATTATATTCAAGTTTATTAATTATTTAATCTTGGAACGTGTAAATAAATTATAAATAATGAGGTTTGTCTGAGTAGGTTAAATGTATGTTTAAACCAGGGCGGCCGAAGGAATAGTTTATTATAAATTAATTTTTCTGTAAACGCATGGCTCAGAACGCTTAAATATTGAAGGCTAGAGACTGCCATTTCGGCCGTTGAGGGTGGAACAATGGAGCAGGCGAGGCGACTCGGTGGCGCCGGGCCAGCCCGGCTTGAGTCCCGTTCGAAATCGGACAACGACCTACCCCACCTTGCCGCTACCCCGAAGGCCAAGTAGGAAACGCGCGAAGGAGTCAGCGAATGTTACGCGTGATATTAAACACGTGACGACGGAAATGTGTAGCTAGCCAATCCTGAACATTTATTGGGGGCTACAATACTAATTCCGTGTAGTTCTTTTACATGTGGAGTGCAACTAGCCGAGGAAGAAGAAGGAGCCATCTTAGACATCACTTGGGTCCAAGACGAGCTGGTGAACAGACGTGTCAGCCGGCACGCCCTCTGATGATCATTGTGGTTGATCATTTCTTGCTTTGGGAAAGCGAGATGTTGAGTGGCATGCTTGCCATTATTTGGAAGTTATGCTAATAACGCGGTCGTAGCCGCTTATTTAGCTTCCATTGCTGCAGTGGCATTGTGTTTGTCGCTCACCATCACGGCGATGATTCTATGGTAATGTACCAGAAACGACGGTCACTATTCAGTGGATTTTAACAGACTTATGAGCCCTTAAGCGACGCCTGGGTTAAGACTCTGCTCCCGTCACTTAAATTCTGAGCTAGCTGAATTTATATTTCGATTCAATTTTTTCTCAAGCATCTTGCTGTTTGTTAATTCAATTTTGATGCTTTTCATTCACTTTATACGGCGCCCCCTGGGATTTTCCTTTGTACAGTAAAATGTTAGCTTCAATTTGATGGCCTGTGTTGCCACGTTATTTCAATGTTAACTTTGCTGTTTTTATTACTTGTTTGAGATATTTCATTCAGTTTTGTTTGCTTACTCCGGCGAATTGTAAACGTCGGGTATTGCTTGTTTTTGCTGATCTAATTGTGTTTAACGTAACGTTAATTACTACCCGACCTTGTAAGGCCATAAGACTCAATAAATGAGGTTTTATTTTGTGTCTGAAATTCATGGTTCTAGTTAGTAACCTATTAGATCCCCTTATAGCATCATTATTTATATGTATTTTTCATTTTTCAGGAATTATATTTTATTTAATAATTCCCCCCTCCCTTTTTTCTGGAGCACCCAAGATTGTAATGTTTAATACAGTATGTTGTGATTTTAGTTATCCACAGTACATTAAACACAAGAAGAACGTAACAGTTCATGAAAATCACTTATGTCCGAGGCTGGAATCGAACCGTCTGCTCCAGGAACTACCCGAGCGCTAACCACCATTCTTCCGGGTCGGCACCCGCGATGCCTACAGTAGCAGCGAATGAGTCCTACCAAGACCGCAGCAGAGCACATATCGGCCAGCATTACGTTTCCTTGTTCCCAGTTTCCTGTGTATTCCTCGAAACTATATGTCTCATAAACAACAGTTACAAAATATAGAAACAATCGTTCATTGTCATTCATTATTGATTAGTATCAGCTTCTAAAATTTTCGCACTTGTTAAACTTCTGGTTGTATTCTGGGTTACCAGTTGACTGGTAACAATTTCACCCCTCAAATCAGTGCAGGTTCTTTACGGACTACTGTCGGAAGAGTTCACCATAGTATTAACATCAGAATGGAGTGAAAAGTTGGCCTACTATAATAACTTCAAGTAGCAAAAAGCGTATAAATCGCGAAATAAACTAATGATTTCAAACGTGTCCGCTAGCAATCGAAGCAGTTCGTTAATTACGAAATGTTTTAAATCCACGTCCTTGGATACTTACCAATAACGTTTTCGGTAAGAACATCAAACCAACGTTTCACCTGTCGTTTGAGTTTTAACAGCACCACCCACAGAATATTGCTATAGCTAAAAAGGCGTATTTGATTTTTGTTCTTTGCCTGTTTATGAAACACCACTAAAACCACAAAGGTGACAACAATTTGTGAAATTGTTTGTTTTTGTTTTGAAAAAAATGTTCATTTCGCCTTAAGCAGCTTTCGTTATTAATGGTAGGTGAAAATTAGTTTTTTTGACGCTAAAATACTGTCAACTCAGAATTCGTTGACGACATCTCATGTCACCGACAACAGTCATTTAGTTATAATTTTTTCCGTATGTTTCTAAAATAATTTTAAATGTGGTAATAAGGGAACAACATGTCTTCATAGCACACCGCAAAATTAACTAACTTCAAAAATCTCCAATTATTTGTCAACGCACTCACCTAAAACTATCTTTACATGGCAAATATTGATTTTATCATTAATAGTCAGTTATTTTAAGTGAAAGATGATCGGTATAACGTCTTCCTTTCTTTTGACGCTAGCGTTTCTTCAAAATTAACTTTTTTTTTTGAAAATGTTAACTTTTAATGTTCTGTATGGACACGTAATTTCTCTTGAATGTTTTAAAAAACTAAAATGAAGTGCTTTCAATGTCTGCACAACTCTTTTATTAACGAAATACAATCCATATTTTCGTTTCTATAACGAATATATTAAAATATGTTACGTTTTTTTGTGAGGTGGGTGAGTCTCAATTTTGGATATTAACATGAATGTACCACCTACCGGGTATAGTACTGTCTTGGTAGATGTGTATAATGGGTTGAATAAGTCCCAGGATGAAATGTAGCGATGTGCAATTCAGGTCGTTCGGATTAATATGAGCATGGTAGTACCACAAGGTAACTTTTATATATAAATAATATAGCTATTAATAAATGGTGTTTATTTGCAGCAATGATAAAAATTCAATTTGGATTATAAGTTTTTAGACAAAGAGAGTATGAATACTCGATAATCAAATGAAAAAATATGTGAAAATCCGAGCTGTGTCCTACGAAAGTGATATAACTCAACAAAGAGGCAAATCATATCACAAGAAACGGTCAATAATTTTTTCCAAGGCCAGTGCTTGTTGTGGAAACCATCCAGGAAACCTCTTGCAGTCACCGTAGAAATTACGCGCTGGAATCTGGAGCTGGCAGGAGTAGGTCTGTCATGAAGTTTATAATTAATCTAGTTTTGACCACTCCATGATTTATTTGATCTATTGAAGAGTGATAATCTTAAATTCACATACTCATTTCAAACTTCTTCACAATCTTAGATCTTCGCAATCCTGGTGGTTTTTGATGGCACTTCTTTCTATCTGTACAAGTGGGTCATCGGACATAAACAGCAAGAATTCGTATGTGTAAACGTACGTTGGTCAGCAAGGATCACTAACAGATGGAGGGAAAATTTGTTGCTGTGAGTAATGTACTATATATGTATTTTTACCAGTTCACTATGTCACATAGTAGCAGCTTAATGGAAGGTCGGCACTCGAGACCTCAGTAATATCAGTGAAAACAGACAACTTAAACCCGTCTCTATTAGTAGATGATCTATAGTGGAGCTAAATATCTCATTACAGTGGTAAAGCCAAGCACCGATCTTATGCATAACGTAAGCCTAGAATCGTAAATTTTTATACTTGAGCGTAATTGATTGGGTTACAAATTTTACCATTAAAACTACATCAGGTTTGGTCATTAGATTTCACAACAGTAACCGAAAATATAACTAAGAACTAGGTTGACGATTCCCAAGTTATGGCTGCTCTCCATAAAGTCCCCGTACCTTGTTCTTCCACTTCTTCGTCCTCTGTTCCTTGTCTTTGAAAGTGAGGATGTTATCAGCCATGCCCTGGGAGCAGAGGTTCTTTATCCATGGTGACTCACCATGTGGAAGACATATGTGAAACAATATAAAATTGTTAAATAAATACTGTGCCGCTGTTAGCTAAATCTAACCACTTTTCTTTCAAAACATCTAGGTACTGTTCAATTCGTTAGCAAAACAGGTGGAAAATCTCTTGTTGTGAGGAAAACATTACGAAATCCCGTCTTTATGAAATCCAGTCATTTATTCAAACTGTTGTTATTTCAGCACGAGATGATACATCACAATCAGAACTGAGAACATCACTTTTCAGATCCACTCATTGCCAAAAGTTTGATTTATCTGTGACGCGTCCACCAAGCTTCCACACACTCTGGGACTACTACATTCACTGTTATTGTTTGCGATAAGTTCCCTCGGGGACTGCTCAGACGTATGATTAACCACATCTCCTGTAGCGCGGATCTCGGAATTGTCTCCACTCTGCTTGTTTTGTGCGCAGGGGACTTAACGAGACAGTCCTGTTGGCTCTCGTTGTCCATAGGAGAGGCTGGAGTGGAAATTTCAGTTCCAGTAACTTGATTAATTATTACGTTTGCTTCTGCGAAAGGTTACGATAGTCCCCTTTTCTCTCTCTGGAGCTTTGTTTGCCGGTCTCCACGTAATTACGATAGAATGAAGCATCCCAATGGTCGCAGGTTGCAAGCTCTGTGAGGCCCGCTCTGAGCACCCCACCACCGTTGGATCTAGGTTGTCAGCGATATCGCCTAAACGCAAACAAACACTCACTCTACATCTCAACTAATCTAGAAATCCTCATTTACCACGTCACCACCACGGTTACATGTATACTGCTCACCAACCATAGAATAAATAGAATTCGCAGTTACTCTGGATGAAACTGAAGAAAATTTGCAAGGTTCATGATAAGGATCGTTCCAGAAAAACATGTGGAGTGATTTCAATAGACAGTTACAAAGCTACTTTTCTATGATCTGACAGAGTTTTCAATGCGACTTCTCCTTTTTCACTACGCACAACAAACAGTCCCTTGAAGAGTAGTTGTTGTGGCTTTAGAGTGTTTCGAAGATGCAGTCAATAGTGCTCTTAAGAAAAATTAAAATAAAAGTAATTTCGCAGAAAACGGAATAAAGCAGGTAGTTTTTGAGGAATGCAAAGAGTCCAGTCACACAGCAATGTCACTCGAAAGATTTAAGTAACACTTCATTCGGAGATCTGAGTATTTAATCGTCGAATTGGATGCCATCGGTAGGCGTTTCTTATTTGCCGTAGTTTTCATTAAACTATAGTAACAATAGTAACGCTTTTATAAGGAATGCAGTCAGTATTTATGCTGTGTTGGTGAATTAATTACAACTGAAAACAGAGTTTTTGATACGATGAATAACAAGGTAGGCAAAGGTGATATTCATGAGTATTTCAAGCAAAAGGCAGGATGGAAAAGCAAATGTCCGCAATATCCGAACAAGATTTTAATATGAGTTCTATAGCAGGCCCCATTATTGACTCTCACGTACAGTCGGGGACATAATTCGCGAGACCCCTCGCCTTTCGATTATGCTTCGTTCTAGACACGACTGCCACATGGGACAGCATAACTGGTAGGTGGTACACTAAATTCATGATAAAATAGACCTCTCATGTCCAGCGCTTTACCCAAAACTAAAAAAAATGAGCTCGCGCGCGAGAGACTCGCAAACGCTCAGAGGCAAAGTTCGGAGTTCTACAGTTAAAATAATCACGAGTATCACTATTTTAATCATAATAACTATTGAATTAATTAAATAGATTGATATAGAGGAATGATACCGCTTTTTTAGAAATTTTGATAGCCACTCCGTATTTTTTTTTTTTTTTTTAATAAACAGTTGACAATTCGCTAGCAAACGAAATTACATGATTAATACTAAAACGAATCTCTAAATTACTCACGGATAAAAATTTGTAAAACCAATAACAGAGCTTGAATGGACTTAGTCACACGTTCTAGCGCTGCAGCGTTATCGAACTGTGTGTAACAAGAGTAAGTAGAAAGTGTATTTGCGAAAATACTCAGATGGTGAACTAAATCACGAAATATAAATTCTGTAGTTATTTCCACATACTTCAGTACTTCGGAATAAGAACACCTTAATTTTATTTTCACCATAATATTTTTAGAAGGTAAGTTTAACTTGATCGCAGTAGTTACAGTTTCAGTGGTAATAATAATAATTAATAACAGTAAATCCGTCGACAATGTAAATAAGCGGTTTCAGGTTTTAAAGCTGAAAAATGGAAGTGGGAAACCTTTCATGCCTTCTTTTGTTTCTCTCTAGCCCTGATACTTCTCGCCTTGCAAACCAGATGGGTTATGGTTAACAATTTTGCCTGGCATTCGGCAATACGCGGATTCAAGCCGTAGGACATCCAATTTCAGTTTGGAATGGTTTTCCGTAAATCTCTCCAGCTGAACACCGAAAAAGTTGCTTCAAAAAGCCTTGGCTGAAATTATTTCCCGATTCTACTTTCCAATACTCTCAGGATTAAAATCACATTGGCGTCGAAAGAGAAGAAGAAGAAGAAGCATAACTCAATGTGGTGGGTTATTGGTAACACTGTGAGGTGGCTTCCGGGAGGACGTGGGTTCGAATCCCCATCCGGTCATTCAGATTTGTGTTTTCGATGGCTTCCCCAAAATCACTCCGGCCGAATTACTTCCCGTTGCTCACCCCCGAGTCCTTACCGGTTCTAACCACCCCGACGTCGACAAGGCATAAAACCAAAAGCAAAACAAAAAAGATACAAAGCTTAAAAATGTCGCCACATTACTGTCAGTTACCAAGCTTAAAGACAAAAGCTATTGATACTCCTCCAAATCATAATTTTTATTAGTAAATTCAGGAGATTGTTTTATCAATGTAAAGGAACATGTTGTGGAAGTAAAGAAATCTAAACACAAACAAAAGTTGAAACTCCGAAATAATATGAGACGGAAACCCAATATTAGCAAACCCAAATTTGAAGTCGTTTGTGAATATGACCCAACGTATCTTCTTTTAAAAACAAAATCACTTGCAGAGACGCCAACAGGCATTATGCCGAAAATGAATAAAAAGGCTTCACATGATATGTTTTGCGGTTACGAGACCATAGAAAGAGAAAGGATGAGTGTTGTAACTCAACGCTTTATTCATAATTATGTATTCGTCAATAAAATTATTTTAGAAAATTTATCTTTCTGCATTTCTACTTAAAAATGCTCTCAAAGCATCTTGAAATTGTTCTATGACGAACTATTTGCATGATGGAATTAATTCAATAATATTGTGTATTGACTGTGCATAAAAAAAAAATGAGCTCCTTCGATCTTTAGTTTTAAATATTTTGGTCTGTTCTCTGGTAAAAGAATGTGGAAACGTGATTGCAATCACGATGGCTAATATAGATGATAAATCCAAGGTGCTTCAGCTACTTCCGGGAGCGATTTTCCTCAACTTTATTTACCTGCTCTGTGTTTATCCCTGAACGTTGTATCTGACACAGATCAAGAGAGGAAATCATCATAGGAGAACAGAAAATATATACGTTACGAACGATCGTTTTCTGAACAATAACATAAATTAATCTTGTCATAGTTGTTTTCTAAGACGCGGAAATGTTCGATCCACTACAGATTTCAGAATTACGTTTAGTCAGATGTTCCACATAGCAACCACAGGCACGTAGATGTTAGTTTTCAGATAAGTATGATTAACCTTTTATGAATCCATAATATTCGACTTTAAAAAGATATCACCTATTTTCTCCAATACACACACAAAAGGATTTAGAAATTTCAGCTGCATGTGAAGTTAGCGAACATCGCTAATTGTTGGACTAGCTAATATAAATCTTTTCTCATTGCTGTCTTTCCTAGTATAAACTTTCACGGTAGGCTTCATTGTGAGAATAATTATGGCGGATTTGTGCTTCCCCAAGGTTGTAGCTACTGAACTGTTTGAATGCCCTTCTTCATGTACTGCCTCTCACCCCCCCCCCTCCCCCTATCAGCGTCACTTCAGCGATTCATTTTCGTTGTTGCAACGGAACACACTGTGGCAGATTGTAGTTTGAAAACAAGTGGCGCAGAGGACGTGGAAGTCTTCTGACTCAAACGATGCCTGTTTCCTTGTATTACGACTTCGCGAATCGTTTGTCATAGTACCCAAGATAGAATTGCATCTTCATTCATTAGTCTTGACGAATAAATACGCAATTGAAATTTTGGAACCATTCAATTTTTCCGACATGAATTTGGGATTTTTACATAGTGATATTGGCACATTATTTCATATTGATGTGTGAATAGATGTTAAACACTAAGTGACGTGATGCGATGCAAATTCATACAGCAGGAATTGACTATGAACCCTAAACGCACCTAGCAACTCAGAATGTTTTTGAGTTATACAAATTAAATCCTTCAGAAGTCGATGAAACATCTGCTCTTCGTGTAGCCTCACATATTTTTGAATACGGCATTTCGAATTCAAAGGATCATATTTGCTCTATATTTCAATTTTAGCTTTTGCGGTTATATTAGTGCCGATCGATGGTACTGAGGAATTTATATTTCTCCTCTGAAAACCACACATTCGTTCTTGTGTTACTTGCCACTGTTTTGTGCTTAAGGCTTTCGCCTCGTTTACATCTAGGTCTTTAGAGATGGGAAAGGATTGGAGACAAAAACGGGAAGGAATTCGGCCATTGCCTTTGAATGAACCCTCCCAGCGTTCGTCTCGACTGATTTTGTCAAACCATGGAAAACTGAAATCGGGATACCCGAAGAGGGAATTGAGCCTCCTTCATAATTATTCTCACAATGAAGCCTACCGTGAAAGTTTATACTAGGAAAGACAGCAATGAGAAAAGATTTATATTAGCTAGTCCAACAATTAGCGATGTTCGCTAACTTCACATGCAGCTGAAATTTCTAAATCCTTTTGTGTGTGTATTGGAGAAAATAGGTGATATCTTTTTAAAGTCGAATATTATGGATTCATAAAAGGTTAATCATACTTATCTGAAAACTAACATCTACGTGCCTGTGGTTGCTATGTGGAACATCTGACTAAACGTAATTCTGAAATCTGTAGTGGATCGAACATTCCGCGTCTTAGAAAACAACTATGACAAGATTAATTTATGTTATTGTTCAGAAAACGATCGTTCGTAACGTATATATTTTCTGTTCTCCTATGATGATTTCCTCTCTTGATCTGTGTCAGATACAACGTTCAGGGATAAACACAGAGCAGGTAAATAAAGTTGAGGAAAATCGCTCCCGGAAGTAGCTGAAGCACCTTGGATTTATCATCTATATTAGCCATCGTGATTGCAATCACGTTTCCACATTCTTTTACCAGAGAACAGACCAAAATATTTAAAACTAAAGATCGAAGGAGCTCATTTTTTTTTTATGCACAGTCAATACACAATATTATTGAATTAATTCCATCATGCAAATAGTTCGTCATAGAACAATTTCAAGATGCTTTGAGAGCATTTTTAAGTAGAAATGCAGAAAGATAAATTTTCTAAAATAATTTTATTGACGAATACATAATTATGAATAAAGCGTTGAGTTACAACACTTTCATCCTTTCTCTTTCTATGGTCTCGTAACTGCAAAACATATCATGTGAAGCCTTTTTATTCATTTTCGGCATAATGCCTGTTGGCGTCTCTGCAAGTGATTTTGTTTTTAAAAGAAGATACGTTGGGTCATATTCACAAACGACTTCAAATTTGGGTTTGCTAATATTGGGTTTCCGTCTCATATTATTTCGGAGTTTCAACTTTTGTTTGTGTTTAGATTTCTTTACTTCCACAACATGTTCCTTTACATTGATAAAACAATCTCCTGAATTTACTAATAAAAATTATGATTTGGAGGAGTATCAATAGCTTTTGTCTTTAAGCTTGGTAACTGACAGTAATTTGGCGACATTTTTAAGCTTTGTATCTTTTTTGTTTTGCTTTTGGTTTTATGCCTTGTCGACGTCGGGGTGGTTAGAACCGGTAAGGACTCGGGGGTGAGCAACGGGAAGTAATTCGGCCGGAGTGATTTTGGGGAAGCCATCGAAAACACAAATCTGAATGACCGGATGGGGATTCGAACCCACGTCCTCCCGGAAGCCACCTCACAGTGTTACCAATAACCCACCACATTGAGTTATGCTTCTTCTTCTTCTTCTCTTTCGACGCCAATGTGATTTTAATCCTGAGAGTATTGGAAAGTAGAATCGGGAAATAATTTCAGCCAAGGCTTTTTGAAGCAACTTTTTCGGTGTTCAGCTGGAGAGATTTACGGAAAACCATTCCAAACTGAAATTGGATGTCCTACGGCTTGAATCCGCGTATTGCCGAATGCCAGGCAAAATTGTTAACCATAACCCATCTGGTTTGCAAGGCGAGAAGTATCAGGGCTAGAGAGAAACAAAAGAAGGCATGAAAGGTTTCCCACTTCCATTTTTTCAGCTTTAAAACCTGAAACCGCTTATTTACATTGTCGACGGATTTACTGTTATTAATTATTATTATTACCACTGAAACTGTAACTACTGCGATCAAGTTAAACTTACCTTCTAAAAATATTATGGTGAAAATAAAATTAAGGTGTTCTTATTCCGAAGTACTGAAGTATGTGGAAATAACTACAGAATTTATATTTCGTGATTTAGTTCACCATCTGAGTATTTTCGCAAATACACTTTCTACTTACTCTTGTTACACACAGTTCGATAACGCTGCAGCGCTAGAACGTGTGACTAAGTCCATTCAAGCTCTGTTATTGGTTTTACAAATTTTTATCCGTGAGTAATTTAGAGATTAATCATGTAATTTCGTTTGCTAGCGAATTGTCAACTGTTTATTAAAAAAAAAAAAAATACGGAGTGGCTATCAAAATTTCTAAAAAAGCGGTATCATTCCTCTATATCAATCTATTTAATTAATTCAATAGTTATTATGATTAAAATAGTGATACTCGTGATTATTTTAACTGTAGAACTCCGAACTTTGCCTCTGAGCGTTTGCGAGTCTCTCGCGCGCGAGCTCATTTTTTTTAGTTTTGGGTAAAGCGCTGGACATGAGAGGTCTATTTTATCATGAATTTAGTGTACCACCTACCAGTTATGCTGTCCCATGTGGCAGTCGTGTCTAGAACGAAGCATAATCGAAAGGCGAGGGGTCTCGCGAATTATGTCCCCGACTGTACATATTGAGTGATATTTTTTAAAAGATTTTCTAGTCAGTAATACGCCTTAATTCATCAGATTTTCTGAAAATCAGAAAGCTCAAAATCAGAAAGCGTTCGCTGCTGCTGAGAAAGTGGGTTTGGTATTTCAAGGTCACAATAACCCTATAAACTGCTTGTTCTTACGAAGAAAATTGAAATTTAAATAAATATGTCTGAAATAACATTTCTTTCTAAGAATATATTGCCCTGGAAACTGGATAAATATTCTTAAATCAATAGTACGTCTGTATTACAATTAGGGTATGCTTAGTTATCCTTCTACCAGAATTGTATTGTCACTGTAAAAAGTATCAGTTCTGCGGCAACACTGTATGAATTTCCTGTTCTACTGAGTTACTAGCGTATTGTCACAGCTATTTGGATAAGTATTCAGTACTGTTTCGAGAAAACAACGTTGTATCAGAAACTAAACTTAGCTAACGACTCATAAACAGAATCTTTGCTATTGAAGACGAATATAATATTTATGTAAGTGAATCGTTGACCCGTTGAACTACTCCGAGGCACCCATACTGTTTTGCTTGTAGTATATCACTGACTCTATAAGACTTCCATTCTGTATTATGTTTTAAGAATACAATTCATCTTACCATTATGATCCGCTCCTGTGATGAAACGGTATGTGGCGCATGCCATTAATTTTAAATTGCATCACATGCTCATAGATCAACAATTTTCTGCTTCAAACAAATAAATGCAAAACTCTGTAAGACAAACGTTGTATTACTATTACTCCGCGATTCACTAAAAGTGTTTGGCATTGCACCTACCAGGAAAGGTAATGGTTTGGAAGGGATATACGGGATATGGCAGGTGGCGCCCATGGGCTATTGTGAGGAACCATCCCCGCATTCGCCTGGAGCGATCTAGGGAAACCATGGAAAACCCAGATCAGGATGGCCGGAGTGCTTTATCGGAAGCTACTCCTGTCCGATTTTGTGTTTACTCGCCCGGTAAATCCTTTCTATTCAACTCCCTAATCGATAGTGGAAAAAATGAGTAGAGAAATGAATCGGTTCTGGCCCTGATTTCTCTTAACTTATTTTCGCGGTCATTCCGAGATATGAATGTTTCTGGTAGCAATATTTGTTTGCTGTCATTCCGAAATACGTCAGTCAAGAATTTTTCAATTAGCTTCCGTCGAGAGCAACGCCTTCGGTGCTCCAGGTCTTCCCAACCTAACTACTTCAACATGGCACTTACGCTTTCCCTCCAACTATATATACCTGTCACGAATCGGTCGGCTCTTCTTTGGACCATCTCTAATGCCTCCATTAATCCCTTTTGATGGGGACCCCATACAGAGCAACAATATTCTAAGTGAGGCCTCACTAGTGACTTGTACGCAATCGATTTAACTTCCGGAGAGCATTGTTTTAAATTATTACAACCTGTAAAGCAAGACAGCAGAAAATTTTGGGAGATGACATAAAGGCATATTTACCCAGAAATGGTCATTATTAGAAGACAATATCAATTAGATAATGGTGAAAATACTGGAAGCTGTATCTGTGTTACGAAGAAGGTAGGAATGGAACGACCATGTCATATGCACCAGACGGAAATCAGCTGCTCGAAGTGACCAGAGATATTTGGTTAACAAAAATTTTGGAATGAAAATACTATAGACTAATGAATAGTAGATGTTTCTAAACATACCTCAGCATTGTTAAGTACCCATAAAGTATTTTTGTGAGTGCTGTACAATGTAATGGATGGGGGTATTGTAGGGTCTTAATTACCATTATTATGATTTATTTGCATATTTATTGAAATGAATATCAGTTGCGAAAAAGGTACGAAATGAATTTGTAACTATTTGTAAATCTAAATGTGTCATAAATCGACATTTATTTTAACATCAGAATGACAAAAAGGAGGGAAGGTGTATTTACTTTTAAACTGAAATTCTTGATAAACACAACACCCCGTCCTACAAAAATGGTCGTTATGCTATGAAATTGATTTTACTCTGAAAACCATATTATTATTAAAAAAAAAATTACAATATAATTGATATCCAGTTGAGTTTACAAAAGACACCACATAACAAAAATATAAAATCTTTGTAAAATGGACACGCAATAGAGTATGGTCCTAATGATCACCATTAAGTTCCTCAATTCAATATTCAAGATAACGCAATTGTTTCTGAAGCCTAACATATGATCGCGACTAATTTATTGTCCGGTAGTGAAACTCTTAAAGGGTGGGGCTATCCATACAGGGCGTCACTTGGGTGGCCTCTTCGAGAAAATTATCCATGTGCAAACACTCGTCGTTAAAGTTCGACGAAGTATTATTACCGTGAAATAGTGTGCCCGCCTCGAAGTCGCCGGCTCCTCAATCGTCTTCATCCACACAGCACCATGTGAGAAACCACTTGTTCAGAGTTTAAATGGTAGGTGATACTCATATCCACTCTTGAGACTCAAATCCTGGTCGTTTATTGCTGTAAGCTGCCAGCGTGGAAACTCGACCAGCCAAGACACCGCTCGAGGCCCAAGTCCACGATTTCTGCAGCCACAGCTCCGGTGTCGGTACTTCCCCTTCCAGTCTTCTCTTCTGTCGTGCAATCGCCATCCGGAGATACTACATATGTGGACAGAATTGTACATACAAAATAATAACAAATTCTTAACCAATTGCTGATTGGAGGAAACATTCTCTCTCTCCCAGACGCCCACGGGATTGCCAGGGCACCTATATCGTGATTGGCGCTAGGACATCGTGTTATTCCGTCGAAATTCGTTACTGTTCGTAAATACTGCGGCAGACACCAGTCTGCCAGAAATTTCCACAGATTGGCATGTTAAACCAAGGCGCAAGCGTGCTTTCCAGCTAATAGGGTTGGAGACGCTGGCCACCCACTTGGGAGACATTCATCCTCAGCCCCTTTGTGTTGACAAAGAGAGAAGCCAGGTATACCACACAGGGTCCGAGAACTGTCATCCCCGAATTGTTCTATTATGCGTCAAAGCTACAATACGCTTTAGCATACACGATACATATTCCGCTACCTATCCTGTCGTAGCCTATATTAATACATTGTTAAATGATTGTATGATAGGCTTATCATTACAACAATCAAATCAATAACTTATTTTATTACATCAACGATTGGCCTCTGCACGTCCAGCCAGCCACTTTATTTAATTTTAAAGCCTGTTTGCTGTTTTTTGTTAGCCTGTCACTTTACGCTTGGCATACTTACAACTTAGGTTGTACTAAACCTTATAAATCTTTGCTGCGCAGATATTACTTTCATTATTCTGGTTGGGTGAAGTGTATTTGTGGCCCATCCCAGTGTTCGCCCATCCCCCCCCTCTGGTTGGGTGAAGTGTATTTGTGGCCCATCCCAATGTTCGGCTAGGTATAATCTCCCCCCCCCCCCAAAAAAAAAAAATAATAATCATAACGAGTTAGGGTTTAACACGGTCCAGTTGTATTTTCCCGGTTACTGAAGTGCTACAACACTATCAGGTGAAAGGTTTGTGTTATAGCGTTAACGACGTTGTTATTGAGATCCCCTGCCATACTGATAACCACACAACTGGTCAGTAAATTATTTACACCCACAATAAAAATTATTTTCCCAGTAGAATTGGCTTATATAGTGTTGTTATGAACCCTCATATGTGGAAGAGATAACACAATCTGAAGCTTGGGAAGGACAACATGCGTGTTCGCTACCCTGGCTCATGACACACGATCTAATGAATACAGATTATATGGCCCATTCCTCTTAGGACATTAGGGGAAGCACGAGGGCTCTTGGAGCGTATTCTAATAACGAGCTCGAGGGGGAGAGAGCTCCACTTGCAGATAGATCCCTCAGAGGTATTACGTTCTGGCGGTGGCCGCGGGGATATTGAATGACCAAAGAGAAAGAAGAAGCCAGCCGACATTGTGTTCACGGAGGGATATTGTATCCGTACTGTGAGTGTCTGACAGTGATGGTACTGTTTGATCAACTTAGTAGACAATCGGTTATAACCTACTCATTGGCAATCTATGGAGCATTGTGAAAAATCCGAAAACTGTATGATTATATTAACTACTCCTCAGGCTTTCACAGTAACACGCAGCACTACAATCGAACAACCCACATCATGGGTTGGTATAATACCGAAATGACATTAGAAAATCTTTTTGAGAAACATGTCAATGATACATTTTAAAAAAATAAGCCGCTAAATAAGCATTCGTAATTACGTTATGCATCAAACAAGATCAATTTGCTCCACTCTCGGGTAATAGCTATATATATAAAGACGAATGTATGTATGTTTGTTTGTTCTTCATAAAAATCCCCAGTTTTCATCCGATCTCGATGAAACTTTGCACACTTATCCTTTGAAACAAGGAGAAAAATACTGTCTTCATTTGGTTGAAAAATTATCTGTATAAATAATACATGTTGTCTTATAATTTCGAAATATTACTGAACGGTGATAGACAGACGCGTTGGATATGGAAGTCTCTGTACTGTTTTTCCGTGTAGTGGTCAGGTAGCTCAGTGATTAAAGCGCTTGCTTACTAATGCTAGGGTCGTGGCCTCCGGTTAAAATCACCGTGGAGGCTAAGATTTTTAAAAATTGTTTTTGATCGTAAGAGTCACGCCAGGGCCGTCGGTTATTCGGATTGAATGTTAAACTGTAGATATCACAACTTTAGGGATGAAATGCAGGGCAAGTCGTAGGTAGTCTTGCAATCCTGTAGGTGTACACTTTTTTACGTTATAATGATCCCTCAGGGGTGATTTGCAGTCAGTGTGTGCCTGATCTGCAATAATAATACTATAAATGCGGAAGTAAGTCTCTGTCTTATGTTACGTTTTGACAACTAAATGCCTATACCGATATTTCCGGAATTTGACTACAAAATCTGTAGGGAGGGCACAGGACATTTTTTTTTTGTTTGGTTTGATTAACAGTTGTAGTCACGAAATTTTGAAAACTTATCGAATTGTGACTGAGAGACGGATGTGTGTGTTAGTCTGTAATATTGCGTCGCTTGATCAAGCTATGCCTCTCGCGCATTATGTTAGTGTATAATTTGTTAATAAATTTCGTTTAGAGAAAAAACGTATTATTTAGTATAGATGTCGATTTTTTTCTGTTTTATTACTTTGTGTCTGCTTAAATGTTTCTAGCATCAATTTATTTTGCCTTCTTTTTTGACATGCCTTGTGGGCGTAAAGTGGCCTAAGTTGTAGCTCTAGCAAAGCACGAGCAGCTTAAGTTATTAGAATACGATGCTCATGCTGAAGAAAGAAGAAAAGTCCAAACTGAAATAAAGTTGCCTTTAGTTAACACCCCTCCCTCCCCCACATCCCCTCACATTCGTTTGTTTGTCTGTTTTTAAATATGCTGAAAATTGATTCTCTTCAAGAGACAGGTTCGATGGTAGAATGATATAGTGATGGGTTTCCGGTCATATTATGCCGACTCGGTGTTGTTTGGGACCAATCCTTCGCTACCAACAACTTTTTATAATCAATTCTGGCAAAGAAATTCTTAATCCACGCGTACGAAGTCACGGGTATCAGCTAGTACAAATATAAAATTTCTCAATGAACAAGCAATGCATTTTGTAGTACCTTTTCAATGATACCACACTCTTATGAAGTATACACAAAAATCAACATTTTTTAGCATACATTGCCAGGTACCCTCTATTTATTTTTACTAGTACTTTTCCGGTAATCTGTTTTGTGATCAACAAAACACATTTTGCTATGAATGATTGTTACATAGGATGCAAATTAGTGGAATGAATAAAAAACTTATTATTAATTCAAAACGATAATAGTATACAATTAGTCTGCACAGTATTTTTTCAATGTTGCTGATAAAGAAATGTATCGATGGTACCCTTTGAGGGGTGGTTGGCGGAAGTGGGGCGTAGTAACTACAACGTTTGGAACCTCTGTACAGCATTAATGCGAGCTATTTAGAACGGAAATTACCATTCACTTGTTGTGAGCTTGTACACGTGAAGTCTCCTGAGTGACTTTTCTTGTGTCTCGCACCGTTGTGGAGTGATGGATTCTGGAGAGCCACATCTGCGTTGCTACTGAACTGCATTCGTTTATCGTGCGTCACATCTGGAGAGCTGCTCAGCACGTTCAGCTTTAAAGCCATCACATCGACTGCGGCACGGAGCCACGCCGAAGTGCAAACACTCCTGGCGGCTGCCGCGAAACAGTCCCCGCTGCTGCCGAACGCCGGAGGGCGCGCGGGTAGACACGCACAGTGGCTGCCTGAATGACAGCGCACATGTGAACCGACAACAAGCAGTACTGTTCTTGTTTCTCATTGGCTCTCACTGAAGTCTGATTCCTTTCTATAAACGCCACGTTGGTAGTGGTCCAGTCAAGGACTTCTTTTCAGACTTCAGAAGAGGATATAAGTTTACTAGTATTTACGCTATTTTGGTGATTAAATAAACACTATAATCTATATTTCGACATAATTTTCAAAGTTTATGACAACGAAAATTCGCTGAAATACGATACATTCTATTTTGGAATATTGGTAGTGAAGATTTAATTCGAAAAGAGTTATTTGAAAACAATTTTAGGATGTTTAAATAACTTGTTTCAGACACATTTCATCATTTAACACATTTATTTTTCATCTGAGCTTTAGGATGGCAGCCGAATGTTCAGATTATTTATTAAAGAACGCGGCGTACCCCGAAAATCTATTAATCATGAACAATGACGGCCGCGGAAGCCTTAGGAAACATTTATTTTTCTTTATGATATTTATTTTTGTTGGAAACTATCACTTTGAACGTGTTTTTCACTTGTCGCGGCAGGAGATCACCTTTGTTCAAATATTTTCCTTCCTTCATATTCTCTTGTAACGCCAGGTTCTTGATTATTCATGATGTGTACTATTTATTTCTGCGTACCTCAATTACTTCAACTAAACAAAAGAAATGATTTCTATCATTTAATTTTTCCACAATAAAATTTATAAGAGCTTTATGCTTCTTCACATTGTTTCACGGCATATACATTTATCATTGCTTCTGCAGCAAAATATTCAATATGTTAATTGTAGGTACGACATACAAATATACATTTAGTATAAATTCTTCTTTTATAAGCTGCTCTAAGTACCGTTCAAGGGAATTAGGCTTAACCCGCGAAAACCAAATATTTCCTTTTAGTTCGCATTGCTGTATCTCGAAAACTTTTCGTCGTATCTGAAGATTTCTTCGGTTCGTGGTAAATAATCTTTCCTGTACAATACTGACTTACCAGGTGCCGGACAAATCCTTCTTAAAGTTGAACATTTTGGCTAATTAAGCCTGAGCGTCTGGGACAAACAAAAGGCTCGTATTATACGTGCTCTCCAACAATTCACAACGCTTCTTGAATGTTTTAATTCAATCACTGAATTTATTAAATTGATCATATAGGCTACAGATGAAACGAATTACTTTAAAACAGAAATAACAGAAAGAAGATTTTTGAAAACGGCTCGTTGGATTCTGAGACCACTGACTAATATTTAAATGTTTTTAATCATCGTGAATTCTACATAAAAACACTATAAACACCTGAAATAAATGTAATTAACACTTTTTTGGCTTATGGCTTTACGCCTCGTCGACGTCATTACAGGTGGGAAAGGACTGAGGACAAGGAATGGAAATGATTTCAGTCATGGCCTTTTGAAGGAAGCATCCCGACAATTGCCTGGAGTGATTTAGGGAAACCATAAAAAACACAAAACTGGATGCCCAGAAGGGGATTCGAACCGGCGTCCTCCCGAATGTGAAGCCAGAGAGTTACCAGTTCACCCGCCACACTCGGTGTGTAACTAATAGCCATTGGGTTTATAAGGGTGTTGCTAAGGTAAACAACCAAAGAAACCTCCTGGCCGAAAAGATGGTGATTCGCTTGTAGGATGGGGACGTTAAGCAGGGCAGCCGTCTTGTTGTTTTCCTGAAGTGTTGACTAAAATGCGCCGGCACCGAGTTTCACCCTCTTCCTTCCATCATCTTTCGTTCATTCACAATTCAAACAACACGTTAAGGTTCACTTTCGAAATTCAGGGCACCGGCTTCGAATACCTTTGATCATATAACTAGGATGAGATGCGCCGTGGTGCAGTTCATAACAGAGGCGAATCTTTGATTTCGTGCAGAATCGTAGACAGAATAACATTTCCAGGCAAACGTTATACTGCAGTATGACACTTTATGATGTTAGGACTTACAAGATCGTTGCTAAATATACGAATTTTCTGATCATATCTGAGTGCAATATTATTTCGTCAGCTGAACATTACTCATCATCACCATTATCATTCTCTAGCTCCAGTCTCCCGGATTTTGGGCACAAGTACCCACTACTTTTTTTGTCCATGAATAGCTGATGTTTACGAATAGTCCTCCAATCATGCCCTAAGTCCTCCAGATCCTTCTTGATTTGGCCTATCCATTTCTTTTTGGGCAATCCCACACGTCTTTTCCATTGAAAGTTCGTATGAAGGTAAGCCTTTGCTTTTCTTTCTGCCTCCATCCTTTGAACTTGTCCATACCACCATAGGCGGAACGCTGTAAGAATTTATACCGACCTCTGCACGATTGATTTCATCCTTACTTTGTCCTTTCGTGTTCTCTGAAGCATGATAAACACAAACTTCGTTTCAGATGCTTACTAATGTATAACAAAACGTTTGTTACCTTAAACTTTTGAACTAAATCACAGCACCTAGATTACGATCACTTCTGAATAATCACTTGCTGCTCCGAGCAACAACTGCATCTGTACTGTATTCTGCAGCCAATAAGCACTCGGTGTAACCTGCTAATGCGAGGGAAGACTAGTAATCAACACTGAAAAAAATACATCTAACTCCAAATTTATTGCATTTAATTCTTAGTTAAACATTTATTCGTAAAGTTTTAGACCTCGTAGATGTTATAGAGGCAGGAGAAGACTTGAGTCAATGAACGACGAGGAATGCGACCATGTTACTTAGCAAGGACCATGCCAGAATTCGATTGTAATTATTTCTGGAAATCGTGAAAAACGGAAATCTGTATGGTTGGACCAGAATCGAATCCGTGTCCTCCAGAATGCCTGGCCGGAACGTTAACCGCTATCCTAGAGGGCTCAGTTGGTTTAATGGAAGTTGATAAACGTTTACTAAACGATTTTAGCAAAACCATATTAATTCTCTTAAAATTTCACCAGCGGGTTTTCCTGATAGATAGCATCACTACATGAGCCAATTATAAATTCCAGGTATTACATAAGTTGGAAGATAATTTCTCTAACGTCCCAACTATTGGAATTTTTACAATGTACTCACATACTACCTAAAAGCTATGCTAGATCAATTACAACCTCACATTAAAACAGTTTCAAATGGGTAAAACAAAATTGTAACACCTTTAAGCTATTATAAAAACAACGGAATAATGTTTAAATGATTAAGCTATAATGTTTTCGTTGGATGGTGTTAAACTATTAAAAAAAAAATGCGAAGCTTGGTATTCAACCTGAAAATTGGTTAGACTCTCCAGAAAGATATGTACTTAACCTGGTATCGGAGGTAGAGTGACCAGTGACTTTCCTCCATTTCTAACCAAGCCCGGTAATGCTACTTTGTCAAGGGCACCTAGTGGAATCCGAAACCGAACGTGGTGGGTGAACGGTTAAAGTTCTCGACTCGCATTCGGGAAGACGACGGTTCGAATCCCCGTCCGGGCATCCAGATTTGAGTTTTCCATGGTTTCCCCTAATCACTCCAGGCTCCAGGCGAATGCCGGGTTGCTTCCTTCAAAAAAATACCATGGCCGAATGCCTTCCCGTTCCTTGTCCCCCCAATCCCATCCCGCCTCTAATGACCTCGTCGTCGACGAGGCGTAAAGCCATAAGTAAAAAAAAAAAAGATCCGAACTTGCAAGCTGTGCCAGGAACAAAGATTCCACCACGGGACCTATCGACCTTCAGTCAGACATCTTATCCACTGAACCAACAGACCGTTCATTAGTCAATATTTACGATGCTTGGATAGGCTGGAGTTGCTATAGTGCTCGTAATTTCAACAATTGTTCCAACCCTAGTTCTGTTTTAGTCTTATGATGTAACGTATGTTCGCGTGGTAATAAGACGTGACAGTACCCTCGCGGGCCGTGTCAACATTGTAGGTGGGCTGCGTGGTAATAAGACGTGACAGTACCCTCGCGGAGTCTCCGGGCCGTGTCAACATTGTAGGTGGGCTGCGTGGTAATCCGGCTGGACTTAACGACCAGGCTCCTTCTCCAGACGGACGAGGTGGAGGCCAATTTGGCCCGTCACAAGTCGTTTACGGGCTGTAAAATCTTAATGCCAGCTGCAATTTCTCGTCATTAAACTATCACAAAGTGCCGCGAGATTGGACTCACATTTCAGAGAAGGCTTTTCCTGCCGGATTACCACGGCAACCGCACTGCGGCTGACACATCCGGGTTATTTACGACAAATGGTAGAAAGTTCTCTCGGCAGTCATTAAAAATGATGCAATTAAATGTCATATAAACAATACTGAAATATACCGCCGTTAGAGACGTAACTATTATTGAATAGTGTAAGAGATGGCGGGGTTTTGGGTATGGTCATGGGTCTGGAATAGTTCTGGTTTCTACAGCCAAATGTCAACCTGTAAAAGTGACGTGGCTAAAATACTAAGATAGCCTATGTTTCTCCTCTGCAAAATTTAAGTAAAATAAATAAATAAATAACGTGAAGGACCAGCTAAAATTTCCAAGTACACAAAGTAAAAAATAAACAAAACGCAATCAACAAATCGCACATATTTTTAGTCGCATTAACCTTAACATCACGTTTGATTTAATCTCAATTCTGATGTCTACATACCTAAAGACGGCCGAGTAGCATGAAAGTAGTGATTGAAAACTGTGCATGGAGGGGAAGGACTTGATTTAATCGTAATGTAAAATATTACTCCACGTTTTTTTCAACCGTATTATATGTTTTTAATTAAATTGGCGTATATAATTTAAAATTAATTGCTACGAAAAGCAAACCTAATGAATGTATTCTGGCAATTCATTTCATCACAGTTCCTCTGCTATTAAATTGGAATTTCTAGTAACAACTCTGGTCACTGTTAATTTGCTAGCGAAGGCCGGCAGATGACGTCACCGTTCTCCAGACTATAGCTATCTAGATGAGTGAAATTACGAAGTTACAGTGTAGATAGATAGGTATCTGGGTGCGTGAAATTACAGTATAGATAGATAGCTAATACTTTAAGAATGATGGGAGTTTTTGTGAATCAAAATTTTATTATAATTTATTGGCAACAAGAATAGTAAGCGAGAATCGCTATTAACCATTTAACACTCCACGAAAATAGATTTCAAACCACTAGTTAAGCAGCGTTAATGTGTCACAATCAAACCCTAATTCTCCCAGCTACAACTGTTACATGCGACAACATATTACAGAGCATGTGTTCATTACAGTGAATTATTCTTTTGCGTGGCAGAATGTTCAGTATGGGGCAAACAAACTTGTAGTTTCAACCAAACGAAGAAAGTTGCTTAACAGGCGCTATCACCGAAGCAGATGCGATAGTGTCCGATGTCACTTCAGCGCATGCATTCGTTTTGTCTTAATTCGCATTTCGCGTTACGTTTTATATGCATCTATGTGTAAGTGTGAATATTATGTGTTTCATGAGTATGCTTGAACTGTATCAAAAATCGTAAAGCTTAAATTGTTTCTATACTGACTGAAAATCACGTGATGACGTCATACGGTATACTTACATTAGAGCTGATCACCGCCAAAGTATATTTATTTAGTTTTTTTTGTTATAGTAATTTTTTGTTTATGTTATATTAGTTTCATTTGATCACGAGGATTAATTTGACAAAGTTCCTATTACTCCACAAATGCATTGAAAATTATATAGTTCGTTTACTCGAATGCGAAAGAAACATAAAAAAAAAATCACAGAATAAAATACCAGGAAAAAAGAAAAAAGTGTCCAAGTTTCAATTCCTGCACTTGTACACACTGATAAACGTAAAATATTTTTTTCAAATTCAATCGAGTTCTTTGGGATATCATTTTCCTTTCCTAAAACATTTTTTTTTTCTTTAAACCACGGGAATTCTGTCAATACGTCACCAGATTTGAGTTACTTTACAGTCACTGTAGTTGCACAACTACCTGTTTTTCAATCGAGTGCTTAGGCGCTATTTGGCAGATCAGTGTCGTCGGTTCTGGCAGTCCGCGTTCCTCTGGGCTGCCAAGGGTCCGGCGCTCACAATGAATAAAAGATGCAGCGACCACTCAGCGCGCCTTGAATGCATAAAACGTCTCCAGTAATTGCGTAACTGTAATTCCTGCTGCCTGCGTTTCACTATCGTGACTTTTTGCCCACGTTACGATCTTAGATAAACTGGATTAACGTGGGCCACGGCGCGCAGGCGGAATACGGCAGTGCTATTTAGAGTCACGGGAGACATCTTTGTGACCCGTGGGCCACCTGGTGAGGATGAGGACAGCTGATTTAGCCTCTTCCGCTCCAGTGTCGATAGAGGCACTCAAGCGATAAATTGTAATTCCCAAATATACTTACAGGTATTGTAACACTGTTTGCATCGAAAACACCTTCCTGACTGTTCTCTACCACATTGGATTTAATTATTATTATCTGCAATTGGACTCTGTCGGATCACATAAAGGCTTAACTGTTCAATTTTCTGAATTTCCATACAACTATCATTTTTTCTCATTCATTCTCTTTCCTTCTTCAGTCCCCTGTGACTTCATTCTCCGGCGGTACTTCCAATTGGTTAATTTTTTGTCTGTGTGTCTGTCCATTAATTCTGACGAGCTTATGCAGGCTTTTCTAGGTCTTTTTTGATCTGCTGGACCCAGCGCATAATTTTTAGCTTTCCTATGTATGTCGTAATTTTATGGACGAGTTCTATTGCTCGCAATCTGTGAATATATCTATAAAATCTAAATCTTCTTATCCTGACGACTGCCGCGATGTTTTACAATGTTTTTGTTGCTTTTAGAGATTTAATTCTGTATATGTCATCTGTTTTTTTTTGGGGGGGGGGGCTAGTGGGGGAGGGGGAGCTGAGAATATTTATTATAATTTTGCGTTCCTCTTTCAGGATGTTTTCTGGGTCACATTTCCTGTGCAGTATTAAAGTTCTACTGGCGTACAGGACTTCAGGTTTTTATAACTGTGTTGTAATGTCTGCTTGTGTATAGAGACAAACAGTTCTTATTGTAGATGTTGTAGGTTCTGTCATAGGCTCTCCTAAGTTTTTGCACGCGAACTTTCTCTCCTTCTGTGGGTTCGAGGATTTCTGCCATTACTTGAATTTTGTTATAGACGCTTCTCATTTTAACACATTGTAAACTATTCCACTTTACGCTTATTTTAAAAAAAAAAAAAAAAAAAAAAAAAAAAAAAAAAAAAAAAAAAAAAACTTGGAAGTTGATGCTATTAAAGTTTTGAAAATAGTTAAAAATACATCATCTCTGTAGTTTTCACTTCCTAGTAAGTGTGCTAAGACGGTGATATAAAGAAATTACTTCCGTATTATTCCTTATATAAAAAAAATAAGGTGTTTACCGTACTGACAGTCTTAAGTACTCAAGAGAAATATGCAAAATCAGCAAAATATTTAATACCTCTTTCCATATTTTATACCAAAAGCAACACAGGGTTTGATATCGGACTTCATGTATCATCAAGCTCTGTTCGTCGTAGATACCGTTTGCTTATTTTTTACAGCCATAATTGATACATTTGACTTAAAATAATTTTTCTGTTCCTTTCACGCCACTCACTTAAAGGCTTTATACTTAAATCATTACATGAAAATCTACCCCACATTTCTGAACTCATAATGATCACCAAATTAATTCAGAACCTTGTCAGAAATATATAGTAATTAAATTCAGATTATAAATTCAAAATTATTTAATTCACGGAAGCATCATGGAAAAATGTAGTAGCATGATAACAGAAAATACGGTCAACTAATGGATTTGGAACTAAAGTTTTCTGTAGTGGAAGACAAAGGTTATTCCTGATTTAAATTTTTGGAAGAAAATGTGACATTAGAATTTCACATGTGTTGTTGTTGGAGAGAACAATGAGGCGAACGGTGGTAGGATTTAGAGACACATCCTGGGTAGTGAGAAATTCCTTGGTGGCTTGTTTACTGAACCACTACTCAGCTTGATGAAACAGACAAATTATGAGAAATTCAACCGTAAGTGGGGACAGAGGATAAATTTAGCACTAAAACCAAATATGGGCATATAAAAACGGAGACCAGTAGTTTGCGGCGAAATAACTGAACATATTTTATGGTAGTTTAATACAGGTTATCACCTACGACGAAATCTTCATAAGAAGTTAAATCCTATGAGCGTATTACGACCATACTACGAAAACCCTATGGTTTCCTAAAACTATTCCGCCACTTCATTTTTAAGAAAAATAGGCACATCATTATCTCCAAAGAAATTAACTAACTCTATTTTTTGTCATATGCTACAACTTCGGAAATGTCGATGAGAGAACAGAAAAATCAAAGCTCTGAAAAGATGTTTGGCAAAAATATTAACAAGTGAACTAGAAAGAATTCTTACACATTAGTCATCTTTGATCCTCAAGTTTTTTTTCAACATCTTCCCTCTTTGCAACACAGTCAGCAAGGTTATCTTATCGAAAATAAAATCTGCATTCTTACTGCATAATCTGATACTTCAGGTATATTTACAAGAGTACGTTTAGTTGCCGCAGCGGTTAATATTACAGGATACTCAAATTCTTATTGATCTATGGCTGAGATGTGTATGTCAATCCGTGATTCATTGGAAATCCCTCACATGACAAGTAAAACACAAGGGTTTGTGTTAATGTAAGGCTCACCCAGTGTGTGCTAAAGAATTGTAACAGCAAAATGTTTAGAGGACTACATTAATATCCGTATTAAAGTACATCATTTACAGTCTATTTATTTGCGTTCAGGAAGACATTGTTTTTCGTAACAACCAAAATAGCTAGTAATCTAGAAAACTGGTACATACTGCTTTTTATGGCGTTTCTTTCTTTCTTAAAATATAATTGTTATTACATTTAAAATAAAATAAAATATATACCTAAACGTATTACCAAATGCGTTTGGCGTTTAGTAAGATCATTCCAGTTATTATTGGAAAGAACTAAATATTCATTAGAAAGTTCTGTACCAATGTTTGTTGAAAGCTTTGGGAAAATTGACACCAGCGTTAATGCACCAAACCATTAGGACGCTACATTGGTAAAATTGCTGCCAACGTAGTCTAAAAGGTCCGATGCCACAGCGAAGATTGTTCTTTACATTATTTGACCTGATAGTAAACTTTTTAGTAAAATGTCGTGATACAATTTGTATTCATTTGTGTATAATTACTATCACCAAAGTTTCTGAATATTTAATTGGTTTTGATTGCAAAAAAAATTTCAATCTACAATCAAAACGTAATCTCTAGATCACCACCGTACCAAACACATATACCATAGAAAGTAGAAATTTTTTTAAGGTATTAATCAGGCGTAGAAATTAAAATAAGATTATATAAAAGTGTTCATAAATAATAGTTCTATTTTAGTTTCATCATACATTCAAAGGAAAAGAGAGAGAAACAGGTAACGTAATATACATGCCAGGTTTCGTAAAGGTGTGAAGCTGAAATAAGTTGTAAGAGAATCAATCGAGGAAGCGAAGGTGAAGGTGCACATTGTTAAGTTGACAATCCGAGTAAGATGGTTGCGGGTATCAATTGAGATCCTTCGTTCCAGCGTAAGGAAGGCATTCAGCAGCAATCTGTCATCGCCGCCTGCAGCCTCGGCTGTCCCGTGACGCAGCGGTAGTTAATGCACTGTGCTGCATAGGGCTCTCTCAGACAAAGGGGGGGCACGTTGACGGCTGCGTGGCCCGCCCGCCAGTTATTCGCATTATAAATGATGGCCGCAGCGACATGCAAAGTGTTTCTGAGAGACAACCGGCCCACATCCATCTTGCTTTACGGACCCATATATCACTTGCGGGGCGCGCTTCCTTACTTGTATTCAAGGGTGAGGCGGAGAAGGAAGCACCCGACTTCAAGTCACTGACGATACGACGCACCTACCGGCGCCCGCAAAGACTACACGAAAACCTCGCGACACAAACAAAACTGAAAAAAGCCTTCTGGGAACAATGTGTCTGCTAAACTGAATAAATAAATATCGAAGATCTGATATTAAATTATACTGATCAGGGCTGTCCTGGAGTATAATCCATACAAGTAACTTGTTTTAGGGGAATGAAAGTTTACGAAGAGTATACCAGGCACTTTAAAACTTAAACATTAATCTATTTATTTACGTTTTTACACAAAACTAGTAATTATGGTGGATATTCCTACTTTCCGTACAGTCAGTACTATTTTTTTTCTGTTGTCGACTGGTTTGATGCAATCCTCCATACATTCCTATTTTGTGGTAACCACTTCACCTCACTCTACATACCCCTACAACCCACGTCCTCAATTATATGTTTCATATATTCTAATCTCTATCTTCCTCTACAGTTTTTACCTTCGACTGTTCCCTCCACCAGGAAATTATCCAGTCCAGCATGTCTCAAAATACGACCTACCACCCTGTCTCTCCTTTCTGTAAGTTTTTTCCACAAACTTCTTTCCTCACCAATAATTTACAAAACTCGTTCATTTCTTACTTTGTCTGTCCACTTAATTTTCACCATTCTTCTGTAGCACTACTATTGTGTACTGTGTTTTAACCTCACACTCTGACATCAACACTACACCAATTCTTACTCTTCTTCTTCACAGCATTTTTTTAAAAAAAGGAATCAGATGTCTTTGATAAGTTTTATTCATCATAAAATTATGAGCTTTAATTTTACGGCTGCATATCCTCGATTACGCCAAGCATTTTATACCTACTCTCGTCTCGTACTACGTACTAGTGGGGAAATGAAGGGTTTCCATCTGTTATCGAAACGAGTAACTATTTTGTGTGTTTTTTTGTGAATTGTGTAGTTTATGAGACGGAAATTACGACCGTACCGACATTCGTCTTGATAGCTGCGAAAACCTGCTTAAGAAACACAGACACGACAACCGGTACGCATGGACCTTGGACAATTGCGAGTTGACGATGCAGTAATTAAAATTAAAAAATGAATCAACATCCTTTCCGGGTGATTTAAGGAATGGTGTTTCCAAGCTAAATCCATCGATATGTGGAGAAAATTTTTTTACACTCCCGCACCCCGCCAACCCAAAGAATATGAACAGTAACTGTGAGGAAATACAATGGAATCCAAAAACAGAGCAATAAAATACCTAGGACTGCATATGGACTCAGAGGAAACACCATTTCAGCCATAACCTATTGGAAGCCCAATGCCGTATTTCTAAATTATATCCAGAGGTTTCATCAAAGTTGAAAGCTGCCTGTTACTCTATAAATACCTATCCTACCATCTCGTTTGTTCCCCAGTATGGTGTACTTCTGCGCCTTTCGAAAATCACTCCAGGCTACTGTAAGGATGATTCCTTCAAAAGGCAATGTCCGAATTCCTTACGGTTCCTTGTCTCAAATCCCATCCCGTCTCTAATTAATTCGACGTCGACGAGTCGTACAGCCATCCCACGCCTTTCGAAAGTAAAGCAGTAAAAGCGTTTCAGAGAAGCCGATGTTTTTTTTAAAATTTAATGCACAAAAATATCCGGATGCGATCCAGATCGTTGGTTCTATAAACACTGATCATTTCAGACCATGGTACATGCTAATATTGCTAGCCCATCCAACGGCTAAACTAAAAAACGATATTTCGTAATAGGCTTTAGATTTTCGAAACAGACTTTTTCAACAGCGGTATTATTTTTAATACTTGCATTTTCGGTTGACGTAATCATTTATTAAATTAAACATCATAACACACAAATATTCAAATGTTCAAACAGCTCTTCACATCATTGCAAGTTGGAGCGGATTATTTCTGACATTTCAGTCATTAAATTTCTTTCTTGGTTGGTGAATTGCAACATGAGCACAATGTGCTTCTAAACAGAAGACATTTTAGAGAGTTCTGGACGCTGGTTTTCGAACGTTGGCAATCAAACTAACAATAGGTATATAATCGTAGGCTTACAAGGCCAGAGTCAATTGATTCTTGGCTGTCCGGGTGGCGCCGCGTCGTGTTTCATGTATCCGACGTTTCGTCCCTTATTCTGGGGTCTTCTTCCAGGCACACGCGTCATGTTTCTTGTAGCCGACGTTTCGACCCTCATGCTGTGGTCATCTTCAATGACATGACACGGCGCTACGCGGACAGCCAAGAATCAACTAACAATAGGTATGTTTGTTCGCTGCAGGTTGTAACCTTACTTCCGACAGCAAATTTCATTTCCGTGAGCCAAATTAACGTAACGAGTGGTGAGCATTGTTTTATATATGCCACATGCCATTTTGCTATACTCACGGTTAATAGTATGTGATAACGTTACAGGTTTTTATGGATTGTTATATTGATATATATAGTTCTTATGTGGGGTCCTATACTTCCTATAAATCGTAATTTTTAAGTTCTTATTATTGAATGCACAGTTACAAATACATCCGATTGCAAAGGTACATATCTTTGGCCATTGTAATTTAACTGCTGTAATTTTTAAGCAGCCCAAATATTCACGGAAAACAATTGGAGAAGACCGAAATTCAATTAATAAGTTTATTAAAGTTTTTAACTGTTTTCTATTTCTTTAATTGCTTTACCTCATTATAATGTATTCCGTCAGGACCACACGACTGTTGACTGCTCATTAGCTCCAGGAACTGTCTGGAATATCCAGCAGCCTGCCCCGCTAAGATGATGAAATCCTCCGGGGGCACATTCGCCGCGCAACTCAATTACGCAAGCTCAACAATACCGCTGCGGCGTTTTCAATTACACTCGTGCCGGGGGCGAGGTACTTGTCGTTTGTGGATGACACTGTTATTAAAAGGGGTGAGACATCCCTCGGCCCGGCCCCCGGCGGCTAGTGAGTGGGATTGCCCCGTGTTATTCCAGCCAAGACGCCGCCAGCGAGTAAATAAATTGGCGCTGCTAGCGTAGAAAAATATTAATGGAGAAAATCAGTATAACACAAACGTATTCCCGCGGGTGTATCATACGTATTCAACCTGGATATCACATACAGTGAAATGGAGCAATGGAGACAAAGATGTGTCTTCACAAAGCAATCCGGCGGTACAACCGTAAACACTGCACTGCAATCATACTTCGAAAAACTATTTTATTTACAGAATGTCACGTCGGTTAGTAACTGTTACATCGCACGGCGATCAGCTTCCTTATCAGAGTCGTAGCTGCTATAGTGTATCTCTTTATAATGAATCATACGATGGGATACTAGATGCAAATAATTATTTCAATTTAGCGCCTAATGAAAGAAAGAAATGCTGAAGTTGGTAGCATTGCATCATGCGCAAAATCAAGTACTAATATTTTAATGTCATTTAGCAAGCAGTGTATAATATTATTCGTTCGTGGTGTATGAGATTATAGCCAAGACTGGATAACAAATTAATATAGTGCTTTTACACTGGGAAACGCGAAGACATCAGAAATTGCTTAAAAGAGAATTTCAAGTCTTTGCAGTTCAGTAACGTCAGGACAATCAGAAAAGGTAAAACACTGTTGACAAGGAACGATAAGAAAACGTGCTATGATCATTGGAAGAAATCAAAAGAAATTTTTCTGGAATAATCTTTGAGAACTTTGTAGAATCAAAATCTGGAGAACAGAATTCATGTTCTTTCAAATTCAATGCCTGTACGTTACCCTTAAGTACGTATCTCGATACTTTTAAGAAAAAAGTTGTCAGACATGAGGTTATAAATGTAATAAGGTTTTTGGTGATAGTACAGAATGTACGGCAGATCAACTGTTAGCTTCGCGCCCGAACGCATCGGATATCTTAATAACTGACAGGAATAGCATCGCTCGTGAAATGCGCGGTAATGATTCTGCAATCCACGTCAATGTCATTAATATGGACAGCAGCATCAGATTGGAGTCCACGAATACTAATGGATGAATCATGCAGTACCGGCTCCCTAAGAAGAAAAGGCGAATTACTTTAATGATATATTTTTGATGCTGATTAAGCATGAGTACAAAATTTTACACCATAAAGGACAAGTCAATCAATAACACAAAATGCATTGGGGTCTTCTTTACTAACTTTTTTTAATCCATTTAAACAAGAAACTGCTAAACAGCTTATATCTGATAATTTTAATGGGAAAGAAGCATGGAGATTGGAGTAGATAGCCTCAGCCCCACCAGAATGGCATTCCCTGTTTGACAGTCAACAGGCACTAAAGGGACTCGACCTTCCTCGCAAGACCTGGGCAGCTCTTAACAGAGTTAGGTCTGGCCATGGCAGATCTGCTTCAGCTCTGTACACGTCGGGAAGAAGAGATTCATCGAATTGCGACTGTGGTGAGGAAACACAAACCATCCGTCACGTGACGTTTGATTTCCCACTTCGAGCCTTCAGGGGATCACCAATAGACTTTATTAATATTTGAAATTAAGCTCTAGATTGGCTGCACCATTCATTATAATTTAATGTTACATTGTATTATTGATTTTGTGCATGGCCATAAGCTAAATAAATAAAATGCAATTTTTTAATTAATATTTGTTAGAAGCAAATATTACACCTTTATTCTCTTTGGATAGACGAGATAAACTTTTGGTTTCGAATGAGAACAGTTGTCTTAAAAGGTTATAGAGAAAAAAAAAATTCTATTTTCATGAAGACGCTACTTATGCTGTACGATATTCAGTGTATCTGAAGTAGTGTTTCCTCAGGACATAAATGAGATACATGAAACTTCATGAAATAAGTGCCAAGAAGACGAAGGCACAATATGTTTGGAAATAACGGTAAAACGTTGTTTACTTTACTACTTTTAACAAACATTGTTCATAATTTAAAATTCAGCGTCCTTGTATTGCAAGAATGATTGTCTACAAACCAACCTCACTCACAATCAAGCAAGTAAATATCAAAGTTGATATGAAATATTAACTGATATACGCTGGATGTAATAACCAGTTGTTTTTGTTATTGTTAGTATCATACAGAAACTTAAAAACAAAGATTTTAAACTGAAAAAAAACTTTTATTTTTGGAAATATCGTAAATTTCTTCTGGTTGATGTTATGAGTAACCTTTTACACTGGCCACTCTTTTTTATTCAATGATACCAATGTTTTAGCTAAAAAAGCAGAAGGTGGCCCAGGGGGGTCAGAGAAGCTATATAAATACAGAAAATATATATCAACACGTGTTTTGATAGTGGTCTGTAACTTGACCATATTTGGTCAAACGTGTTTAGAAGAACGCTTGACGAACGACCCCATCCGACCACCCACGCTAGGGCGTGCGCTACTTGCTGCCATGTATACGAGACTGCCACAACAGACATGGCAGTCCTCTGATGAATGCCGCAGCAAGATTGTTGAAACGTTAGGTTTTAATACATCTACGTGGCTCCTCCCAGATAAGATTGCCCTTTATATTTAAAAGACGAGATTGCATGATATATTCCATGGAACCCCAAATCATCACACTTGCCGTTTGTCCGCTATGCCGCTCAACAATACAGAGTGGCCGATTGCTTTCACCACGGTAGCGTGAAACACATACACGTCTATCAACTACATTTTGCAACTCAGCACGTGCTCATTGCAGTCTGCAACTTTGGTGGTTTCTGGTCAATAGGTGATGCGTGTCATCTGCCCAGATCTGAACAGACGGCTTGAAAATGTCGAAACAGATATGTACACCCATTGCAGTGCTCCAACGTCGAGCCAACTCTGTAGACGTAGCTGTTCTGTCGGTTACGGCCAAGCGGACAAGATGTCTGTCGTCCCGTGCTGTGGTCATACTGTGTGGTTCAGTTCACGATCATCGGAACGTACGACCCTTTCCTACCCAGCGTCAACGTTCTAGCCTCGCATTCGGAAAGACGTGGGTTCGAATCCCCGTCCGACCATCCAGTTTGGGTTTTCCATGGTTTCCCTAAATCACTCCAGGCGAATGCCTGGATGGTTCCTTCAAAAGGCCATGGCCGAATTCGTTCCCGTTCCGTGTCCTCAGTCCTATCCCTGATCTAATGACCTTGTCGTCGACGAGGCGTAAAGCCACATGCAAAAAAAAAGTAATTGTTATATTACAGTAGATGAGCTAACTGTCCTCAGCCGTGTGCAATGAGATAAAGGAAACTGAGAGCCACTTCGGAGATTACTTTTAACGTTGTTAGTGTTTTTAGTGTCACTTGCTGGAACCGTAGGGTACTGTATCCTTTTTATACGAAATATTGTATAAAAACGTAGTGTGTACTCGGCTAGTCAGGTAAAACTATGTATTGTATAATAGTGATTTCTATTAAATTTTGGTGGTACATAACGGTAGAAGTAAGTACTGTGATCCCATCTAAGGCAGGTATTGAGAAACATATTTTTTAGAATTTCAATAGTGTTTACTTTATTTCCTGTGCTGCCACAAGTCTGGAAAAATGCATCTTTGGCGCGTCGTATGGGATGAACTACGCACGTAGTTTTTGGAATGGAAAAACGGGATGATTCAAGCTTCCACTTCGCCTGCTGCAATATACGTTTAGAAAAATGAGACTTGTAATAATCTGATATCTAACTTTGAATCAGGTCCCACTTAACATTCTCAATAGGAAACGTGTAAATAGACTTTACCATGCCTGCTCTCAGAAACGACAAATTTTCGAGCTATCGCAGCGCTTTTCCGATCTCAGGATGAGAACAATATAGCGAACGGTACGCGAGGTAAGTGTGGGAGACACGAGAAGACGGTGCTAATGTGTCCGGGGCCATCAGAGTTACGACCGAGTCAGCCACATAAAACTGTAATTGGTTCCTCGAGGACAGCAGTTTGTGACGGGAATGCCCGTCCAGGAGCGGCGCAGCATTCTGCACACGTGCGCTCCGGGGAAGCTACCCCCGCAGCCAGCCGGCGATAAGGAACACATGCGGATCGGCACTTTGAAGCCCGCTATCCGGAGCCCTTATTACCCCCTACTTCTTTCAGCGAAATCACTCGTGTGCTAACCCCTAACATCATCCTAAACAGCACCGGCCTGCGCAAACAGAATACGATTCAAGATGGCTTTCCGAAAGATAAAAGTAGGATACAAGCAGTGAAAATGAAGTTCCACACGGGTCGAGAAGATGTATCAAGAATAGACAGAGCCGAAATGGTCATCTACGACCAACTCTCAACAAATTTCCAGAATTATTACGCATTCTCAAAGATTCAACATCATATTGAAGTTTCAGTTTGTGTAAAATTGAATACCAGAAATGCCAAACACCATTGTTACCATTGAGTTAACAAACATAATCAAATATCCCTCTGTTTGTTTAGAGCAACAATAGTTAATCGCTCATGCGTGTACTTAAATATAAAGACTCAATTGTGTGAGCGAGATGGGAGGAGGGCGAAATGGCCCTCCTACCTATCATTCGGGAGGACGAGAGTCAAACCCCGTTCGGCCATCCTGACTGGGGTTAAAAAAAAAAAAAAAAACTACTATGTCAGTTGTCTGCAGTACCGCAGACACGGTGCTAACTGGTTCGATTCCAGGTGGTGGAAGAAGTTATCATTATCGGAACTTGGCTGGCATGTGGTGGTCCACTGTTCCTGATCAACAGATTATGCACCAAATTCATAGGTTAAATCCCAAATCTCTCCGTGCTGTGAATGGATTGACACTTTTGATGGCAATTCGTCAGTCGAATTGGGACGTAAAACTTGTTTCCCCTCTGGTGTCTTTCGGAAGAGTATGCTTGATTGTTTGTGCGCCGAGTTGCACCCTCTCTCATCTTCGTTTCTCATTTCGTACAAAACAAACAACAATTCAAACTGAACACGTACACACTATCGCAATCATCCGTAACTACAATCGCACATACGAACACACGCTGGGAAGTCAACGGAAAACCCCCGTAGTTCACCCGGAACCAGGCATAGCAACATAAGAAGAAGCACCTTAAATGTTAGTATCATAAAGTACTGTGAACGGAATCTGGTTCTACAGGAGGGTAGTTATTCAGATATCATAATAAGCAAATATATTTGATGCAACTGCAAATAACAGATAATCTATCCTTTTCTATTTCTCTTCGAAGTCATCAGAGTTTTGTGCAAATATTTTCTAACCCATCGTTTGTGAATACAAGTTATATTCTTTAACATAAATAACTTTCTTGATAGTCAGCATATTTGCATGCGCATTAAGTACTATGCTGAATTACTCTTAATTCTGAGATTCTTCTCCGAGTTCTTCGAATTAATCTTCTTCCTATATTGTCTTACTTCAGAGGCTTACACACGATTTTACAGAACTGTATTTAGAATAAGGTGTGGGTATGGAAACATTTCTCAGGACTACTATGTAATCCTTAACAAACCTGTTCATGAGTTTTCTGACTCTGTTCGCAGTTAGTGGAAGTAGTAATTTTTTTTTCCATCTTCCTACCTCACTTAATAACCACTCTGCAGTAATCTTCATGTTTATCACGCTGGTGAAAGTGAAAAATTTAGCACCTGAAGTAATTGGACGGCAGTCCCAGTAGTGTTTAAAGACCAAGTGGTAACATCTGGAGTTCCCTGCCTTGAAGTAAAGTGTGGTGCCGGTAGAAGTACCGCCTTTCTTCCCCTTTTTTCTAATTTCCCTAAGGACCTCTCGGCAGCGGGAGAAGTCTTTCTCAGCCCTCTCCTACCCCCTCCTGTCCCCACCCCCCAGCCTCTACTCCATCGAAAGCATCACTGACAACTCGCCTCTGATTCAGATTTAATTTATTTATCGAACCATCTCTGGAAACAACCTTTCGTTTGTAGCCAGCATATTCCACATTTCTAAAAAAGCTGGTGAAAAGAGGAGGCAAAAGACTAACGACTTTAAGATGAACTCTGTGCTTAATTTATATTGAAATTTTAAGAGATAACACAGCTTGCACTATGTAAATTTTATTTCTATTGGTTTCTTCACCATATACAGTCCTTCTACTCTAAACGAATATTTAAATCCAGACTGAGTTTACAACAAACGGTTACTAGGAACGACAACAGGGAAGTTAAGATAAACAATAATACGGACACTAAGTAATAGAAGAAAAGTTTGGGTCGGTTTTTCATAGCAAAAGGAAAAATAACGTGTTCTATTTTGTCGAGTGAAGAATTGGAATATGGTTAGTATCATGATAGCCATGTTGAGTTGACACGTAAACTAATTTTTTTAAATTATTTTTATGACTTTTTTCCATTAAATCAATAGAAAATCTACGAAATAAATCTTCTCAAGATCTGCATGACTTTCACTTATGTTTAAGGGATAACAGTTCTTTACCGCACTCATTTATTTTATCTTTAACGATAACACGTGACAAAACTGTGTGTCCGCTCCAATTTTGTTTCTAGATTATCCCAGAAATGGTGAGTATTCATGCACTGATGTATGTAAAAACAAAATTGCAAGCAAGTCCGTAAATTTTTTATACTTGTAGTTGTAACTAATTTCGGGTATGTATATTCCCAGAGAATATTCTTGGCAACAATAAGTCAGGAAAGAATGGAAAGGTGTTCAACAATGTCATGAATTAAAAAAAATCCTTTTGATGTTATATTCGCTTGTAGTTTCATTTAGAACCATCCTTCCCTGTGAATTTAATCCGTTGTCAGATTGCGATTAGACTGTAAAGAAACAGTGACTTTTCCGCCAAAACTTTAAATCCGTTTTACAACGGTTAAGCCTTCAAACGTCATGAGCTAACGAGGTACTCAATCAGCTCAAAATGACACAAGTACAAAGATGGTCATTGGAAGTAGAACAGTGTGGCTGAACAATAAGTGGTGTGGGGGACGTTATTATGGTGACAGATGGGAGATGGGATACGATGGATTTTGAAATATGGAAGCACTGAACGCTTTGAATATGAGAATTCTAAATCGTAAAGATTTATGTATTTTATTGATGGTGAACAATGGAAATGGAGAAATCAAATAAATATTAAAATGTTTCTGAAACTAGTTTTTGTGATTTCGGTGAAAGTAATTTTTTGGTGCGACAAAATCATCATACAATATATCAACCGAGAATCATATTTCAGCTTTAACAAAGTTTTGCTTTTCGACAACCTTTCTTTAAAGCTAAGAATAATAATAAGTAGCATGTATGATTTCATTTCAACATGGAGGTGCAATTAATAACCAACAACTAACGGTTAGTTTTACAAATTTGCGACATGAGTTATTGATCAAAGTAAAGAGTAATCTAACACAGAGTTCGAGTTTGATATTGCATTTTTCTAACAATTGGATCTCTGTATCGTTGGTGATTTAAAAAGCTAGTAGTGTTAATCTAAACGTTTAAAAACTTTTTTCGTGTTTATGTAGCTTGTATTCAACCACGTATGGTAATCAGTTTACAGCATAGGTTCTTTATTAGCGGTATGTGAGATTCCTGCAAAGGGTATGCAGCGCAATCTCTTGGCTAAGGTAATCACTAAGATAATAAAGAAAAATTATACGAACAATACTACCGCCAAAATATGTTTTAAGATAAAATTACTATAACGCTTTGGTTAACTATAATCACATTAGTAAAGCAGCAATAATACTTTTACTACCATTTTGGACGGGAGCGGATCTTCGGGCATGACAAACATGAGAACCGTACATCACCACCGACTTCAACTCGAAGATGATTTATCGTTAAACCTCAGTAAACAGCAACGAAATTTTTCAGATTTGTACAAAGAGAACCTTGCTCATTTGTCCCAGTAAACATAAATAAACATTTGTGATTTTTATGATTATTATTATTATTATTGTAGTATCTCCCAAAACAAAGGACGATAAACAATTTTTCTTTGGGATGTTCTTCTTGTCTGTCCCATATTTTTTCATTCTTTCAGTTATGGTTTTCATTTCTTCGACAGTCCAGATGCTTTTAGATCTTTCCTCTTCTTTTTATTTCGGAAATAACTTCCTATGAGTTCACTTTATTTTAAAAAAATCTGTAGGTCTGTGACGTCTCCCTTAGCAATGCCTGCAGACTTAAGGTCTTTCTCTACCTCCTTCATCCATGTGGTTGTTGGTTTTACTATTTGTGTGTATTCTAAAATTTGTCTTCTTATTCTTTCCTTCGCGACTCAGGTGTCCATAGAATTTCAGACTTTTTTTCTTCATGCCTACATTTGAAATTTTCTCTGTAATTTTTATAGTTTTAAGTCTATACTTTCCATCTTCATTCGATGTGGGTCCCACTATTTTTCTTATAATTTTTCTTTCTTGAATTGTTCTGTAGCTTTTTTAGTGTTCATTGCCAATGTTTCACTTGCGTATGTGACTGCTGTCTTAGTTACCATGTTATAATATCTTATCTTGGTGTTGTCTGAAATCTATTTTTTGTTGTATTTTGTACTAATCCCATTGCTTTCTTCATCTTCTGTATTCTTGCTACCAGTGTTTTCCCTTCTAGTCCTGTTGATTCTATGATTTCGCCTAGGTATTTAAACAGTTTTACCCTGTTGATTTACAATTATTAGAATTATTATAATAACATTTTCGGGCCTTTTTTGTGACGTTTGTATTTTTTTTTTTTTTTTTTGCTGTTGTCAGTCTTTAGACTGGTTTGATGCAATCCTCCATCCCTTCCTATCCTGTGCTAACCTCTTCATTTCTACATACCCCTTACAACCCACGTCCTCAATTATCTGCTTCATATATTCTAATCTCTGTCTTCCTCTACAGTTCTTACCTTCGACTGTTCCCTCCACTAACAAATTAACCAATCCAGCATGTCTCAAAATATGACCTACCAGCCTGTCTCTTCTTCCTGTAAGCTTCTTCCATAAACTTTTTTTCTCACCCATCATTTACAAAACTCGTTCATTTCTTACTTTGTCTGTCCACCTAATTTTCAGCATTCTTCTGTAGCACCACATTTCAAATGCTTCAAGTTTCTTTCTTTCTGGTATTCCTAAACTCCATGTTTCGCTACCGTAAAGCTCCACACATAGAGTTTTAAAAAGTTCTTTCTAATTCCTAGATCAATATTTGAAACTAAAAGGTTTCTCTTTTTCATGAAGGGTCTTTTTGCTAGTGCTATTCTGCTTTTAACATCATTCCTGCTTCGGCCATCGGTTGTAATTTTGCTTCCCAAGTAATAGAACTTACTCACTTCTCCTATTGCATCCGATCCTATTTTTATACTAGTATTGGTATCATTTCTGTTACATTTCATCACTTTTGTCTTACTTTGATTTATATTCAGTCCAAAATCTTCCTTCAGTATTTTGTTCATGCCATTCAATAACTTCTCAATATCCGTTATTGACTTAATAAATCTCGAAAAACTGATTTCATTTTTAATTTATCATTTCAGGGGTATGCGAAATTGAGTTCTTTCTTGAAAAGGTACGCGGGAAAAAATAATTTGGATGCACTGGTTTACAGCATTCGCTGTTTGCGTTGCTTTGTGTTTATTAAGTTTATTGGGATAAAGATCTGCGTGCACTGTATAGGTAACTCACTTGCTTCGTCGCAGACAGGCTATTATAACACTTATGATTAATGGAAGAGAAAAGTGGAATAATTTCGAGGAAGCGCGATTAGTTTCCTCTCCTCTAACAGTGGTGGTCAGAAAATAATTACACTGCTCTCTCACCACCGCTGGACGCCAGCAAAGTGAGCACCCGGCCGCCCAATTCGGCGCTGCGTCGGTTGTTCCGGGCGCGCTTAATCGATAGTAATTCCCACCAGCGGCGCCACCGCTGATAGAGATACGTCCGCCGCCATTGTGCCCTGCACATTGTCATTCCCTCAGTCAACTCGCGGCAGACTGTGACGCGTTCCAAAATTCGGCGTATCGGAAGCGTGTGGCGGCGCCCCCACTGATAATGATCCCCGCTGGAGACACCCGAGTACAGTGGGGAGGCCAGTGGCCGGCAGAGAATCCATTTACGACGGGCAGCAGATAACTGCGATCAACTCGCTCTCCGTTTCAATTACCGCCAACGAGACCCGGCCGGACCTGTCGATAGATCGATAGCGGCGCCAGGTGACTGCGGCGTTTAGCGTCCGTGTTAGGGGCAGTCGGCTGCTCCACGCAGATGGCACTACGCTATTATACAGAGTCAAAGAACCGATCACCCGAGTCGATTGCACGTGGTTTGGATTTCTGCAGGGTGCAGCTGCCCTTCATTATATGCATGTAACCAAAGATGTGGTACGTATCCTCCGCAGATCAAATGAGCGGTACATGAGCTCAGTTAAATACTGTGGTAATTATCTTTTACGTCTGTTCAATCTATAGCCACTCAGTTGGCATTATATATCCAGCAGATGTCATTATCGTAATCATCTGTCGTCTCCTGTCATTGGGTAGTTGAGTATACAGCCCTTCATTCTCATCTCTCTTTGTTCCTTTTCTCTATCATCACCTTTACTAATGTTACTTCTCTTTTTTCTAGACTACCTTACATTTCTATTCTTGATATTCTTCTCGGCCTATTACCATGTACACTCAAAGTTTCTTTCTTTTATATTCATTCATGCCTAACTTTCACTGAGTCCAATTGCTAAAAAAAGTCAACGCAATCTGGGCCTGATTTCGGCATGGTGCGACCAATGGCAACTTACACACCATTGCAAAAAACGCAAAGTAGTGAGCATATTTAACGAAAGAAACCCTTTTGTTACGAATACAAGGTAAACAGTTTACTTACTAACGTGTTCATTCCCTAAGGTTTTTTGGCGTATCAGTAAAAAGCAACAACGAAATGGTACTAACAAATAACTTCGGTCTAGGTAGAATCAATTATAGGCGGATCTTCTTATGTCAAAGTTTGAAGAATTGTAATACAAAAAAAAATCTGAGATAGCGTGCAAAATCCTCACGCGTCCCACATTTGGGCTACTGTTAATCCGTTTGATGTATCGCAATGGGTTGATTGACAGTATAGAGAAAGTACAGAGAAGAGCTATTCGATTGTGACTGCTTGCCACAGTTCTTACGAACGTGCCACGGAATTGAATCAATGTTTTTTGAATGGGTGTACGTGACCAAAAACAAACTTACGGAAAACTAAAAAAAAAAAAAATCCAGACGCCTTATTAGAAATAATTGTTTATATTAATATGGTATTTTGATTTTAAATATGTTACCTTATCATGACCAACTGTTTGCAAAACAATTCGCTGTCTGGAGTTGCATCAGTGGTTGGCAAGAGAAATAGCTCCTCATAATATATGTCATAATCGTGTGTAATGTAGTTCTTCCATTTGTTTAAGTCATTTAACTGCGAAAGATTGTTTACAAAGGAGCATTTTCGGTAGAAACTGATAGCTCTATTATTAAGGAAAAAAAACACACACACACACACCAGAAAGAACAAAATGAAAAAAAAATCTAGATTACGCCTTTTTTTAGAAACGCCAATTTAGTTGTTATGTAAATTGGTGTTGGGGTATCTGGCAATCAGGCAGCGAGCTTTGCTGTTTTATTCATTGTTAAACATGCGAAGATATCCTCTAATTTATAAGTGCGATGAAATACTTCTTCAGCGACGTATTTGGGTGGCAGTTATAGGAGAGTTAATATTATAGAAATAAAATGCCTTTATGATGCTCATATGAGTTCTTTCTTCTCTTCTGCGATTCGGAATTGGAATGCACGAAGTTAGCTTTAGTGCGTAGCACCCTATGTAACTCACAAGATTGTGAATTATAGAGTATAGACGTAGATCTATCCGTACCATTTCAGCCTCGTCGTATATCTCTGCAATTTTTTTGTGTGTTTTGGTGTTTTCCGTTTTAATTTCTGTTCATTCTCATTACTCTTATTCTACCTCTGAGGAATTCCAGTCAAGTTACCAATATTTTGTCTATACCACATTCCTTAAGTATAGAGGTTTGGGAACCATTAATAAGACAGGAAAATACTGTAGTTCAGTTACACCTCTGTAAAACATTCGCTCCACAACAGGCAAGTGAAAATAATTAAAAATCCTGCTGCTAGTTTGTCTCTCCCCCTTATAAATAATTTATTTCCTCAATTTTTCTACAGCACATTTCCTTTGAATCAGCAAATATTAACCTTCTTAAACTGTACCCCAGTTATCATTTTCCAAACGAGTAGTCAATCTCTTCTTGTTGTTAAGCTATATCTATATATATATAGCTTATATATAAAATTGTGGGTGGCAGCGGGTGCTCTGAACTGAACAAATCTCTACCCTGTGCATTCTAATCACGAATGGCATGAGGGAAGAAAGAATTCATATATCAGCGCGGCGCGGCTCCTTATTTCTCTAATCTTACGATCTCGCATCTCTCCTATCGCTGCGAACCAAATAGGTTGGAGGACAAAATATTTTGTCGCACTCGTAAATGAAAGTGGGTGCACACATATTTAACAACACATTCAAACTAAATCTATGTCCTTTGTCTAAAAACTGTATAAAAAAGTTTGCCCAGGATCTTCTAGCAGACACAGGCGTGAGTAAAGCCATAAAGCTTTCAAAGTTAGCCGGGGACGTGCAGAAAACTCATGCCATACACTGCATCAGAAAACATCGACAACAGAACCGAATTATTCTCTAAGTTTACGGTTTCGGTAACACACATAATGGGAAATGAGGAGAATGAAAATTTCATTTATAAAATAACAATGTTTAATTAACGTTTTTTGTTCTTTAGTGTGGTAGTGAAGAAGTTCATGGAATAGTAGTCATGTTATCTGTTTCTCTTATTAAGGTATCAATGTCGTTGATGTCAAACTACAGGCAGAGGCACTGTGACTACCAAACTCTCCTTCACGCAAACCTCATTTTTCTCCCATATTGATTTCAATGGTAAGTTGAGTATATCTGTCCTTGATACTTCGTAAACGTGACAGAAATACTCTGTTCTCCTGCGTTTTATAGTTCAGAATTCCCTTGTTTTCCACAGCAGGGCGAAAAACTTCTTCGTTAGATACGGTGTAGGTGGGTGGATGATTCTATTCCCTCGTACAAAATTACTGGCTTAAAGATCATTGGTTTCCTCGAACAAACAACTAGAATATAGTGTACGGTTTACGTTGTACTGAAGTTATTTTAAAACGTGTTCATTTGAAATCAAAGTTGTTTCAATGGGCGTTATGATAAATTAATATGATCGTTTTTAAAAGAAATTTGTTTAGCTGTTTAAATGCCTAAGAATTTGATGGATACTAAATTTAACAGTCAAAACTTTAAATATTTTTCATTCCCTTTATTAGATTTACGTTGTAGCAGGACGTTAATACGCCACACTACAATTTATATATTTCAAATTATTTTAATATTAGTTTTATTCAGAGCCTAGGTTAGATTTATTAAACTGATCTCGGGTAGCCCAAATTGTATATGTTTAAATTAATATGCAAGGGTTTGGATGCCATTTGGCGAACACTGGAAGCATACCTCCGGTCCCCTCCCCGCCAGGACGGCGCCGGACACCACAAGGCACAAAGGCTACCCTGTCCCGTTAAGACTCTCTCAAGGTCGAGTGCATCGCCCCGTTCTTGGGACGCGACGCTGTTAAGGTCACACCACCCTCCCACACTGACCGGCGGGAGAACGCGAATCTCAATGTACTACGACATCACGTGATTTCCAGAAAGCCTGACCTGCCAATGAAAAGAATCCTCAGGGTTTTCATAAGTTAAAACAGGGCTTGTTCTTTCTGCCTCGACATGTTTCTTCTCCGAGAGGAAGGAGGCCATCTTTTCCGAAGAGGAAGGAGACTACTTCTGGCTGGGCTGCGGGCCAAGACGGTTGGGCTTGGTGCAGTACAGTGACCCGCCTATGGTCACAGGCCGGTGATCTTCTATCGCACTGGGACTGATTGTGAGACTAACACTAGTACGGCTGCCTATCAAAGGGTAATGTGTTAACGCCAGGTCTTGAATTATTGTGTTCTTATGAGACTGCGAATGACCCATAAACGACTAGAGAAAGAAACTTGTGCTCTTTAAGCAAATCTGACTCTGAGCTAGAAGGAATTTTATTGAACATTGTGGAAGCCTTGCAAATCGCATGTTCCATGTATTTCTTTTATTTAACGGCGCCCGAGATGTATGTTCATTTTTATGTATTCATGTTTTAATTGCTGGCTGTTCTTATTGTTGCATATTGTGAACATTTGTTATCGTTCAATAACTTTAACTTCGTCAGACGATTTCCGATTAATGTAAACTCATACAATTGTTTGCTTGAGTAAAATCGGCCAATTTGTAACATCTAGGCTTGCTTGATATCCTAGTGATTATTGTATTAATGGTAGACTTAAATATGCCTAGTGGTGTAGAGGCCAATTGAATATAATAAATTATCAATGTCAGTTTCATTGTGATCTGATTCTTGCCATCCCAATAATTGATTATTATAAATAATTTAAAATTTATAAAATCCCCCCCCCCTCCTAAAGCTCTCTCACTACAACGTGTATAATAATGATGAACTATCTTAACAGTTGATTCAGCAGTGGACAACACACAGATGAGAATAGTAATTTTTCAATTATCATTACTTCAGGACAAAATTTACTATACTCATTTGCATTTATATTAACATTGTAGCGCTTTGCGCTTACCCCGTTGCAGGCGAACTACGTAATATTACTCATACATTTTTATTGGCTATTAGTTACATAATATTTTTACTCCTGTTTTTTTTTTTTTTTAAATAGTTTCTTTCATTATTAAAGCAATTTTCATAGCAGTGCCGTAGAAATTTTCCACCAATGATTTGGAGAATTTATTCGTGGTTTCTCTGACTTTACCATCGTCATGGAACCACTGTCTGACAATAAAGGATTTTCAATGCTGGAAGATGTGGTAACCACGCGGTACAAGATTTGGTGACCATGAAATTGTTCCTCAACAAGAGTTGTGAGGAGATCGCCAACTCCGTGCATCATATTGCCCATTTTTACGTCCTTTATTAATAATTCGGCCCCATCCTCTTGCCATTCAGTCATTAATTTCTTCTTCACCAGAAATTTTATAATACACTCGTATGATAGCCGGGTAAGAGTCTGCCAGAGTAAAGAAACAAAATTTCACACATGATAGAAAATTCTCAGAGTTTTCATCGTTCTAAACACCTACAAAGAAGCTATTCAGTGCACAATTGGACTCACACGGTGATTTTGCCAAGCATGCAGTAAACTGGGACCGGAGCAATACCGCCTCAATATTTAAAACGGAACTTTCTTTGAGGCGACGGCTCTTCCAACACTACAGGAAGATTACGTCTGCTGGCAAATGCTTTCTATTAGTTTAAACAACCCAGCGGTCCGTAACATCGGCCGGTATGACATAATACCAGATTGACACAAAAGACCACTGAGTCGACTCAATTAACTTAACACCAACAACAAGAAATACCATAAGACATAGGACCTACACTACCTAGACGACTAGGCGAAAATGTCCAAGCATAAAAACTCCTTTATCACTACCTATTAAAAAAACGGCAGAAAGCGGTGCTGTATGTGTGAAAATAGTAATACCTAATGATTTTATTCCTTGATAAAGGCTTCTGATACTTAATAACATGTTTGAATTTTAGTTTCTTAACTTAACTTAATTTTACAACACTGATTATGTTCTCAGAATCGAAACCAATAAATAGTAGCTGGTTTGGCACCGAAACGTTTTCTTCTCGACGACAGCATTAAATACTAGGTACAGTAGAACTCAAACTATCCGAACTCCGGCTATCCGAATTGCTTTTTTAATTAAGACGGAAATTTACTGCGATTCAAAAAATTAATGATTCTACCTACACACCACATGCAAATTCTGACTGTCAAGCGAATGCGCGACTTTGCTGCCCGAAAACGGATGAATACAGTCAAACAGCTTACTTTGACCGAGATGACCTTTTTCGAAAATAAATCCAACTATCCGAATTTTTGATCATCCGAATGGGGTCTGGTCCCAATTGCTCCGGATAATTGGAGTTCTCTTTTTCGTCAATCCGACGAATTTGTCACTAGATGACGGAAGGTTTGATTCTTCTTCTTCATCACCTATTCCAAACATTTTGAAGTCGACTGCCTCTGACTAGATAGTCATCGTTGGCATTGTCAAAAATAGAGCTTCGGTTTTACGGCCGCATTCTTTTGCTGACTCCAGGACGTACTGTGTACTGATGGGGTAAGTACAGTATTTCCATCTGTCTGTGAGACATGTAATTATGTTCTGAGGTTAATATGTATTTTTTGTTTAGGAAATATGTAGTTTATGGGACGGAGATTGGGGACCGTGCCATCATTCATCTTGATGGCTGTGGAAAACATCTAAAAACCGCAGTTAAGATGGACTGTATGCATTGACCTGGGCCCGTGCTCGGTCCCATTATACCTCCTCGATGCAGAGTGTTGCAACTCAGGGCACTGAACCACACTGGCGGGTGATTGAAGGTCTGGTGCGGATACACTAATTCTGAATAGTGAGCATGACAACAAATGTACTACAGTTTGTATCTCATCACAACAGCAGGTGATACCTAACGCTGTAACAACGCACACCTTGTACTGCTGCAAATTAGTTATCTTTAGATCACCGGAAACACGCCAGGTTAATTCCGCGACGTGTTGTGGACGGTGCAGTTTCACTGACGCTCTACACCTCGTGACGTCACTGGGGACCGAGGTCTTTTGTTTCCCCCCGGTGTGGCCTGTAAACTAATTACTGCCAAGATAATCGCCGGGGGCGTCGTATGGCGTCCTTTGTCTTAGCGGGCACCTCGTTAACATTGCTGAATTGAGATTCGATCACCGGCGCCCGGGATAATTACATTGTAAATACATCATTAGTGTGCGACAGGTCCATGTTGCGGTAATTAATGTGTGCGCACCGACGGTCAATGCGGATTGGTTCGCTCCGGCAAGCTCCGTGGCCTGAGTAACGCTTCGGGGTTGGTCGAGTCGATACTGTGACATCTACACTGCCTGCTCCAGAGTCCCTTCCATATACACAGTCACCTAAATCCTTCAGAGAAACTGCTCATATAAAATAAACAAGCAGTTGTGTGTTATCAGTAGCACTTCATAAGTGATAAAGTTCTTATAATCTTATAAAAGATTTCAATAGCCATGAGGGTCCTGTATCATGTCTTACAGGTTTGATATTACGTGATATTTTTTCCTTCTTTTCTATGTTAAAACTTTCTCTAACATCAGATCTAGAATTAACGAAACAAGTGTACTCCTCATATTTTCATTCAGTGATGTCATATGGTATATTTTTTTGGGGGAACTCTTCACAAAGTAAAAAAGTTTTCATAGCGAAGAAAAGAGCTATTAGGATGTTGTGTAGAGTAAAACCAAGAACTTCTTGCAGACAACTTTTTTTTTAAAAAAAACTCAATATTCTTACAATGGCTTCCCACTATATATATTCGCTCATGTGTTTTGTCATAGATCATTTTAACCTGTTTATTTCTAACTCATAGGTACACAATTTCAATACAAGAAACAGAAATAATTTGTACAAAACACAAACATCTCTGTAATTAGTACAAAGAGCAGATAATTATTCTGGTATACATCTGTTTAATAAACTTCCCAAGGGTATAAAACAGTTTGCAGCAAAGATATATTTAAAGAAAAACTGAGAAATTATCTTATTGGTAACTCCTTCTACGCCATTCAAGAATTTGAACAAATTAATTAATAGTATTCAATATGAATTTTGCAAAATGCAGTAGTAAAAATTAATGTTTATTGTTATTCTCTTTGGAAGATATACTTGTTTTTACTATGATTATGACTCACATTGCATGTATGTGTATTAACCATGACATATTTCACTTCCCAGATGTCCTTCCTCAGCAGGGATCCTTGAAACAAGATTGATAAATAAATAATGCATTTTATTCTGGAAAATCGTTGAAGTTAGCTAAATTTATGTCATAAAAATGGTATCTGTAGGATAATGAATTATAACATAAAGATTCAAAGTGCATATGGTCAAATAGATCCTAAAATCTCAGCCATATACATATTACAATCAGCAAAAAAAACGGTTAATTTCCAGCTAGCATTTTATTATATGATAAAACATTGGATTTAGTGGTATAACAGAATTTTGATTTGAATAAAATATTATCTTTAAAAATAGTAGAAATTAGTTCCTAAAATATCAGTCATATACATACTACGTATTAAAATCAGCCCCAAAAATGGTAAATTTACAATTAATATTCAATGATATGGTAAAATATTGGATTTATTGGTATGACAGAACTTTGATTTGAATTAAATATTACCTTCAAAAATAGCAGAAATAAATGTATGCTTATACAATCACAGAAACTTGGAGTTGACTTGATAAACGAGATCATTTACCGCGTATCAGTTCGCAGTACTCAGCTCTTCGCGTTCACTGTTATCCAAAAACTGAAGAAAAAAATATTCTTCCTGAAATACGTAATTAATTGGTCTTAAAATGGAAGTCCTATGTCACTTTACGATTTTATGTATTCTCCATTAGGTTGTTCTTGAATGGAACGTGATATGAGGAATATTTTCCCTTCTTTGTTTGTAGACAAGCGTTTCGGGGATGAAATAGTATCCAAAATTATGTGAAGTGATAATTTGATCTATAGAAAACAAAGACAATTTTTCAGGAAATTAACTGAAAATTTTTCGGCACGAGGAGGTACAAAAAATAAAATTTTGTCACCTTAATCCACTTATTTTAAGGAAATAAACAACCGATTAGTTTAAAAAAAATCTAAGCTTAAAATTTTACATTTTATCCAGAAAACATGAAAAATTTGTAACGGCAGTATAAAGGCGCTCGCCTGATTCTGCGTAGTTTTGAAAATTCGGATTCTGAGAACACGTACCGTTGCTGATGGCGGAAATCACTGCAACACCCTACAATCTAAATATTTATCAATTTGTTGCAGAAGACAGAAACAAATGATTCAATTTACAAAAAATAGCTGGAAGTTTTATAAAACATGATGTTCAAAGTAAACGTTGTTTCCACCGTACCCATTGGATAGCAGGCTGAGTGGTCAGGGGAGTTGTTCGGAAGTACAGCTTCCAAGAAAATCTTGGGCTTCATCAGGGATCGAACCCTGTCGTCCGTGCTGTACACGCAGCCACCCTTACAATGTAATGATCGATAATAATGTAAATTTGTAATTAAGTCTGATACCTGTGTGGCAGAATTGCTATAGTACCGATTTTAGTGCCGTTCTAATGATTCCGGTAACACTGTAAATACGTCGGTGAAGATAGGAAGCGCTGTTCATTTAACGAAATTTTTTGATACCAAGTGTCATGAATTCGTCGCCACTCGCCAGAGAATACTTTGCTTGCTCACAGAATATTTCTAACCATTACACGATCTACTTAATTGCGTGAAGACTGTAAGATAACAACCATAGAGATTGGCAAAACTATGACTAATATCGCAGGCAAAAGATTATCTCTGAGTTTATAAGAAACTTATCTGTGTATTGTTGTGTTGCTACGGAAAGAATAAGTCGAGTCTGAAGTATGAAGATTTCCTACTCAATCAAAAAAGGTTTAATTGTAAATGGTTTAGTGAAGTTAATAAATGTTTCTTTCAATTGAGAAATGTTGATTAATATGATGCGGATGAATTATTAAGGCAAGGAAGCTAATGTAAGTCATTTTGGTGTTGTGTCCAAATGCAATACCGGCTGCAGAAAATCAGAAGCGTGTAACATTGCAAGACCTTCCCATGTTGCATAAATAATTAGGCAGTATTCAGGAAAAAGTACTAAACCTCTGTATAAAAATAAGAATCCTTATGAAACACGTAATACAAACATCTGAAAAACATTTTTCCACCCTCAAGAAGCTATAATTCTGTGAAACAAGTTAAAGTAACGAAGATGGTAAACGTGTTTTTTTCATGCTACTATTACATTCAAACGGACTTACAAAAAATAATTCGTTATTTTTTATCATGTTTCAATAAAATCACAAACCACAAATTAGTCAGTTTCAAAATATAATAGAGAAAGATTTGATAGTCATTATTCTTTTTAACTGAGATTTATGTTCAATATTCTGAATAATGTCATGGAGGTCATGTCGTTAGTTGAAACGTAATGACCTGTGTTATTTATTGTCCCTAGATATTTTCATATCATAGACTTTCATTTTTACATAGAATTTGCTTAAAAGCGAATCATTGTATACATAATCTGAGACAAAGCTTCTAAAACACAGATATCCTTCTTTCTTTTCAAATAACTTAATGTCACTTGAACAATGCCTTCTTATAAAACAGAATTACCTTTACTTTCAGTCATTATTTTAGAAAAACGTAATTTAACAGATGATCAGCTAATTCATTGGTAAATAGTTAATTGACAAGGTAATATTTCGACTAGCATATTGGTAGCCTACTTGTTTGGTTTTATTGTCTTTAATTACTTGTTACGTCTATGGGAGATCTCTATTCTCAGTATTTCACTCACGAAAAAGCCGCGTTTCACTTCAAAAATAATTATATTGGCGTCGAAACACGATTTACGATTAGTTATAATAAAGCAAAACATACTTGTAGAATGGCAAAACAGTAGTTTTCCGGCGGCACAGTTCAAAATTGTATTTGATGATGATCCCTCTCGTTATTGTAACTGTTACATGTACATGGTTAGTAACGAGCTCCCTGTATACAGCGCAAATGGAGCTTAACTTCATTATTAATACGCGCCTGCGCCTAACTACACATTTTACACACGCCATGCTATTACGACATCCAATTTGTGTCTATCGAATTTTAGTACGCCCTTCATAGCAACTGGACTTGTAGTTAGTGTGCACACGCAAATAACATGTCACGTGCGGTGGTCCAAGAGCACACGTATTTACATTAGTTCGGTCTAAATGTACCTACAAATTAACTCATCAACAACATGGAATTAATGGTACAGTGGTAATATTGTTATATTAACTTTTTTCTGATCGATAGCAAAAAAAAAAAAAAGTTTTATTTGTATTTATATAAATTTTCTGTAATAGTTTAAATTGGGGAAGTGGACCGGAGAGGTTTCAATAAACTGCATACGTTAGGATGAGTAATGAGAGGATGTACCAGAGAAGTAATGAAACTGTGATACAATATCTTGGTCAGACCAATGCTTGAGTATAATGGGGTTATATGGGTAGCATATTGTGAATATCAGGTATAGTAAGGGAAGAAGTACAAAGAAAGGCGGCTAGATTTTTTTGTGGAAATTACCGTGGAAATGATATGATGGAATTTTGTTATTTTCGAAAGTTATTGGTCAGTTTGAATGCAGAATAACTGTATTGTGGACAATCCCAGCAGCGAAATCTTTTCATGTACGTCATAGAAGAGCAGGGTCTTAAGTGTAGTTTCTATTCTCATCACTCTCCCTTCAAGCCCTAATCGTGGTTCTACACAAACTTTACCCGGACTCACTACAATGCAATAGCGGTGTCATCAAGATGATTCAGAATGATTTCAAATTCTTATTTATCGTTTTATTTACATATTACATTGAATCAGCAGCATACACCATTAAAAAAGTAGTTATTCATAAAGAACATGGAAAAAATGGCCTAAATGCTGTAATCTCCTTGATTTCTTCGTTAATCAGTTTTGAAATAATAGTTGACATTCAACTGGGACAATATATGACTATTTCTTCTTTAAAATCAACATCAAGAACTTTCTAAAAGGAAAAAATCCCACTAGATGCGGTTTGTAAAAGCATGTTTCATCGATTTAAACTGATGTTAACGGAGTGTTCATGACAGCTAATAAAGAAAGGTTTTAATGGAGTAAACAAAAAGTCTTTAAAAATTTGAATAGTGGCACGTTTTAATTTGCTCCCTGGCATTCCATACGATTCTATAAACCAAATGAAAGACGAAAGTTATGTAACTATATAATTTTTTGTGCGCTAAAATGAAATTCTAATAACATTTTATTCGCAAGGAATAACCTCTGTCTACAAAACATATGGATACTATACAACTGAGTATATTTTTCAATATACTAATGCAGTGATAAGGAACAGTGGAAGTGTATTTTAGTCTCGCTGTCTTGATCATCCCGTTTGCAGTGTAGAGACAGAAGACCCGGTGATGGCTTGGTGGGACGCTAGGGAGATTTCGGAGCCACTCGAGAATTATGACGTCATAACCTGGTATATCGCGTGTCTGGATGCCCCCACACGATGTGCCTGCTCCCACGCACTGCCTGGACGCTAGGGGTGGGTCTGGAAGGCTCCAGATTTCCCCCTCGGGGGCGGCGGAATGGATAGCTGACCCACGCTACACTGCCTTTCAATTGGCTGCGTTCGCTTCCACTTGCCGCTCCGGCCTCCAACCCAACGTCTCGTTTTTATCCTACGAAGCGAGGCACGGCCTCATGAGATTTCTTTCCGCGAGATAAGTTTCCGCCACAGAGGAGCAGTCTAGTACGAATTAAGATCAGTGATCGAGGAATAAATGTATAGGGTTACGAGAACTACATTCTAAGCCGACATTCGATATCACTCTTTAATATAACGAAAGGTAACTTTTCGGAAGTATTAAATTTGTTCTATATACATTAACTTTCTACAGTTGTATTTATGCTTTTAATTAAGGTGTTTAACTACTTCCTCGTAAGCAATTACCGGTATGCGGTAACACCCTGGTCTCGCACTCGAAAGGACGTTGGTTCGAATCCCCGTCCGGTCATCCATATTCGGTTTTATCATGGTTGCCGGTGAATAACTCAGGTCAAACACTGAAAGAATTTAGATTAAAAATCCATGAAAAGAAAAGCCATTTGTGTAGGGAAATGTCACATCACAACTAATCCAATTATCATTATTAAAAATTAAGGCGCTATTCAGTCTTATTAACAGATACCTTACATATTTTAACAAAAACTCCATCTATTCGAACTTTCGCATTTATAATGTTAGTTTAACTACACAAATGCTCTAAATTCTCATTTTTCCTTATAAGATGCACTTTATATGTCATATTTAATTAAATAAATCAACTATCTCACCTGTGTCATCGACACATGTAATGAATACGACAATCTTTCTTCAATATTGGCGTCCACAAATTCTGAATATTTCTGATTCTCTCTAGCGATGCTCTTCGAAGTTCTGCATCGATAGAATTCCAGCGTTAAGAAAATCACTACTAATTGAATTTTTAAGAGAAATTGTCACATTTCCATAAGTCAATTTACTAGCTAAAACTGAAAGTGTTTTATTCGTTGTACGTAGTATAGTTCCTTTAAGTCCGAATTTCTAATCTCTTTATAGAATAATAAACAGTTGGGCAAACTGAGTGTAACAGTGTTTAAAAAAAGCAACAAAACTGATAATCCTATTTCGCTGAAATTATTTTGCCCTATAAAGTATCTTGGGAAGTTATGATTTATTTTTTATGAAAATTCTCCTTAGGCCTTTGGAACTTTATACTAAGATTATCACGGGTATACTAACATTATATAAATCCCGTGTTTTTTGTGGCTTAGGTAATTTTTTGTTCCATTATAGTTTGAGGCTGACAGCATACTGGCACACAGATAACACCCACTATTCTTTTCGAATTTGAAACATCACCTGGAGATCAAATCAAAGGTTAGGAGAATCGTAGACTAATTTAGCATCATGTAATCGGACCATAGATTTTACAGCACAATAAAGCTGAGTCAAGTGATAATTATATTACTAAAACATTTCACTGTTGTTATTTCTCCGAAAAGACGCCTGTATGAAAAAACGTTTAATGTATCGACCCTATGATTACATTGTCTGAATGCAATAACTCTCAGTTGTGTTGTAAGTAATAAATGTTGGATGGTGGAGTGAGCAGAGAAGTTGGAACCAATACTACCCATACCCACTAGAGTACTTTACGCTGATTAAACTGAAAGGTGATAAATATTGTATATATCACTCTAATTGCAGAAGCTTATCAGCTCAGAAGCATTCTCTTGTTCAAAAACGATAAATTAATTTAAAAAAATAACATTGTTAATGTTGTTTCTCGATGGAACAGGTGATTTCAGTTAAGCATTGTGGCAACATGTGAGCTGTTTCTCATTACTCCGTAATCAGAACACATTGCTATGCATTACACCCGAGTCATTACCATCAGCTGAAAGCCTCATCACCATCAAGAATACACCGCACATAACCCACAAAAAAATCACCTCTTTTAATAAAACCGGTAATAATTTTCCGCTTCGATTGTTTTTCCGATTGAAATGCAAATATTCTAATTTCATATCAGTGACATTGACAAATTTGTAATTGATGGTGGGAGCACATCAGTGAGAAATTAAAGTGAAACCCTTTGATAACTGTACGTTCACTACGTCCGTGTTCCAAAGAAAAGTTGGTATTAGTGCTTGAATTCTTAAATATACTTTTTCAGTGAGAGTTTATTGATTATTAATGGACTTAATGAAAGTGAAACATGTTAAATTGTTCTCGGTTAAGCAAAATAAGAGATGTACGTTAGTGATGCTTAATTAAAATTAAGATCTAATAAGAGGTTATTAGAGAGTAATAATGCCTGGTATTTTCGAAATAGCCTTTATTACTATTATCAGAATGTAGGATAGTACGCATCATACATAAACAATGGTGATAAAACTTTTTATTGAAATAAAAGCAGACGAAATGTTAATACCAACAAGTGCGTTCAATAATTCGATGTCACATTGGTTAGATGTTGCGTTGTACACTTGACTGGACATATTCTGTACCAGTAGATCGCAAACTCCACTAACATTCCCATTTTAATCCAGTTGATTCATTTCAGTTTACTTACCTGGCGTATTTTGCTTGTTTTCACTTCTTAATTTTAAATGTAATAATCTTCTGGAACAACTCAACTCGTATTGATACATTGTTTATAAGATATATATAAGAGTTATTTGAGGAGTTAACAATAGAACTACATGGAGAGAGTTGTTCAAGAAGTTACGAATTTCAATACTGAATACATATATAAATCAATATCCTTTGTAATCATCTATTGCACTCTGTTAGAAAAATGATTAAAGTACACAAATACGGCACTAGAAGTAAAAAAGAATTTCATAAAATTATACAAGTCGTTGTTATTCGTTCAAAAAAGAGTCAAATGCCCAGGGGTACACACCTTCAACAAGCTTCCAACACATCTTAAATGTCTGGCAGGAGATTTAAGGAAAAAAATTAAAATAACTTTTGGGTAACAACTCCTTTTACTTCATAAAACTATTTCTATCAAGGGTTTATTCAGTGTATAACTGCCAGTATTCATTACAAATGCCGTTCTTATAATTTCATACTAATTGTCTGTGGCAGTGCATCTTATGGTGCATACATCTGCTTTGTTGAAATGATTTTACTAAAATTTGACTCCTTTCCACATCACACGAAGTCTGTCTACTATTCTGGAACCTATGGAAAATGATTGTATTGAATCATCTTCATGGCCAAGAGATAATCCTTTATTTGATACCAGCCATTCGTTTTAAATTTGGTTTCCTGGCTGTCACTGTTGAAATCTTGATTATTCTGGTGACAGCAAGTTATTGAGATATTCAGAACAACATAAGACGAAGAGCAGCGGTTCCCAATTTTTTTTTTGGCCACGGAACCCTGATTGATTATACATTTCTTGGCGGATCCCCATTTTAATAAGTGTAAGCTCAAAAACCAGTCTCGCATCGGTAAGTCATCACAAAAGGAAGCAGAACTATGATAGACTTCTGACGACGCGGTTATGACTCTTTTCAACGGACATTTTATTGGATGGAATACTGAACCCCATGGTACCGCGGACCACCATTTAGGAACCTCTGACGTAGAGTTAAGTTGGCTCTACAAGGGATGGTAATGAGATGATGGAGGCCTAGTGTTCTTAATCCTAGCTTCAATCCCAAATCAGATGTCAGGAGGTGCCATGACAGAAAGAGAGTACAGTCTCTAAAGAGAAGTAATTCAAACAAGGGCAGTGATGACAGCACATAAATTGTTAAAAGTCTCCAATTATTGTGTTGCCAGAGTGGTGTCACACTGAGAATGCTTATTCAGCTACGTAGTAACACAAACAAGGACAAATATCCTTAAGATGTCTGTTTTTTTTATTGGTTTGTAGCAGGTCTCATTGTAGGTAAGAGAACAGTCTAGTATAACTCTTAGATAATTGGTATTTACATAGTGATTCATATAGGGTCTTTTCCATTATACCAGTGACGTTATAATAAGCTACTTATACTTGACGTGAAAGACGCAGCTTTAAATTGTTGCTGTATTTAGTATCATCAGATTGTTCCCAATAGCGTTGAACAATTTCCGTTCTACTCCCTCAAAGCTATTATCGTGACGGTAAATGAGTAGTAATCTCCTTATGAGAAGTACTGCGTCACTATCCACTCAAAGTACGCATGGTATAATATTGTATAGAAGAGGTTAAATCAAAATAAGACATTTTAGTGAACTACGGAAAGTTTTTGAAATAATGAAGAACAACTCACCAAAATCAAAAGATTTCTAGGAAGAACTCAGTTAATGATTTTAATTCTCCACTTAAATTAGCAAATATTAATACTCAGTCTCCACGAAATTCATCAAACCCAAATCCTTAAGACATAATATGTTATTAATATTTATTATATGAATAATTACTTATAATTTGTTATTTGTAGAAATTAACTGAAGTACAGGAGCCGGAGAGTGGCGTCACATATCTTTCTAGTGCCGAAAAGGTTGTAATTGGAATGTGGAGCCATACCGCCGCAAATCCTGAGGGAAGAGGCAGTAGCCGTAAGAACCCCCTGACATTTACTTATTTTAAAATCTACAGGACAATGTCATCAGATAAACGAACCATACTTTGTTCTTTTTCATTAAACACTTACTCTAATATTATAAATATATTACTAACTCTGCGTATTTCCAATGTTTCCACGACTAAACGGCTAAACTTATTTTGAAGAAATCTGACAAGGAAATACTATATATCATTAGGAAGAACTTAAGATACTTTATCAGGGATAAATAACATCTTTTGTCCTGAAATTTTGAAAACTGACCGAACGATGACAGACAGACAGATAGCGTGTGTAAGTGGTGTTATATCGGTCACTTAGGCTTTATTTCTCTCGCAGTCAGTTCGTGTCTGTTCATAAATTTCATTTACGGACACAACGTATTATATGGTATAGATGTGGGTTTGTGCAACCCCAGAGTATTATTTTATGTTTACCTAAAAAAAATGGCGAGAATACAGCCGTAAATCAGACATGGAGCGTAGCTTCATCAGATCACGAGCAGCTTAAGTTACTAGGCACCAAGAATCTTCAATATTCCTTTGGTACTTTATCTGTGAATTAGCAGCACAAATCCCTCGTAGGCACAGCTAGTTCAAAGTATATCAATAAATTCGTTGAAATATCCGTAATGTCAGCTGTATAGAACATACGATTCAGCGTGAAGTAGAAGAGAAACAATGACTACGCGCTGCGCTGAGTCTTTCAGACACTAGGTGGCCGCCGTGGTACCTGTGTTTACTGCCGCAGTGCGTGAGAATCTGCACGTGGCACAGTGTTTGCTCGACCTGCCGTAACGCCCGAGGCACACTGAGCCGTTGGCAAAACAACTCACGCAGGGATTACTGTCTCGACAGCTGATCCCCCCAGAACAAGGAGACCTCCCCTATAATAGGGCAAACTTGAACTTCCAATCCGAAGTACGCCAAGTCTGCTCAGGTTATTCAAACAGAACAGTGGAAGATAACCACTTCGCGGAGCAATTAAGCACGATATTTCTTAGATGCTCTTCAACTTTCTAAATCGTTTTCTCTTTAGTTACAAATTGGCTGTTTTCACTTATAAACATGGTTCTTTCTTTACTCTTAAAACCCCAAAGTTAATTTATTATTTTACAACATTTTTAAGCAGATTTGTTAGTTTCTCAGGAAATGTAATGTTTATTTTATAAGCAATTTAAAACAAATGTGGTTGCTAGTTACTTCAAGCAGCAGAATTTTAATTATCTTAGAATTTATTATTTAATTCTCTACCGATAATTTACTACACATAAAAATAAAAAATTTGTTGAGTTTGATGCCAAAATTAGTTTATTTTTACATGTTTTTCTTCTCCTTTCTGTTAAAGAAACATAAACTAATGGAGGCGAAAGTATTAACTATATCCACAAATTGCTGGAAGCAATAAGCTATTTTTCTGACATTACTATGTGTATTATTAAAACTTCTATTAGACATATTATACAGATTAAAATATTAACGTTTTAGTATCACATAACATACTGTCAATCGCTCTAACATCACGTATGGGAATTACATAACAATCACTGAATAATCCTATTGGTGGCGTTATATAGGAGATAAACGTCTGTTCTGATTCTAATAATTTGTAATAACTGGGATGTAGTGTCAGCTGCCTTTGTTCAAATTTCTGAGTCAATCGCTGAAAGTTTATCAAGTATCGCGTTCGCCGATACTATAAAACACAAGTTGTGAACAAACACATCTACTGAGGAAGCCCAGATATCAAGTAAATAGAAATAAATAATCCAGAGGGCCGTAGTATTAGCCTAAGGCGATATTTCAAATAGCCGTATTCTGTTATTTGTGCATGATGCGTCAATAAAGCGACAAACAAATGAAGATTTTCAACAATCAGTACGACATCCTACATATTTTTCAGGGAAAATAAAACTTTCAGACACAAAATCATTATTGAGAAAAATGAATGCAGAAACAAAAGAATCAGTTGTTTCGAATTAGTATGCTGCTCTAAAACGGAAAACATAACAGGAGTCCATGTGAGGCTTTTTCAGTGTTAACTCTGCGAAAGGAATTAAAGTAGGGTTTCAGTTATATTTGTGAGGGGACTTAGCCTCCCACCTGATATGGAGTTTAAAGCCTTGGAAAGAACATAAGGACACTAGAATGATATTAAGAAAAATAAAATAACCTTCCAACAGGTCTCTGTCTGTCTTTTGAGCTGTGTTCTGGGTATTACAGAATTTATTTTTCTGTATTTACTTATTCTTCTTATCAAAGAATGAAACTTACAATTTTGGAATACATTATCTTGTGAAATCATGAAAGATGCCTTACGCGTTGCAGTGCGAAGCACTGGCGTTCACCTAATGAGTCAAAAAGCGTTTTTTGTTTTGTTTTTTTTGCTTATGGTTTTACGCTGTCTCAACGTCGAGGTCATGAGAGGCGGGAAATGACTGGAGACAAGGAACTGGAAGGAATTCAACCATTGCCTTTTGAAGGAACCATCCAGACAGTCTCCTAGAGTGATTTGTGGGAACCATGGAAGAGACAAATCTGGTCGGAGATTCGAACCCGCGTCCTACCAAATAGCATCCATAAACTACGTAACTAGTTCAAGGCAGTGGGCGGGGAGTAGTGAAGTTGAAAGCTACGTTGGGTTACGTGGGGGGCGGGGGAATGGAATCCGAGCCATGCTACTTAAGTTTTCAATTTATTTTGTCGTAGTAGAAATAAGGTACGGAATACACAAGAGCATTTGGATATTTATTTCGGTCTTTCAGTTATCACCATATGTGTTTTAGATGTTCTGTGTACAGACAGTGCCGTGCAGCCCTTTTATTTGAATTCGTAGTGTTGGGTCACACGCGGCCGGTGCATTTAAACTAACTGAATACACGCCACCGTATTACACAACGAAAAAGCATAGACTCAAATTAACTTAAAGAGTCACATATAATTTTCCACACCTGTATTATAATTTTTGTTCTGTCAATACCATGTTTAAATTTTTTTTTTTTTTTTTTTTTTTTTTTTTTTTTTTGCTGTCGTCAGTCTTTAGACTGGTTTGATGCAATCCTCCATCCCTTCCTATCCTGTGCTAACCTCTTCATTTCTACATACCCCTTACAACCCACGTCCTCAATTATCTGCTTCATATATTCTAAATATAGTGCTCGCTTTAGTGTTACCTCAAGTTCAAAGTCAGAAGTGAAGTTGCGCTGCACAATAAACTTTACTAGGCTTATCGGAAATGTTTTTCCAAAGAGTTTTCAATATTCAAAAAGGCATTAATAAGCCATGAAAACCTTTTAAGCAGGACTAAGAATCATTCCCTGATAATGTGGAAAGAAATGTGACAGATATATGCAGCAGAAACAAACGAGAACCTAAGAAAGAGATTTTTCAAATAAGTGATCATCTGCAGGACTGGCTAGTGTCACCATTGTATTCACAAAATTTAGGGAAAAGTACAGAACGCAAATATCGGTCGTTTTCAATAGAAACCTAGTTTTAGCGATAATCTGGTGAGACAATACAGCACAAAATGTCTTCTGGAATTATTAGGGAAAAACTACGTTTCACACTTGCGGAAAGGGGGTGTGTCCAAGCAAAAGCCACGTCAGGCTACAACAGGGTGGGCAGGGGGGGGGGGGGAGGGAGGCCTACGTGAAGATGGTTGGACGATTTTCTGAAAAGAGTGATGATCCTCCCTAATCACGTCGAAGAAACCATTCTGAAATCCATCTCTCATGAGTGATTCGAGGAATAAATTAAAAGTAGTTGTAAATTGTGTATCTAAAAGCAAGGATTTTTGCGGCCCGCGAGATTCGTCACACTTTTACAAAATATGTTTATTTTATAATGGCCAAATTAGTGAAAACCAATGTATTAAAAAAATCATTATTTGTGGATCCATATATTAAAAAAATTAACTGTCGAAATTATGAAAAAAAATATTTTAAAATAATTAATTTTCGAATATATGACAGATATTGCCTGTTTTATTTATGAGTTTACAGTTATGAGTTCGCAGAATAATTAAATTATATTCACTCTAAAAAAATGAGGGATAAATAATTTTATGTGCGGTCCGCGGAGTTATGATACATTTCTAAAGTGGCCTGCAAGGTGATTTTGGTTTGCCACCCCTGATCTAAAGTATAATCACAATTTGGATTAAACTCTCACGGTAAAATTCTAATATTTTTGTTTTTTACTTTTTAATTATTTTTTTCGGGGGCATTTCTTTTTGTGACGGAAATCTTTGTGGAATCTTTGCGAAATCTTTGTGAATGGCAATTAATAAAAATAGCTGGTATGATTAATAATTTTAAATACTATTTAATAGCGCAAATAAATGAGAGTTATTCATTATTAACATAAAAATGCAGGTTATTTGGCAGTAAAGACGCAAAAACAACCTGATTTATTTGATTATTAATTTTAAAAAACTACAAGAAATTAATTGCAACAGTACCTTTTATACTGCCAGAGTCGAAGACTTCTTCTCCTTCCCACAATTCCTCGTATTGTTTGGAATCTCGTGTATTTCTCGTACTGCTCTGTACTAAAAAAAGTCGTTTTGTCCCCATAATATGCCAGTGATACTTACAGCTCTGCTGTATTTTCTGGCCAATGGAAAATATACTAAGCTTTGACATCATATTTAGTTCATCCATAGCAAGAGATGGAGTTAGTTCCAACTGTGGCAAGAAGTGGGGTTTAGCTGTTGACAGGAAGAGTTAGGAGTAACGAAAATCGGTTGTATTCCATTCAGACAAAAGGGTTTATTGTTGGAAATATGGTCTGGCCATTGGACACCGATCACATCAAAAATTCTCAATAGAGTACAACTTGCTTTGAACTTTCATTTACCGAACCCTCGTAATTTTCTCATTACTTTCACCTGCTAGCATTTAAACTTCGTTACGCATTTTATAAAAACCTAAATTTGTTTGGTAACTGAGTGAAGTCAGAAATATATTTCCTCATCCGTGTTACTAACGTAATAACATAGACTTTTGAATTTAAAATTTGTGCGTAAATATCTTAGCGAAAGAAAAATGCCATTCGGGGGACGTGGTCTGCGTTTAGGTTTAATTAGAGCAGCAGTTGAACCCCTAACGGCGAGTTTAATAAGGTGGCTAAAGGTAATTAGTGAGCGTGCCTTTGTGAGTGGGGCAGTGGAAACATGACGCGACTGGCTTCTTCGAGCGACAAGAGCAACGCTTTTTGTGTGCCCTGCACAATCACATCCAAAAACAAAAATACAGAGTTGTAACGAAAGAAGCACTGAGAGACTCTGTCCCCGATATTTAATATGGCGCTCGCAAACTCCGCCAAGCCTGCACCGAGTCAGTTCAGCTGACCCTGTCGCCACCTCTACGACACTGTTATTCGACGACGCAAAACTGGAGGTCTTAATTTACAAAAACCAGCCTTGCTGAAACGCTTGCAACAGGATTCCCCTTGTGTTTGTTGACTCAGAACGTGCGTTTGAAAAAGTAAAAACATTTTCTGTGTTATGGAGAAATTTGTTTTGAGGAAATAAACATACAGAGTAGTATTGCATCTGAATTTGAAATGAGAAACGAAACGTTAGACCTTCACGCTGTAGCAATGTTCCACGCAACACGGTCCAGTCTAGATGCGTAAAGGAAAGGGATTTTGTATTTTTCTTCACAACTCAAAAATGTATGAAGTTACCTCGAAGCTCGCTTTAAAGGTAAATCCAAAAACGACGTTACCTATAGTCAGCACTTTCGCAGTTTCACTTTTGAATAATATACAAAAGTGCAGGACCACCTAAAACAGGAGTTTCGAAAGCGAATTTTTAAGCTTGGGTGAATTGAAGTTGCAGTAAACCTTTTCTCCTGACTGCATATACGAGGAGGGAATGAATATCTTTTTTTTTTTTTTTTTTTTTTTTTTTTTTACATTCAAACAAATTAGTATTGGAAAAGTATAGTTGTGATAGTTTTCGTCAAAGCATTGATGCGAGTTAGACTAATGGATGCACCTACCGAAGGAATGTACTGTACATACAGGGTTAAAGGTAATATGTATCAAATTATCTTCCCATTTTTGAACACTTGTTCGATTTAAAAATTAAAGATAATTAAAGAATCCATGTGCAAACTGTTTATATTCAGCATATTTGAATAAAAATATGGTATTTACATATAAATTTGGTATTCCATAAACTTTTTCAGATGAGTATTCTCCGCTGGAATTTGTTAATACCAATTACAAGATTGTTACGAAACAATACTTATGATAATTGGATGTTTTTAACCATTTCATTCAATTTAAGTTGATAAGTTATAAATATATCATAAACAAAGGCTTATAGTGTTTTGTTCATTATTTTTTTTAACATAACTACATTGTTTCATCAACGATATTTACATGTAATTATTTTCTTTATTCTCACAAATAATGACATTTACACACATTCGACATAAAAATCACTTCTGAAGATTTGAAATTTTCTTTGAAAATTATTACCCAGTTTTTTTTTTTTTTTTAGTGGACTGTTACAGGAGTCAGATTGATGATTTGTCCATGACGTGCATGGTACTGCATTATACGCAGTACAGACTGACTCTCAATCACACTAAGATGAATACAGTTCTTCTATCTGTTCAATGGTTTTGCAGACACTCAATACTTCGTTTGGATATTGTAAAGTTTAGCCCAATTAAGTCTTAGCAGCTCATGTACAACGAACTTCTTAATTATATTTGGCATAGTATGAAACTGTGGGGATACGACATCTATTCAGATGACCACCGTTTAATTATATTCAAGTCTGCATCTCCCAATTTTTGGGCTAAGGATAGTAGTAGATGTGGAGATAGTAACATACAGAACTGTAATTTAATAACGTCAATAGACAAACCTTCTTTTACAAGTGCATTACGATAATCTTCGATCAAGGCATGAAGTATATTGACATGAGGAGTAGGACTAAGTACAGTACAACCAAGTCAACACTAATAATAAATTTTAATTTTACATCACTATTCATTTAAATAAATTATTAAATATTGTATTCAAATAATTTCAAATGGAATTATACTTTCTTACTAAGTACAAGTAATACGCCACTTAATGTCCAGTTTACTTGGAAAACATCCTCTGCTTGCTGCCTAACTAATGGAGTGTGAAGAACAGTATGCATTAAATCTGTTGCACAAGTGCAGCCTAACCTTGTTCTGTGCTAAGCTGCAAAGTACTGGCGTGTTCAGGCGCCGTCGTAAAGTGGTTGTGACGGCTCTTTCACGTGCAGTTGGTTACGCGCCAGGGTACAGTGTTTGTGGCCGCCGCTATTGTGCCAATAAAGTAAGATTACTTGCGGGACATCGATCGGCCCCCACCGCCGGCCCCCGGGAAATCTGGAGGCGGCGGCCCGCCCCTCTGAATGAAACGCGGCCCCCAGGCACTTCAAAACAAGACTTTAATCGAGGGATTTCAAGCGGTACCACGAAAAAATTCTCCATACCATAGGTTACGCTGGTAATACCTTGTTTACTGCAAGTACCCATCATGATTTAGAAGGTTTAAAGATAGAAATGAGCTATTCTGTTTATTAAGTTCATTTTATATCTGAAACATTTTTATTAGTTTGCATCAAAACAAATGTATACATATTTTAAATAAAAAAATTTCAGTACCCCCTTCCTAAAACTTAAGAATGATACAATGAAAGAGAAACCAAATATTTTTCGTGGTCAACTGCATATTGATCGTTTATTGAAATTGCATGTAAATAAATGATTTTATGACAATGTATTAGAAATTTTGAAACAGTGGTATAATAAAATGCACAGCAGTTCTAAGATAATGGTGTACTAGTGACATCATTTGAGAATAACGATGGAACTGAATTACCTAGCATGGTGGGTGCGCGGTTAACGCTCTGGCCTCGCATTCGGGAGGACGTCGGTTCGAATCCCCGTCCGAGCATCCAGATTTTGGTTTTCCATCGTTTCCGCAAATCACTTCATGCTTCCTTCAAAAAGACCGTGGCCGAACTCCTTCCTGCTCCTTGTTCTAGTGCCATCTAGCCTCTAATGACCTAGAAGTCGACAAGCCATGAGTAAAAAAATAAAAAAGGAATTGAATTCTAATTAAATTTGGATGGTTACCATAATTCGCTGTCTCCAGGGACACGAGATCAAAGCAATTTTCATCTAATTTCCTGTGTTAACTTCAGTAATTCGATCTGATGGCAATAATTTTATTTATTTATAAAATAAATGGTTAGTTAAACGAAAGAAATAAGTATTAAGTGGACACGATGGTTGGAGTATATTGAAATTACTAACCTGCTTCCGATAATAATGCGGCACTTGTGTTACTTTAATCTTCCTACCAATGATTTTTCATTTTGATCTTAACAGCTCTAGCTGATTTCAATGTCATATGGTGCTGAAAATTTTAAATTCACGTTCCGTGTTATAATTAATTCGTTCTCGGTGGGTTGCTAGTATTCTTTCTTTGTTTAGATTTTTCTTCCTACATACTTTGGTTTTCATTCTCCAAACCCACGTATTCACCACACCTTTTGACCATTTTACTATCGCTGTCTTCTGCAGCAGGTCACATTCTCTTATCTTCTGAGCGAATTAAATAAAGGAGGTACTCATAGTTCAGTATTTTGTGTTAGAAGAACAAAAGATTTTACTGATTTTTAGCCTTACTATTGATATTTCTGAAGCATAGATCGTAATTCCTCACTAACAGTCATCTAAGGATTTTGTAAAATAATATTTGGATTTTATCAATTATCCACTGAAGTTATTATTTTATTCCCATTAATTATCCATACCAATATTTCACTAAATACTCATTTATCTAATAATTTGTCATTCCTTTTGCACTCAAATTGTTGTAGCACCTTGACCATGTCCGACACATGCCATGTGATTATCTGGATCAAAACCTGGCTTTGGAAGGAATGTTAACAATCTGGATTTTGCCGTCACTGAGAGCTAGTGGTGTACAAATCGCAAGCATCAGCTTGTGTACCGAAGCATTGTGGCTTCAATCTCAAACCACTCTGCTGAGCATATGGCGTGATGACATTGTTAATGGTGACTTGTCCTTCTAATGTGGACGTCTGCTCTCTTATTGTCTTCTGTAATGTTGTGCATGAATGGGCCTACATCTTGGTTTGAATCTCTCCCTTCTTTCACATCATAAAATAAGCATAGTGAAAAAATTAACCTTGATAAAACACGGGTGGTAGCATAATGATTCTACAGATTTAATTCATACTTACCACTACAGACAATATTGCAGATTGTAAAACATCCTAGCAGACTCGCGAAGTGACTCTTATGTCACCGCGTTCAAGAACCTATTGAGGACACGACGAAGAATTTCAGCAAAACATGTAGACAATGCTTATAGGCATATCAAAATAATAAAATTCCGTTAGTGTATTTGTTAATAATATAGAAATTAAAAAAGAATAACTGAAATTAGACGTAAATAATTTTATGTATTAATAGACATTATGTGAATATTTTTACAAGTAGTTAATCGCAGATAAACTAGTTTAATGACGAGAAAATTAGACGAAGGCGTTTATATGATTTTGGCGTCCTTAAATAATTTAAACATTTATTAGTAGGTGAGAAAGTAGAAGCCATATTACTGAATGAAGAAAAATAATTAACGCACCCATTATCACGTTCCTTTATTTGTTTTGTAATGAGTAAAAGATTCCATTTTCGCTTTCACATTAGAGAATGATATTCTTCGAAAGATTTACTTGACTGGAATAAATAATCAAATAAAATATATCCAAAATCTTCTCGGTGTACTGTTTATAACTATCCGCAGCACGCAAAATTGATTCAGCAGTTTGCGTCACAATTTCGGGAGGCTGGTGGCTGGACTGCGGGGTGTATTATTAGCTGAGTGGAGTCTACTCGTGACAGATGCAGCAGGTGTCGCACTCCCCACCTCTGTAATAAGCCACTTTGCTTCTGAAGCGACCGGGAAGTCCTCCGGCTAATTACTGAAGCGCCCTCGCCAGAAACCATCGCAGAGGCTCGCCAATATGCCTACCCACCAGGGGCGGGCAGGTCTGTAGATGGTACCGAGGGTGGAGCCCTGGTAAGACACGGGTCGTAGACTCGTGGTAGAAGTGAGATCATACAGCATTTGTAATTGCAATAATAAATTTCAGGATTCCTCCGAAAAATCCACTATACATCGAAATTAATGAAATATTATTTTTGAAAGCATGGATGTCTCCAAGCTTTCTATTTTTCCGTCTACTATCTTCATGTATTTTATATTCCATGATTGGAGCGCATTGGGAACTACACGTACAAAGAAATGGTAAGAAACAAATGTGTAAATATTAATTCTCTGAAAAAGACAGCCTGGGCTTCCTTTCATTGTATAGCATCCAATTACAATGTCGGTATCTAAAGTTTTTGTCAGTTATTAGAAAAGAAAGTTTGTTTCTCACTGTATAATACTCAAGTCAAACTCAGATAAAAAAAAAAAAAAAACCTACTTAATTGTAGAAACAGAAAAATCGATTTAAAATTAATTATAAATTCACAGTCAGAGAAATTATTACTGAATTTAAAAATTCTTATCAACCAATGACCTAAAACGAAAGTATTATAATTGTTGGTTAAATGTAAGAAAATTTAATTTTCCAGTATATGACTGAATACCTGTCATCCATTTATCACCGTTGAGGAGATACGCCAGCGCTGAGTGATCAAAGGCGTCACTGTTCTTACAGATGTTGTATCTCATACTTCCTAAATTATGAAACCATTAAAATGAGGTTTTCAGCCAAAAAAATAAAATAAAAATAAAAAAAAACTATGCCTTCAAAATAAACGGAACGCACGAGATTCTTCTAATGAAATAAATATATGAGTTTTCATTTGTTGTTTTTCTCGATATAATACCTGTAAAACATGTGGAAATGATGTGTACTATCGCAGTTCATCCCTGAAAACGGGCATAAATGGTGCACTATTTAATTTTTTATGCTTAGTAAAAATCTTCAATAAAGTACGCTTCTTTGAGCCGTTCAATCTTGAGACATTACAACATACTTCACTGGATTCTAATCACCGATGGCAAAAGTGGGTTTCAACGTGGTTGTTTAATCGTAAATTAAAATTATTCTTTTAAATGTATTCCCGTAAGCAACTTAATATTTTCCATAGCTACCTTTTATCTTGCATTCACTTTGAATGGAAACCATCTTTGGGGATTACATTCCGGGTAACACAATACCAACATCCAATCGAAAGGCTTAAAATATTTTAAGTTATACCATCTACATCTCGTATACAATAGATAAATAGGGAGTACCTAAATTATAATAAAAATTTAGATATTAATTCAAAGCTTTTGTGTCTATTGTTCATTCAGACCCGTCCTATACTTCCCTAGTTGTAATCTACCTAGGGAACACTCATGTGAATTGGAATCAAGTGTAGTATTGGCAATTTGATGCATTAAAATTAATTCCAGCTTACATCTAGCAATTCCGACACGTTCATGCACATTATTTGCAGAACTTAATAGCTTTCTGCCAACTTTTACTCACGTCTTCGCCAAGTAGACTAAGAGCAAATGGAGGTAATATCCATCGCTCATAAAATTGTCGTGGTGAAATTCAGAGAATTATATCTGATCACCATTAGAATTAAATCATTCACTACAGAGATTTTATTTATGAATAACCATTCTGTTTTTCTTTGAATTCGACATGTATAAAAGTGGTAGTCTCACACTAATGGTGTGTTTTACTTAGGATGTGTATCTGCTGCACTGCTCGCACGAAAAAATACGTTTTGTTTTACATATACCTTGATTTTAGTGTTTTTAGTTTCCTTCACCCACATGCTTTTGTTTCCACTTCGGTACAGATACAAACGTCCTACGAATACTGTTATGTGCTGAAATTGTACAAAAGTTATCTTTTATTTAATATGATTCCAGGTCTTATTTACTTTTATAGCTGCAAACTTGAGAAACAATTTCGCCATCATCTTTAAATACAAATACTCTTCCCGACACTGTCTCAAATGGTAGCTACAAAATCATCAAAGTTAAAGCCAAAAATGGTTTGAAACAATGTTAGCTTGTACCATTTCCCACCATCACGTTTAATCACGTTTAGTATTTTAGATAATGCCAATACAGTAACTATCGATGAAAGGTTTAACCTCTGCCACCTTTCGCTACCGCACTAAATAAATGTTTAAACTAAAAAAATTATATAGCGTGTCAATCTTATAGCCATGGATTCACAAAAAAAATTATATCATCCGAACTTTAAAGATGAGTTAAGTAAATAAATAAAATATGACTGTAGTACAAAAAGAAAACAGTTTCTTAATTACTTGTTTATATATAAATGAATTAAATTTCTCCCAACGTTGAATATTAATATAATCTTGAGTAATTAACAGATTTAATATGATTTTTTTTACATATTTCTGGGACCAAACGCTCCGTCGCTACGTTTAAGTGAAGTGTTATTCAAGTCGGAAGACTAGCATTTTATAGCGCATGTTTTTGATGTGTTAAGACTAAATCCGATCTAAAATGCACATGTTTTGCTGAAGTCATGATGTAAAACAATACTATAAACACAAACATTATTCTAAATGAAAAAATAGTTTCTGTTTGAAAAATAAAAAAGCTGACAGTTCTAAAAAATTCTAATAACATCACAATTTGTCTATTCGTACTCCAAGAAAGTAAAGAACCGTTATTTTTAGACATATAACAGACATACATAACGCTAATGTCAATTAATATGAAATTATTAATGTATTTTAACAATATGTATGGTGTTATGGATAATTACAATTTGTTAATATAATTATATTTTTGAGCATTCTTGGCAGAAAAGACAAAAGTGGGCCATAGGAGATACCATGGCAAAGAGAAGAAATTGAAACAGATGAGGATGAAGAGGTGATGATGTGTTTTTTAAGGCAGCACTAGAGTGGCAAAAGAATGATGGATAAATAAAAGATGGGTTATAAAAATTATATTTTTTTTGAGAAATAGCTGAGTGTAGTAGTTTTGTGAAAGTCGAAGTAGTTAATGTTAATTAACGAATGGCTCAATTTCTCTGAGTATAAGAGAGATAGTCGAAAAGTGTGTTTTCCTCCCTCCCCCCCCCCCCTTATAGCTAAAGGCAGATACTATTTTTAAAATGAATATGACTTAAAAGGTTGAATTTGCTAAGATAATGCGGACTAGGTGATAAGAGGTAATGTGACGTAATCATAACTGTAGCGAGGCACGGTTTATAATAATAACGTATGTGTAAGTATTAAGTAGTAAAAGAGTAGATAACGTTCAACTGAATATATGTTTGGATCCGTCAGACAAAGCATGAGACTAAACTAAAGTATTACATAAATAACGTAGATTATTAGTTGGGAATAGCTTTGAAGCTAAAAATCATTTGTTTTAGTTTCTACAATGCAAAGAAAGTATTTTCAGACGGGTGGTAGAGGCGTGCGTGTAAGACGCTCAGTTTCAATTAGACGGCAAGTTAGGCAGGCAGCCAATAAGACTGTCGTTAGTCTGCCGTCGCTCAGCAACATCTGCGAACGTTCGACTGTTGCAACAGACCCGTCTACGATTTACGCCCTCTGTCGGCGGAGCAGTAAATAACGGTTATTGTTCGGTGCCTCCTTTCATATTGTTCACGCCTGCTGTGACTGCAATTTATCGCCCTTCTCTTCCTCCCACGAGTTAACACAACTCCGCGAGCGAACCGGCGCGAAATTACTGCGTTATGTTTCTCAAAACAAGTGGCACATCCGACGGGCCCGTTTTTCTTACATTCAGTGCCCCTGCCGGCCGACTTAGACAACCTGCGCACGTACAGAGACCCCAACTGGGCAATTGCTTCGCCGGCTCTGAACTAGATTGCGCTGTTGCCTGTTGGTTGTATTTACCAGTCGTTAGTGAAAGTCAAAAACAACGTGCGGACCCTTAAAACGCTTTGTCTGCGTTATTTATCCCCAGTATCCTAAGGACTAAAACGTGTTAAATTACATTTTATTACTTTTTGAAATAAAAAATCGACCAAATAAGAAAAAAATTTGATCGAGCGCGGTGGGTGACCGGTTAACGCTCTGGCCTCGTATTCGGGAGGACGCCGGTTCGATTCGACGTCCGGGCACAAGACTTGGGTTTTACATGGTTTCCCCAAATCATTCCAGGTGAATGCCTGGATGATTCCTGCAAAAGGACATGGCCGTATTCCTTCCAGCTCCTTGTCCCCAGTCTCTACTGACGTCGATGAGGGGTAAAGACATAAGCAAAAAACATAAAAGAATAGAAATTTTATTATATAAATTTTAAAGGGATAGTCTCAGTGCTGCCAGCATCTAGCCTCTGAATATCCGTAGATGGCCGTTGAAATTTCCGTAGATTGGGTACAAAATCCGGAGACTCGCTAACTAGAAGAGTGAAAATTAAGAATACTTTTTATTTCAAGGTCTTTAAAATTCGAAATTCAAAATAAAATTCTACAATGAAAGTAAGATCTATCTCTGAACATGTTTTATACATCATCACTTTCATCGCTGCTGCTGCTATTCCTACTCTTCTTTTTTTTTGTAAAAGGGGGGGGGGCACTATATCTATTTTCTTTGTTGACATTAAATTTAGCATTACTTCGGTAACAGGAATTGTAAAATACTGCGAACACTTTGACTCTCGGATATTGGTTAAGCCTTCTCGTAAGGCACTGCTTTGTAAGCCGTGCCAACTAGCGTGTCACCGTGCATAAAGAGTGCGCAGATAGTTCTATATTTCGGTCTTTTAAGATCTATAAAATCTATAATCAAACAAAATATGAGCTTTATTTCAATCGTTCGTTCACAGGAGTGGTTACAAGGAAACGATTAACAACTATTGACAATTCTGTAATGCATTTTCACTATACGCTCAAATTTTAACAAAACACCAATATAAGGAAAAATCAACAAATAGTAAAAAATAGCGAAAAATCCGTAGATATTTTTTTAAAATACGAAAATTCTAACTTCCGTAGATCTACGGATAAATCCGTAGAAATGGCAGCACTGGATAGTCTTAAACTTTGTTTCTTCGTAGTCACCATTTAAATTAAGGAACTTATCGTACCGATACACAAGGTTTTCAATTACGTGTATGTAGAAATCTGCCGTCTTAGATTTTAACCACTGGTTCACACCGGTATGAAGTTCTGCGTCACTTTTAAATCGCTATGCTGTGTTGGGAGCCAGGTCTTTATCGCTGGAAAGAGGTTTTAATCACTCGGCGCCAGATCCGGACGGTACGGTGGGTGATAAAACACCACCCATCCTAAACCATCCAAGAGCTTCGGGTAGGATTACCCGCGACATGCGTTGTCGTTAAAAAGCAACACGTTGGAGCTCAGTTTTTCCCGACGGTTGTTTCGTATCACTCCCATTTTGTTTTGTCAATATTTCACAAAACCTTTCTGAGTTAATTATAGTTCGAGGAAATCAACAGAATTACCATAATTTTTCCGGCTGACAAAATTTGCAAACATTTACAGCTTTTCTGGAAGAACACGTGTGCCCTAATTGCATGGACTGTGTTTTTGTCTCACTATGTAACATCTTCTGTTACGACATGATAGAGAAGTGCACTACCATCCTTATCGTAGGTGAAATTCATCCATGCAGCAAGATGCTGTTTTATATGGTCTTACGTCCAAATTTTTGGTACCCGTCTTGAACAAGTATTGTGATAATTAACCTTATCCCACACAATTTCATGCAGTAAACTTCGTAAAATTTGGGGGAAATGTAGCGGGAGTTTCGTAATCGTAAAGCAGCGATTTTAAAGAATTTTATCGTTGATTTCCATCGTAAGTTCATGAGTCACAAGATTAGGCCACCCACTGGAGTCCTCATCATGAACACTAGTACTGCCAGTTTTAAACTGAGTGCACCACTGCCTCACTCCACCTTCACTCGTTATTCCGTCTCTGTACACATCCCAAAATTGCCGATGAATTTCAATTGGTAAAAGCATAATCACAGCTCACCGAATTTTCTATCGAAGCGCATATTTCAATAATCCACAAAGAGAAAAGTAGAAAAATCACAGACAGCTTGATGCATACTAAGTGTAGAAACATTTTGACACTAAGATGGCATCACCATACCTGTTCATCTCCACGCTAGACACTTTATGGAAAGCCCTCGTGATTAGTTTTAAACTGTCAGAATGATAATATTTAGAACTTCTCAATTTCGTTAATTTAAAAAATCAATCAGTTTTGCTGTATTTCGTTTATTGCAATATATGAAAGATTGTTGTGTTAATATAATGAAGATAAATGCAAAGAAGAGTCAGCTTATTAGATACACAAATAAAAAACAAAAGGTTAATTATGAATATAAGGTGGGGAAAGAATTGCTTGCTGAGGACTTGAAATGTAAATATCTTGGAATTACTTTTAATAACAAACTTAACTGGGCAGGACACATAGGACAGGTGGTAGGAAAAGGTTTCAAAGTTCTGCACTTGTTGGAGAGAGTGATGAGGGGATGTACGAGAGAAGTCAAGGAATTGGGTTACAAAACTTTGGTCAGACCATTGCTCGAATATGGTAGTGTAGTATGGGACCCTCATTTTACGTATCAAATACAGGAGTTGGAGAGGGTGCAAAAAAGGGCTGCTAGATTTGTTTCTGGAAATTATCGCAGAATGCAATCAGTGACGGATATGATAAAGGAGCTGGAATGGGATTCATTGCAAGACAGGAGGAGAATGAGGAGGGTCATGGGAGTGTACAGGGCATATACTGGCGATGAGGCATGGAAAGATATTGCAATAGGTATGAAAAATAGTGCATGGAAGGGAAAAGATGACCATGACCACAAGCTGGCACTCGATTTCAGGCACAAGGGTGTAGGAAGATTCTCTTTTTTAGGTAAGGGTGTCAGGGATTGGAATGAGTTGCCAAGAGAAGTGATGAATAATTTACCGAAAACTTTGAAAGAATTTAAAGCTAAATTTGTAGAGGGCAAATGTAGATAGGTGCAGGATAGGGGGAAGATGGGTGTGTAGGGAAATTGCCACCGGAGCCTATGCTCCATTGCAATTAAATTAAATTAAATTAAATTAAATATGCCATAATATACCTTGACAAACAGTTAAGGTGAATGCTACTATACGCTAGTGGAATTCAAACTGTAATTACCTATGAATAATGTTAATGAGTAATTTCCACCTAGCTTCTTACACACTTCAACTCCACTGAAAATTAACACCATGCTCTGAAAAAATACCGGCCTGTTAGAACAGATTGGGACATAAAATCGACTGGATCAAGCCACACACAGAGCTCTGAACAACCATGGCTCATCTGAACACTCTTCATGTTGGATACAGACTTTTGCTTCATGGGGATACCTAGTAGAGCACCCAGATACCACAAGTTCTCGTGGTGAGATCCAAACAACAGTACATTGGTTGTCCCATCCAAAAATTGGAATCAACGTTTACCAATCAGTTCTTCAATTAGTCTTTAACTGACAAAAACTAATTTGTAACTGACGATGTCATCGACAAAGAAGATGGCTATATTTAAAGCAACATTAAAAATTTTCAAATTATCTGTACTATATAAGATTTCTCTTATATTAATAAATTATATATTCAGTAACTATGTTTATTTTTCCATAACCATACTGAATACATTAAACAAATAATAATACTAATATTCTCTCACAGCAGGATCCTTATTTTCTTTACGATATTCACTGCCTGGCAACCAAACAACCACAGATGCTCCGTCTTCCCACTAGCCACGTCAGAGATGCCTATCACTTTTCTCAAATAAGAAACTGTATAACAGGCACAGACATATTTAAAAAAATATAAATATATAATTAAAGTGAGGAAACTTCGTTTCCTTACAACTATTATACATAATGATCGACATTCACCTTGAGACAAATTACTATCATTTAGACTGGTAAAAAGGAGTTTTAATAATTTGATAGGCCACGCTCTGTTGGTTGTGGCACCGTGATGTTTTCCGGCGCTGAAACGGGGTTAGTAAGTTCGGGGCTTAGTGGTGGAGAAATTTTCGTAATCAGAAATGGTGGTGCATAATTGCAAATCACTAGATTGTGCACCTGGGTTAATCAGAAACCTTGCCGCAGTGCGTATGGCGTGTGGGCATACGTCGCCGTATATGGAGATTACTCGGCCGGATGGAGACGTTAATCCTACTGGCACCGCTGATTTATTTTGGAAGAGTAGACCTGGATTCATCTTTCGTTTAAAACATAAAATAAACTGAGCAGCTACACTTTCAAAGTCATCCGCACTTACAGCAACACTTACGTACCCACTGTAACTGCTTAAGCCTGGAATAATTTGATGTTATTTGCTACGAAATTCAGGCATTGTTGAATCTCTGGAACATTCTTTTTTTTTGATAACTATGTTTTACTTAAAACGCCCAGCAATTACATTTTTGCTATACAGTTTTGGGATCTTAAAGTGATATCGCTGATTACATCGCCTGGCCTGAGGTCAGTCCAATTGGATTCCTCTGTATCTGAATTATTACTACTTAACATGTAAAAAAAATTAAAAAAATGTCATGTATGAGTTAAGATATTGATAATAATAATAAAGTTAATATATTTTAAAATGTTTTACTGGTAGTATGACAGGGATAACGGTATGAGAACTTTATACATCGTTCAGGGAGAGTCAGAAGGCATCTTTCCCGTCGTCGCTTAAGATGTCTTGTGGTAGACGATACGATTTTAGACGTGGTTGCGTTGTTGATCTGCGGTCTAGATTGTAGTACTGTGCTCCAGAAGTTGCTTCTATGCTATTTATAAAGATTTTTGCAGAGTTCATAATGTACATTTTAATAATTTGGAGTCCAGTTTCCCTGTGAAGTTGTGAGTTAGGCAGAAGACGAGCCAGTTGACGTCTAGCTTTGTAGTCTTCCATACGTTTTGCTGTACACAGGCATAAAATCGAAGTGGAATTCCCGTTTGGGGAAACAGAAGCGTCAAGTAAGTACACTGAGAAAAGTCAACTAGATATTTGTAGCAGAACTTGGCCATGTTTATGTGCTTTGGTCAACTTGGGAGAGAAGTATGATACAATGTTTTACCATTGGTCTTGATAAATATGAATTAGAAAAAGATCGTCGATTATATCATCTATACAACTACCTTTCACCGACGAAGTTTTAAAAAATCACTCACTTGGTAGATCTGCATCTTTTGAAATTTTTTTTTATAAATAGTGAAACATATAAATTTTAGTGGGGAGATACATCACAGCGTCTTATCTTTCATTTTGCTTTCTGGTGGCTTGTTTCTGTTCCTGAAATTTCACCGCCATAATTTTAGTTCTTACTTAAAATTTTTTGGTTAGAATATAACTATCCCATTACTGTCAGTGTTTTAAACTTTGAATTCATGTTATGTAGCTACTATTTTTTGTTTTTTGTTGTTTTTTCTGTAAGTAGGTTTGACAATAGATGTTTTCTCACCACCTTTATAATCTTTTTGGAGTCTAGTTGATTCTTTGTCAATTGTTGATATATTCACATTATTTTCAGATTGCATTTAAATATAAATACGGTTGGAAATTAGATGGAGCTTGTAACGGTTTATAACTGGTTGATATTAATAGTATTTTGAGTGGTCAGGTGGTTCAGTCGGTAAGGCGTCTGAATGGAGATCGAAAGGTCCCCTGTTAGAATCTCTGTCTCGACGGAGATTTTCATAGGCACTTAACCCGGCCTTCACCTCTGCCGCAGCTTGCTGTGTAATGTGAAGTACGCCAGAACGGTAACGTGGTTCCGATTCTACGTTAAACTGTAGGTCCCATGTACCAGTCAGGATTGGCGCGCTAGGTTAAGGCGGCTACGACGGGGGCAGAATGCGCAGCCAATAGAAACCCTGTCACCAGGTCATTACGACCACACGAAATTATTATTATTATAGTATTTTGCATTAAGTCACTGTATCTTCATGGTTCACCTGAGGTTCACCCTTTGAAACGATTGGCATATGCAATGAAAGTTACAGTTTTTGTCGATTATGTGGAATAGACGGAATGCGAAAGAGTGAAACTAATATTCTTAATAACTATCGGACGTCGTGCTTTATACTTAACTAGCAAAGCCCGTGACTTCGTCCCCGTAGAACAGAGAAGTTCTCAGTTCTTTTTTCCTTCGTCCTGCCGTGTAATTGCGATTAGCAGTTAAACGTACGCTGGGTAGACATTTCCGTGATGTGGATCTGGACGTTACGTTCACTATTAGAAGTTAGCCGAGCCTCATAGACCATCTCTCTTTCTTGAGAGCGAACGTGCCACAAAATTTAGAATATTTAGAACATCTTGAAAGGTTCAACATCTTCCGAGTAAGCGTAACGCATTTATTACACTCTAATAACTGCTCTAACGATGCGATTGACTCCCTTAAATACATCGAGAAAGACCCTTCGGGTATCAAATTAAATATTATATGATGGCTTCTTCCTGTTTAAAATATCCCGGAGATACAGTAGTCCCCCAATCGGATCTCCGGGTGGAGACTTCTCAGGGATGAATAATCATAATGGATAGAAACATTCTACGAGCCAGAGCGTGGAATGTTAGAAGTCTGAATGTGGCAGGTAGATTAGAAAACATAAAGACAGATATGAAATGACTTAAGTTGTCGTTGGGATTAGTGAGCGAAAGTTATAGGATGCATAAAATTTCTAGTCTGGGGAAACTGAATAATAGACACAAAACCACTCAGTGTAGTCACTGGTGAAGGATTTGTAATGAGCGTGAGAATATGGAAGCGGGTGAGTTATTATGAACAGTTTAGTGACAGAATTATTTTGATGAGGTTATAAACTAAGCTTGCCCCAACCATGTTAGTATAAGTGTATATCCGAACGTCACGGGAAGATGATCAAGAAAAATAGAAATATACTATGAAATCGAAGAATTAATGCACTGTGTGAAGGGTGAGGAATATCTGATAATTATGGGTGACTGTATGTGGTAGTGGGAGAAGTAAAAAAGGGGAATACTAGGAAGGTTTGGTCTATGTGAAAGAAATTAGTGAGAAAGTAGGTTCTAAGAATTTTGTGACCGATATAAACTAGTCGTGGTGAGCACATTGTTTAAGAATCATGCAAGAAGGATGTACACCTGCAAACGTCCAGGGGATACAGGCAAATATCAGCTAGATTATATCATGGTCAAATAAAGATTCTGAAATCAAGTTCTAGACTGTAAAGCATACCCAGGAGCAGAAATCTGGCCATAATCTGATAATTATGAATTGCAGGCTGAAATTCAAGAGAATAAAGAAGCAATACAAACAGAACAGTCTGGAAGTGAATAAACTGAATCAATCTAGCACGAGAGAAAAAAAAATGCAGTGGGTCTAAGAAGTAGTTCTGAAAGGAGCTCAACTGAGGACGAATGGAATGCATCGAAGAGAGAGATAATGAAAGCTAGTAAAGAAACATTAGGCTTTAGGGAACAAGCCGTAGTAAAACATTGGACCACAGCATAAATTTTGGAGCTGATGGATCAGAGGAGAAGGCACAAAAATGTCCAGTATAAGCAGGAAGAGAGCAATACAGGCAAATTAGAAATTAAAAAATAATAATAATTAAAACAAAGAAAAATGGCTGAAATAAAAGTGTGAAGAAGTAGAAAAGGAAATGGTCATAAGTAAAGTAGATGTATCACATAGAAAGATCAAACAAAACTTTGGAGAAATAAACAAAAGATGTATAAACATTAAAGCTGCCGATGGGAAATGATTTGAACAACAGCCTAGCAAGAAAATGATGGCGATATCGACATTGACGACTTGGATCCTGTTTACAGGACAGTGTTTGATATAGCTTTGAATGAATTGAAAGCAAATAAGGCAGTCGGAATTGATGAGATTCCTGCAGAACTTCTGAAATTCCTAGGAGAAGAAGGAATCCAGAGTTTATTAAACCTGATATCAAAAAGTTATACAACAAGAGAAATTCCAGCTGATTTTAATAAAATTAGAATCTTCACACTTCTGAAGAAAACACAAGCTGATAACTGTGAGAATATCGCACTGTAAGTCTAACTTCACATACATCAAAATTGATGACCATAATAACATACCGAAGAATTGAAAGGGCAGTAGAAGAGATAGCAGGTGAAAATCAGTTTGGGTTTAGGAAAAATCGTGGTACATGGGAAGTAATTCTGGAATTAAAATTAATACTTGAAGGGCAGATCAAGAAAAACAAAGATACTTTTATAGCATTTTTTGATTTAGAAAGAGCTTTTGATAATGATAGATGTGACAAGATGCTTAAAATTTTAAAGACATCAGGTCCAATATATCGAGAAAGAAGAATACTTAATAAACTGTATAAGTATCAAGTAGCTATAATAAAAGAAGAGAATCATGAGAGACATGCATCAGTAAAAAAGGTGTGAGACAAGGTTGTAATCTATCACCACTAAAATCCAACTTGTGTGTAGAGGAAGAATTAAAGGAACTTAAAGAAGATTTGCATGTGGCGTAAGTGATCAAGGAGAAAAAATTTGTATGCTACTATTTGGCAATGACTTCTCCATGGCAGAACAGATAGAATGCTGAGAAGTTACTGATTATCATGAGCAAAATACTGAAAGTAGTGTTTGGACTATATATAAATCAAAGGAATAGAAAAGTGATTAAATGTAGCAGAAACGATATCAATAATAGTAGTTTAAGTATAAAAATAGGATCGGATACGATAGGAGAAGTTAGTGAATTTTGCTAATTGGGAAGAAAAATTACAACTGATTGCCGAAGCAGGAATGATGTTAAAAGCGGAATAGCAAAATGAGCATTAATAAAAAAAAAGAAATCTTCTAGTTGAAATATTGATCTAAGACTTAAAAATAACTTTTTAAAACTCTGTGTGTGGAGCATAGCACTTTATGGTAGCGAATAACCGACTTTAGGAATACCAGAAAGAAGGAAACTTGAAGAATTTGAAATGTGGAGCTATAGAAGGATGCTGAAAATTAGGTTCAGTTAAAGTACGAAATGAACGAGTTTTAGAAATTATGGGTGAGAAAAGAAGTTTGTGGGAAAGACTTACAGGAAGAAGAGACAGACAAGATGGTAGGGCTGTTGATAAAATATCGATATATCGATATTTTTTTAAAAAAATATCGATATTTATGAGTGATATTTTTTAGGACGATATATCGATATTGAAATCTGGATATCGGAGTCCGATATTTTTAAAAAATAAGTGGTTATTTTCCGTTTTCCTCGTAGAATATTCCAAGTTATTATTGGAGGGAAAACGATTACCTGTGTTACACATGCAATACATTTTCATAGATAGAAGTTTAAGAAACAATGAACGATACGAGCACATGGAGAAATAGGGCCGCCGTAAGCGGGCATGCAAGGCAGCATATTATCTAGCGGGTGACCTTTTTTTTTTTAGCTCAACAGCTGCTTCGGGCGGTCGGCGGCGACACTCGGGATGGCAACAATGGGGGCGGCAATCTCACAGTTTTTTTGACCCGTTTCGGAAATTTCCTAAATCCACCACTGGCAGTAGTTGGACAGGGGGCGGCATAATCGCTATTGCACGCGGGCGCTCAAACAGCTAGCGGCGGGCCTGTGGAGAAGTAAAAAACCAAGGTAAAATAACTCATTCAATATTCATTAGAATTCTTGTCTGGACATTTTGAAAAGTTTTTAAAATTTGTCTTCAATCAATGCAAAAGTATTAGCATTAAGAAACTAATCGGAATGTACCAGGTATGGGTAGGGTTGCCAGATAGCCGGAAAATCCGGGAATGTCCCGGAATTTTGTGTCTGGTCTCGTGTTCAGGAATTATGCGTTACTGTCCCGGAATTTCCGTATACTAGTTTTTTTCTCAAACTCAGTTCACCACGGTGGCCATGAGGCCTATCCAAGTATCCCATGCTTGCAGCGGGAGGATGGAATGTCCCTTAAATCAGAGGAATTGAAACTGACAGGAAAATACTCTTTGAATTTTCTGGGACTTTGAAAATTCTAGATGCAGTTAACATGTCTGAAACGTGTTTTTCAGGTCCTTCCAAAAGACTTTCCAAACGATAAAATCTGGGCCAATTTCTTTAGAACAAGCGTTTTTAATGATTTTGAATATTTTTAAAAAATAGTTGGTTTTGTTTTGTCAATTCCAACAAACAATGACTTTTACGAGACAAGTTTTAGCCCGTTGAATAATTTATGAAATAAGAGCGAAACAGAACGTTCATGGATTCGATCAAGGCTGAACTGCAAACTCAATCAATTTTGAAGACTCTTGCTGAGAAATTTTATCAGTTTTGCAAAGCAGTGACGGAGAAATATTTATGAAAATGGCAAAATCTAGTAATAAATATTTTAAAAGTAGATGATTAAGATCTATTTTGATTGATGTTGATTTAGCAAAAGATAGATGATAATTTTTTGTTGATTTTCTGCCTAATTTTAATTAATGAGCCTAACAGAAGTGTTCAGTTTTGGTTTAATATTTTTGAGATTTTGATTGATAATACCCGATGTTGATTTTGAACCAAAGTAAAAAATTCCTAGCGAGGTGGTCAATTTTTGTTTTAAGTTTATTATTTTTCCTTTTGATTCATAATACGTGATGTTGACTTTCTACCATAGTTTAATTAATAAATTTAAAAGAGGTGCTATATATACGTTAGATAGCATATTTACCTAAAATAGATTTTTTTTATTAATTTGCATTTTTGTTCACTCTTTAAACATACAGCTAAAATTCTTTTTAGACCCAGAAATGTCCCGGAAATTATAAGCCTGTATCTGGCACTCCACAGTTAAATATTTCGCGCGAGTTGGATACGCTTCTTGTTCCATACCAACAGAAGAATTGAGTTCCAAAATTATGTCACAGCCAGTTTTGTTATATCACTTACGAATTTATTAAGATAAGAAATTGAAAAAAAGAATCTACCACTTTTGGATTGTCTTTACAAAGCGCTATGCTAAAAACTTATTATTATAGATTGGTGCCTTTAAAAAACAATTTGTTAACGCCAAGGGAACTGCCTTGACAGTAGCGGCACTAGGATTTTTCCAAGCCGGGGAATAACTGAGATTGCCGCCTCTTCAAACATTGTTGCCAGCCAGACCCCGAGAATCACCTCCTTGATTGTTGGCCAAATGCATTGATGTCGCCACTTTAACTGTTTGCCAAACGCATTGTTGGACACGATTTTATCGCCCAGAGCAAGTACCGCGGTTTTCTCCCACCCCTCGCCCTAAATCCTGCATTCAACCTAGAATCTCAGCTTTAAAAAATTGTATTATGGTAAAGCGTTACCCATTTGCGAAGCAATATCAAAGAAGGGGAAATTTTCAATTAATGTAGGGAGTTCTCCATTCATAGTAGAAGAAACAACGGGAAAAACATGAGTTCATGCTCTTGAAAAGTATGTCCAATGAAGTTTCTGACATGAGTTTTGGTGCAAAATTTTACTTCATTCACCACCTTAATTTAGATATTTTTTGGATCTGAAACTCTTTTAAATAACTATGACGTTCTCTCATCATAATTCTATGCAACATCCAGTTGTCCTAGAAAATGGTAATTTGGTACACATACTTGGCTTCATCCCCATAGTATAAGAAAAGTTCCAGTGTTTTTTCAATGCCAATCTAAAAGCTGAAACGTCTTAGAGAAAATTTGTAGGTTAATTGCTTTCTTCTTGATGAGGCTATATGGCTTGAATTTCAGTTTTGCACAAAGATCAGGAGCATAAAAAACACAATTAATTTTACTTTGTTACTACATTTAATTTGGAAGTTATTGGTAGTCCTCCACCGATGGTAACAATGCAGACACGGCGAAACTCGCACAGAACGAATCGGACTCGAGCCCGTTGTTTTACATGCGTGCGTTGTCGAGGAAAGTATTTTGACATGAAAATTGGATGTAAGCAGGAATATTGATAAATTCGGATACATAATCTTTGCTAAGGTGCAAACATTTGGTCCAAAAAAGTAAGAAGACTCAGAACAAGCTATCAACCTACAAAAAGAAATTAAATTCCATATAAAACAATACTTGTAAAAAAAGTGACTTGGTCATTATGCAAACTCTGATAATAGAACATCAACCTAAATAAATGCCTCTACAATGTTGCATTATTGAGCTTTTAAACTCACAGAAGCCAAGATTTCCCTCGATGCTCTTTTTGGATTCACAAGTCTTCTAGTAAATCATAAACATTCTGCCTTTCCTTTTAGTAAAGCAGTAGTATAATGGCTAAATCACAATTTTTTTAAAAAAAAAGATTTATCCGTAACGTTATGAAAAACTATTTTTTTTTTTTTTTCAGAAAATCAAAACTTGATTCAGAAATTAACATTAAATAGCCACAAGACTTCGCCCTTTTTTAAAATGATTTGTTTTTGTAATATTGTTTTTATATAATAGGGTCGATATATCGATATATTGATACTTTTTCTTCGATATATCGAATCCGATATAAATATTTTTTTAAAATATCGATATAACGAAAATCCGATAATTTTTAAAATATCAACAGCCCTACAAGATGGTAGGTCATATTTTGATACATGCTGCATTGGTTAACTTGTTGGTGAAGCCGTGGAGGGAACAGAGATTAGAATAAATATAGTAGGGATGGCGATCTGAGATCGATTAATCGAAGAATCGATCTTGTGGCCCCTAAAAAATCGATTTTTTAAATCGATTTATAGAACTGAATCGATCTAGTGAATCGATATTTCAACCGTGAAAATCGAATGTGAAATAGCACTTTCTACAAGTAATGCACTTGCACATGAAAGTCACGGTTCAAACGAAGAATTTAAACAACTATTTATCGCAAGCAGTTGTGCATCTGAAGTATGATCCTATAATTTACTGGCAAGAACAAAAAAAAATTAATTTATCATAATGTTTACTCAACATCCAAGAAGTATGTCTGTATAATGGGATCATCAGTACCTTGCGAGCGCCTTTTTTATTGCCGGCAACATCGCAAGTGATGAGCGGAACCGCTTGGATCCTAGTAGACTGGATAGACTATTGTTCCTGAAAAGCTTGGACATTAAGCACTGGGAAGTGTATACTATATCATTTCAAAACTTTTATGTAACCAAGAAATTTGTGAAATAAATGTCTTATTACATACTTGATACTTTGATTTAGTTGTAAAAAACTTTAATTAGTTTAAATATGATAAAAGATCAATTATTATGGTGTCGTTTTTGTTTTTCATGATTGGAATTATATTGAAAATACGAAAACGAAGACCAAATCTAAAAAGATCGATTTTTAGAAAATCGATATTATAGACCTCGATTTTTTTGTGAATCGATTTATCAAATTTCGATTCGAATCGATTCAAGAATCGATCTTTTTTCGTAAAGAATCGCCATCCCTAAAATATAGTAAATAGCTGAGGACAGAAGATTGAATACAATTATTCAAAACATTGATGAATAATAAAATGCAAGGAATGAATCATTTAACCATACCATATAAAAAAACTTGCATAGGGGTAGCTATACATATTAGAATGAAAGTTAAAGATAACAGTAAAATAGAGACACGTTGGATTTAATTATATTTAGATAGTTATATAATTCGACTGCGAGAATCTTTTGTTAGACGTTATATAATAGATTGGTTTTATCAGAACAAAAAGTAAAGTGAAGAAGCCTGCCTTCTATGCGTTAACTGATGAAATAAGCTGTTAATTTATGCAGATTCACCAACATTAATTAATTTGTTTCAGCCGAACACACATACACAAAAATTCAAAAACATATGTTATTTGTCTATGTGTTATTGAGAAATATTTGTACATATGGATAAATTTAACTAATATATTAAATAATGAAATAAGCAAATACTATGCGCAATTTCGTTAAAACGGTTTTGTCGGTTTTTGTGGAATGCGCAGAAATATTAGCAAATATTTCAAAAGTTACAGCTTTGGCCAACTTATAATCAGGAACCGTGTTACTAACTGTAAAAAAATATCATTTTTAGCTATCACTTTGCAAAGTTTCGCTACAATCGTTCCAATATGTTTTGCATGATGAGTGGAGAAAGAAAAATAAAAAAACACATCAAAACTTACGGATTTGGATTCTTTGTAACCGCCAATTTTATAAGCTGTCAATACAAGTATCTTATATCGTGAAATGACACCAAAATCGATTACAGTGTGCAATTTCGTTAAGATTCTGCTTCCATTATTTTTTAAATTAGTTCATTAGTTTTTTCAAACGAAAATTTCAAATTTTACGCTTTTGGAATCTGTTCTATCAGTATATTATTATTTGGTATTACTCTTACTGAAACATATTTAATACACAAAGATACAAATGGAGGACACAATAATACGAAAACCTCTGAAAAAGTATGAAATATTTCATACCTGCAGTACAGCCGCGCAAGCTGCAACATAAGTCTGCCACCTAGTGAGCGTGAAGAGGAAGGTATCAGTCTCTCAACAGCAGTCACTTGCGTTGCATGCGTCTATCGAACTGTCTGTGATAAGTTGAAATTCAAAAGAATTCCAAAGAGGAATGATTGTCGGAGCGCGTTTCAGTGGAGCATCGGTTACGGAAACATCAAACCTTTTGGGGTTTGCAAGGAGTACGGTATCGCCTGTAATGACAGCGTACACAAAAGAGGGTAAGACGGCGTCTTCAAAGCACAACAGTGACTGAAAGTCAAAGCTTACTGATAAGGATAGACGGGTCTTGAAGCGCATATCTTGGCGTGTTCTTGGACAACTTGTTATTCTGCATGGTAGAATCAAATCCAATCACTATCTAAGCATTCTAGGGGATCATGTCCATCCTTTTATCCAGATTGTATTCCCTGGAGAGCGACCGCTTTTTGAAGACTACAACGCCCCCTAGGTGTGTTCAAGCATGGTTCGAAGAGCATGACGATAAAGTTGAACATCTTGCCTGGCCCCCTCAGTCTCCGAACTTGAATATTATTGAACATTTATGAGAATATTTGGAGTCCAAACTTCGTTCCCGATTTCCTCCTCCATCAAGATTTCGGAATTAGAGACAGTTCTGCAGGAGGAATGGCTTAATATACCTTTCAATATTGTCCATGACCTTTATGCAACAATCCCACGTGGCATTAAATCTTTACTTCAGTCAAATGGGTGGGTCCAACCCCCTATTCCAACCTGCTATTAATAAAGATTTTCCATTATTTCAGAGGTGTTCGTATTATTTTGTCCTCCCCCTGTATGTTTGAGATTTGTCCTGTTAATTGACATACAGTATAAACTATAAAAGAATTACTGGATAGGCAAGTAAAAGCAGAGGAGAAGTCTTGTTTCTTCATTTTTTTTTTGTGGATCTCCTCTTTTCCTTCCAAATTTATGTTGTATGCAAAGCTTTAATCATTTTTGAGCGCATCATTTGTTTCCACATCTTCTGAAAATTACCTCTTATTGGGAAAGTTTAGGTTTATTGGTGATTCGCAGGTACTCTTCAATGTCTCTTCAAGCAATACTTTAAATGACAGATTATTTTATTGGTATGTATTACTTATTTTTTATTTATTTTCCCATATAAAACATAGCCCAGCTCCGAGAATCCAATCTGGGCCCTTATTTCTAATATTTTTTCATGCATATATATTTATATCTTATGTATTAAATGTATTCACATTATAACCGATAAATGCAAGATAAATTGATTCAGATTCCTATTTTTCTATTACTTCGACTGTTATTAAACAGACTGGGTGCCACCGGCACCACTACAGCTGCTACTACTTTTAATGCTCCTAATACACGAACGGTGATTAAAAAAAAAATCCTATACGACACTATAATCAAATCGTATTCATTATACGCATCTGAAACTTTAATTATTGGGGATAGAAGATTGATTAACGATATTGAAAAGCAAGAAAGGAAAATTTTAAGAAAATTCCTTCAACCAATTTGTACTCGAAGAATTTGAATGAAAAGGAAATCAAATGAACATTATCAGGACTCAGAAAAAAAATTCAGACACATTCAGGAAAAGATTAATTAAAATCGTCTGTCATATTATAGGAATTAATAACAACAGACTAACAAAAAAATCTTATCCTGCAAATTTGATTGTAAATGAAAAACAATTGGTTAACTGAAATCGAAAGGATCTTCAGGAAACCGTAATGAGAGATGATATCATACAGGACAAATGCAAATTTAGTAGCATTGTTAATAACCACCAATTTGCTAACAAACAGTACACCTGGGCGGAGGAAAGTAGGAAAGAGGTCGGCGAGAGTATGAAAAAATGTTGGAAAAAGAAGAAACCCGCATCTGCTAAATATGTTCATTCGCGCTCCTCTGTTGGACATAACGATGGAACGAGAAATATTCTGAGAATTAAATATTTATGGGTAGAAATATTAACCTACAATGTAAATAGAGTAAGACTAGTAAGAAGAGTTGTAAGTGATATTACTTACACATCAAACCCCTGATTGACAGTCCTATAGAGGCTGCCCCATTTTAAGATTAATTACGCAACTTTGTTAGTTTAATGTGGATCTTCGTTTACAAAAAACCCGTGGAGACAAATTTCGTGTGTTTTGAAGTTCTAGAGAAATACTACGAATTAGGGATTAAATATTAAAAATGATAGATGCAGAGAGTGCGTACTGCTCCTAGGTGTATCTAGGAGGGTTAATGCTTGCCATTTAATCAATGCCCCAGCTCTGATGGCCGAGTCCTTTGATACCTGGCGCATCTACCTGGAGGCGACGCCTCATAGCATCAAAAGCCGCTCGGAGTGCGGTTACTAGGAATTAGAAATTAATCTTGCTATCCGTTCCGTGATAAATAAAGCCAGGGAAAAATGTGGCAGAAGCAAAATACCATATGTTGCTGAATAGGGCGTTGAAGTAACAGTGGAAGTAATCTTCTCTATCCCCACTCCACTGCCCTTACCCACAAATACTAAGGGGAAATTTGCCACTCCCCAACTCGGTTACAGCGGTCGGGTCGGAGGGTAGGAACGGTGGGGAGGGGGGGGGGGGGAGGGGGGAGGGAATTGAGGAACAGGACCAGTGACACATTACCACGAGCCGCCATGAGCCATGGCATACACGACATTCTTCAAACCTACATGCAAAGTGATAATTGTTCCAAAAGAAAAAACAGAAGAAGCATAAAATTTGGGTCTGTTGAAAACAATGTATCTGTAAATGAATAGACGGAGACAATAAACTCGTAGGTTACGTGACACATCCAGAGCCGGATCTGGGGCTGGAGGGGGGGGGGGGAGGGAAAACCGGGGCGCATGCCCAGGGTGACAACTTAAGGACGGGAAAATCCTTTTTGAAGGGCGGCAATTTCGGGGTGGCGGAAATATTAATTTTTGCCCCGGTTCCGAAAATTACTAGTTCCGCCACTGGCTACATCATCAAAGAGCAAGCTGATTTTTTTTAAAAAAATTAAGCTTGGAACCACACTCAGATAGTATCACATTACAAAGTTAGTTCGTAATGCTGGTCAATAATATGGTAGAGCACTTAAAAAAGCGAAACTTGAGGTTAGGTGGAAACTTAATGCCCAGAACGAAACGCTAGAAACAGAAATTGAAAAACTTAATATGGAAGTACCATTTGAATTGGAAATTAAACATGATATTTTGCATTGATACTCTCCCCTGTACCCGAGCTATATCTTCTTGCTTACGGTCCCCTGGAAATTTTGCCGATACGGCCACGGCCAATCTTCCCACCAACTACGGTGGAAATGGCCAGTGACTCAACACTAAATTGGAATGTATGAGGAACACTGAACCGACAGGTGTGGGCCCAGTAGAAACCAACGTATCAAGGCGGGGTCTTAAACATGAAGATCATATAGACAACTACTGTGGAACAGCACAAACTATGGCACACCTGCTCGCCTGCCCAAAATGTCCTTCCACCTGTACCCCCCACGACCTATGGACATTGCACTATTCTGGGCTCAGACACTTCTAGTTCCGAACACAAAAAGTAAGTAACTAGTCAAGAATTGAAAAACCCAATAGCTGGACATGTCTTTTCACTCTAGGAATACCTTCTTTATACTATAGTATGAAATTAAGGTTTGTATTTTCCGCTGTCGGAAACATAAATCCAAAAAATCTCAAAGCATTATGTTTGCCTTGTATTTTCAGCTGCGTTATGTACTTCAGAGAAATTTTTAACAGCAATGATTCTACACATCTTTATACGTACACTAAAAGTAACAGAGAGATTAAATGAATTAATCACAAGCCACTAATACTTTGCATTGCTTTATAAAAAAATTCTCATTTTTCAGCTTATGGAGGCAGAAAAATGTATTTGGCTCTGAATGGACTATACCGCTTATTGTTTGAGGCAGCGTATTTAAAAAGCGGCTGCAAAGCGACTCTCATTTCCCCATTTCACACATGGATTTTGGAACTGCAGATTACATTTGGAGCTAAACGCACAATCTAAATAATGAAACGCTTTAAAGTTAATTACGTGAACATATTTTTCGGTAAAACTGTAATAAATGTTTTAGTGGAAGAAATTTTGGCTCTGCCTTTTAGCTAAACACAAATGTGTTGCTCATTAATTTTCGAAATATTAAATATTGTATTAGCAGACAATGGATATTAATTTTAAATAAACGGTGGGAACGTGCTTGCTGTATGCATGAAAACAAATTATTTAATCAATGAGTTTGTGTGTGAATTAGGAGGGACTAATTTTATCAAGGATTGCATTTTAATTCCCAGTTCTGATTTAAACTTCCTTGTAGAGGCAGTAAAATATTTCATAAAATGCAACATCTTATCCCAGAAGACGGAAACTTTTCAGTTCCGTACCCTCACCAGAAATTAGGGTCAGTTAACACCGAAGATCTGTTTTACTAAAGATACGTGTAGTATTTGCTAATCAAATAGCAAACCATCTGTAACGCGATCGCAAATACGTTGCTGGCTTTCACATGCCTCGTTCTTCCATGCTAAATGCCAAAATATTTTTCTGTCTTATATAACTAATGCGTCTACATACCCGCCTAAATCAATTCTTAGGCAAAGTTATTGCTACCTCACTTAAATGCAGAAAATAGAATTTGAAGATGACGTTAAGTCATGGTTTTATTAAACACACAATATCGATTAATTTAAGTTTTAAAAACCACAAAACAGAAATAGCCGGTAACCTCTTTAATAAAGGATCCTAACATAATTAATATAGTTTTTTATCCCTCTTATCTTTTTTTATTTACGTCTTTGCGCTTCTTTGATTTCAAGGTCATTAGAGGCTGAATGACTATAGAATAACTCAATTACAGTTATTATGCTGTCTAATTTTTTTTATCTGAATTTAGAAGCAAATATTCTTAAAGTATCATTCACGTGATCAAACAATTAAAATAACTGAAATTACTAATACGATTTAGAGACAACAAATAATAACTTCCTACTTTGTAGTTTCAAAATATTTGTCAAATTACTTGTAACAATATTTTTCCATTCAAATAAGTTTAAAATTTCAGTTCTTCAAAAAGTCCTTTCATGTCCAAAAAGTAGACCCACAAATGTCGCAAATCCAGATATAAATACCTAACTCTCTTTAAGCATATTAGTGAATTCAATGCCAGGAAAAGGAACAGCATTACAGCTGGTATAAAATGAGGTATCATTCAGGTTTAAAGTGTACTAAGTGCAATAGACCTCGCTGCAAACCTGCAACATGCATCCTCCCACTTCTACATATTTGCAACCCTGTCACAGGACATGCCACGTGCTCCACAACCCACATCATATACCAGCTAACTTGCCGCCATTGCACAAGTTCCTATATCGGCCTGACTACACAACATTCGACCAGAATGAATGGCCGCAGAAAAACAGTCCACACCCGCAATTTATATCTGCCAATACCTGAACATGCTAACAACCACAATTCCAACAGCTTCAACGAATGTTTCACCGTGAGAGCAATCAGAGTTTTCCCCGAATCCACCGCCGCCTCAGAACTTCGGAGATGGGAACTTGCATTCCAAAATATCCTAAATACCAGACCTCAAACACCGATAAATTCCTTTTTTTTTTTTTTGACGCAGACTCATTATTATTAGTGTTAGCATTATTTTATTTAACTAACTACATTTTTTTCCATATGTTATATACCTATATTTATTTCCTCAATATTTGTTTTCGTCTCTACATTTCGTACTCTTTTGGTATATTACTATTTCCATCACCTTCTTCGATATACATATTTATATATAACATCTTAGTCCCACCACCATATTGATAATCCACTCAGTCATGTAACAAACTTCGGCGTGTGCACATCTCCCGAACCACATGACTCATTCTCTTTAACACGAAGAAGGTTTAAGACCGAAATATTGTGTATATTTTTTTTGTGTTCGTGATATATGTTCTTCTCCCGTCGCTGCCTTCAACTTTGGTGAGTGATGAATCATTTTCCTCTCCTTGTAATTAATAATTTTAGGTGTGATAGGTTCTTTCCTCTCCCCCCCCCCCCCCTCCACCCACCAAGTGCCACCGGCTGCCGCAGCACTCGTCATTCCAGGAACAATCTCGATCATAGACAAGATCAGACTAGGTAGACAAGTAATAGAAGGCACTAATAGTGGAAGTGTTGCAACACGTGGAACTGCAGTCTGCACTGAGTTCTAACTGTTGGAGGCTACCTAGCTTGCCGCCGGTTAGATCGGCGACCACAACAAACATTTAGTGTGATTAAGCCGTGTTTGTGATGTGTGGACACTGAATTCTAAATGAATGTTGCACTTTGGCAAGAACTTGGATTTTATTATGTTTTACACTACAAGGAACAAATGTTAATTCTGTTTCTGACTTTGGAATTTAATGACGTAGAGCCTCAAATACAGAAACAGCAAGAATGGAAAATTGGTGACAAGCAAAGGGCGAACCATATTACCTGGAGGTATTGAACTGGAGTTACTGAACTTTCAGTGTGTAATTTCCCCCTTATTTAAAAAATATATATAGCAACTACATAAATCGGAAGCCGCAGCAACTGACGAAAAGCGTGCAGTGCTAAGCAAATGCATTCCTCTCCCCTCCTCCCTCATCCTCTTTCGCCTTTCTGCAGCCAGCCACTATAGAATTCTACTGCGGCTATGTGATTAGGGCATCCTCCCCCCCCCCCCCCTCTCACTGTATTAGATTAAACCCCGCAATATCTGTTCTCGGAAAAGAAAATCCACTTTTGCGACCGCGTTTTTATCTGGCTACATTCTAGATGCAAGAATAATTGTTCGGGATGCAAGTGGAAGATTTCTGATGCAGAAGAAATTTGTATCTCTGCGGGGCGATTGCAGATAGCAGGTAGCAGAAGCAACAACTATTTATCACAGATTCCCATTTTCTCAGATCTCTGGGGAGATGGTTGGAGCAACTCGTATGGTGCCGATCCTGGTGGATGAACGATAACACTCGAGCATAGCATTCGGGAGCGTATTGGTTCAATTCCCAGACTGAAAATCCAGACCTAGCGTGGTGGGAGAACGGTTAACGTTCTGGCCTCGTATTCGGGAGAACGCAGGTTCGAATCTCCGTCCGGGCATCCAGATTTGGCTTTTCCATGGTTTCCCCAAATCACTCCAGGCAAATGTCGGGATGCTTCCTCCAAAAAGGCCATGGCCGAGTTCTTCCCGTTCCTTGTCCGCAGTCCCATCCCGCCTCTAATGACCTTAGCCGTCGACAAGGCGTAAAGCCACAAGTAAAAAAAAATTTGTTAATCCAGATTTCGGTTTTTCATGGTATCCCGAAATTAATCCAGGTGAATAACGGAATTGTTTCTTCCAATGAACATAGCCGAATTACTACCCATTCCTTGTCCCCATCCTTTATAAAAGTAGTTGGATAAGAATTCAAGCAACTGTGAACAGGAGCTTCTGATTGGAAAGATTCGCAAGTGCATATAAAATTATACTGCAAAATTATTTACTTATCAAACAGTTAAAAAATAAAAGGAGATATTTGAAAAAAAAAATGCATTGCTTTTAAACATCACATTTTTTCTATGAGATGAAGATAATTTACCACATGCTATGCCATCAAAACAAAGACGTAGTTAGAATTCATTGATTCAGTAAAAATGTAAACGGCCAAGTAACTAGTAGAAGTATAAAATATTGTAAAATCATAAGACGCGAAGGCGATTAATCGATTAATCACGACCCAGATACAACAAAATTCTGAAATTTAAAGTTTTTCCGTATGCTCTGTTGTCTCTTGGGCTGTGGCATTTATGCAACTGTTGAATCCCTATTTTATTAATATCATCTTACTTTTTTCAGTTAGTAGCTTTCATCATTTTCTGAATATTTAGGCTGAGATTAATATTTATGAAAAGAAGATGAAGAACAAACTGTTGTTACATTTGTTTCATTCGAACTGTTTCGAATAGAATCTGAATGCAAATAGTTTGAAGGTGTTGCGTGTTACCTTGTATGTCGCGTGTTTTATCTCAATCGTAAGAACAACGAAAAAAATGAGTGATTGCGCGTTTGTGATATTTTATCTTTTAACTAATTTCTGATAATAAATACGGAAATGGTTCATTTTCTCCCAGATTTTCTTAGAGTGCCAGAAAATTACAGATGTAATAATCGGATAAAGACTGGATGTAAGGGCATGCAAGACACAATACATTATTGACAATAATGAAAAAGAAATGAACAACAGGAACACCCAGAACAAAAAAAGTTGCTGTAGTGAAATAGTACCACCTGTTATATTATTTTATAATTCTGACATTGTGCTTTCCAGTGCTATTTTTCAAGTTTGAAGGCAATTTAGAGGAGCGAATAAATGCTTCTCGGCAACACGATAGAGTAATATAACGATGTCTCTCCTCCACGAAATTTTGTAGAACGTGTCTGTCGCGATAGTCTGGTCGACCAGCCCCGTCTTCTAGGCGGCGAACACTAAGCCCGCCCCCTGATTGGAGCTGTGCGAGGCTAGGATACTGCCGCTCCCCGACAGATCCAATTATTTGATGTAATGCGCCGCCGCCATAATGCGGTGGGACATTGATTCGCGATCTGAATTGGAAATTGAGTGGCTCCGCCGCGTCAGTCTTGTTCGATTAAGGAACCGTTCGTGACGTGCAAGACGTCATCATATATGTCCCCGAGGTCGTGTCCAGCAATTTCTTTCTCCTTTCGACCAGGTTTCAGTAACGATTTTCGAAACACTGCACAGTGCTATATAACATATGATGAAAATACTGTTCTTTACGTTTCGACGAAGACTGGCACCCAATGAGAACACGAAATAAATTGCGCTGCTAGTTTCGAAACACACATACACACCTACAATAGTAATTATAATAATGCTAGTAACTATTTTCTCCATCGCACGTTTGATACTGGCAAAATGTGTTTTTCCTGAAGAATTTTTTTCCAGAGAAAATATGTTTTGCAATATTGCTATTCTTTCTGGCCCTCGTCGACGTCAGAGTCATTAGAGGCTTGAAGGCAAGAAACGGGAAGTAATTCGGTTATAGACTTTTGCTGGAACCATCCTTGCCATTGCATAGAGCTTTAGGGAAATAATGGGAAACCTGAATTCTGAACGATCTGTCGAGGATTTGAACCCGCGTCCACCCGAATGCCAGGACAAGGCGTTACTGCTCACCAACTAGCATCGGTGTCCTTCTCATATCTGCTCAGGCTTCATTGGTAGCTTACAGCTCATTTCGTAAGTTTTGCTGCACATCATCAACTTTTCTTTAGTATATGTTTCATTCACAATACTTTTGCTTTATTCAGTTCATGTCATTAAATAAATTTTTGTTTCTTCTCTATTACCAGAAAATAGAGCCATATAATCAATAAACTGCAGTAAATAGAAAAATTGATGAGGAAAAGAAGACTGAAATTTTACGGGCACATATACAGAATGGATAATAATAGACTAACAAAACAGATCTTCACCCTACTGAACAAATACAAATCCAAACCGACATGGTTCACTGAAACTGAAAAGGACATGAAAAATGCTGGAGTGAAAGCAGATATAATAGACAACAGAACACTTTTTAGAGAAGTAATTCACAAGGCAGGTTTTCAGGAGAGACAGAAATACATCAAGGGAAGGAAATGGACCCAGGAACAAAAGGAACAACACTCTCAAAGAATGAAGGAAGTTTGGAAGCAAAGAAAATTAAATACAAAGAAACATAGCCAAAGTTGATTTATCGTACTCTCTAAATGGTTATTCGGAATAATAATAATAATCAATAAACTGCAGTATAGCTATATTTCCTCATTAAATTTTTTTATGTCATTGATATTTTTTAATAATCTGCATTCAAGTTGTATATGAATGGTGCCTCACCCTATATTCTATTGCTCTCTCAGACTATACGTATCCTACATAGATATGTAGAGAATAATCATAATAACTATTATAAAATGGCCTTTATCTTTATGGTTAGCATTATTATGCTATCATAGCAGGAGGCGCTAAATGGTAGAAACAGAGAAAAAGATGGAACGCAAAAGTAAAGGTGATGGGCAAAGCCTTCCTTTGGTAAAGTGAGTTCTTATTTTGCTACGTGATTGTACCATTTGAAGTAATATTGAAATACGTGAAGTCTCAGGCGTTGAGTATATGGAATGGAACAGTCGAATCAGAGTGGAAAAAAATCAATAATGTTAACTCTAAATAAATATAAAAAGTAATATGATAAATTATATTAATATTTCCGTCTTCTTTTTTTCCTTACATGTTTCTTGAAATGATACTACACCTCTGCAATAAGATATCCATTGCAGCAATTATCAGTTGCTTTAACTTATATTTATTACATCGTTAATTAACCTTACCTCTTGATATATGTTTGAATTAATGTTGGCGAAGTCAATGCTTAGTTTTTTGTACACCTGTACACCTAAGACTCCTACTCACTTTGCCTAGCTTTTAAATAATTGCACTGATGTCGTCATTTAGATATTTCTCTTTCCGAAAAGTGGCCTTACCAGAAAATTTTAATTTTGCATTTAGTATTCTGTGTTACTACGAAGTGTTCCATACTGCAACGGCAAGTTAAATTATTGTCCAACATCCCTAAAACATTTAATTCCATGTTTTGATAGCGTTTTTAAAGCTTTGTTAGAAATTATTTTGAGTAAATCTTATCTATAAACTGATGCATAATAGCCAATAAGACTGCTCAAACAGTTTTCCAACACCCAAATTAATATACCCATCATAGAAATCCGTCTAAGTGGTTGCAGATCTAGGCTGATGTCTTTCTTTCAATGAAGGGTCAGAACAGTGGAACGCCTCTTCGTCGGTGCAAAAATAGACCAGCGGAGGGAGTCGTCTCGGTATCGGGGTGGCAGAAGCTTATAGCCGGCAAAGTGTCTCGCGGGACATTTTTCTCTCCGGCAGCCCCGTTCCACCTCGTCAAAGCTACCTCGCAGACAGCGTCAGGCGGTCCGTAATGACGTCAGAGCAGGTAGCCGAGCGTGAATTTCGCTGGCGCCGACAGCCTAAACTGTTATTGACACCGGCTGGCGCGGTAGACAGGTCTTTTGCAAACACGTCGGAGACACGTGTCGCAGACAACTCGTCGCCACTCGCCGTCAGCCTAAATACCTTACCCCGCCCACGCCTCTTCTACTCCTCCTTTTTAATATAATTCTCCTTTGAATCTCAGTGGCTTAACTGGTCTAGAGAATCCATTAGAGCCTGCCACTGCTGACGAATGGGATAAATCTCGCCCGAACGATCAATAAGCTTCGGATAACCAAACTCTTCCAGAATTCATCTAACCGAATCGGTGCTATTCTCACATACAGATATTTATTAAGAATCAAAAAAATCGAATGATGAAACTTTACCATCTGGATATTGTGGGCCATTTCCTCAATTGCGATAGGATCAATTTTAGAATAATTGTAACACCAATGCAATTTAAATTGTTGTTTTATTTTCCGAACGCGTTTCGCTTCATTTGCGAAGCATCTTCAGCGGTTATGTATTTTTCTTTTGTTACACATGCTTACGTAAGACATCAGATCTCAACGTATTACAGTGCTACGCAAATAATCGCTAAAATGCAACCAACTTGTGTAATATATACTGCAGTTATAAACATAACTGATGCTAAAAGGCTCTACAATTATAAGCATGTGTAACCAAAGAAAAATACAGAATCACTGAAGATGCTTCGCAAATGAAGCGAAACGCGTTCGGAAAATAAAACAACAATTTCAATTGCATTGGTGTTACAATTATTCATAAAAAATTGATGAAACTTTATGTTAGTCATTTATTCTTTCTTATAGAACTTCTAGTAATACCTGGCTTCACATTCCATATAGATGCGTTTTTGAGTAATTCTCCTTGTCAAGAAAAAACGTTTTAATTTTTTCACACCACGAGAATTGTGATATAGTTCGGTTAGTTTTTCCTGTGGCTGTTTCAAATTACTTTTTTTTATTGACCAGCTTCTTCTTCTCTTTCAAGGATTAGGGCTTTTGACCTGTCCCTGTTTCTTTACAACTTTTGGTAATCGTGCATCGTCAATTCTGTATTGATGGTCTCTCCATTTATTCCTACGTTCCTCTATCGTGGCATTCATACTTTATATTTTCTACTCCTCTCTTATTGTCTCATTTCTTATTAAATCTAGCCTTGTGCATCCCTTTACAAATCTGAACATTTCATCTCCGCTGCTTGTATTCGGCTTTTGTATTTTCTCTTCACTACCCAAAACTGACTTCCATAGGGAAACTGCCATCGCTTTATAGAATTCCATCTTTGTTCCTCTGTGCGTCCTATTTCCTAAAGTTTTCTCTTTCATTCCACACATCGTCTGATATTTGTTCACTTTGTTATAATATATATTCTTACACTATTTGTAATATCACAAACAACGTAGTTATAGTGCGAAACTTGTTGAACCAGGTTTGCTCTAGCCATTTACTTTAATAGTATCTCGACTGCAGAAAGCCAATGAGCTTCAAACAGAAAGTTTGGGTTAAATATCTAGCAGATATTCTATGTCTCAATTACAAGCCATTCAGACGCAGAATTAGCAATTTCAAGAGGAAATTTATTTCTGCGATATAAAGTACTGTAATAGTTAATAATTGTAGTATGATCAAGTGTTTATAATTAATTAAAATATTTTTTCCTTTTTCTCATGCTTTACGGATCGTCGACGTCATTAACTCGGGGATAGGATGGGTACTATTGACAGGAAGGAATTCACCCAAGACCTTTTGAAGGAAACCATCCAGGCATTCACTTGCATGTAAAACCGAAATTTGTATGTCCGCAATTTCAGCTCAGGTCATCCCAAATCGAAGAACCCAGAGTTTCAGTTGATAATTTTCATTGGTGTAGTTAAAAAAACATAAAGAATATTTAATTTTAAAAGTGATGAAATATTGCACAAATATTTAGGTATGTTTAAGTCCTTATTTTTTTAATTGTTATTAGTCTCATTTCGTGGATACAGTGTGGATATGCCTAAGACATTCATCTGACGAGCAACATTGTATGATGACACTGTGTCATTGCACTTATTACAATATTCAAATGTTATAAAACTTATTAATTGAATATGCGTTGATCACATCAAAATCAAACTTGGTTCCAGATTTCATGCATTAGCTCCTCCTTCATGTTAATTTGCCACAAGTGTCCTTGCAGTAATTTGCTATTAAGTACTGTTTTGCTTCTTATTATTTTAATCGTAGGTTGTTTGAATAAACTGTTACCAAACCTTTTGTGATACTGCATCGTTTTATACACTCTACAGTTGTGGCAGTGTTATATTAATGTTAAATACATTTATGTAAATCCGTTTATTTTTTACTGAAGTATTCGGAGGTAACCGTAGAAACCTTAAAATAATTACGAAATAATAAAGGAAATGATTCATTTACTGCAATTACAAGAACTGATTTCATTAATTTGTGGTATTTTGCGTTGTATATTATGCGAAAGTGCTATCAATGAGTGTTCAATTAATTGTGACACCTGGAATATTAATTGAGTGGGACATTAAAATGTTATATTTTATTCTAACGTGTTTTAGATAAATTAAGATTGTTTGTTTTATACTATGTAATGTCAAAAGCTTGTAATTGGTTTTTTTTCATAATTTAGTTTAAGATTGTTTCCATTTTCTGTCAGGTTGTTTTAAGTAAGTCCAGAGACTCAAGTTCAGAAAAAGCTTTATCAGAACATCGCGAGAACTAATTTGGGTCACCTGAAAAGGAGAGAAAGAGGTCCTTAACATCTCGGACCATTGGCAGTTGCAGAGCGCTTGCCACCTGGCCACGCAGGGTATTGGGACGTCTAGTGGTCCTAAAATGGATTGCGAATGGGAGTGGGCGCGTCCAAGGAAAATTTATTGAAATGGGGTTATACTGAAGCTACCAGTATGAAGTGCGAATGTGGTGAGGACCAAACAATGAACCATATGCTCGAGTACCCTATGTGGCCATCATCATGAAACAAAGATGATCTGTTTCAAGCAACATCGAATGCACTTGAGGTTGCGAAGTACGGGCGAAATGTGTTTAATGTTATTAATTTGCAAATTGTTTTAACTGTGTATTTGATGTTTATGATTCGAGAATAATAATAGTTTTGAATAACAACCGATTGTTTGACCTTCTTGGAGAGGATAGCTTTGTTTGCGTCGAGAATTTTCTAACTGTATAAAATTTCTCACTTTTCGCAGGCGTAATTTTCGGAAATTGCACTTAATTTTCTCATAGGGTTTTCTACTGCGTGTTTCTTGCATGTGATGCCAACGTTACGTTCCCAACCTAACGCTTTTGTCAGTGCTGCTTCAAGATAATGTACTTAATAGGAGAAAATCGCAATCACTGCACAACTGAAGGTTTTTTTTAAACAAATTTTTAGAACATAACATAGGAATGATTTATAAACTTCCTAAAAACTTCAACAAAGATGGGAGATATGGATTGAGCCAAATGTGAATAAGTATAATCGCAGACGAACGCGTTGTGACAACAACCAGATCGTTCCACAGAGCATAAACCTCTCTGGAACAGCTGATACTGCTTTACGGACCACACAATTTTTGTAGGAAAATCTAGACAGTTCTTCCAGTGTACGGTATGCACATTAGCTTAAAGAAGAAGCCCTGACGAAAGACCCTGCTTCTTGGAATTGAAACTTCGGGGTACCACCAGCAAGAAATACGCAGCACCAAACACTAAAAGAAAAGGAAGTGCATTTAAAAAAAAAAAAATCAAATTAAATTGCAATGGAGCGCATGCTCCGGTGGCAATTTCCCCAAACACCCATCTTCCTCCTTTTCTGCATCCACCTACATTTACCCTTCATAAATTTTAAGTTTTAAATCTTTCAATGTTCTTGGCAAATTATACATCATTTCTCTTAGTAACTTATTCCAATCCCTGACACCCTTACCTAAAAAAAGAGAATGTTCCTACACCCTTGTGCCTGAAATCGAGTGACATTTTCTATGTGGTTTATAAAATTCTGCGCTTAGTCTAAATGGTCTGAATAAATTTAGCAGGAACCTTAGAAGGATTTGAGGAATTTTTGCTGCATAATGTGTCTTTCAAACTTTCGGAGAAAAGAATCCGATGTTCTTTGTAAATGTATTTCTACAGTAAAAGCGAATTTAAATGAATCATCTTCTTTCTGATTTCGACTTACCCTTCATCAATATTGAGAATGTTAAAAATACTAGTAGGGTGTTATAGTCAGTTAACGATGGTGTCAATACGTAATTCTAGAAGTTTGATGAACCTACTTTGCATTAACATTCAGAGTAACACTGGAGTGCATATAATTGACTTCGTAATTAGACAGACAATTATCACATCATGGAGAATGTAACCGGCTATGACAGACTTGCCAACAGGGGCTTCTGCGACGTTCAGTCATCTAGCAATTAGCAGCCTCGTACAGCTTCAGACGTTACCACCGGCTGCGGATACTGGAGAGGACAATGGAGACCTTCTAATTGCCAGGCGGACAATGGCCACAGCATCTGGGGATACTGCGAACAGCCACTTTGCGCTAGAATCCGCCTTGCAACAAGTGGGGTAACAAGATCTGTCTAAACTGCGTCCCATTAGCTCGTATTAGCCCCGCAAATTGAGTTAATGCTTCAAAACACTGTCCTCTAGTATCAACTTGGTTCCGTGAATCACTAGAGGAGTAATTAAGAGTACCTCTACAACATTAATGTGAGGTTAGTTAATAGTTAATTATCAATCTCAATTTAGTTCATGAGCGCCAGCAGGATTACTCTAAGGGAGGTGCATCCGCCTTTTTTATACATTATGTATAATACTTATTACTTATTAACTAAGGATACTAAATTTATTTACAATGTGATGAACAATTTTGGATAGGAACTTATTCTCCTTAAGTTATCAAACAGTGAATTTAATAATAAAATTTTTGTTTCTTACTCTTTTCTGTGTATTTTATTTCATAGCAGGGTGGTGCAAGTTCACCCCCTTGCACCCCCCCCCCTCTCGGCACCCATGGTTTAGTTCATTCAAAAGAAACAAATAAAACAATTGGTTTCACTGCCTCATGCCCATTTTAGTAGTTAGACAAGAGGTAATTGTTATTTAAACAGCAGGTATCACTGAAGAAGACTTACGCTCAGTCTTGAAATATATCTCAATATTAAGTTTCTTAAAAAAGGAAACGTGAAACTGGCCTCAATTCCCACAGTTGTATAAGGCCGTTTATTCAGAAATAAGAGTCACTAATTACGCTCAAGACATTAGGGAAGATCGAGAGATTGTTAAGAATGAACCATATTCCAGATTTCTTAAAACTCTACTAGACGACACGACGTCTACTGAAAATAAATTATTTCCGAAAACATGGACAACTGAAGAAGAAAATTTCTCATGGGAACCTTAATCTACCAAATTATCGATTTTTTGTATTGGACAATATCCATGGTCGAATTCGAGATAATTATAGAAACGAGGATCAACGCAAAGAACAGAAAGGAATTTGCCCATGGTCTTTTGAAGGAACTACCTTAACATTCGTCAGTTAAGCCTTTTACTCCATCGAAGTGGCAAATGAGGGGGCGAGAAATTACCTTTTTAGAATCCTCTTTTGATACAAACTATTACGTCATAATTAATGGTTTTTCTCAAAAATATTATTGTGGCTAATTCCACTGAAAATAGGCTCTTAGCTCCCGTATAACCAATTATTAGTAATCACTTCTGCGTGACATTTGCAGTCTATATTTTTTGCTAATGTTTGTCAGCTTTCTCGAGTCGTCCGGATATTTGTTCCTTAATGATTGAGAGTAATCTAAGGAAATTCCCTCTTAAACAAACCACATGAAATGAAACTCACCAGTTTTTCACTTCTCTTAAAACCGCACTTAATAATTTTACGATTGCCATTTATTATGTCCGCTTGATTATCACAATTAAGTTGGTCATCCGTGTGATGAACACGAGTTCCCAAAAAAGTCTATTTACTGGGTTATCATTGAGATTCGATGAACTGTGTCGACAGTTCACTGTGGGATTGCTGTCATGTTCGAAACGTTGATGTGCAATGTATCATTACCATTACAAGCAAGATGTAAAAAAAGGCATTATCATTGTTTTCTACGAAATACAAGTCTTTCCCATCTTTTCCGTGGAAGAAACTTTGGACTCTCGCTGTAGCAGCAACTGCTGGCAATTCCATCCAATGAGGAAGACCCTACAATCAACACTTTCATATTAAAATTTTGTTTCGCTAACAGAGATATTTAAAAATTGATTATTATTCAAAATATAGCTGCGATGTATTTTCAGTTTATGTTGGTGTTAAGTTCGCACACCATGATGATCGCAGCAGAGGGCTGTTCAGAGTGATTCTCCGAACTCTGAACAGAATCCTAAATGTGTGGCTAGTACCTGATGTGCGCTGTAGTGATATCAAGATCATGTTTCTACTGAGCATAAACTTATTGTAACTATAAACCAGAGATAGATACCTTAATTAGCAGCTATTGAGCTAATAGTGTCCTCTCTTTGTAATGTACATAAATAAAACTTAAATGCTGTTTGATGGTAATCGCATCAATTGAGCGCGGCAGGACCGATTTGGCTAACACAGTTTGTTTTTTTTGAAATATTTGTAATACTCAGAGTAAGGTTTTTAGAGAAATAAACATTGGAAAAGTTCCCAGGAAAATTCGGTAAAAACTGAAAGGATTTTGTTTAAGGACAGATTTGGCCAAACTGTTTTTTTATGTTCTTAATACTCCGACTAAGATTTGTAGAGAAAGAAAAATTGTAAACTTATCCGGGAAAATTGAAAAATTCGATAAAAACTTACTTATTTCTATGGGATTTTTGGATGAACTCAAGACCATGATTCACGATTCGAACGATGGATATGCACAATTCTTTTTCTGTTTTTTTTTTTTTTTTTTGTTCCTTATGCTTCCGGGATGGAAATAGCTCAATGGAATGTTGGAACAAAACCTCATTGTTTCAAGTCAATCACATTACAGGCTCATCACTTATTTCCAGCATTTTAGTGATGTACTACCGACAGAAATTCATCGAGAATGTAAAATTTCCAGTTGGCGTACTTCTGAATGTACTCCTCGTCAAATCCATGAACACAATCGTTGATAACCACAATGATTACTCAGAGATACGGTTGTTTCTCCTTTTTACTTTGTATACACATTTTCAATAGCTTTTCACAAATTCAAGCGATCACATACAAAATTATTGAAATTTGTAGAGGACAAGGTCTGTCCGGGTCAGCTAGTTAGTGATAACGTCAATTCGATCCTCCCGTTGATGAGGTTCAGGTTTATCAATTTATCGGAAGGAGATATGATGATTATCATTTACACACTGAACCAGACTTGGTGGCTGCTCTGTTGGGTGTTATTCTTCCATAGTAACTTCCTTGTAAAATTTTACCTAGGGTGGTTTACCTTTGGTTTCCTCCATGTTGCATGTGTTAGGTACGTGCTATTGTTATATGTGGGTAACTGTGATGCTCATATGCTCACTGTATGGTGTTTGTTTGCGTTATGAATTAATTAAAGATGAAATATGAATGGTGTCGGCTTATTCAGGCCTTCTCTTCTGAAAGATGCTATGGATGCCCCCAACGTGTATGTTTGACGGACTAATCACCATCAACATTGTCATATGTCCTCGTTCCACAGACACTGCGAAGAGGTTTAGGAGTTAACCTAGGACTTTCGCACGAAATATGGTGTTCATAACTTGTTCACTACCCTGCCGATCAAGTCCTAACGACGAAAATCTCTTATAACCCAGGAAACGAACCATCCAAACCCGTGCCTGGCACCGGACACAACCACAATGCCGTAACCACTTGAACCCCCCTAACGGGCTCGAAAGAATAAAGACGCTATAATTCATTCGTTAACCTATGATTAATATTTAAGATAATTCACTGCTAATTATGTGGTGGAAGAGTTAATGATAGTACTTAAAGAAGCAGGAAGGTAGAAGTATTTAACACAGGTAGAGGGGATAACAGAGAATCGGCAACAATGAAGAAAGCCAGTCATATGATGCATCAGCAGGTGGAGCTATCATCATGAAGGGTTCTCTGCTATACAGCAGGTCCACGCACAGTGACAGCCCTCCACGCCTCCCTCTGTTCCGCCATTCTCTTAGTTTCTATATACCTCCCGTTTATCGTTATGTCATCCATCATTTTCGTCCTTCGCCGACCTCTTCTCTTCTCTCCGTTTACAGTCCCCTCCAGAGCAATCTTAAGCAAACATTCGTTCCTCAAAACATACAAAATCCAGTTCTTTTTTCTGTTTCTTATTGTTTTTTTGAGTGACATTTTCTCTCCTATTCTTTTCAGCACTTCCTCATTCCTTACTTTGTCCTGCCAACTTATTTTCTCCATCCTCCTCCATACCCACATTTCAAAAGCTTCCAACCTCTTTAGATCTAGAGGTAGAAATTAAACAATACCTTTGGAGGTCCTAACAAGTGTCTAGAAGTAACATTATAGTTAGTGACTCACGAATAGTCAACACATAACTTTGTCATGCCGGCAGTATTGAACGGAAGTAGAATAAGCTACGTTTCGCAGTTACAGTCGAGGTTCCCTTTACTTGGTTGTTATGAAATCTCTAACAGGAACAAAAGAAACGCTCTATTCTGTTTGCTGTAGTATAACTTGTTACATATGCAGTGCTTGATTTCTGAACAATGAATTGTTGCCTAGTCGATGTAGGAACGCATTCCACACAGTCGGATCAAGAAATTGTAAAACAAGCCAAGCAATTTATCTCTCTCATATATCAGTTTAGAATCATTATTTCCCTCGTATGAAATACAGCAATGCTGATTAATGAGTATTAGACCCAATATAGATAACTTTCACGCCGCTATGTTAAGTAATTATAAATTTCAAAGTGTTTTTGGGGTCAACTGTGTCTGGGAAAAATTTTAATCAACAGTTTGCTGCGTGCAATATGTGAAATTATACTGAGATTACTACGTTGATTAGTAAATTAAAATTCTGCTTTCAATTTAATAAATAGAGATAAAACCTAAAATATTTAATTTAATGTCTTTCTGTTCATTATCCAGATATTTCACGTATGTTAATGATTATGAACCCTCAGCATTCTATGGAGAATTCGTTTAACGTAGAAATTGAAGTTTAATGGATAGTAAATTATTTGTTTACTGTCATCCCCAAGTTGGAGTAATAACGCGAATAAATGTGAAAGTGGCAGCCAAAGAGGATACAATAGATGTTCCTAAAATCTCGCGATAAAGCATCCTTTTGCTCTTCACTCCCGTTATACGATCAACTGTGTTAGCCAGATAAATAAAGATGGGGCACTGTACGGTTCCGCTACAAGCTGAAGTGAAATTATCTTGCTATGGGTATATCCACCTGCATTATTCCATACAATCTGAAATAACTTCGTAGGACAGGTGAGCAGTATCGCTCTGATCTCGCATTCGGGAGGTCGCGTGTTGGAATTCCGTTCAGCCATCCAGAATTCGATTTTATATGGTTTCCGGGAATCACTCAAGTTGAATGCCGGCATGGTTCATTCGAAAGACTACGGCATAATTCCTTGGCGTTCATTGCCCTAGGTAGAGGAGAATCGGGTAATATGGAATAGTCGGGTAATATCGAATACGGAGGTTTCTCCTATGCCTAATGCTGGTGTGTAGTGGAAGTACCATCAACTGCTGCTCAAAACTCCTATGATGCTATGTGATGAAGGTCCGCCATTTGGGAGCTGAACTGTGTTTGCTGTCCGACAAAGTTTGTCTTTCCACTTTCAAGAATTTTTGCAGATAATTTTTCTAAAATATATATAAAATATTAGATTTATTTCGTTTATCGCTAGTCTTAGTGTAATGTGTACTAAAAAAGTGATGGTTTGTTGTACAGTTCTCTTTTCTGGCTGGAATATTTTTTAATAATATCATCAAGCCTATTTTGTCCAAGATGGTGATTAGGGTAATATTCTACAAAACCAGACATAAAACTGTGGTATTCCATACAACCCGAAAATACATTTTTAATAAAATATAAGTGAGAGTAATACAATTTTTGTTAATATTGATTGAAAATAATAAACTAACAATTTGGAAAGTAAATATTTCTGAATTAATTCATTAATTATGTTTTGTTTTATGAATAGCCTAAAAACAAAGAAGCGAAAGCTATTGAATCCGACAAGGATGATGATAATGTTGACTAAAAAGTATCATTAAATCCGTTTTTCTCAATTCCAGATAGTTAACGTTATTTGAAACCTATTCCATATTACCCGCCTATTCCATATTACCCTCCAAACGAAATTTTTTTTAAGCTAAATTTTTCTAATTAAAAAATGTGTTTTGACAGCTTTTTATTAGATATATGTTATCACAAGAAGTTGAAGGTTGTATTGGTTTTAGTTTCAAGTGTTAAATTATTTTCATTACTATTTTGTACAACAAAACATAAATGGTATTCCATATTATCCGATTCTCCTCTACTTACCATCTCCAATAATGTTAATGTCGACGAGGAATAAAGCCAGAAGAAAGAAAATATAGAAAAAAAGACTTCGTTTGCGATTTCGTCCGCCTTATTCACTTATGTTCCGCTTCTGACAAAGTGTCGAAGTCCATCGAACGTACTGAAGTGTCACGCTGATTGAGGCACCAGAAAATATAATTAATTTTATTTATTGGAATTTTATTAATTAATGTTTAATGAGAAGATGGGAGTGAATCAATGTTCAAGGCAACGTTAAAATTTACGTTTATAAGACTAATTAAAATTGGCATTTTCATTTATTTCACGGAATTACAGAAAATGATGATGATTGAATTAATTTGTGCCAAGGCTGAATTATGACACTCTTTCCCAAGGTCGTGACGGGTTAACTGAATGGGCGCCGTGGTGAGAACACACGCAATAGTTTATAGCGGTACTTGCCACGTTGTCCTTTGCAAATAGTGATGGCTGCTGATCCCGTGCTGGAATCAGCCTTCAATTCTCGTGCAATGAGATGCTGGGGTCGAAGATCGCCTAATTGCCAGCTGTCGTCCCTCAAATAGTTCGCAAACGCACGCGGCTACAACCTAATGCAACTTCACAGTATCTTGCTCATACTACTGAATAGTGAATCGCTAGGTAAAAACTATCGCTATTTAACTTGAGATTCGATAAACGGCATAAACGATCACGTTTAAAAACTCATGGCATTGAAAGATTTAAAAAAAAAAAAATCGCGAAAATTATTAGTAATATGAATCTACATTTGTTTGAGAACTGAAGTAATTTTAATATTAAGCATTTTAAAGAAGGAAATTAACAAACAATCATGTTACTGATGTTACTAGTTATTTTAACATTCTTTGCAGAAACAAAATATCTTTTCAGTAATTACCATAGCGTAAATTGATGTTAGTAGTACACTGAAAACTATTTTTCACAGTTTCTCAATTACAACGATAGTGACAGTTCTAGGGTACCCCAGTTCCAAACTTAAAATTGAATCTCATTCTTCCATAGTTTGAAGTATCTCACACAGAGGTAGCAAAGTACCTCCTCTTGCAGTAGTTGGTGGTAAATCCTGGCACACAGCGACAAAATTACTCGGTAGAGGAACCGGGGACGAACTTTTAGCGATGGGAGCACTTCGGAGAACTTCTCAAGTAACGACAATATGTCGGTGGGGAGTGACTAATGGCGTGAGTGATAAAATGTTAGCTGCAGTAACCGGTAAGTTAGACCCCCACATTCTTAAGACCAAACGAAATATGAAGCAATAGCTTTTGAGAAAGGAAAGATCACATAATAGATTGTAATTACCAGTTTTTAATATTTCATAACGGATCATACTAAGCAGTTGAAGTCTAAACAGTTAGATATTGGGTTAAATCGTCTTATGAGAACTGTTAAATGTTGATGTTATATTCACCAGTCATCAGTTCTAGTTTTAAGTAAAGTTGTTTGCCTACCTGCAATTGTATATTTGATTGTAGACACTAGCTACTAAGTATTTCTACTGCTCAACCCGATTTTGAATACTGACTATTTTGTCTCTATCTTCCAAAATTAGAACATAAACATTTTTAATGGGCGGGAAAGAAGAGCAAGACTGGCAGAGTTTACGTGAAGTGTTGGAACTAAATCATTGCTAATTACGCTCTAGTTCTTAAAGTTTCCTCCATATTTTTCTCCATTGCTTAGAATTTCCATGGCATATAGGCATTTTGAATATTATGGTTGTCTGAAAGTTACACTAACTTTGTTTTGTTTATTTTGTTGATCTTATTTAACTTACAATAAACTGTTACTATTATGAAAATTAAACAAATAAAAACTGATTTTTGAATAAATTATGAGTGAAATTAATAGATTTCTAATTGTTGTCTAACGAAAGTATAAGTAAGTGATTGGAAATAGAAATTAATATCATAATTCTCTTCTAAATAATATAAATAACTTAAAACTTTCCTGAACTGTTGCAAGTGCTACTTTAAAAGTTTACTTCAGGATAGGGGGCGTCCATAAATTACGTGAGGTGAAATAGGGGGGGGGCGGCGAAATCTCACAAAATTTCACCAAAAAGGGGGGGGGGGGTCTACGGAAATCTCATGTGAGGTTTCGTGAAAAAAAATTTTCAACGGAAATAGGGGGTGTAACCGGATTTTGAAGGGTGAGATCTAAAAAACAAAAATGGTCTCCAAAAGTTTCGAGATCGATTTCTAGGGGGGGTTCTCACGGACCAGATCTCACCAGAGAGGGGGGCGAGGTCCAGCCAGATCTCACGAAATCTCACCAGAAGGGGGGGGGGGGAGGGTCCAAAAATCCGGAAAAACACCACACGTAATTTATGGATGACCCTTAGCATTTGTTTCTTATAAACTAATTGGTCGTGGCAAAAGTGTGTAAAGAAGGTAAACAGTCACGACGACATGCCAGGAATTCCAGATATCTCTATCGCGTATTGGTGCCCATCATCTTAGAGCAGAGTTGTGGTTTGGTACTGCTAATACAAAATATTAACAATACACATTATCGACCACTTCATTTCTACGTTGGAAATTTGACATTAATATTTGAAAATATCCTCGTGATAAAAGCATGAATCTTACAAAAATTAAAATAAATTTTTACGTGTTTTTTTTTTTTTTTTTTTTTTTTTTTTTTTTTTTTTTTTTTTTTTTTTTTTTTGGCCCAGAGATCCTGAAAAGATGTTTGGAAGACAAGTAACATAGTTTTGATTTGATATGCATCCTGCTTCTGCCGTGAAGCTACAGTTTAACTCGAAACCCGAATAGCAAAATGTTGCGAAACAAGCTGTAACATTACAGTTACCTTCCGCCGGCTACAAAGTAGTGTCTCTGGAGCGGAGAGATACATTTTTTTCTAAGTCAGTCGTATGCGAATTGTCGCAGAGCAAGGATCGCGGCTCACGTAGTGAAGGCATTGACCTATATCCTTACTGTATGATGAAGTTTCGTAAGTGTAACGGTGTTTAAGAAGAACTTCATGTCGTCAATAGGATCTGTGATTGTAAAAGTGAAGTTTGAACAGTATTTAAATGAACAGTGAACGTCAAGTTGAGATAGTGGATGATTTAGCCGGAAGGAGATATGAATTATAATTTTCCTTTTCTCTCAAGAACTATATAATTTTTCGGATACGAAGTTTCAATTAACCTTTACTTTGAAATTTGATGGTGGCCAAACCGTTCACAAGTGTTAACGTGCTTTAATAATAAACTTGTCATGGACGTAATTCTTCTCATTAATGAACTTAATGACCTTTATTAATTTTTCTTATAATTACTGCTTAGGACGCCTTTGGTTTCATCATCTGGCGACCGGCGGCACAACGAACTATATAAAAGTAAATTAGTTTGATTAGAAAACTGTGTCTTTGAGTGAAAATATTTCGTGAGGTACAAGTTACAAGTTACCACAACTACAAATATGTCTTACAAAGCCTTCTGTTGATACTAAAGAAATATTTTTTCCTATATTTAATTAATTTATGGATTTGGAGGCAATAATGAAGAGAACATTACATGGAGGCTCTGTTTCACAACGACAGTTTTGTATGCACTATCTTTATGACGCAAGCTTCATCAAAACGTAGAAAGAAAAAATTCTAGTGTGGATAAATGGTTTACAAACGAGCTTATTTATAAACAGCAATCAAATGTAAGGAAATATTATCCTCATACAGGCTATTAGGGGCGGAAGGGTGGAATTTGTGGAGATAGAACTCATCGATGACCTCGTCATTAGGACACAGGTAATACTGTTATAACCATACTCTATGGATATAATCACTCGAAGGATCGTCAGCTATTGTACTCATTTTCAGTTTCATCTTCATCTATACTTCCTAATCGATCGCTCCGTATAAACAGGAAGAGATTTTTAATTACCCAGCGGTCACTCAAGTGCTTTGCTAGTTATTTTTTTTATATTTCCTTAGGGTCTTACGCCTGATCTACGTTGAGTTGGCAATTGCATAATTTTCTCCACCTATGAAAAAATGTTAGTAAACTACTGAAATTTGTGTTATCTTCTTCGATATAATGTCCACTTCACTTTCCCAATTCACATTTTATGGAAACGTTTCAAAATATTGAATTAATTATGTTGAAATATAAGATGCTGCACTACTTCCAAACGGCGCAACCACTGCAAAAAAATAACACAAAACTTATATAGAATAGGGATCAAACGAATCTAAACGGATTTGTTGTGGTTTGGTTGAAATGCGGCCTGGACAAAGAGACTTTTTTGTTGTTGAAAGTTTCTTTTTGTGCAGTCATCTAGTAAATGTCGTATTTGTTTCCAGCGGAAGCAACTGATAATCTCTGATAACGTCTATCGATATAAAAAGGCGGGCGTCGGTGGAATTCAGTGCCGAGATGTATTTTGTATTTGTAACATTCGTGCGACTTTTTACTATTGAGAGTAACTGAAACGCTAAGAAAATGTTAAAATAAAGAAATTAACCGACATTTTAAGAGATTTTTTTTTTTAAATTAATTTTGCAGCGTTGGTGACATCTGATAGCTGTGTGACACTCTCATGTTATTTTATTCTGTGGAGACTTTTGCTTGAAATGTGAGTACAGAACGTGACGAGGACATATGTCAAAGCAGTTAATTAAAATTTAAACAGATTGGCGTCATGTTTCCGTAGATGGCGAAAGTCGTATAGGTCTTCGTAGTTGGGATTTTTTTTTTTTTTTTTTTTTTTTACTTACGGCTTTACGCTTCGTCAAAGTCGAGGTCATCGGAGGCGGGTCGGGACTGGGTACAAGGAAAGGGAATGAATTTGGTCATGGCCTTTAGAAGGAAGCATCCCGGAAATCGCCTGTAGTGATTTGGGGAAACTATGGAAAAACCCAAATCTGAATTCTCGGACGGGAGATCGAACCGGCGTCCTCCCGAATGTGAGGCCAGAACGTTAACCATTCATTCACCACGGTCGGTGAGGTAGGAAAGGACTGGGTACAAGAAACGAGGAAGAATTCGGCCACGACATTTTGAAGGAACCATCCGGGCATCTGCCTGGAGTAATTTCGAGAAAATTTGGAAAATCGCAGTCTGGTTGGCCGGACGGGGATTCGAACCAGCGTCCTGCAGAATGCGAGGCCTCAGCATGGTCACTCACATCTGAGCGTGTGATGCGATGTCAGTCAAGAGGACATTAATCCGGTAAGCAGCTACTTGGCACCCCGCTCATCGATTGCCCCTCCCGACGCCTCCTTGCGGATGGTAATTGGGTGCGGTGCCGCCTGCGGCTATTACCGCACATAAGCCGCTCTGTAATTGGCCGGCCACTTGGCTGAGCGTCACTGAGGCGGTGGGTGGCAGCTGCTTGGCGCTTCCTCCAAGTTCCATCGAGTAGCTGAGCCACGACGGCTCTCAGTTTATCTGTGGCGGATCTTCTTTGTCTTCAGGAAATGAAGTGCTAACGAATAGAACGAAACAGAATTCAATTGATTTCTTACTGTGTCATCGAACCTGGTGGTTGAGCGGTAACGCTCAGTCCTGTTATTCTGGAGGTCGTGTGCTCAAACCCACACCCAACTATCTAGAATTCCGTTTTTCAATGGTTTCATGAAACCATCCCAGACGAACGACGGGATGGTTCCTTCAAAAGACATTGGCCGAATCGTTTCCCGCTTCTTATCCGCAGACCTCTGCAACCTCGAAGTCGACAACAAGTGGCTATAAGTTACAGAATTATATTTTCCTTAGTGACTCTATGAGACACGGCAGAAATAACTAGAGACAGGAAATATATTCATAACTGCAGAATATGGTACAAAGTAAGGGAACTTATTTTGTTTAAAAAATCAATTTGAATTCGGAGAGGTTTTATTTCATGACATAAATAATGTATTGAGAACAAAGTATTCATTTTACATCCCATACACAGAACTCAGCACCTAAGCAAATTCGTGATTGACGGTTTGGAACTAGCAGATTAAGATTTTAATTAATGTATTCTTATCGCAACTAAGCATAACTGCTGACGCAGCCAGAATTTCTTTATGCTGTTAGATCATTTTCCTGGTATTTTAAGTGAACATCAGCAATCAATGAGAATGAAAATTAACAACTACATTTTGCTCTGAACCTAATATCGTGTATACGGTATTTTATGTAGATATACAAGTAGATACGTATCTCGTGGTGCATGTGCAGTGTAATCACAGCAGTGTGGAGTAGGGGTCGCACTGGCAATTACATTGCCACCAAATGTCAAACAGGCTGAGGACCGAATCAATCATCAAAGGGCACCCAGCCGACAAGGGAAAGCGAAGTCATGGCTTTGACCTTTACAGCTCTACCGTTTCAAACTCAACGCTTAATGTTTCTTTAAAGAGTCGTTTAAGCTTAAACTATAATCTTAACGTTAGAGTAAAAAAAAAAGGGAACAAAGGTCTTAGTTGAAAGTAAAAATTAACCCATTTCCGTTATTCAAAGAAATCCGGTAAGCTTTTTGTTTGGTATGTATGAGTGAAGTAAAAAAATACCGAAGAGTTGAAGAGACCATTATTGCTTGATTTCTTTTATAACAAATCCCGCAAACAAGAGATACTTTTAAAAGATTTCCAGGACTATTCTGCTCTGATATGCCATTAGACAAAAGGTCGATAGATGAAATAAACTTTTCAAATGGTAGACGTATTGAAAACTGCTCTCTAGAATTTCGGAACAATTTGCAATACAAATGTTTTCTACAAAGATATAAGCTAGAGTTGAGATAACCGTACAGCTTCAAAGGAAGGAGATTATATTGAAAACTAACAAATTTCTCATTCATACATAAAATCTGCTATATCAGTTTTTTGGAAAACAAAATATTCGTCAATATATTCCGCAATTTTATATTTCTGAATAATTTTAAAATTTCATTATTTTTACAACTTTCTGTGACAGCGTTTCAAAATCTTTCAAAAATTTCTGTTAAAGGTGAAAATAAATTTAACCGATACAAAATATTTCCTGTTGCCACAGTTTGTAGATGAGCAGGGCTGATAATTCTCATCATGTTTTTTATAGTCTGTGAAAACGTTTGTCCCGAGTGAATTTAGCAGTTCTTTAAGACCTGTGGTATTATTCCATTACGTGGCAGATAGCGGATTTTAGCTAACAATTGATCTGAAGAGTTCGTTCGGATACATGCGCGAGAGTTATTCTCGGCGGGGTGATTATATCCAGATATCCAAAGTATCTTGCTTCCGTACTAAACTTGCCACTGATCTTACCATTTTTTAGATGTTCCAGTTTCAAGTGACCCGAAAAACGCATGTAGGCAAGAACAAAATTTATTGTTTTTCTTTTAGTTTCTCAGCATCTGGAGGCAACGTTTAATACCTTTTCGCACTACAGTAGATTCTACGAAAATTATAATAACCACTGAAGCAGGAGAGTACGTATCACTGCCATATCATACAATTCTTCAGACTTACATTAGAATTCAGGAATTACCACTCAATTTTTATATTTGCATAATTATATCTCACATACCGTCATTCTTAAGTGTTAGAAAGTGGAGTCCATATGGAAACACGAGAAATGTGTTGTGGGATATAAATTTTAACGAAACGAATTTTTATTGAATTTTAATAACAAAGAGACAAACAGGACAAACAAAATGTTCATGACATAATTGACTTACGGGCAAAAATAAACTCATCATACAAGTGTTAAATTAATTAATTAATATGGTATTACGAACACAGTGTAAAGTTTTATAATCTGTATTATTTAATTATTATAAAGTTAATGTGGATGGAATGTTATTTAATTGTTATAAAGTTATTGTGGCTGGAATGTTATTTAATTATTATAAAGTTATTATGGATGGAATGTTTCAATGAAAATTAACACAGTTAATTTCAAAGGTACTTGTATTCCTTTAAATGACGCTTGATCACCAGCCATTCAGACATTCAGGATCCAGCAGATTCGAATTAGAAGGAGAATTAAGCAATATAGAAACTTTCTACTTCTATCACAAGATGTTGCATGAGCCCACAGAACCAGAAATTCATTAATACCTGACTACACCAAAAATTACTCTTTTCACCGAAATGACCAATACCAACATTTGCGTTATATAGTACATCAGAAATCGTTTGCAAATACGTCCACTAGACCTTCAGACGTAAGAACGGAGTGTCTACTGATAACACTTAAGCTGAATTTAAAAAGATACCAATATAAATGAAGCACTCAGCGAAATACTTGTAGTATTATGGTTTAAGGCAAACGCATTGAAATAAATTTTGGAAACACAAAGTTGATCAGGAAATTAAAAGAAGTAAATTTTAAGAATAAAGCTACATAAATAATTTGATTTTACGACCAAGTATCGTAAAATTCCCAGTATCTCCGCACATGAGAATCTTAAATCTCAGCAACATGTGACAATATTAACTTTAGAATTTAAACAACGGCAACTTTATAACAAAAGCTTAATCTATAAAGAACAGATTTCGAGCTTGTGAACCAGATAAACATTTTTCTATTCAATTATGCCATCAAGCTTTATGTATCGAGAAATCTCCATTTCAGGAGAAAGAGCATTGAGATACTATGGTATGTCGTATTGCTGTATTGCGTTTGCTACATTAAAGTTGTTTTTTCTTCTTAAAAAAATTAATATACCGTTTTCACAATTTCAATATTGGTAACAGATTTATCATGCACAAATCTGAAGTATACCTCCTATTAAAATAAAATGGCGATGACTTTTTTCGACAAACTAACTAAGCAATTAAAATATCTGTAATTCATAATTACATATTTAAAGAAAATTGAAAGATTATTTTATTTATAACTGATTTATACGTAAGGCTAAATAGAATTTGATATTATTTTAAAGTAGTGTTGAAAACATCCAGTTGTATATTTTGTTACAAAGCGTGCCATATATTTGGGATGTATCTGTGACATAAGTCGATTTGCACTATGATTAATACGCACCAGCGATATATGTATTCTGTAACTGTTTTACACATCATTTCCTGCAGAAGAATATACAGAAAATAAAATGAAAATTATAAATTAATAATCAAGGACAATTATGGAAATGTATATTCTTGGATTATTAAAACAACACAGTTGATTTATAGTCTTAAGAATGAAGTACAATACATTTGTTACTAATAATTGGAGGAATTAAATCAAAAAAATGGTTATATAGAAAATATGGAAAACAATAACCTCTAGTATAATTCTTATTTATAAAAATAATACGGTTCAACCAAAAAACGAAAGTTCACTATAATGCAACACAGAGTGAGTTAAAAACTACGTCTGCTTGTCGAATGAAAAAATTGTATGACACACTTTTACTTGGTTGAAGATTTTTATATCACGGTGAAATGGATGGTGATTTATTACGGAAAAAGCTTGAACAACCCCCAAAGGAAAAACTAACACCGAATTTTATTCTATATCACGAAACAGGTGCTTTAAAATGAAGGCAATTTGCACAAGGTCGCTGCGCAGGTAAGTTAAACATCGAACCGATGGTGGAATCCTTTGCCTTTCTTCTCCCACTAGAGGGGATTAAACGCAGCACAGAGTGAGCGGAAAAATAAACCCACGCAGATAAGTAAAACGTTTGTACAACGAGTTAAGCGGATTAAGAGGGAATCGTAATTCTTCTCAAATCGTAACTCCGCTTCCAGTAAAATAGCGGGGACCATCTGCGTTTCGTTATAAACATGTTCGGTCGCCCGCTAAATGTGCTGAGATAAATTTGTTCAAAAATTATGTAGACATTCCCTGATTATCCGTGTAAATGGTACAATTCATCTCATATTTTTACATTTACCTTGTTCATTCCCTGTGTATTTCCTGATACATTGTACAGTTGTAGGTCTACAGGAATATAAAGTATATTCTTTCTGAATGGATCCTGGTTCCTAGAGCAATAGGTGGTGGGTAATGTCCTGGCATATCATTCGGGAGGACGTGGGTTCGAAACCCCGTCCAGCCATCCAGATTTGGGTTTTCCGTGGTTTCCCCAAATCACTCCAGTCGAATGCCTGGAAGATTCCTTTAAAAAACGGCCATGTGTGAATTCCTTCCCGTTCCATTCCCACCTCTAATATCCTCGAGGTTGACGAGGCGTAGAGCCATAGGCGAAGAAAAAAAAAATAGAAGGAGCGCCTAAGTGTTGCTACCGTCTGCGCTTAGTGTAACTTGTTGTTTTCTGTAATATGTGTCTTTCTGTTTGCGAAATGTGTAGTTTATGAGGCAGAGAAACAATTCCGGATTTTATCTAAACTTAATTGCGAAAACAATTGAGAACTAAAACCTAGATATCCGTGAAAGCAATCAAGCCAACGTCCTCCCTAATATAGACCCCTTTCTTTAGCCCTTTATCCTCCAAGCTCGGTATTATTTTAAAGATTTCCAGAAGGTTTGGTAACATTGGAAAAGGTGTTTATAAAATTGTCTATAGAGATGAAAAACTGCCGTTGTTTCTGGAGTAGCTGAAATCCAATACAGTAGTTGTATTATAAAGTGTAGACATAGCTACGCGCGTGTTATACAATAACCAGGTTCTGTGCTGTTTTTGCAATGATAGTTGTACGGACGGATTGAACGATTTTTTAAATCTTTTGATTAGTTAAAGCTCATGCTAGATAGAGCAGTAATCTATTTTTTTTATCTTCTTGATCAGTTAAAGCTCATGCAAGGTAGAGCAGTAATGTATCATACGTGAGAATTACTATAAGTTTTAACTATCATTATTAACAGAATGTGGCACAAAGTTAATTGTGGTCACCTAAAATTTTCTTTATGTATTTTTCACAGTGAAATTCCTGTCTGTGTTTCTTGATCTTTCTCTTAAAGCTCTGTATAAATGTAAGAAAACTTTCCCCATCAATTTGAGAAAACAACTAGTGCACGCCCTGTGCTTCCCCTTCTCGATAACTGCAATGTTGTTCAGCAAAATTTAAGGTCATCAGACATAAGGAAACTGAACTTGTTATGATCTGCTGTGTAAGGTTCAGCTGCGACTGCACAGTCATGCCTAGTCTTCAAATGATCAATTACAGTGGTTGCGCGCCTGCGATCGACGATGATTCCACGTTCTATGTCTCCTTCACCGCATCTTACATCCGACAACTCCCAGCTACCTCTATTCTAACATCACATACCCAGGACTGTGCCATAACATTAACACTAGATCTCGGAACTCAAGTATTCTAACAATCTCTTTCCATACCCCGCAAACCCTTTCCGACGGCTTCTCCATTTCACCGGAGAGATTGTGGAATAATCTTCCCATGAGAATCAGAATTACTGAAGAAATTAGTACGTTGAATTTTCTTGAAGCATTATATGTCCCATGATTAGCTGCCCATCCTGTCCTCCATCTTTCATGTATTTTTAGTCTTCACTTGTGTTAATTTACGCTGTTGTCAAATACTTGTTTAACATTCACTAGTATTAATTTATGCCGTTCTCACATTACTCGTCAGCCATAACTAGCAATAGTTTGTATCATTTAACTGCTCGAGTGCCCTGGTGGCTCAGTGGTTCAGGTGTTTGAGTTTGACTAGGGAGCGTTAGGTCCCCGGTTCGAAACCCTGTCTCGGCTGTGGTTTTTATAGATCCTTAACCCGGCCTTCACCTCTGGCACATCTTGCTGTGTAATGGGAAGTACGCTAGAAAGCTTCAGTGGTTCGGATTCGGCGTTAACTGTAGGTCCCCAGTAGCCAGTAGGACTATCGGGTTAGGTTAAGGCGGCTACTACAGGGGCAGAACGTGTAGCCAATACAACTCTGGCACCAGATCATTCCAGCCACACGGAATTATTATTATTATTTAACTGCTGACTCACCGGTTACACTTCATTAAGATTTTATTTAGTATTTAACTATTATCATAATTTAAGTTAAATATGAGATAAGTATTGTGAAATAAAATTAATGTGAAGTGTAAATTATGTATTATAAACACATTGAATGATGTAACAGAGGGTTTGACAGCCCCTAATATTTCCAAACTAAATGTACCTTTAAATAAATAAACATTATACAAATTTGACGACAGTAACTCAAACAATTGTCCTACCTCCCGAAAAACAACACCCCAGTTGTAAAAATCACGTCACTGAAGCGGCTTCTTCATCTGTGCTGAAATAGTTTATATTGTTTCATAAATTCGTAAATTCACATATCGCTTATTCTCCACATTTTTTTTTTTCAGAAAATTGCGAAATTAATTTAGATATTTATGCAATAGTATTAGATGCATAGTAAAATAAAGGAACAAATTGTTTACCATGCAAGAGAACTAACACGTTCCTTTTGTAGTTTCTAAATCCTGTCGCATTTTAATATGTGTTTCGTTTAATTTCAAACTGTGACGGTTAACCGCTTCGGGCGGCAATGATATTTTAGTCTAACATCATAGGCGTCAAATTTGTGGCATTCTATTTTCACTGATGCTTCAAACAGTTGACTGATAAAGTTTAATATGTAACCCGATTCAAATAACCAAATTCAAATGTTTACAATTGTATTTATTTATACTTCACAGTGTGATGAATTGGCGTTTCATTACTGGTGGAACAGTACAAAAGTATGATTACTGCCATGGGGTTTGATAATAAAGCAATATTAAAACTCAGTTTTCGATATCAAATTAGAGCGTTATATGTAATCTGAATGCAGTAAAATCATATCAATGCGAATTGAAACCGTCAATGTGAGTAAATATTTTTGTTTAGTCCACACTCATACGGCAGCAATGAATTTGTCAAAAGCTTCAGCACTCTTCTACATTAGAGATAAATCAGAGAAAGGTTTTGACACAGGGAAAATGTTGCTGTTAATAATATTAAATATTTGCATTTTTTGACAATTTAATTTTGCGCTGGTTTCAAAAAAGGGTATCGCGTGTATGTAAAGCTAACAATGTTAACAATGTAAATATTTTTGTCAGACTTTTTGATTTGATTTTTTAGATTGTTTTAAGTACTTTTAGTATATATTAATTCGTTAACACCTTTTTCACATACTTTGGCTTTTACGTTTTTGTTTGTATCATATACATAAAAATTATCGCACTTTTTTACACACGTCGTAAAATTCTTTTAATCGTCAGTATTAGCTTGCTCTGTTTAATAAGGACGCTGTTGTTTATACGAGCAGCTATACCGGCAACTCCGTTAAAATTTCTCCCGAATAAGGCACTAAGATTTTTAACATTTTTGCTCCATCTCATAACTATTTTGAACATATAAAAGGAACTTATTCAGTAATGATTCATTCACGCTTGTAACAAAATGGCATTTGACATCCTGGTCATATATACCAGTCACCAGGCTCTTACGAAATGTGCATTATTAAGATTTAACGCAGCCCTTAAGAACACATTTCTTACCCTTATAGACAAGTATAATGAAACATTGTTTACCTATAAGTCGCTATTAACGCTAGCCCTTTAATACTTGACACATCACTCAACTCCTAAAAAAAAAAGAAATCTTTAGGACGAACATCATTGTCCCATTGTTATTTTCGTTCAAAATCAAGCCTTCTTTTTGGTTCCTCTACTGCTGGAGATTGCAATGATGCGGCGATAGTGGGGGCGCTGACAGTGTGGGCGGCGATCGTGAGATACCACGATAATGGGGATCACGTTGGGGGCGGCGAAAGTGGGGGCGGCGATAGTGGGGGCGACGATAGTGAGGGTGACGACAGTGGGGGCGGCGATCGTGAGATACCACGATAATAGGGATCACAGTGGGGGCGGCGACAGTGGGGGTGGCGATAGTGGGGGTGGCGATAGTGAGGGTGGCGACAGTGGGGGCGGGGATAGTAAGATACCACGATAATAGGAATCACAGTGGGGGCGGCGACAGTGGGGGTGGCGATAGTGGGGGCGGCGATAGTGGAGGGTGACTATAGTGGGGCGACAGTAGGGGTGGTGATAGTGGGGTCGCCAATGGAGTAGGCGACAGTGGGTGCTGTGACAGTGGGGTTGGCGGCAGTGGGGGCAGCGAAAGTGGGAGAGGCGAAAGTGGGGGCGGCGACAGTGGGGACGGCGACAGTGGGGGCGGCGACAGTGGGGGCGGCGACAGTGGGATTGCCGATTGTGGGGGAGGTGACAGTGGGGACGATGACAGTGGGGGCGGCGACAGTAGGGGTGACAATAGTTGGGGTGGCGTCAGTGGGAGGTGATAGTTGGGGCGGCGATGGTGAGGGTGGCGATAGTGGTGGCGGCGATAGTGGGGGCGACAGTGGGGGCAGCGACAGTCGGAGCGGAGATGGTGGAGGTGGCAAAACAATGTTCCATGGAGAGGCAATCTCATAGTATATTCTTAGACCCATTCTTGGACGCTTAACAGATATCTTATAATAGAACTTACTTCGTTCTTCTAGGAAAGAAAAAAGAATCTAAGAACATTTCAGTTTAATATTTTTACCTGAGTTTGACCCGTTAGAGTACTCTGTAGTCGCGTTTCCATGAGCGCCTATTGTGTCTATGTTGGAATCATTAAGGATGACATAAACTGACGGACTATTAAAGATAGAGCCATCTACCTGCGAAACATTTAAGCAGAGTCAAATTTGTTTTGTGTTTTTCTGTTTGTGTTACAAACAGCTTTTTGAAGAGATGAGTGAATACCATCTCACCATTCACCCTCGTGTACATATAAAATCGTCTTAAAACCACAATCGAGGAATGCCGCAAGTCAGGAGCGACGTAGGAACCCTGCCCCATCACGTCCATTTATTGAAAATTCGCGACATTTTAACAGTCATAGTGAAGCATCATTGTTAAGTGGTTTGGTATGGTTCTTGTCCGTTTCCGGGCGTAGACGGTTGCCGGGGAATGTTTACCTCTCTATGGAACGACTGGGAAGATGAACTGGGGTGGTTTCCCGTTGCCTTGCCCTTTGTGATAGTAAGCACTGTTATAAATTTGCATGACTGCCGTAGTGTACGTTTCCAGTGTATGGCTTTGTTTGTATTTTGGTATAGAGATGAAAGAGAGAGGGTGAAACCCATTGCCGACCCATCAAGCCTACTCTACCGAAAGACACTAGTGGCCACAGACTTAACGTCCCCATCCAACTCACAAATCACAATCAACAGTGTCGTGTATCCTCACTTCATACACACTGCGGAGAGGTTTGCGATTTAACCCATGTCTTTGGTTTTAGGAACTGTGTACCGACACCTCCCCAACACTGCCGGCCATGTCCTGACGGTGAAAATTTAATCGACCATCAGGCCTGGATCCAGCTAACCCCGTGTCAACTAGGACACCAGCAGAGTGCCGCAGTCATTCGAGCCAAAGGGGGTGGATTTCGTGCAAAATTTGGAAACGGTATTCTATCAAACATAAAAAATATGTTTATCAGTGATCTGCGAAATATTCGTACAGATGAATCACATCTACAGGGTATATTCAAGCATTGTAATATAGGATAAGTGTTATAGACATATTCCGTAGTGATTAGGGCTTCCTTTCAGGGTTAAAATACCATTTCTGAAAAATCGCTCAGGAATTTGAATTTTAACTCTCATTATGCTAACGAGATATTGAGTCACGAGGCAAAATGATATCGGGTTTAGGCCTTTTATCTACCAATCTACCAGCGTATACATACTTTAGAAGAACGTTTGCGAGATAAGTATGAGCTAAGCTCGTAGGAAGAAACTAGAATAATGCGCCAATAATAATGTCTTAAGCTATATGCATGGTGTTCGTATACAAAAGTATTATTCAGTAACTCTGAATATGGGCTCCCATCTAGTCGACCTTAATGAACTGCTGTAAATACTACAATGCACGGTTTCAACAAGTAGAGATTTATGATCACTGTTTAATTCTGTGTCGCTCCGGTCTGAAGCAGCAGTGATAACAAAGGACATTGGTGTGATAATACAATTCTTTTGTTCGTGTCTGATACTCTTATCACAGTCTACATTTCCTGGTAATTATCTAGCTGTAATGGTTGGCTACTTAAAGCCTTAAAAATGGAAGATTTGTATGATTTGGTACTTTGCGAGCAGTGTAGAAAATTATGGTAAAATTCCAAAACGTATTTTTTTTATTGTAAGTGTAAGGGGACTTTTCATCTGTCATAGTTAAATAATTTTGTTTAAAAGGAAATGTTGATGTATTGTTTAAATTTTGGAGTCAATCCGACAGCATACGGTGAATGCAGTTTGTATTTCACGAGCAGAGATATTTGGCAGAAGGTCCTTTCCCCAGGATAGAGAGGACTGTAGAGGATCTGTTATATAGGAACTTGCCGGAACACTGTGGGTCAGATGACATGTGGAACGGCGGAGTCAGTGAATGTAGTAGTTAATAGTCACCATAGCGATAGGAACAAGCTATAGTAAGTAGGGCCAACTGGACAGTTAGTCATTTGGTAAGACAGTCACCATGATAGGTGCTATCGACAGAGGAACATAAAAAAAACTGGTTTGCTTCACATTATTGAAAGTTCCGGGCCATTTACGATTGTAGCTTTAACTTTAAATAATTAGGAAATATTCATGAACCGGGGAAACATTTTCTCATATTAAGTTGTCACATACAAACACTTTGAGGAAGCGCAATAGACAGGCATTCACAATTTTATTACACAGTTCTTTCTTTGAATGATACTAAGGCGAAAATTTTCTGCACATCATTTAAATCTATAGTTACATGTGTACGGAAATCATAAAGGTTACAATCCTTTCCAGAGGTTAAGAAAAATAAGTAGGTACAGAAAAAAATAAGATAAGGAAAAATAGAAAAAAGTGTAAAATGGAAGAAATAGATCAAAAAGTGAGAGATAAGAGAAAGCTTTACAGCTCGTTGAAGTCCTTATAGCTAAGAGAAGAATAAATAAAAGAATCGAAATAAAAGAAGTGATTTCGAGAAACCATAGAGAAACGAAATATGTTTTCAAGAAACTGGGAACCCGACATTCGGGAAAAATTGAAACGCGTAGACTGGATGGTCAGATGAATTATGGAAACTTAATCATCCATAAAAGCAAGCCCAGATGATACCGCTTACCCATCAGGCCGGTAAAAATTTCAGGGGAGAGCTACAACACTTTACCGATAATAACTGGTAAAAGTCTAATTAATTTTTCTATAGAGAACAAGCACAGTTATGCTCATTACTTTCCGGGTTTATCTGCTGCTTCCTAACGGTGTATCTCCTTCAAGACCTCTTATTTACAGTAGTTCGTATGTAAAGAGACCTTTGGAGCAGATTCAGCAGGCAGAACAAGCCCTGAAGAAGATCCCAGTGATATTGAAACGGCATCAAAAAAAGTTTGAGGAAATAGATACACTTGTACAATATTTACATCTGTATACGAATAGTTATGTTTGACAGTTACACACAGCATACAAAGCAGAAGATAACAAAGATTTCTTCTTTCATGAACGTTTTGCCAGTGACCGCGAGCAGGCAGTTACCCTGGGAGATGTTTAGGCCTACCTATAAGTGCAACGTGTGGAAAGGGGGTGATTTCCCGTTGCCTTCCACATTGTAATAGTGTTCGCAAGTGTTGTTTTAAGTGTGGATGATTTTGATAGTGGACGTCTTCAACGTAGAGTGTTGGGGATGAGAGATGAAAGTACGGAGAGAGCAAATTCTGGTGTCGTCTCATTCATGACTACTCTTCCGAAAGACATCAACGGGACCGCCAGCTTAACGACCGACAGATGAATCGTCATCAACTCCATATGCTCTGCGGGGAGAGGTTAATAATAATAATTGATAAAATTGCGATGGAACGCCCACTCCCGTGGCAATCTACCAACACCCCCTCCGTTTCCCCTTCAAACCTACATTTTATACTCTGCTAATTTTTACTTTAAGTTCTTTCAGTGTTTCCGGTAAGTTATTCATCACTTCTCTTGGCAATTTATTCCAGTCCCTCACTCCCTTTCTTATGAAAGAAAATGTTCCCACACCCTTATGCCTGAAATAAAGTTCCACCTTACCCCTCCAAGCACCTCTCTTAATTTTCCCATCAATATCTTTGATTTCATCATCACCAGTATAGGCTTTGCACACTTCCATGACTCTCTTCACCCTCCTTCTATCCTCCAATGAATCCCACTCCAGCTCCTTTATCATATTAGTTACCGATTGTGTTCTGCGGTAATTTCCAGAGACAAACCTGGCAGCCCTCCTCTGCACCCCCTCCATTTGATACCCAAAATTTGGATCCCAAACTACACCACCATATTCCAGCAGTGGTCTGACCAAAGTTTTGTACCCTAATTCCCTTACTTCTCTAGTGCATCCCTTCATCACTCTTTCCAACAGGTGAAGGATTTTGAACCCTTTCCCTATCACCTGTCCAATGTGTCCTGTCCAGTTAAGTTTGCTATTAAATGTAATGCCAAGGTATTTACACTTCGAGTCTTCAATAAGTAGCTCCTTCCCCACTTTATAATCGTAATCAACCTTTAGCTTTTTATCTGTGTACCTGATAAGCTGACTCTTCTTTGCATTTACCTTCATCCCATCTTTACTCACCCATCTAGATATTGGATTCTTTGGCGCACAATCTGGTGATTAGAAACTGTACGCCACCACCATTTACAAGACGAAATATTATCAGCAATTTTTTCCCCTTTTTCTGCGTCATATCGGCGCTGGGTACTGTGTAGACTGTGGGCGTGTCGAGCCTTGAAGTCGCGGCGGTCAAGCGGCCGCAATCAAGTGGCCGCCCGCCGCGGTCGTTAGCCGGTGTTTGTCCGCGTCATCAGCCGCCCCTCCTGATAGCGGCCCTGATTGATGAACTCGCCGCTGCCTCCGAGGCGCCGCAGAATTTAAAGCGGCTCCCGTGAAGAGAGCGAGATACCGCAGAGTGTGGCGCCAATTTATCTGACTCAAGAGTAAAGACGGTGCGAGTAACGAGGGTGATAACAGCCACCCCAAACAACCGTGTGAAACATTGACCGGCTTACGCTGTTCTCATAATTTTCGAATGTTTCAGGCCACTCTCATTTCCCGGCCATCGCACAAACAACCGTCGATTAATCCAGGCGTACCACTTTTTATGGCTTTACGCTTCGTCGGCGTCGAGATCATTAGAGGCGGGATTGAACTGGGGACCAGGAACGGGAAGTAATTCGGTGATGGCCTTTTAAAGGGAGAATTCCGGCATCCACCTGGATTGATTTGGGGAAACGATAGAAAACTCAAATCTGGATTCCCGGCCGGCATTCGTTCCAAGTTAACCAGAACTCATTCTAGTTATAGTTTCATGCATAACAGCCAAACAAAGAAAGAAAGATCTACAGAATATGGACTTGTGTGGTGGAGGTAAAACCCAGATTATTCTGTTACTATTATATTATTTATATATAATTAGTGACAAAGGAAATATTTATGTCATGTCTTGTATACCCATATTAGATTAGTGAAAAAAACGTCTTTTATATTGTGTGAACGACAGAAAATTAACCAAATGTTCGTTCCAAGTTTACCAGAACTCATTGAAGTTATAGTTTCATGCATAACGACCAAACAAAGAAAGAATGATAGAATATGGACTTGTGTGGTGGAGGTAAAACGCAGATGTTTCTGTTATTATTATATTATTTATATCTAATTAGTGGCAAAGGAAAAATTTCTGTGATGTCTTGTATGTATATATTACAAAAGTTAAAAAAAAAAAAAAGTGTTTTATATTGTGTGAACGACATCAAGTTTGCCAGAAATCATTGAAGTTATTATCATTTGATGCATAGCAGCGAAACAAAGAAAGAGAGATCTACAGAATATGGATTTGTGTGGTGGAGTAAAACCCAGATGTTTCTGCTACTATTATAATATTTATATCTAGTTAGCGGCATAGGAAAAATTTATGTCATGTCTTGCATATCTATATTATATTAGTGGACAAACCGTGTTTAATACTGTTTGAATGAAGGCTTTCCCGGCTGTCACTGAAATATAAATTCCCCGGGTTCTCTGCCGGATGGTGTTGAAGGAAGACATGCTTGAGGCAGCGTGCTCTGACTAAATCTTCAGGTCTGGTTTTACCGCTGTGACTAGCTACACTAGATCCGGTTGTCATAGCGATAAAACCAGATCTGACGATATCGTCTGAGCACGCCGCCGACAACTCGTCTTCCATCAATACCGTCGTTTGGAGTACCCGTGAAGATAATATTTAGTGTTTTATATTTATTGGAAGACATTTAAAAGCTTTATGATGAATGTCACGTTTCGTTTCATTCTAAAGTTCTATGAGAAAGCGTAAAGCTGGTAATTACAATTTTGGAGCTTTCTACTATGATTTTTCTGCAGTTCAGTTGAGGTATTTCTGGGATATACAGATTAAAAATCGCAGGCGCCAACACCGATCCCTGAGGCAGTACGTTGTTAAGAACACACCAGCGACTTTTTCGGGCCCCAAAGTTTATCTGGAATTTTCGACTACTTAGCAGATCATATCATGTATGTATAAAGACCATGTGATATGATTACTGATCTATGTTGATTACGTGGAAAGTCTTTAAAAACGCTTCGTTGCACTCTCAGACCATCACCAGGATTGGGAATTACTCACATTACCAGAAAAGTCGTTTTTGTCCCAATCTGAGATTTTCACTTTTCACTTCATATTTATTTCTCCTGAGCTTCATAGTAACATTACACTCTAGTAAGGCACGACACTCGACCAAGGATACTAAAGCACAAATACGCAAATATTCCAGCGATTAGACTCTCAAACGACTGCTTGACGAACAACAACCAAACATTCTGACAACGACTGAGAACTGGCCCTGCTCGCTATCTGGGAGCGTTTAAATAGGCGCTACAGAAACATCCAGAAGGCAATAAAGAATGTTGACAAACGTTTCTCGAACGCTAACAATACTTTGAGAATCAAATTTATACATAAATAACCACAGATTGTACAAACCACTCCCAATCATAAGAAAACACCTTAAAAAGAAAATTAACGCTATTTACATGCATTTGAACATAAAATAAGCCACATAAAACACTCCAGATAGCTGAAAATTGTCCTCAAAACACCGTGGCTCACATTAGCACTTAGAATTACAAACTTTTAATTAATTTTCCATACATTTTACTGTCCTTGATCGTATTACCCAACATCTTTTTCACCATAAAAAAATGTTCGTTTACATGATGAATATGCACTAATTCACAATTAATCATACGAAAAATATACAAATTCACAATTAAATAACTCCCATTTATTCATTATAATTCTTATAATAAAATTTCATAAAAGGGCTATTACAAGTTGTTAGTGGTGAATATTAAATATAATAATAGATGTAAGGCGAGCATTGCTATGAAGAGCAGTGAGTACTGCAGAGCGTCTTTCTCGAGGCAATGACAGGAGCGTAGGCCTATGAAAACGGGTGTAGGAGGACAGTGACCTGAAATGGTGTTCACCAAACTAGTAATTAACATACAGCAAATTATCTCTCGCATCTATCGCTCGTTCTGAGGCGTTAATTGCTATGATATACGAGAACAGCATGTGCCGTATTGGGCGGAGGGCAGCACTGTCGCTTCAGTGTGTTGGCTGTAGTCTAACCGTGGCCGGGCAGGGGTAATTCACGAATATCGCTCGCCATTTGCGTTGTTAATTTGTGTTATATTGACAGTAAAACGCAATCCACGGCGATTTATTCGAGGGGCCGCTGGTAAAATATGCGCCCAAACATTTCACGCGGCATTAGCACCCCTGAATTATGGTTGTGGTGGGCAATGTGGGGGAAGTCTGATCGCTAACTTGCTGGATCATCCCTTCACGTGATCTACCATACGGATACTCCGCATCTGCTGATTACAAAACTCAAATTTTGACACGATATTTCTGAATTTAACAGAAGACATCCGACACAGTTTTATATCCTCTTCTTTTTTGAACAGAGGCGTTAGCCAAAATTTTTCTCCAATCACCTGCTGAGTAATAATTTCTGGTGGCTGGGATAAGCACAAAAAATCTGAAAACCGTGGAAGGTTTTAGACAGTGATTTTAATGTTCCTCAGCTACGTCAGAAACTGGTAATATGTTGCAGCTTGACACTTGTGAACATTGCAGTATTCACCGTCACTTTTTATTCATAAATTCGAACAGAATATGATATTGATGCTTGGTAATCTAGGTTAAATGTGTTCTGTTTGTAGTTTGATGGAACAAGGGGAGGCCACCACCGAGCGTGGTGGTGTAATGGATAGCGTTCTGGCCTCGCATTCGGGAGGACGGCGGTTCGAATCCCCGTCCGGGCATCCAGATTTGGGTTTTCCATGGTTTCCCCAAATCACTCCAGGTGAATGCCGGGATGCTTCCTTCAAAAGGCCATGGCCGAATTCCTTCCCATTCCTTGCCCCCATCCTTTCCCGTCTCTAAAGACCACGTTGTTAAAAAGGGACGTTAAACTATTACAAAAAAAAAAAAGGGAAGCCACCGATTGTAAAATTCAGATTTGATTCATACCGTATGTAATAAAAGTTCAAGGCTGTGCTCTTTCAAAATCTTGCTAATCGCATATGTATATTACATAATGAAGAAGTTGATCTGCCAGAACGGTGTGCTGAACCATATGTTTTTTAAATATATTTAACGTTTAAAATGAAAACTATTTTCGTCCGTAAGCGATTAATACATGCCTCATATTTTTCTACCTTTTTCTTACTAGCAGAGTTCCAGGCGTTGACCGGAATGATCACGGTAGATCTGCACACACAGTAAATATTGTAGGTCATAACAGCCATCCTGATCTGGGTTTTCCATGGTTTTCCCAGATCACTCCACGCGAATGCGGGGATGGTTCCTCACAATAGCCCGTGGGCGCCTCCTGCCATATCGCTTATAACCCTTTTCGTTAGGTGCAATGCACCCTCCGCCACACACTTTTAGTGAATCGCGGAGTAATAATAATAATAATAATAAGTCAGTTTTCTGCACTTGTGAATCAAATTTCATGTCAGTGGCTCCATTTTCTATACATATTTGAACGATGTAGCAGAAAAGAGGTAGGGTTGGAGTTGATTTTTTTTTTTTTTCAACTGCTTAACGTCTCCTATAACAACTAGGTCTTTAGAGACGGGAAAGGATGGGGGCAAGGAATGGGAAGGAATTCGGCCATGGCCTTTTGAAGGAAGCATCCCGGCATTCACCTGGAGTGATTTGGGGAAACCATGGAAAACCCAAATCTGGATGCCCGGAGGGGGATTCGAACCGCCGTCCTCCCGAATGCGAGGCCAGAACGCTAGCCGTTACACAACCATGCTCGGTGGGGTTGATTTACTCCAGCAATATTTTTAGTCGTCCTATCAGGAACATGTTTTCTTTGTTACATCAAATAATCGCAGCGTTTGTGGAGAAATGGAAACAATGATTTTTTTTTCCAGGAAAATCTGGTAAAGACAGAATCGTTCAAAAATAAATTATAAAAATACCGAAAATTCCAACTCCAAAGTTTTAAACAGTTCACTTTCAAGTTCAAACCTATCAGATAAGTATTACTTACTATCAACAGCGAATATAATTTCATTTTTAAACATCGGAGATTGTAGCTGTGCAGCCTAAGATAGTAGCTTCAAGAAGCAAAAAGAATCACAAAATGTTACTTCCATAACATTATCAAAATTAATTTATATATTCTCCACTTTACGTAGTTTCTTCTTCGCATTCCATACGTACATGTATGGGGTTTAAAGACTAAAAACCATAATTTAAGGAAGGAAATATTACATGCGATAATACGGCTATTATTTTTTATAAAGTATGACGTATGCATCTAGTTAGAATTTAATCTTTGGTGTTTCACGCAATACGTTCAGATTTTCACTTATTGCTCCGGCGTTATGTTACATTGAAGCATGAGACATACCAAACAATTCAACTGAGATTCTAATCTTAAAAACGGTGAAAACCACATCGAAATCTGCGCAGTAGTTTTTGAGTGTATCTGGAACCAATATAGCCAGTTTTCGTTTTATAGATATAGATTCCACTGTAGCCACCAGTTTCACAATCAAAGAATACTTCGTTTGTTCTTTGTAGTTATTCAGCCTCATGGCCTAGTGCCTTACTCTTCCCTCTCTTAGCCAGCGTAAGTGGCTTATACCCTCAACCAGTCATAAGCAGATTTAACTCTTTTTGCGTTTATGTCACAGCCCTGAAGTCTCGTCCATTATTGAGTCGGGCGTCGGCAAGAGATAAGCCGATTGCGTCAGACCTGGTGTTCTACATTAAATATTGAGGTCGAATTATCGGACAAACAAATCCTCCAACTTCTGTTCCCTTACTGCCTACATCTCTGGGTTAAAGGCTATTTTTGTGGTCACGGCTTAAGGGATTTAGGGGCTTACCAACTGAAGGATTACATAATAGATAGGCCTAGGAGAGAAATTTGTTGCCACATCGAACAATATCGTGAATACAAAAACGGCATCATTAGATGCTGTCTGACATTTATTCATTAACAAGTGTACAATTTGTTGGATTAGTAGTGTTGAATAATCAAGGGATTTAATTGCTTTATTCTTCTCTTATATTTTTAGCTTACATCCTGTTTGTTTTTTGCATCTATATGTTTTATTTATCTTCTGACTTTTATCCTAAAAACCCATTATTGTCAAGCTTTGTTTTTCATCTCCGTGTACTTTGCAATTTTTTTTTTGTGGTTTTATGTCTCATTTACTTCATTAGAGTCGGGAAGGAACCGGGTAGAAGGAACAGGAAAGAATTCGGCGATGGCCTTTTGAAGGAACCATCCAATCATTTGCTTGGATTTATTTCGGAAACCATAGAAAACCGAAATCTGAATGGCCAGAAGGAGATTCGAGCTCTCGTCATCCCGAATGCGAGGTCACCACGCTCGATGATCCTACCGTACTTCCTTTTATCAGTGTGTTTACTTTCCAAATTTACTATAAAACCCATAGATCTCTCTTTCGTTTTCTTTCTGTCAACGTTTTCCAAGTTTTTTACTTTAAATTCTTTGTTCAGTTCTCTCTATCTGTCCTTTATTAATTTTATTTTATTGTATTCAGCCAAGGTATCAGTACTGTAGATTGTTTTGGAGTGATTGTTACCATATGCATTGTTTCTCATTAATTTTTTTCTCTTTACAAGATTATTTATCCTTTGCTTATTAATTATTGATTTTTATTCCTTAAATTATTATTGCTAGTTAATGAAGTTTCGGAATAGTTTTATTGTTTTTCTTGTGTTATTCCTCGACTTAATTAACTCTTGCTTCTTAAACGTTCTTTCGATACTATCACCAATTTTACATTTTCAATTATCATATTATTATAGATCGTTGACCTACGTACGTCTTCAGAGATTATCTTCATATTATTTCATACAGCGAACGTCTTCAGCAAAATAAACATTATTAAAGAGTTATCACCCATTCCATGTTGCTATTCATTTTTTTTTTTTAGTCAAAATGATATAAAATTGTTTCATGGTGTATTCTTGTCTTACCCCGATGTTTTACACATTTCTTGTTCTGAATTCGTCATTTAGTTTTATCTCAGAGTTTCAATTTATAACCATATCTTCAACTGATATTATTATCTATCTATGTTCTCATTCATCTTTTTACATCTTCAAAACATCTTTCAACCTCATTTGTCCTAAGGCTTTAATGAAATATGTTACGCATAAATATAAAAACGTATCGCATTCTATTTTATTTGCAATTCTTCTGTGACTCCCTACTGCAGTTAAGATACAAATTTTCTTATTTTACATTCCGCACAAGTTTTAATATTTTGTATATATCTAGAAGTTTTCGTTGGAATATTCCAGAGGGATAATTATGGCAATTTCATGTCTTGTTTCTCATTCTATCTGGAAAGCTAATTCTGTGACTCCAGTTTTCCAATTAATAGGTATTTATCTCAATTCGCTGTTATTTGATGATTCACATTTTAGTCCTGGATCCAACATTCTTTACTATCTAATTTATTAAGTTATTCAGCAGCTAATCACTGAACAATTTTTGTATGAATCATTGCATATCGAAATTAACGAATCGATTATAACAATAGTGCACGTCAATAATTTGCTGTTTCAAGCACTAATTAATTTTTTGTGGAAAAAATTAGTTAGCATTACGATGAAATATTCCCATTTTACTATTCTAAATAAGCAAATGTTACTTATTCACCTTCAAAAACACATAAATAATGTAAAAGCATAAAAGCTGGTTTATGAATTACAACTAATAATTTCATGCAGACAATCGCATGAATATTTTATTTTCCTATCATCATAGTAACTGATTCTCTAAATCTATTTGTTTCATTATACTGGAGATAGATGAGATGTCTATTAGTTCTTGCCATCCATAAAACTAAATTTCAAAAGTTGAATAAGTAACTATTTAAATAGCAGTGTAACCACACACATACACACAAATTAAAAATGGTAATAAAAACATTTGATGTGGATGTTGACTTCCGGTACAGATTTCCCATAAGTACCAAGTGAACTGAACAGGTTAATTTTCTTCTTGCCTACAAAGCAGTACTCTAATGATGTCAGATAAAGCGACGAAAGATACTTTTCGTCCCTAACTAACCTCGAGATTGCATCCGTCAACGGCAACCGTAACCCATTAGTCTGTGGGCTGGCAGGGCAATTCGTGCACATAGCAGTGGGCAGTGTCGAGCGCGGTGGGTCGACCGGAACCAACACCGGGTCAGAAAAGTCATAAACCTGCAGGTGTGGGTCGCTCACGGCAAGACACGCCAGGAAATAGCTTCTGCCCGTCAGACGCGGCTACGATTACATACGAGAACTCATTTCCGGCGGGACTCCGCTACAAATGGCCGCCCGGCCGACCCCAGCGCCACTCGCGGCACAAACACAAACTACAGACAGAAGAGTGCCGCGCCGCGTTCTGCGGTGTGTACCTAGCGCATCGTAATGCACTTTAACAGCGCATAACCGGCGGCGTATTTTACTACATCGGATGCCCGCAACTAAACTGCGCCATATACGTTTTACTGCGGCGGCGGGGGAAACAGAATTAACGTTGTGCGCAAAGCGCTAATGTCCCTGTCGGAGAGTTGTGGCCTAAATTAATTCCGCTGCATGTTTCTCTGTCATTCATTTTTTAACGGCAAAAAATGGAGGTGAGTGAACCATTAGAGTTGTGGTGAATGTAATTGTTAGATTGTAAAAACAAAACAAAAAAAGGGACAAAATAAAAGGAGAAAATGCTCGCAAACGGTTTTCAAACACATTGGCTTGAAAAGTGTCTATTCGTAGGCTAACTTAATTTAATAAAACTCACTCTCGTCGAAATGGTTCGTCTGATGATAGTAGCGGAACGAAAGCATATCTTTACTTTCTCAGCCAAACAGACACCGTGCAATTGAAGCTTATTAGTTTCCTTTGGTTGTAACCCATTTTGAACTTATCACATATTTGACGGCTTTGGATCTTTAAACAGTTTTAAGCTTTGTGCAAAGCTTTCACATATCGTGAAGAATTTACTTTCTTTTTATTGCTCTTTTCTCTATTTCTCTCTTTCATTTGTGTCTGCATGCGCACCGGCAGCTTAGGTCAATTTTAATGCTGCTTTGTTTTTTACCAATGCAATAAAAAACTAAAATTAACTTAGTCCAAACTCAGAAAGTTGGCTGAATTATCCACAAGGAGGCATACTAAACCATTGTGTCATATGTAGGACGGCTAGTTCCAGTCCTCCAGGACTTACAGTTTCACTTATAATCCAGATCACGGAACATCCTGGCATAGCTCATATGATCAAAAACAACTCTTAAAAATCCCAGCCTCTGCCGAGAGTCTAACCCTGGACAGTACAACGAATTTTTGAAACCAAGCTCCTTAACGTCTAAGCTACCAGACCGCTACGAGTATGAAATGATATATTACGATAACTGTTGGTTTGTTGACTATAAAGATTATTTTATTAGAGTATTACCAAATATTATGATTAAGCTATCACTGTGATCAGTAGCAGAGCATTGGATACTGAAATTAATTCTGCTTGGTCATTTTAACATGGGAATTACTAAAGTAAAGATTCAAGTGGTGAACGTAAACATATCCAGTCAATAGTTGGTTCAGCTTGAGCTGAATTCCGAGTTCATGACATGTAAACACGTTCCATATCAGGAAGGAGTCACAACCGGCTTGCACAGTGTCTTCGTGACATCCTGGATGCATGGACTCTCGGGGTCTGCTCCGTACTGGAACCCTGTCATTAGCTCTAATACTGTATCACTAGCATAGCATTGGATAGATGCCGTTGTCTAAGAGATGTCAATCCTGCTTGGTAGTTTCGACGTGAGAATTTCCCGAGATTCAAGTAGTGAACATAACCATTTCCAGTGAATGATTGGTTCTGTTCATGACATGAAAACGCTGTCTACACCAGGACGGAGTCACCACCTGCTAGCACAGTGTCTTCGTGACAACCTGCATCCATCGACTACGAACTCTACCGTGAATACTTACCAAGTAGACTCGTGACTCATCTGACCACGCAACCCTTTATCAGTCATTTAGGGTCCAACAGATATCTTCACGAGCATAGGAGAGAGACGCTGCAGCTGATGGCGTATTGTTAGCAGAGGCAGTCGTGTCGGTCTTCTGCTGGTATATCGCATCAGTGACAAATTTCGCTGCACTGTCTGCCCGGACACGTTTGTCGTATGCTTCACTATGTATGTCACTATTGTTGACGCAGATTTGCCTGTTTGACAACACTGGCACCTCGACACAGACGTCGCTGGTCACGGTCATTAAGCAGACGTGGTCGGCCAATATGTTCTACATGCTGCGAGGTAATAACGAGAAGTACATATTCATGGCACAATACTGATACTCTGCATCGAGGAATTCACGTGTTTTTTCCGAATCGGAATAACCCTTGCGGCCAGCACGAAAACCATTCTGTTAATTAATGTCGTGCGGCACCAACACTTCAGAAATCCTACCACATGATTCACTTTTTATTTTTTTTTACTTATTGTTTTACGTCTCGTCGACGGATGGGATGGGACTGGGGACAAGGAAAGGGAAGGAATTCGGCCATGAGCTTTTTGAAGGATGCATCCCGGCATTCGCCTGGAGTGATTTGGGGAAACTATGGGAAACCCAAATCTGGATGCCCGGACGGGGATTCGAACCCACGTCCTTCCGAATGCGAGGCCAAAACGTTGACCGTTCAACCACCACGCTCAGTCACATGATTTACGAGAGTAAAAATAAAGCCGTCACAATGTACGTCCATTTATACTTTTCTTCCTGAATATTTGCGTCTTTCTATTCTATGACGTTTGACACTTTAGTGCAGCTCATAACTCAACGACTGAATGTTTTATATTCTTTCAAGATGCATACGCATTAGCTTGTAATAAAGATTTCCGCACAACTCCTCCTATTGCTAGACTTATTACAAATTCTTAAGTCTTTCTAGTGTCAGGGAAGGAGTATTCCAGTACAGATTTTGAAGCAACATATTGTTATTTTTTACCGTTGTTAACAGGTTGAAGAATCTAATCATCTCAAAGATGGAGAAGATCTCCGTCTTTTGGGTAAGAGGCAATTAGAGGTGGAAGAGCAAACTCAAAGTAGATATGGAAAGTTTCCGTACCCTCAGCTCTGTATTTAACTGCATCACTGGGCGTGAAATTCTCATCATCGTAACCGAACAGAATACTACAAGGCGAGCCTAACAGGCTATTCTAAACCAACCTCAAAGTACCACACAACTGTGCTACTGCACGGTGTGCCTGTGTGCACAACACTACTATGTCAATAATGGTATCATTATGCCTAAATTGAAATTAGCTTCTAAATAGCGAAACAAATTTCGGTATTTCTTCTATTCATTATATTGAGCCAATTATCCCTCATTGCCTTGTCTTGAAGCCAGGCAACGAGATGGTTAAAAGGAAACATTCGAAGTGCAGTAACCCCCTCTCCAGAAAAAGGCACTTACATTCACTCTTGCGTACAAAGTAAAATAAAATATGCTTCTTCACTCTTATTACTATTATAAAAAAAAAAAAACAAGCTACATAATTGAATATAAATAATACATTAAATTAAAACAACACTCCCACTTGAATTTTTTCCAAAGTACAATAATAATTAAGACCAAAAATGTACATTTTTACTAGCCTACTCGTTGTTATGCATATTGTTGAAACGTTCGTTCAAGACTTCCTTAAACTCTTGTTTCCAACAAAAGCAATGCTCTATCCGCTTGCTTCTCAAGTCATCACATATCTATACTCCTGATTGATCTCAACAACCAAATCAACAAAAATACAGTGGTAAAAGTCAACCTATGAATGGCAACTTACACTAAATTGTAAAAAGTGAAAGACAATGTGCGTAGCAAACAAAAAGAATCCGATTGTTCAGAAATACGAGGTTAACAGTTCAGTTATTGATATGGTCGATTCTGTGAAATATTTGGGAGTAACAGTACGAAGGAACATGAAATGAGACTTCGTTAATTCATTAGTTGGTAGCGCTAATTCTAGGCTGCAATTCCTAGGTCCAATCTTGAAAAATTGTGATGAACAAACAAAGGAGATAGCGTAAAAATCTCTTGTGCGTCCACATTTGGACTACTGCTGTGCAATTTGGGATCCGTTTCGTAAGGGGTTGATTGACAGTATAGAGAAAGTACAGAGAAGAGCCGCTCGATTCGTGACCGCATGATATAGTCCTTATGAAAGCGTCACAGAACTGATTAGTAAACTGGGCTGGGAGTCTCTGGTAGATAGACGACGCACGTTTCGTTTAAACTTATTGGTAAACATGTGTACTCCCACTTTAACTTACGAGTGTGGTGAAATACTTCGTCCACCAACCTACTTGAGCCGGAATGACAGGAAAGATAAGATTAGAGAAATAAGGTGCCGCACTGATCCGTATATGAATTCTTTATTCCCTCGTACCATTCGGGATTGGAATGAACATCAAAGAAATTAGTTTTCGTGCTGAACACCCTCTGCCACCCACAATTTTGTGAACTGCAGAGTATATGTGTAGATGTTGATGGGAGAGTAAACTATTGCCATATTATTTATTTTTATTTTTTATTTATGTTACATATGTCCTTCAGAAGAGATGATAGAAATATGTAACTTGTAGTAGTAAACGCAGATGTGGATATGATATAGAATGGATTCACAATATAAAAATTATTGGTGACAAATATAAATTCCATCAACATTTTGCTTAAAATTTTTCAATTTTTAACGGTATATTTAAAATTATATGAGATAAAAGTAACTGATAAATACATATTCAAGATTGGAATAGATGGATTTTCCGACAGGTTATTCCTAAGATACTATGTTTAATGTGCATTTTATGCACTGAGGAAGTGCGATGAACAGTTTTCTCCTTTATTAATCAACACTTCACTGTTTCAGTGTTCATATTTTGGAATTCCTTGTAAGGAAAGTAGAGGAGTTGCGTACCTGAATCAGTTCATTACTGTTTAGAGAATTTATAGAATTCGACCCCTGAAGCCAATCGTCTAGTAAATGGCACAGAACTTCTTAAGCAGTTACATTCATCATATATTGAGTCAATTATGTCTTCAGGCATATTTTATTTACTTGTGAAATGTTTCTAAGAGCAGAAGAAATCTACTCGAATTCTGTTCTGGTAATGAAGAGAAATGTTTGTAAAGCTTAATAATCCTAAAACGTTTTTAAGTACATTTATTCTCTCATCAGTTTTTTGCGTCCGAAAGTTTGCATCTGTTGATATCAAAAGCCAACGTACAGGTTTAAAACACAAGAACCACTCGTAAATTACTCAAAACTCACAACAATAATAAACTTAATATATACAAGTATTAATTATTTTTGTCACAAAATTCCTAAAAGAGTAAAACAATTTTAGGGTAATAAATACTTTACAAAGACTGAGATAATATAAGGAACTCCATTTAAACCATCCACAAATTTGTTCAACTTAATGACAGTTAAGGTATATTTCCAAAGGTAGCTATGACTTTGAAGACACAAGTTTCAGATATTCAAACATTTTGTTTTAACGTGCAATTTTTTACACTGTAATGATAATGTATCACCTCAACACTTTGTCATTGGCTATGGCGGGATTCACATTGTAAGGTCTTTCTTTAGAAGGCATAAAAAGTAGATTAATGAGTACTGGGAACTAGTGGCAGCACACCATGTGCCACCGATGCTGCAGTGAACTACGCGCTCGTGAGCTAGTCCTTGGGTATGTGACATCAGGCCACGGGGAGCTAAACTCACGCAAACAACACGCCCCGCTGCAGCTACGCTGTAGACTCGAGTTAACCTGTGCTGCCGGGGATTACTGTTTCGGATGTTGCGCTTATAACAGATGTTCTACATTATTATTTACACTTTAGGCTCAAGTTCTGTACCTCTTTACTTATTTATAACCTTTTACACCGGAATAAACATTCTATATATAACAAATGTTCAATTACACGTGATGTAAGGCAAAGTATACAATTCTGTTCCATGTGGGCCGAATTCGTAACGAAACCAGTTCAGTAAAATTTGATTTCCTATTAGCGATAACATTTGGGATTTTAAGTACTGTAACATACTTTTGTAGCGTCAGTGCGCCTAGTTGTCACTTTGTTTCATACAGAAAACTTACTTTCCTAGGCTTAATAGTTAAAGATCGTGGCATTTCACCGTGTCAGTTTTATCATACACGTGTTATTATTTCTTATTATTGTTAATGACTGTTTTAAGTGATTAAATATTAGCAGTTAAGAATAAAAAAAAGTTTGTTGTCAATACACTGATCTATGATACACGATTTATCCACCCAACTCTCCTTAAAATTAAATGTGAAAAACTGTAATTAAACTGACGTAAATGTTTACGAGTCCTTATCTCATGTAGAAGAAATAAAATCAATGTAATAATTATCAATGTTTGCCAGTAAACCTTTTCGCAAAATTAAGGACTGGCTCTGCCTTTGATGGGTTTTAGTCATCATTGTCATGGTCAGTTTTGAAGCATTGGTTTTACGACCGCAAGCTATTACTGACGCCAAGCATTTTATACCCACCGTGAGGTCGTGCTACGTACTATTGGAGGAAGTAAAGTGTTGCCACCTGTTTGTCAAATGTGTAACTATGTTCTGTGTGCAATGAGTATATTTTTTTGTTTGTGAAATGTTAGTTTATAAGACGGAGATTGGGGAACGTCCCAGTATTCGCGTTGACCACTGTGGAAAACCTCCGAAAAACTGCAGGCAGAACGGCCATTTAGCGGTGGACTGTGCTACTGCCCTACGTCATTGTACGTACTCGATCCAGAGGGTGGCGCCTCAGCGAACTCAGCCACAATGGCTGGTCTACCTGTTAACATAATTTAGAGTCTTAGATAAACTATTATTAGACCTAGAGTGGTGGGTGAGCGGTTAACGCTCTGGCCTCGCATTCGGGAGGTCGCCGGTTCGAATTCCTGTCAGGCATCCAGATTTGGTTTTCCATGGTTGTTCCAAATCGTTCCAGTCAAATGCCGCGATACTTTCTTCAAAACGCTATGACCGAATTCCCATCCCGCCTCAAACGACCCCGAAGTCGACGAGGAATAAAGCCATAAACAAAAAAAAATAAACAAAAAATGTATATATTATCATCTTACTCATTCGACAGCAAATATTACTAGTTTTACGCCCAATAACAATCCTTTGATATTAATTAATACTAAATAATACAACAAGTCCTTCTGGAAATTCTACTTTTTATGAGACGGTTCAGTATCCTGTAATAATAACATCACATCTGTTTGCATATAATTTTACTGAAGGCATGAACAAAATACTGAAAGAAGATTTTGGACTGAATATAAATCAAAGCAAGACAAAAGTGATGAAATGTAGCAGAAATGATACCAATACTAGTAGATTAAATATAAAAATAGGATCGGATGCAGTAGGAGAAGTAAATGAATTCTGTTACTTGAGAAGCAAAATGAGAACCGATGGCTGAAGCAGGAATGATATTAAAATTAGAATAGCACTAGCCAGAAGAGCCTTCATGAAAAAGAGAAACCTTTTAGTTTCAAATATTGATCTAGGAATTAGAAAGAACTTTCTAAACTCTTTGTGTGGAACACAGTACTTTATGGTAGCGAAACATGGACCTTAGGAATACCAGAAATAATGAAAATTGAAGCATTTGAAATGTGGTGCTACAGAAGAATGCTGAAAATTAAGTGGACTGGCAGACAAAGTAAGAAATGAACGAGTTTTGGAAATGATGGATGACGAAAGAAGTTTGTGGAAGAAGCTTACAGAAAGATGAGACAGGCTGGTAGGTCATATTTTGAGACATGCTGGATTGATTAATTTGCTGGTTGAGGGAACAGTCGAAGGTAAGAACTGTAGAGGAAGACAGAGATTAGAATATATGAAGCAGATAATTGAGGACGTGGGTTGTATGGGGTATGTAGAAATGAAGAGGTTTAGCACAGGATAGGAAGGGATGAAGGATTGCATCAAACCAGTAGAAAGACTGACGACAGCAAATATATATATGAGTGATTTAAAGAGAAATATTTTGATGTAAGTAAATTTTATTTTTATACGTAAAACTATGTCACTACAGGAAAGATGTATGAAAATTTATAGACCAATTGAGAGCAGTATCCGGTCGATGAGTTAAATCAATAACTGTGTAACGCCCATGTTTTATTAGAGCTATAAAACACACAGCCTACTCCCGATCACGTATCCCTCTTTAATGAAGATAATAATGTAAGCAGCCCGTGTCGCTGCAGACCTGCACTACCTAACTGGTTAATTTAGGTCCACAATTTGTTTTAAGGACTTAGGCAACACATTTAAAACCCGCAGCCGTCGCTGGTATTAATACCCCGCCTCCTCCGATACTAATTGCCGCTGCGCTCGGAGCCCGTCAGTAATTAGCTATCCACTTAATAAGCAACACCTTGCCGCTCCGGCTAGGAGCCAATAATCCTCGGAGCACCATAGGGGCCCGGAGGAAACAGATGGGCAACGTCATACCCACTGTGCGCTCATACGCGCGCCCCCAACCCCTACGTCACTAATTGAAATTTCACTTAATCTAAGTAATCCCTGCTCGCCGGACGCAGGCATCATGTAATTCTGCGTGTTTAATTGCCGGACCACCGTCAGGATTAGAGACCGGTACCTCTGCGGTGTGTGTGGGTGTTCACAAGTGAAAGCGCGTGGGACGCCGGTCACATACCTCCCAGGCGCACGGATGTAGGACCGCATTGGCTTTATCGACAACGGTGGAACGAGAGCTCGTAGGTGACCATTTTGTAGTAATTGAAATAGCTGCTGGCGAATAACCGCTAATGTGCAATCTGCATAATCCGCAGTACACCGGCCACGTGTGTTAATATACAGATTAACTTGTGAACAAATAGGGACTGCGTGTGCGAGCAGTATATAACATACAACTCCCTTCATTTTCATTCACTGGTTATCAGAACTAACGCAGAATTGCGGTGTGTATGGATGCTGGCAATTCGTATCGTAACATAGTTTCAATTCCGCCAGAGAACCCGTATTCGTTCGCATCAATCAGCGATCTTGGTGAGTGGGAGATTAACTTTCGAGTTTCCCATCAAGATGACAAGAGTTCATCACTAGGTCCAGTGATCTGAATTTCGGTTTTACAATATTTCCAGAAAATAGGTGCGTGCTGGGATGTTCTCTCCAGAAAGTGATAGTTGAATTTCTGACCGTCAGTTACCCAAAATCCTCTTCCAACTATAACAATCCTGACGTCTACTGGCTGAGTTCCCAAAAGCTTCAGATTGTTACGTTCCTTTAATTTTCGTATGCTTATTCTTAACACTCATTTTCGTTTCTAGTTTATGAATATCGTGTGAAACTTTCTCAATGGTGCTATAGGAAAACTGAAAAACGTTAATTGACCATTAGTCTTTACAAACAACTGTACGTTTCGCATTGATTACTATAAATTCACTTACCATTACGTTAACTAATATATAGAATATTTTTTCTGCACTCCAGACACGCTAGTATTTTTCCAAATATGTTTTATATGTGACTATGATTGCCCTTTCGAGCTGTCATATAAGTGGAAATAAATTAGTTCAGTTAAATATACTGAATTTTATTTTAAAATATTATTTGTTGAAAATAAAATAATAATACCGTAAGTGGGCAAGATTTTCTTACTGTCCAAAGTGTTACGGTTCGATAGAGCATTACATTCACAGAGTGTATATAATTTTTGCTATTCATTGAAATGATTTCTTTTTAATTCTTCCCCAGAAACATAGCAGCCAAATATACTAACAGATGATTCATTTAGAACTTGAACAACAATCAAATTGTAGTAATTTGAGTAGGGAAGGATAGAAAGGTAGTAGTAATTATAGAAGAAGTGAGTCAGGAGTGTTCTCCGTATCGTATATTTAATGCAAGTAAAAAAACGTGCAGAACATCTCTGTTCTTGCCATAAAATCTCTTAGTGTAACTAAAGTGAGTCTGTTTGTCAGTAAAACATCTAAACTGCGTTATCCAAGTCAGTTTTTTTGGAGAAATGTGTAATGTTTGAGGGCGAATTCATCTCAGAATTAGCGGGAAATCGACTAAACACCATAATTTCGATGATAAAGTACACAAGTCCCCAGGTTTAAATTTGAACATGTTTTACTCAGCAAGTTTTTTTTTTTAAATATCGTTTTAGATGGCGCTGTGATAAGTATGGCGAAAGTAACATGTAGACATTTTAAAATATTTATAAACTTTTTGCAATGAAGGAATCAGTTTTTATGACCAAAGTCATGAACGTTTGCAATTAAAATGGGATACAACCAATAATATAAATTTAAATGAGCGTGATGGGTGAGCGGTAACGCTCTGGCTTTGCTGTCGGGAGGACGCGGGTTTAAATCGCCTTCCGGCCATCCAGATTTGGGTATTTCATGGATTCCCAAAATCACTCGAAGCGAATGTCGGGATGTTTTCTTCAACAGATCATGGCCGAATTTCTTCCACTTCGTTGCCTCAGTCGTTTCCCGTATCTAACAGCATCAACGTCAAAGAGGCCAGAATAAAAAAATAAAAATAAAAAAAAAAAAATACACAGCTCAGACTATTACTGGTATTGTGACTAGAATTGCAATGACAGATTTAAATGGCATTGAAGTAACTAATGTCTTGCATGTAGATTGTGAACTAATGGAAGCAATCAGTTTATTAAGTGCTGAATGTCAAGTACATAGTATTCTATTGCCTTAGACACTATTTAAAACTCCTTATAATGATACAGTTCTTGTTTGACGCGAATAAAAGCAATTACAATGAAGTTAGGATATATATGCCAATAGTGGTTATGCCTATAAATTTCAAATAGTAAAATAAATAATTTTTTACTAAAAATCAGACTTCATATTTCACAAATTTCTGCATTGTGTATATGAAACAATATAGTATAATTAGAACAAACATTCTACTTTTAAGATGAATAACTACAGAAACAAAGATGTTTGAAAGTATAATGTACTTTGATATTAACATGATCTGAATTGCACACCTCTAGCAGGAGAATCTTACCAATTTCACGTTATCTTTATTGCTTCAAGAAGATATTTAGTTGATAGAGTAACATAAAAATACCTAGTATGTTAAGAGAACGATCAAAACAGAACGACCAGTCTTTTCAAAATCAGTAATTCTTAAATAAATTTTATCCTGCTACCCCTTTTATTAATAAACGTTTTAACACTTCATTTATGATTCTATGATTTATTTAAAAACACAACTTAAAAATGCAATGAATAGTGTATCTATATACTTTTAAGAGCTGCTGTTAATACATGTGAACAAGAATTACGAGAAACGTGTTACCATTATAATTAATTGAGAATTAAGTTTTAATATCATTTATACAAGGAACACTACATTTAGATACACCTACCTGGAGATGTTATCTCTTTAATATTAACTTTGATTTGGTCTCCTCTCTTTGTTCCAAGCAAAACGACAGGACATGGGTTTAAACCCGAAACCGTTTTATATCATTCTTATAACGTCAATACAGTTCACTTAAAAATATTTAGTATTCCTTCAAACCAGTTTATGTTTTCGGCAGAAGAGTCATCCACAAAAATTTTATATATTTTTTCCGATCAATCAACGACTGTATTCATAAATTTTATCATTAGTATTATAGGATGCAACATCTACTTAAAACAATCTAAACCACAGACCAAACTCTAACAAATGTGTCTGGGCATACCAGATCAGCGTTATATTTACCGGGCGATAAATTTGTGAGATGAGTCTAATTCTAGTTCGACTAATTGTGGATGTAGAAGTTTTATTGACAATTATGAGACAAACAAGAAACATTGATATCCTATTACAAAAAAAGTTTTTTTTTTTTTTTTACAAACTGGTCGTTATATCAGATGTAAGGAGTTGTTAGGTCTTGGATCTCAATTCTGATACACACTGGGAGTGGGAAATACCTACAGTGTGGTCAAATACAGTTTAAAGTTTGTCTGTATAGACCGTCTCTCGTTACTATGAGGTTTCACTTCGAGCCTAAGTGCTCATAATTCTTTATCGTAACATGTTTTATTATTTTCATGTAATTTATGTACACATCAGATTATATATTGTTTGATTTTGCCGTCATGTACGTGTGAATCTGATATTTGAAGAACGAATGCGTTCAGTCATCTGAATGTGTGAAAATACCGTTTTAATCATTTCGCCTCATAGAAGTATCGCATTGGTTCTAGAAAAAGTTTCCCGAAACACTCAAAGTTGCTGAATCAGTGGTTAGGACCAAATACAGGACATTGGGATAAGTGGTTAACCACGTTCTGGCGACCCTGCCAGGAAAAAGGTTAACGAAGTTAGGTTCTTTTCATTTTCTTTGCCAACAATTATCGGTAACAACATCTAAGCTGCCGGCCTCGGTAGCGTAGGGGCTAGAGTGTAGCTCCACGTACCGATGGTCGCCGGTTCGAGTCCGGCCGAGGGCATGGGTGTTTAGGTTAAGTTTGTGTTGTGTGTGTCCCGTGCTGAGCGTTCTCATAAAAATTCGGAAATATTCCATTAACATTGACGATATATAAAAATACATTGAGTGCTGGCTGAATGGCTACAGGCCGATTGCCAAGAAGTGAGAAAAAAAAAAATCTAAGCTCCCGAACAGAAAACCATAGAAATGCACAATTTTTCAGCATAATTTCGTTTGCAGAAAGTAAAAGATGTTATTCCAGAATTCTATAATGACTAGTATTACACAGGAAATTGGTGAAGAGACTGATGTGATCAGTAATTTCCCGAATGCTTCTCTGCAGACGCTGGTCTGGTTCTGCACAGCAGATTCACATATAGCACCTGTTCACTGCGAACATAGACCGAAGCTGACAACGGGGTTTCGTGAAGCCCCATTAGTGCAGCGTTTGCGCATTATCAGCGCAAACGAGCAAGTGCTGTATTTCGCTGAATGTAACCGGTAGAGACAAGCGCTGTAATGAAACGAGCTCCAGCAGGGAACTTTCATTAACGATTTTAATAATTCGGACCTGTTCCATTCATCAATAGCTCGTTACGTGAGCTTGTTCCGACGTACGCCCAAACAACGAGAATCTGGGCACAGAAACTGGCTCAACTTGCAGTCAGCCATCAGTAAAAGGCTTCTCGTATCCTTATACCGCAGATCCAACACAAACACACTTCTTGAATGGTTATGAAAGTTTGTCATTCTATGATCGCCAATGTTGCAGTTCAGTTTTACGTGTAGCAGTCTACAATCACCAAACTTCTATTTTTCTGTTCTTTTTTTTAACTTCAAACAAATATAAAACAACAGATATGACTAAAAAGCATCATTCAGCATTTCAAAACAGCATTTATAAAAAAATCTTGTGAGTGGAAGTATCTTAGTTACTATATATATATAAGAAACATTATATTATTTAAAACTATGTACAATGCTTTCTCTTTAACATAATGCTTTCCTTGCAGTACATTGACACCACGTTTGCAATAGCGTAATTATTTCTTAAGGAAAAAATCTTTATGCTATTTGGTTTTCGGACGCAGAGATTGCATTTCATTCTCACCATGCCTAGCGGTATTCGAAACCTTCCACAATAATTCGTAAATTGTCACTTATGACATTTATTCGACACAATAATACTAGGATAACTAGTTAAGGATTTTACATTTTCGTATGTGAAAAGTAAAAAAGTATATACATTCGTTCATCCACGTCCACTAATACCTGTCAAACTAAAATGGTTCGGCCTAGATCTAAAATAAGTATTTTATTAAGTGTTGTCTCCTTTCAGAGGAAAATTAGTTCCATTATTAGTGCGCATGTGTCTGAACATTCTTGCTGAGTACCACTGGTTGGCAGAGAGTAAGTGAGAATTTGACAATCACTGGAGGCGGTTATGAATTGTAAAAAGTTGGATAAAATAACATTACAATCATCAACATCATAACATTTTTAAAGCTGTGATAGGTTCCTCTTTAAATTTCTGAATAACTTATTAACGGTATTATGTAATTTGCAAATACTATAACTATAAGAATTCAAGTGGGTACTCTAGGAAATGAAACTAGTAAAAAACATTCATGGTTAACCATCTCTTATATGAACCGCCTAAGCTGCTACCAAACCATTCAAACATTCGTATGTTTAGACATAAGATTAGAGATGCTTCAGTATTCAGCAGGAGTAAAAATTTTGTAAATATTTGTTGTACAGACCCATGACAACACATTTCTCGATTACAGCGTATAAGTCTCTCAAATATGCATTCATCCTACTGTCAGACATCGTTTCAAATTCTTGGACGTATGATTTAGTCCTATACTTGTATTTTTCTGCTAAAAAAATTAAAATTCTTTGTCAAATATCTCGCGGGATGGCCTTTTCAAATAATGCTGATTGCAGTTTAATTCATTAGTTCTTTAATTAACACGTTCTTACCGTCCCGTCACCTGGAGTTTTTTTCCCACCTTCTTTCATCAAAGGGTGATAAACGCAACCACTAAATTGAATTATTAGTTCAATGAATTGACAAGACGGCCGAATACACTTTTCATCTATCTGTTTTTATTGCGTATAAATCTTCGTAACAAACCCATGCGGATAAGGCAAGACTCGACCAAGGATACTAAGGAACATTAAAAAACAATTCCAGTGATTAAACTCCGGCGGACATAACTGCTTGATGACTCTCAAACATTTTCAAAAAACTTCTGACAACTACTGTTTCTGTTTTTCTTTGCCCTTGATTAAATAAACGCCATAGAAACATCTATAACCCAACACACGATTTGTGATTTTTTTTAATATTAGTGAAAATTGTTTTTTATTTTATTTAATAGTTATGATTGAAAATATTAACATTGAGTTTTTAAGATCACAGGATTTCAAGAGAGTTATATGAGAAATTTGGTGAAAAAAAAAAGACGAAGAAAAAAGGAGTAGTTGAAGTGAAAATGAAATGAGAGGAAGGTGTGGCTGGAAAAACGCTTAATGGAGAAACTGTAAAAATCCTGGTGGGATTTGAAACTGAAAATATTAGACTGAGAGCAGAAGATTAGCGTAATGATAAAGTTAGTGAAATATGAAAGTAGTGTTAGATAACTGATTGTCATTTGAAAGTGGAAGACTTTTGTTTCATGTTGAGATTATAATAAAGAAAGTGGAGTTGATCACATTTGGTATGATTTGTTAATAGTAGTTTGATTTACAGCGGTGGTATCTAAGAACAACCAGCGGTGGCCATAGAGGGTTAAATAAAGCTCCTATTTGAACTATATCTGACGCTGGAAATTTGAGGAAAAGTAGTATAATTAATTTTCTAAAGGTAACAATAAGAGATGACGGTAAGATTGTAAAGAATAACCGAAAAGGAAGTACATTTTCATATCATTTCTAACAAACGTAAAGAACCTCAAAAGTGCCGACAGACGATTCTATAGCGCTAACAATCTCACTGACAGCCATAATCATACGAAAACAATTATAACTTAAACAGACTCATTCAAGTAATTACGAAACACGTTAAAATAGAAAACAAAGCAATTTATAAGCATTTATACATAAAATGAGGGACATAAACCACTCGAAATAACAGAAAATCGTCCTCAAAACAATGTGAGTTATATCAACATTTATAATTATAAGCTTTCAAACAATATTTAAAACATAATACTGCTTTTGGATCATATTATATATCATTTACATAGTATCTTACCATAAAAACAAAATTCATTCACGTGAAAAATATACAAATTAATAATTAATTCACTTTCATCTCTATGTACCTAATTTCTAAGATTAAAATTTATAATATGCTTCTTCTGAGGGCTGTTTCACCTACTACTGCAACAAGGGCTACCGCTATAGAGCATGTATCACAGTCTTTAAACGTCCTACGGATCAACGTTTAACGTGATGATATAGTCACGTTCTGCTTCAAAACTAGCAGGTACTTGAAACATCGTTATTTATTGCCTGTTTCTTTAACAGGTATAGATACAGACAGCAATTTGTTTATTGCTATACTTATTTACAGATTTCTTTCCGTTAGTATAAAGTTTTTTTTTTTTTTCTCCTCGGAATCCACTTAGAAGTTTTACTAAGTTTCTGGTTTATTGCTGAGTCGTCTTAAGTAGCCAGAAATTCATACGTAATGCCCCTGTGTGACTTGCAGGCGGGGCCGAGGTTTTGGCAGCACACTCTAGTTAGGACACGCCGGCTGCCGCCGAATACGTAACCACTTGGCAGCCACTGTCTCCGGCGAGGAGCCAGATGACCCAACAGCAGTTCACCCATCGTCTGCGTAAAAGACGAGAAAGTTCTCCCCAAACAACTGATATAACAAACATTACATTAAAATTTAAAACAATTCCTTTCGCGGTTATAGGGAATATGAACATTTTTTTATGGTTTCACGCCTCATCGAAGACGGGGTCATTAGAGACAGAAATGCGCTGGGAGTGAGGTATGGAAAGGAATTAGGTAATGGCATTTTCAAGGAACCATCTGGGAATTGGCCTAGACTTATTTCGGGAAACCATAGCAAAATGGAAGCCGGGATGGCGAATGTGCGTTATTGCTTATTCACCCTCGGTTATAATGAACAGGTGGAACTGCAATGGGCTGGGTTCCAAATCCAGGTTTCCTCGGTACGGTATCTAAGCAGTTTTCAGCTTCGCTACGATATGGGGTGCTGGAATGGCCTCTACTGGATGTTTCGACAACTACAGTCAACACCATAACGTTGGCAAAATCCTTCTTTAAGTAGCCTATACCACATAAGATCTAAATTCTCTTATCTACGAGAAAAATTAATCAATCGTTGAACACCGATTATATTGAAAAAATATTTGGATAATTTATTACTCGAATGAAGTGGTGTTAAAACAATTTTTTATGTCATCGTAGAGGAACGAATGAATAGTACATTGTCGCAACCATATTTATGTTTGTTTATGCGTCTCCATATTTACCTACTTTATGAGTTTGTCATACGAAATTGGATATTCAAATTAATTTTAGCGTAAATAGAAATATAAGCACTTATTTATAAGTATGAATGTGATTAGTTTTAGCACATATTCTGCCAGCATTCACAAACATTTCAGCTTTTCCATCTGTCTGGTTTAAAACCTGAATACCCCGTACGTTTGGAAACAGCTGATATATGGTATCGGAATACAGTGATTTTCTTCATGTTTCACTGAGATTTTAATTTCCTGCTCTGTTTAAAGTTAAGGTAACGTGATGACATATATCTTGGAATTTAATCCCGACTTCAGGCTTCAAACAGTAAAAATATGTTCAGCAGTTTTCTTTAGATGATAGCAGATTACAGGTAAAAGATGAACAGGTGAACATATTTTATGTCCAGTGGCAGATGAGACATACATTACAAACCTAAGATTTAAAAGTGTAAAAACGCATCAAAATTGTTTGAGAATTATGCCAAATTATACGTAAAAAATTTTTAAACTCATAAAGGAGTTTAATTTCCGACTGTGGTTTAATTATATAAAACATCCTTCAGATTTTAAAGCCAGGCCCTAAACTTTCAAATTGTGATAACTCCATCAAACTTGTTTAGTATTTTTCGCATGATTCCGGAAAAACCAACAAACATTGCTGCTTTAGAGGTTTATAATAGTATGGATTAAGTTATTTTAATTAATACGTTTGCTGTCTATAATATACCAACAAGAATTTTTTTTTATGTTACTGCAAAGATCAGTGATTTTCAACGGATATGTTTTCGATATGTTTCTCTCGGAGTTTGACGTGTTGGATTTGCATTCTTATGTTATTTCAACGTCAGATTGTATCCGTAAGCTCACCATTTTTTCGTTATATTGGTTTAATATACTCCTTTCGTGCTTTGTTGAAGCATCATAGGGATACCGGATTCAAAAAAAATTTCCGAACCTGGTGGGTGAGGGGTAACGTTTGGGCCTGGAATTAGACAGCCCACTGGTTCAAATCTCCTCCAGCCATCCAGATTTCGGAACTCAATGAGGTCCCAAAATCATTCCAGAAATGCCAGGTTGGTTCCTTAAAAAGCCATGGCCGAATTTCTTTCCGGTCCGCGCTTCTGATCCTCTCACTGCACCAACGACCTCTCCTCAACAAGCCCACCAGAAAAAAAATATGCGCTACCCACGTAATAACTATAAATACTTATACAAAACAAGTATTTTCTTTTTTTTTTTTTGGTTCGTTAGTTTCTTAAAACGTGAGCAACGTTGCTTTTACAGCTTCTACGTTCAACTTATCAATATCATTCTGGTTTCGCCTGGTTAAAATATTTGAAGCTATGTTGATACCTGATATTGAGCCATCCATAAATTACGTCACACATTAAGTGGGAGGAAGAGGGTCAACAAAGTGTGACATCATGTGGCAAGGGCGGAGAACTAGTTGTTAGCTTCGTGACGTCACATATATAATTTGTATCACTTTTTGGCACGTGGCGGCTGGTCGAGTTCACGCTGGCTGTACCTACGGTGTCGTCTACCTTTGGCATACGCCGTAAAACAAATACCGCATTTCAGGATTTGACAAAATGTGAATTCCGAGTATTTATTAAAAGGATCGTGTGATATCTGTAATCTATATTTTTCACCATTCAAAGCCATTTACCAAAATAAGATGTTATATAAGAGGTTTTTCCCATCACGAAGATTCGTCCTCAAAGAATTGCAGCTAAACGTGGCAGGGAAGTTCTTTGTTCGATGAACGATGTCGATGTTTATGGTTGTATGAAGAACATGCTGACACATCGAATGTTCCTAACATTATCCAAATCGAAATGTAGTGACTGCTATGTCAGTCACAAATAATATAAAGGAATGTGTTCAAAGTACATGCACACAAGAGGATTAAATTTTGTATGGTTTACTTGATTTGTTTTGTTTCACAAATTTCCCAAAATTTGGTTTATTATTAATCTTATGAAAAAAATGTTAATTAGAAAAAATATAAATTACTTTGTAAGTGCGATTTTAATTCAATAATTTATAAATTCAAAATTGCAAAATATGTGACGTGTTACTGGATGGCAAGAAATTGGAATGGGTAGAATCGTTTGTGTATCTCTGAAGCAAGATATCTATCAATGGAAAGATGGAGGAAGAAATAGGTCAGAGAGTAAGGAAGAGTGGACAATAGTATCATCAGATAAAGGATGTAATCTGGAGGTGGAACATAGGAAAGGATGCCAAAATTCTGCTCTATAAAGTATATGACCAGCCCATACTGACTTATGGTTCTGAAACATGGACGGGGACAAAGAGAGACATTAGCAGATTGCAGGCGGCAGAGATGAGGTTTCTGAGAAGGATAGAGAATTTCACAAAATTAGAAATGAAAACATCAAAGAGTTACTACAAGTGGAAGCATTGCCGGCCTCGGTAGCGTAGGGGCTAGAGTGCTACCGAAGGTCGCCGGTTCGAGTCAGGCCGAGGGCATGGGTGTTTAGTGTTGTGTCTGTGAATGTCTTGTACGTGTAGTAGTGTCCTTGTGTCAATACTTGATAGCAACAAATCACATTGAGCTGGCTGTATGGCCCAGTAGCCGAATGCCATTAAAAAAAAAAAGTGGAAGCATTAGAAGAGAGGCTAACAAGGAAAAGAATGGTTTGGTTCGGAGGATGCCGGAAGTAGCACTGCTGAACACTGGGAAGGAAAGGGTACCAGTTGGAAGACCTCGGACAAGATGGATGAACCAAGTGAAGAAAGATGCAGAGGCTAAAGGAGTCGTATGGAGGAAAATGATGTAGGAGAAGTCTTGGAATGACCGCCAGGCTTGGAAGAGGATGTGCAGGATGACCCGCATGAGTGGAAAAGTCTGATGATGATGATGATGATGATGTGACGTCACGCCAGGGGGGTCACACAAATGTGACCACCTATGATAGAGAGGGCGGAGGGTTCTAAGAAATCTTGCGACGTGATTCATGGATGATCCCTATGCTACGAGACAAATCATTTGGAAATGAAAATAAGTGTAAATTATGTTTTCGCTGATAAACTGGTGCGCGATTGTGTCAGTCCATGCTTCAGACCATGTCATGGTTTGTTGCTGACTTCTAATCTAGAGTGTTGGAATGAATGAAGGCACGTGCCCGTCAGTTAGCTATATTTAATTATAACACGCCGGACTAAACGCAAGCCTGCCACCACAGGAGAAGCAGGTAATTAGTTGCGGCTGCTTGCACCTGACGTGCGAGTGTGGTGGGCTCGTGCTGTCACAAGTTGGCAGCACTGTTTGTGATGCTCGCGGCATCACATCACTTACCCTGCTCTTCACAGAGCCTACACAATCCAGTGAGCGACAACCTCATCTACCTTTTACAAATTTATCTAATTCCTGATCCGAACAATTTCCTAAAAAACCGATTTAATGGTAATCCACTAAGATATGCTTCCTGTAATAAAGTGCTCAAATCGCGGCGGTCCACTCTTTACAGAACCAGTTCTCTGTAGTATCGACAGCAAATGAAAATTATTGTTGATGCAACAATGTTTGCCGAATATAAAGTTCCTAGAACCACTCATAGCGTCGTGACACTCCATATTATCCATTTCCAGGATGTAATTATCCAACTATTGAAAAAAAAAGGGTGGAAGCTGCAAATCTATGAACTTCCATCTTCAAAATTGGAGGTAATAATTTCGAACTCATAACAATTTACTCGTTACACCGTAAATCATAAACTCATCCGGGAGATACAACCATGATAATATATTTTATTTATGGATCCATTGAATAGTACGATGTTGCTGCACTCAGATTGTTGCAGTTTAGAATGGCCTTAGTTTTAAGATTTAAACGGTACGTCACCATATATGAGTGGGGTATTCCATATTTGTTTTTGTACGTGATGTTCACTAAACAATTACTTTCTCTAATGTCCCAGAGTCTACAGGTTGTTCCGACTAACCCCACGTGGCGCAACAGGCCAATGATGTTCATAGACAGTGAGCCCAGTCTCCTTCTTATATGTATACGTCTTTAGAATACATTGATAAGTACATGCTAATATCTAAGTTTTGAAGATGAATGTCGGAAAGATGAATCTTGGTGCCGCGGCCTACTTGTATGGCAGAATCCAGATCTTAAGACGTGTAAACTTCCGTTTCAATAGAAAAATGAATGCTGACCAAGTAAGTAACCACTAAATACACATCATCATCACCATCAGTTTTCGGCCCTAAGACAGGTTTTCACTTGGCTGCTCTCCATGTTCGTCTGTCTTCTGCCCTTCTCTTCATGTCAATATAGTTGCCATTTTCGCTGATGTTGTCTGCATCTTTGCATCTTCTTCTTCATCTCACTCTCCTCCCACAAACTAGTCCTTCCATAGCATATTTTAGCAAGCACCCCCATCTCAGTAAATGTAGCATCCAGTTTCTCTTTCTTTCTCTTATTACTTGCAGCAGCTTTCTTCTTTCATTAACCCTGTCCAGCACTTCAACGTTACTTACTTTATCCATCCAACCTATCTTCTGCATTCTCCTCCACATCCACATCTCAAACACTTCTAACCATTATTCATCTTCTCGCCTCAGTATCCACGTCTCTGCCCCATAAAGAGCCACACTCCATACAAAACATTTACCAAGTCTTTTCCTGAGCGCTTTGTCTAATTTTTCAATTAAACGCTTCCTTCGCTTCGGCAATGCGAGTCTTTACCTCTTAGAGGCATCTCAAGTCTTCAGTGATTGTACTTTCTTTTTTTGTTGATACAGACTGTTGTTACCATTTCTAGTCTTATGCTGTACCATATATTTTTATCTCTCTGACCTAGCTCTTAATGAAATTTATTACCTTCACAGATAATCACTTTACTGAAAATGTGGATTTAATTGCACTCGTTCTAACTGCTAGCAGATTACCATCAGAAAAAACTGAAACGTTTTTACTTATTCAACCTCCTAAATTTATTTTCGCTCACTTACAATTATTGACTAGGTGGATCATCAGAATAGCACACAGTTTACTGTCGTTAGTATTGTTATTAAATTGAAAAAAGTCATTATATAATATTTCACATTAGTGAGGGTGCAGTCACAAATTTTTGTAATACTAATCTGTTTCACTCTACCATTAAAAGGAAATCAAAGTCAGCGTGGAGTACATTATTTCGGAAAGCTATAGTTAAAAATCCTATAGTCTTCATAGAAATCAAAATTTTCTTTTATTGTTAAAATATCACCAACTAAGAAAGGTGTCTCTTTTGTAACGTGTTCGGAAAAAAGCTTTTCGAATCCTCGTCCGGGCATCCAGATTTTGGTTTTCCATGGTTTCACACTACAGGCGAATGCCTGGATGCTTCCTACAAAATGGCCATTGCCGAATTCTTTCCCATTCCTTGCCCCCACTCTCATCCCACCTCTAATGACCTCGACGTCGACGAGGCGTAAAGCCACAAGTAAAAAAAAAATCTTTTTGTGATGTCACGTATCCCAACACGCAAGTAGATGATGAAGATTCTCGCTAAAGCCTATCACTTCTGCGTTAGTTCTACCAGGGTAAGAGTTGTTACTCCAAATTACTAATGTTTATGTGTTCTGTGTAGCGCGGTGTTTAGTTATGAATGATTAGAATGTTTAGGAAATGGGAAGGTGAAATCAGGGGAGACTCCGTTCATGTCTACTCTTCCGACAGAGACCGAGGGGGCTGCCGAGCTTAGCGTCTCCTTCTGACTGATGAACGAATCACTATCAACATATGTCCCCACTCCATACGCACTGTAAAGAGGTTTTGGATTGAACCTAAGACTTTGGTGCAAAAAATGGTGTTTATGCATTGTGCACCACCACGTCTCCTACATTCTGGGCCATGTCTCGATGATGAAAATTAACCCCAATCAGGCTCCGGACACCATTATGGTTCCACCAAGAATCGAGGCTAAATCACTTCAACCACTCATCCGTCTCTGTCACGCTCTAAAGCCAAACCATTCAACATTATTTTTTGCACTCATCTTAGGTTAGTTCCAAGAAGCATTCCACAATGGTCAGGATTAAGATTTTTGAGAGATCCTCTCCACTCGTTAAAGAAGAATATACTAAAAACGATGCAGCCATAGCAACCTCTTCTGCTTATGAACACCTTGCCCATGTTGAAACAAGGCAGTTGCTATGAGGATTGTTTACCCCTCCATGGCAACGAGAGGGAAGATGAACTGTGGTGGTTCCAGGTACCTTCTCCAGAGGTGTTTTTAAGTGTTCTTGTAAGTCTGGATGACTGATGTCGTTTGTGTGTTCAATGTAGAGTTTTGTTTATGTTGTGGATGAGAGAGGATAAAAACCGTCTCATTCAGGCCTATTCTTCCGAAAGGCACCAAGTAGCATCCAGGTTTATCATCCCAATCCAACGGACTAATCTCCATATACATTGTAGTATGCCCTCACTCCACGCAGGAGAGGTTTGGGATTTAACCCAGTAGTTTGCCGCATAGTAATTAGGAATTGTGTCCACTACCCTCCCGGGCAAGTCTTGATGACGAAAATTTCTTTCACCTCAATGGACTCGAACCAGGTCGTGTCAGCGCCGGACACCATCACGGTGCCGCAGCTAACTGAGCGGGTCCACACATAGCAACAATTAACTCTGCACTAACGTAGATTTTGAAGGCGTTGTAAATTAATAAACTCTTTTGGGGCTTCCAGTCGAGTATAAATTCACAAATCTTGAAGGTTTCGATTGTGTCTATCTCTGGCCATTTTCAACCAGCTGTTTGTTTATGTGGTGCCACGGAAACGTCGGAAGACAAAAGGTGACCCAGCGCGATGACGTAATTCACTCTTCTGTTCCCTACCAAGAGGGACATACTTCTAATTTTGAAGAAACTAGAATTTTAGCCACGGTCAGAGATTTTTGCGACAGCATTATAACAGAAGCTGTTGAAATCGGAACAGCCGATTCTTTACTTGACAGGGACACTGGATACCAGCATAGTGTGGCCTGGAACCTGGCTATCAAAATGCTGAAACAGCTTCGCGTCGGTAAGGGGCAGAAGCCTGGATGACGTCATCACGCTGGGTCGGCTTTTGTCTTCCGACTTTTCCGTGGCACTGCATAAAGAAACAGTTTGTTGAAAGTGAGGACAGAGATAGACGCTTTCGAAAAGTCCCAGAGTTGTGACATTTATACATGGCAGGAAGCCCGAGAAGAGTTTATTAATTAACAATTAACTTTTTTCTATTAATAACCGCCCATACTCCTTCAGATGTCTTTGTGATAAGGCAACACCAATCCCTGTCCACAAAAATGGTTGTTACATCAGCTTCTATATACGTAAAATTACAATCTTTTTGCACGGCAACTTTATGCCATATTGTTTCGGTGGTGACCACTATTTGACCCAGCTGTGGAATGCGCCATCATGTTAACAAAGCGTAGTAGCCTGCACTGCGGTGGCATAGAGACTCGTGTCTTGGTTGAGAGTCAGCCAGCGTCTACCTGCATTACGAAACAGAGACCTTACCGTAACACAGCTGCGCTGGCCCTGCAGGTGTATATAAGCTCACGGCAGCAGGCGGAAGGCACTCGTCTCCAGCGACACAGCCAGACAACATGTTCAAGCAGGTGAGTCGCAGGATTAGACTGCCAACGAAAAAATGGTAACACCAAAGAAATATTTATTGTTAACTTCTAGATTTACTGTCTTTGCTGTCCATTTCAATTATAGTGAAACTTAAAACATACCTGAATAATGATTCCTTACTTAGGCAGAAACGAGCTGTGTTTACTTACCAAGCACAAGCAATATGTCAAAAGCATATAACCAAAAATTTAATGTTTTTGTGTTGATTTTTCTGCTGTTTATGGGTGACTTTATTTACACTTTACGAATCAATTGTAGATATCTTGATGTCTTGTAGAGTTCTTATCTATCATTCTTGGGTTCCTAGAATTTTCGTCTAAGATTTCGTATAGTACAAAATTCAGTTATTACTATGGAGTAAAAATTTGGTGAACTGCTTAAATTATTTTCATGAAAATACTTACTCTCTCTTTCCCTACGCTTTCGGGAAGATATCAGCTGTTGTGATTAATAGTGACTGATATAACTTTATTTTATCTATAGAATCAATTATAAGCTACTGCATAGCCCTCTACTAATCTTAAGGAATATAAAACAGCTATTATCAACGTAACTTGGACTATACCTAGCGACAATCGCTAGATATTTTTCCATTAAAGTTTTCATTAGAATAAATGATGTTCAATCTTCGATGGATTGTAGAAAAGGATAACTATAATGATAAACAATGTTAATTATAAATTTTGGACAGATTTTATATAATTTGTCATATTCACTGTAAAAGTTCAAATAGTTATTTAATTTAGAGTAAAGAATAATAATGTACTGTTACATGCTCTTCCTAACGGTTTCGCATGTATATTCGGTACTTCCAAAAGCGAAATTACGTATATAACATGTTTACAGCGCTGAGCGTCTCAAAGTTTTTTGGCAGGGAAATGTAACGGTATACTTTTCAGTGCGTCTGGCCTGAACGAATGTGTTAAAAAAAAAAATTCGAAGCACACTTCTATTAACCGGGCTCGTGTTTTGGCCAGTTCCTTAAATTTAATGTATAAAATCCTAGATAACTAGTTTTTAAATTCGCGATTACTTCGTTATTTGCAGAAGCATTGTCCCGACCAGTTAGCAGCAATTGGTTGGTAGTGTGAAGATTTCATCATGATGCGGGTCTCTTTCAGTCTATATCATTCTGATACAAAGAAGGTTACTTAAAGAAAATCGGAATATCACACTGCAGTAATATTCTTTCTCTAATTTGGCCTTGGAACATATAAAATATGAACAGCCTTCAGTACAAAACATTGTTTATATGTAAATTTACATCTTCCTGTAGTTACAGTTAACAATACGGAAGAAATATTCCATACTAAGTGCACTATAATTCCAAAAGCGACAAAAATATATGTTACCCCAACATTAAATATTTGCATTTTCCTTTTTGTGAGTTTCTTCATTTATTGGGATTTAATATATATAGGCCTACTTTAAAATAGCCAGCAATGAAATTTTGTCAGTTGTTCTTTACATCAATTGTATCTATAACGGAGAAAAAAACGTAGAGAATTGTTGAGTAAATGAACAAAGTCAACAGACGAAGAAGAAACCCAATCTAAGTAAGTATATTTTAGAATATAATGATCAAGTCGAATTCAATGTTGTTCCGAAAATATTTTCCTTTTTATCGATTAATGGTTGACGCTTCTTTGTCGAAGATTGACCGCTAAATATTATACGACACAGTACGGCCTCCTATATTTAATAATTATAAAATCACTATTGTTTACAACTGACTTTTTACTTCATGTTCCTGACTTAATCTGACACTCTCCATGTGTCTGTTGTTGTCAGCTGATCCTCCTGTTCGCCGTGGCGGCCGTGTGCTGTGTAGCCGCCCCCAAAGCTGCCCCCGGGTACCTGGCCGCCGGCTACGTGGCCCCCGCCGCCGTCGCCTACACCGCCCCCGCAGTCGCCGCATACCACGCCGCCCCCGCCCTGGCAGCCTACACCGCCCCCGTGGCCTACGCCGCCCCCTACGCAGCCTACCCGGCCTACAGGGCAGCTTACTTCGGTTGAAGACCAACTGTGTATATCCCTAGGAGCGCATTCTGAATAAAAGATTAAGCAAGCATATAACACTGAGTATTTATTGTAACAAGTATTCTCTACCAACCGCATGATTGAGTTAAAAGAGCAGCAATGTGTTGCTGGTTTATGACATTTAGTACTGAAAATATAATAATAAAATTATTTTTAAATTGGCATCAAATTTCGACAGATCGATTAAAAGCCGATAAAAAAATAGAGAAATAAAGACAGAGGTAATTTTCTTTGCAGTAAGGAGATTAAGGAGCGTTATACAGGGTGATTCAAAAAAACGTATACAAGATGACATGGTAGATCTGTCATACAATAAGGATCAAAAATCGCATAGGAACAGAGGGTCGCAAACGCCTGTAGAAGGCGCTAGCGTCACGAGAGGGCGTTGTAATACAAACATGGTCCCTTGGATTTTTTTCTTGTGGGGATTTTTAAAAGGACTTGTGTATGAAACACCTGTTGAAACGCCGGAAGACTTGGTAGCAAGAATCATTGCGGCAGCCGGATGTGTTCGAGATACACCTGGTATCTTTGAGAAGGTGCTCCGTTTCATGCAACGGAGATTCCGGGCTTGTCTTGATGCATGTGGCAAAAACTTTGAGCATCTGCTGTAGGCTCAACATTTGGTGTGCATTAGTCGCATGAGAGGGAGTAATCATCAATAAAATTATCTGTAATGGTTTTGTTTCTTCTCTTTATGTCAGTATTGTTTTAGACGCCCTGTAGCGGTTCCGGATCGCAGTTGCGACCCTCTGTTCCTTTGCGATTTTTGATTCTAATTGTATGACTGATCTACCATGTCATTTTGTCCACGTTATTTTGAATCACCCTGTATAATCAGCCAGAAGAGAATCGGTGCACTGCCAAACATTCAATAAGGACTAATTAATTTTTTCGACTATTCGAGGGGTAGTTGGCATGTGTTTCTGGATATTTATAAGTTTCACTTTCGGAGTTTAGACGTTCGTAACATGTAAGCTGCATGAACTGAGGAAATAGCCACGACTGGAGTTAAGCGTTGAGGTCTCGTTAACTTTGCAAGTATGCAAGTCCATCAGGGACAACGTCCATTTCTAAAGAGCCCTATGGGATATTAATAAAGAATAGTCAATATGAGAGTGCTATTAAGTACAGGTTACAGTTGTAAATTCTGGAAGTGAAAATACGTGAGCAGCAGTTAAAAAAAATTACTGTTAGCTAGTTAGTTAAGATAAAATAAGGAACAAATTACCACGTGTTAACTTGTAAGTGTCCATATCTCTTTATGAGCTCATGACTGTTGTTGGGTACTGCCTGTACGCAGTGTTCGGTAATTGCCTCAATAATAACACGGCTTAGTGCACCTCTTGCGTAACCCGCGGGTAATTTGTTGATTTGAAACCACAGCGCTCACAGTGGCTGATTACCGCAAATACGACCAACGGCAGCGGTCTCTCACTGGGGAAAATCATGTGTTTTACCGCGAAATTATAGCGGAGTTGCAGTAAAATAGTACCTTCAACTACTACCATATAAGGTAAAAAAATTTAAACTATGTACAAATATTGGAACATTGTATGCCATATCGTCCACAGGTGCTTGTTAAACTAATAATTATTATTTAATAAATACGCCAATACAACTGTTGTTGGATATTATTTATTTCACTAACGCGTTTCGCGTCTCGTCGAGATATCTTCAGTTTTCAGTTTTTCTGAAATATGTGATTAGTTATTGACTGTTGAATACAATATTTTTTTTCTACATTTAAGTAAATTGTTCTTTTATAGGAAGTATAATATTACTTATTTTTTTATATCAGTTTTGGATTATCATGCAGAACGTTTTGCTTCTTCACCACAACAGTAATCTAACACCACGTTGCGTCTCAACAATCCACCACACATGCACATCTTGGCTAAAACAAAGCAAAACACACAAATACAATAACAAATTTCAAACTCGCCGCTCACATTTCCGACAGAGCACTGCCGGGAAAAAACAGCAGCGCGCGCACGAAAACGAAAGTTTGGCAATGTCGTTCATCAGAAACTATGCTTCAACATTGACTACAAGTGGTGTCATAAGAGCAAAACTATACCAAAATTGTATCATTAAGTACAATAGTGTAAATAGCTTGCTGGTTGAGGTCACAGGCGACCAACAACCACACCTCAAAACGCAAATGTAAAAGTAAGTTGCAATATAAAGCCTATCTCAGTATACCTTTAAAAGCAAAACGTTCTGCATGATAATCCAAAATATAAGTAATATTATGCTTCCTATAAAGGAATAAATTTAGTTAAATGTAAATAATAATAATAATAATAATAATAATAATAATATTGTATTCAAAAGTCAATAACTAATTACATATTACAGAAAAACTGTACGCTGAAGATACCTCGACGAGAGGCGAAACGCGTCCGTGAAATAAATAATATGTAACAACGTTGTAGTGGCGTATTTTATTAAACAACAATTAATAGTTTATGTACACATACCTTCTTCAATCACGGAAATCTAATCGACACGCCTATTTTTCATAGAATGAACTGTAATTATAAATGATTTGGAAGTGCCTTCGTAGTAATTGGTAGTAGAGCCCTTGCATCTACGTTACACTGCACTAAAAGTGTTCATTAAAAACGATTTACAGAAAATTAAATATTGTTATAAATCTAGCGCACTCGTTCGAAATTCAATCCACTCCAATGTAACATCCGATTAACGCTACACCACAAACAAGACTTTCTCGGAATAAAAATAAAAAAATCGTAAAATTGTAATGGCCAGCGCATAATGTCAGAGATAATGGTTTATTTGGATTTAAATACACCATTATAAAGTAAAATAAATAAATTCGCAATGAAAAGTGAAAAAACGGGTGTACATTAACCCATTATTTCACCCACTTAAAACCATACTACATGTAATTTATTGCTGTTGAGTAATGAGTTACTATTATCAGTATTACGATGGATTGAAAAGTAGAATAAAACCACCGCGTTATATCCAGTTTTTTATTTAGGATCCTTAGTTAGTATTTTTATTCGAAGATTCTTAATACATCTTCAACCTCTTTCTATACGTTCTGTATATAATATAAAAGGAGTAAACAGAAATTGTTTACAATTGCAAGAATTAAAGATTACATAGAAAATGTATGAGATACTCAAATTTTGTAATATTAATTACACTGTCTGCCTTAACGGTAAAATATTCTTTCCTTTTGGATGAACTTCTTAAAGCCTCTTTTTCTCCACTGAAATACGTGGTACCGTAATTAAAAGCCTGAATCTACAGAACAGATATTAGTTTTCAACAGGGATCACCAGAGCACAAATAATTGCACTACGGCAGCCATAAGATAATTTAACATATTACACAGGTAAAAAACTTACCTTGTTGACTCCTTTAGACAAAATGTTAGGCAATTAACAAAAATCTGGCTGTAAACCCGAGAAGATGTGTTGTCATTTATTCGCCGGGAAAGCCTACACTCACATATTAATTACTATTTAATATAAAAAATAAACTAGAAGTACTATAGTAGATACAAAAAACCGTAAACACCTAAAATAAAAATATATATGACAAAATAGGTTTTGTTGGTGCTCGTTCTCTTTCTACGAAGCTTTAAAGTAGTCGGAGAGGACACAGACACAGTGTGTGAACATACCAGCCTTCTTCACATGCATACATTCCACGAATTCAATTTAATAATTCTTAAACATCATTTACGAAAAGAATAGTGTTTGGATTATTTATGTGCGCGTAATGTAAAAGTTATTTGTGGAGCCATGTTGTTTCGAATTTACAAATTTCATCAATGGCCAGTTAGAAACTAGAATTTTTCTTCTTATATCTTGAAATTTTTTTAGCTCCTCTGAATTTTTTTCTGTCTGATATGTTTTACGAGGAACATTATTTATACCTTATCAATCCTTTCACCATACAAAATAAATCAATCAATTCTGTGTATAAAAGCATGTACAACATATATAAACGGCTTTTAGGCAAAGTATATCACAAAAGATATGAAAAATAAACCCGTTACTCACCAAATCTGTAGTTAAGAGGCCTGTAAAAACACGCTATAACGAGAATAATACTATCATACAGTATAAAACTATAATATAGTTAACTTGTATTTGTCTCGTGTTTTGTGTATTCGTCGCAGTGCTCCCGCCTTCATCTTTGGTCAGTGATGGGTTTGTTTTCCCTATCATTTATGTCTGGGATATTTAATTAGAACTGATAATCCATATACTTTACTACTAAGTAAGTCTGTTATCAAGCTATGTCTCTTCCATCATCACGTAAAACTTACTAAACAGATTTTAAAGCAGTTTAAATACTTTCAAAGCTTAGGGCGTGAATAATATCTGAGGTATGTTTTATGACGCTACGTCACGTATAAGGCATGAGCAAATCAGAATCTGTTATGCACATCAAAATGTTTTGCTTATATGCCGGAATAACTTGAAATAAATAACTCTACGTTGCGCGGCATCATAGAACAAATTGAAATCTGTTCTGACCGCCACAATTCATTTTCATAAAATATGGCACAATTTAAGTCTACTGAGTAGATTTGAACGAGATTTTAGCTGATCGAAAGCTTGGGATTTGGCGTAATATTTCAAAAGGATATCATCATGTTACCCTAACTGCGGATGAAGCAGGTAATTAATATGCGACAAAAATAGGGTTATAACACATTTCCTCATCCGCTAGTATATAACTTCCGACTCCGCATCCGTAACTTTGCGTTTGAAGTTGTACGGGAAGTAAAGCGGCTCATCAGAGGACTACCGTTGGATGCGCTTTCCCATTCATGTACCTCAAAAGAGCCCAACAAAAGTTTCTACCAGTCTCCTTCACATCCCAATTTTTTCGCGGCTCCTCATTGCACACTTGTTAGACGCTCTATAGGACGATTCCCCTCTTCACAGTCCAATTCAACAGGATGTTGGTAGCCTCCCAGACCAGCCAACACGGGTACCATCCTGTCAACATCCAACACCTGCATGTAGTCCTGATACCCATTCACAGTTCTACAGCGTAAAATCGGATCATCGTAGGTCCTAACAATTGGACTTTGAATGGGCCGTTAATGCGGTGGCAAGGAAGAGGGAAGACGCGATGATGTGCGGTAACGGGGCCTTATGCTTGTCGCTCAAGTTACACTGATCAGTCAGAACATTATGACCACCTACCTAATAGCCAGTGGCTCCGCCTTTGGTGCGGATAACAGTGGCGACGCGTCTTGGCATGGAAGCAATGAGGCCTGGAGGGAGTTGGCACCACATCTGCACATACAAGTCACGTAATTCCCGTAAATTCCGAGGAAGGGGGCGATGAGATCTAACGCCACGTTCAGTCAAAACCCAGATGTGTTGGATCAGGCTCAGATCTTGCGAGTCAGGAAGCAAGCACATCAGTTGCAACTTGCAATTGTGTTCCTCGACCCACTCCATCACACTCCTGGTCTTGTGACAGTATCTTGCTGAAAAATTCCACTGCCGTAGGGAAACATGGTCGTTATGAAGGGGTTTACGTGGTCTGCAATAAGTGTACGATAGTAGGTATAAATTGGGGGAGCGTGCCCACACAAAAGAAACTGTCAATC
>JARYHS010012519.1:185422940-185526535 GCA_031002005.1 Vandiemenella viatica
ACAACGACCAGAGACTACATAGTAGAATTTATGAACATTCTTTAGTGGCAGTTCTATTTATTAAAGACTGCGCCAAGAAATGAATTGTTAGAACACTGAAAAAAAGCTATGTATTTCATTTAAATTGGCACATTAATTATTAGTTTCTAATATATTTAATATTTGTTTGATGTCGCCGTGTTTGTTAAGCTCCAATTTTCGATCAGATGTTAGAGGAAGTTTTTATTGGATTGTTATTTAGCCTTGGTGAGAATTACAGCTGACATTTGACATTGCAGCGGAGGTATGACTAATTTTTATGTTTGTTAATAATTTAAATTCTTTTCATGAGCGCCCTCTTACAGAAATCATTGTTTCGTTTGATCGAAAGTAGTTCCATAACGGTCGCGATCTACGCAGTTTAGATTACTATTAAAAAAAAAAAAAAGATTTATTTTTAATCTCCTTTGCTTAAACTAACGCCATATTACTTAGGTCATTATTTCAGCAGCATGTAACTGTGTCGGCCGTACAAACGATATCGGTCTGAACCACGGAAAACAAAAAAAGGAATTGTAAGAACGCAATTAGATTTTGGATCAAGTTTACTCGAATATCGCGATGCATTATTGCCACTAACATGAGGTAATTCGCGTGTAATTGAAGCATTGATTTTCTAGCGCAATTTTAGCGGAATTTGTGGTTAGGCTGAAATACAGCCTGGACCAGGATGATGACTGTAACTTAGTACTCCAGCGCAAGGCAGGAGGAATTCCATTGAGCTTTATTTTATAACAATTCTATTTAGTTAATTAACTGCGAATACAAGACTTGCTGTAACACTCCGTTCAACCTGTCATTTTAGTCATTAACATTCTAATGAAATCTTTGCGGTAGTACCGCTGTATTCGACGTCTAGCTTTGCCTTTTATTCAGGTGTAAATCCATCTATAGTAGCTAGTTAAGAGGACCGAGAATTGAAGAAAAACACGATTTGGAGACACGCCAATGACGATTTCATTGCAGCTATACGCTGGAAAAGTCTCCCTTCTTATATTAATATTGTAAATGGTGCTGAGAGTTAAACAAAAATCACAATTATTCCAAATTTATTTACGTGAAAGAATTAATCTTTAGTTGCTAAACATGATTATAATTTTGAGTAGAAGTTGTTGTTTATATTTGATACCAGATGAGATATTATATTTGTTAAAGAAAGAAGAATAATTTCTTTCTGAGTTCCGCGCTACTCCAAACTCGTGGTAAATTTGCTACCATAGAAGTAACAAATGAGGAATTTTTATGGCGCGCGCTTTGTATAATATAGTGACAATCTAAAAAAAGGAGAGCAAAGACTACTTAAAAAATTTTCCGCAGGGCTGGAAACTGTTGAACCTTGCATATTCAAACATTCTCCTCTTTGAGTGTTCCGGAATTTAATTAAATTTCCAGGAATGCTGCACCAGCACTAGGCTCTCTGAATGGAACTTATTTGTTAAGGTGGCGAGAAGGGAAGTTATAGTGAGTTATAATGAGCTCAGGAACACCAAAATGATAATGTTCACACTGCTGTGCAACCTTTCAGTCCCAGTCATTAATAAGTAACCTTAAACATCTGTAAATATTGTCTAAAGTCTTTGGCATTTTTAATGATTGACTACTCAGTTTTACAGTGGCGTGCGATATTTAAACCTGATTGCTATTTCCAAATTTAATCTGTGGCCTGCTTTGATACTATGTGCGTGATAATGTTTATTTGGTATTGCCAAAAGCTGCCTGCTCGAATTCGGCTTGGATTTCTTCTTCTAAAGCTATGTTCCAATTGATCGCTCTAGTGCTCAATGCCCTTTATTAGTCTTCCCAAAATACCACAATGGTTTAATTTAAAGGTCGTACCCATAAAGTGCAATTAGATAATTACTGCTTTATTTGTTCGTACTCACTAAATAAAATTCATGATTTTAGAACAATGTTAGTCTTAATAAACTTAGCAAACACTACCGATTTTTATGTACAACAAATTTAATAATCGCACAAAACACATGATTAGAAACAAAGAATTAGCACTAGAAAATAGTTGGCCTACTTTTGTGTTAGTCATACGTTCGTTAGATAAATCTGCAATATTTTGAGTATTTTTTAAGGTTGTGTTTAGTCTTAGTAAGAGTTAAAGTCTTCTTCTTTTTCAACACCTCTCACCTCCTTTGATGATTTTTACTCATAATTGACATGCTAAAATTTGGAGCTTTGTTTTTACGGCTGCATGTCCTTGCTGACGCCAAAATCTATATCTATTACCAAATCATGCTACGTGCTATTGGAGGAAGTGAAATATTATCGTCTGCATGTGAAATGTGGAACTATGTCATTTGTGTCATAATTTATTTTTTGTTTGTATGTAACCCAAATTGGGCAATCACCGTTACATTGTTATCAACCACAAAGGACGACGACGCTCCGACTATATATAGCTCTTTTACACAAAATCTGCCTTTGAAAATTAAGAACAATTGGAGTCGCACTTTCGGTAAACTGGACACAATGTGTCATGCCCAGCGTCAGAAATGAAATTAAACAGACAGCCGTGCGTAAAGCTGACACCAGGAGGTGCGCGTGGTAGATGTTCTTTATGAGCCACTTACCATGAAAAAAGGTCCGTGCAAAATACACGCTCGGATAGGAATTATTTAAAGCGGGAGTCAACGGCCACCGGAGTGGCGGAACAACGGCAGAGATTTTATTTTTTAGTCTTCTATCCGGGGGGTAGCGAGCCAGCAGTTCGGCTACTTTCGGCGGAGTGAAATATTCACAGCTGGTGAGTTGGCAGTAATGACGCGCTCGAAACAAGAGCGCAGCGACAACTCCTCGGCGTAACAAACGGCTGTTTTAAAGCGCGCTGTTGTCACCGCCCGCCAGATGGTGCTCGCGTCAGTCATTTGGCGCTGCTCTGGGAAGTTTAACGGACACTGGAATTAAAATGGCAACCTCAACCCTCAGCGGACTACTCAGTACAACAATCATGGAGGAAGGAATAATATGGAGACGACGCAAGAGACCTTTGCCACGCATGGAAGTGAAGCAGGCCGGCGGAGGAGTGGGGGGGCATGGCCGGAGTGGTGGGGACTTGACCGCTTCCCAACAAACACGGGGAGTATGGTTAAACACCTCAAGGGGACTCTAGGATAAACGTGACGCCGCAATCTGGTGATGGATTATTATGTAACTCGATGAGACAAATAAAAAATGAAGAATAAAATTTTTTGATATCCTGCTTAGTTTTCGAGATATTCTGTCTCAAATGTGAAATGGTTTTGGTTGAAATTCAGAAGAAAAAATTATTCAAAGTCAAATTTTATGATGAATTTTTATTTAAAAAGACGAGACAAATAAAAAATAAAGAGTAAAATTTTTCGATATTTCACCTAGTTCTCGAGATATACTGTCTCAAAAGTGAGGTGTCTTGAGTTGAAATGCAGAAGAAAAATTTCGCAAAAGTCAAATTTAATGATGGATTCTTATGTAACACGACGAAAAAACTCGATAATAAGGAATAAATGTTTTCGATATCTTGCTTAGTTTGGGGGATATACAACAACCAAATTGAGGGGTTTAGGTTTGGATGCAGGCTGGACCAAAAATTAATTCTGTCAAAGCCACAATGATTACATGGTTGACATGCAGAATGGATATTTCAGTTTTATTACTACCACTTGTGGTTAGTCTGAAATGTGTCCTAGACCAGAAAAAAGTAAGAGGACCCACTCTAGGGATGAGCAACCCAGACATTTTGTAGGCTGGTACCAGAAATAAAATGTTTCCGCATAATTTATAGTTAGTATAAAGTGTATCAACAAAAAGTAAAGAGTGATACTTTACTATAATGTATGGTTGGCATCATGCGGTGTTCTTTTAAGTAACTTCAAGCAAGTGTGCTCCAATCATAAATGCGATGATGAGTCACTGTCTGAACAAGCCTATACTTTTTTCAACAAAATAACTTATCACGCTAGAAGAACTCTACTTCAACTTCTGTTTAAAAGGGCAGAGGCTTTATTATTACCTTTAAAAATAAAAGAGCCGTTTCACAATTGTTGCTATTACAGGAATGTACAAGTAACTTTATGACACAGAATTTGATTCATTATTTTCCTTTACTTCACATTATTAATAATGAATTAACATGTGGTTAAAGGTAGGGACCGTGCACAAACTACACGGCCTGGTCCGGGGGGGGGGGGGGTGCTGGAAGGCTACGTTGAGCTATGTAGGGAGAGGGGGGGGGGATTCCAAGCCAGGCCACGTAGCTATCCTTTCATAAAATTTGTCACAGTTAAAATGAGGAATGGAATTCACAACAGCATGTGAATATTTATTGGTTTAATTCTAGATGGCGATACCGCTATAGCACCTTTCTGCCGCACGCAGCTATCAAAGAATTATCCGTACCACTTTTATGACATTTTTCTTCTGGTCCAGGCTGTATTTCAACCTAACCTCAACTGCTAGGAATAATTAAAAAAAAAGCTAGATCCCTGTACTGGTAGTAGGCCTAAAGTAGTTGTAGCAGTATCATGATCTAGAATTAAACCTATTTATTTCCCTCAGCTAATTATCTCCTTATGTAATTTATAATAGTCTGACAAGAGAAAACAGTGCAAAATGTCTTCTGGAATCAAAAGGGGAAAAAAAAACCTACTTGCTAGGTGAGGGGGGGGGGGAAGGGGGGTGGAGGCAAAAGCCAAGTTGGTCTACTTGGGGAGGGATAGTGGTTCACAGGAGGCCAAATTGGAGCTATGTGGTTTATGCACGCTCTCTTATGTATGTATCTCAATTGATGCTATCTATAAACATTAGAAATTAAGGAAAAAAAGTCTGTTAAAAATTATTTTAATAGAATTTTATTTGCCAAAACATCTACAGCCACAAAAAAAGACTAAGGGTATTATTATTTTATTTAATTTCAATGGAGCACACGCTCCATAATATCCAAGTGTAATTAGGAAACAGTGATACAAGATTGATTGAAACAGAAAGTTATATATGTAATTTGAAAGTGTCACCATATGGCAAGATAATACTTGACAGCAGTAGGAGCACTGGATTCTTAGGTTTTCTGATTCATGTTTGAAGTATTTCTTTAATTCCTTAGTTATTGATCAAAAAATCTTAAAATATATATTAGCATATAAATTTAGTCAGGATCACTTTGAAATATTTTTACAATGTATCAGATCTTTGGGGGGTGGAGGGGGGGGGAGGAATTCAAACAATCCCACTGCCCATACACTTTAAAGCAGCTTATAAAAAAAAAAACTACTCTTGAAATGTGAAGTGAAATATGCAAACACTGGTAATTGTATACTCCTGGAAAAATTGTTAATCATGCTCCAGAACATATTATAAATTTTACATCAAGACATCATCGAATTATTGAAGAGGAAAAAGAATTACAGTTTCCTCCCAAGTCCGACCACGAATGTGACGAAAGAAATCGTAATAGTAAATTCACTGAATCACGAAGTAAAACACGCCCCTTTAAATCTCATTTTAAACACTCGTTAAAAAATAATGCTAGTCTATTATGTGCAAAATAGCAAGGTTTGCTGATTTTCTACACTACACCAAGAAAAATTTGAGAACAAAGTCATCCCATTGAGAGCTATGACTAAATATTTATAGACGTGCTGCAAAGTTTGCGGTGTCTACCGCTCACTTCAACAACGATAATTACAATTCAACTTACTTATGAAATGATATTCCAGGTTCATTCCTGTCTGGCCTATTTGTGCAACCGTACGCAACACAAGCTGGCATTTTTAAACACTTATACACAATACTAAATGAAATAATCACTGCCTCTACCACAATGTGAACACCTTAATTGTTGGGAAGCGCCATATGGTCGCTGCCGGTGCTGCCACCATGCGGGAGAGTTTAGTGCTTGCTTCACCGATTTAAGCTCACTTCTCCTCCATATAATTCCTTCCTCCATGACAACAATCAGCATAAAAACCGCAGACCACTGGCTTCAAGGACGAGTAAGGTACTAGGAGCACCACACTAACGAGGAAGTGCTGCGTTATTTGATTTAGTTAATTAACTTTAATGAACAGGGGTATAGTAACACCCAATAAACTTCAGACATTGAAAGGAATAGACATCTCACATTCCCATACTAAGGAAACACCTTATATTTAAATCCAACGAGAATAATTCTTGTAACACAGATTTAATTTTGAGTAGAAGCCGTATCTTTGAAACCATAGAATAATGTTGGTAGCACCGACTCGGCAGGGCAGACTCTTTGAAATTCGGTTGCAGAGAAGTCAGCGCAATATGTGGTGATAAGAATCGGACAGAGGTGTGACAAAAATGTGAAAATGGTTACAGAAACAAGAAGGAATGTTAATCTGCATCTAAAAAAATAATTGTTGAACATTAACTATACTATTTATATGTTAGAAGAAAATGAAAAAAAGTAAGTAGTGGCTTCTTTTTTTACTAAACGTTTACATTACTTTTATCCATGTAAGTACAATTTTGAACTATCGTAACTGTAAAGTTACACCGTGGAGATAACTCCTTTATCAGTGGCATAACAATATGATGGCAAAACTGGAACAATGCACGCCCCCCCCCCCCCCCCCCGCAGGAGGGGGTTCCCGGTTCCCAATTGGAAGGGACCCCCTGTTCAAGACGGCCGTCTTGAAACCTCTTGAGCCCATTGTCCACTCGGGGGCAGTAGTGGCGCTAAAAAAAAGAAGATCGGCCATAAATTGGGTGCTCCTGTTTACCCCCTCCTAAGATCCGGCACTAGCGGAGGGCCCCATACGATGAATTTGCCACGGCCTTTATGGTATAGTTACGCCACTATCCTTGGTTCTATGATTAATGGAACAATGACTGAGTTTTTCTTCTATGAACGACTTTCCCGCTTGAGTGCTTAGGGAGTTACCACAGGGTATTTTTACTTTACCTTGGTAACGTCTGGAAAGATGAACTGGGGTGGTTTCCCAGTTTGATAGTGTTCGTTAGTGTAGATGACTGTGATAGTGTTCAGGGTACTGTGTTGTTTGTGTCGTAACTGAGAGATGAAAGAGGGAGAGGGTGAAATCCGGTGTCGTCCCATTCAGTCCGAATTTTCCTAACAACACCAATGGGGCCGCCGTCAACAGTTTCATGTGCCCTCATCCATACTCACTGCCTAGAGGTTTTGGATATATTTCAGAACTTTGGAGTACAATCTGGTGATTAAGAAGTGTGCACCACTACGTTTCCATATACTGCCGGCAAATACTGATGATGAAAATTTCTTACATCACCAGGACTTGAACCAGCGCCGGACACCAACACGTTGCCGCAATCAACTAAGCCAACGGGTGAGAATATCTACTATACAATTTCGTAAGGTCACCCACTCACCTCGATAGCTATTGGCTGGAGAACGGTGTCACGTGTCACCCTTCGCTCACAAAACAGCGACCAGAGATACCATTTGAAGGAATTCGTGATTTAATAGCTAAGCAACTGCTACCAAATTAATTGGCATAATACATTCATTAAGTTTGCTTTTCATAGCGTTTCGTAGTTCAAATTTTTTTAGTAAATTTTGCGGCTGAATAAACTTGGTTCTGCTTTTCAGTAAATTAAATTACTCATAGTCTCTGCTGTAACCACGAATGCCAATTGTCATTTCGGCTTATAATAAATTTCAGTTTAATTACAACTTTCACTAATGTTGTTGCTTGACCAAAATTTATGCATTACGTTTTATTTGCTTTTCAGGCATTTTACTGACCACTTTCGTTATTGGTCTTTATTCATGTTCGCTGCATGTGAGTTATTAGGTTATTTTAAGTGTACATCAGACTAAATGTGTCACGGAATCGACTATTCTGGCAGCTCATTTCTGCGAGTTGTTCAACTATTTAATAATATCGAATGTGTATTAAGTTCTCTGGCCGTCACAGATAGTATGACCAATGTTTACATTGAGATTGTTTGCCCAGTCTCGATAGTAAACAACGTGATGCTTTCGAAGCAAACAGGATTTTTTTTTTTTAAATTTTTTTATTAAATTTTCCAGATTGAACTTTTAGGGTCAAATACAAGTCAAGTTCGTATTTAAGCGAGTTCGAGTGTATGACCTTTGAAACAGTTACACGATAGCGCGATCGTTCCTGTCCGTGTTTAATACCTACCTCTATTAATGCTTCTGAGTTCTTCAAGCTGAAGAGATTTTATTCATCCTAAGGGTGAAACACAGGTCAAGCTTATATTTGGCCAGATCAGATCAACCTGTCATAATATTTCATTGTAAAAACTGGAACTATTCTATACCCGTGACGATACGCAAAAAGAAAAAAGTCTCAGGCTTGCACTAGTCTACTATATAATATACTAAGCTCACTCATTCACTCACTTTGATAGATATTGGCTGGAGAACGGTGTCACGTGTTTCCCCTCGCTCGCAAATCAATAGCGACCATGGATATCATTAGAAGATATCCGAGGTTATGTGTACAATTTCATAGTTAAGAATCTGCTACCAAATTAACTGCCATAATACACTCATTAAGTTTGCGTTTGGTAACATTTCATAGTTAAAAAAATTTCGATAAAGATTACGGCTGAAAAATCGAGGAACTGCTTTTCAGTAAGAAGGTATTTCAAATGAAAGGAACATAAAAAAACATAAATTTCTCATGGTCTCTGCTGAACCACGACTGACAATTGTCATTACTGCCTAGGCTAATTTCAATTTGATTAAAACTTTCGTTAATGCTTGACCAAAGTTTATACATTACAGTTTATTTGCTTTTTCCGTATTTTACTGATCACTTTTGTTAATGTTCTTTCGTCATGATCACTGTACGAGAGTTATTAGGTTACTTAAAGTGGACATTTGTTAACGAATCGAGTATTCTCGCAGTTCATTTCTTCGGAGTTGCTCAACTGTTTAATAATCTGGAATATGTATTTAGTTCTCTGGCCGCTAGAGATACTATGACCAAAGATTATGAATGTTTGCCCAGCCTCAATATGAAACAACATGATGCTTTCGAAGCAAGCAGGAATTTTTCAAATTTTGCAAAGTGAACTTTAAGGGCCAAATACAAGTTTGTATTTAAGCAAATTCGAGTCAACGACCTTTGAAACAATTATATGATAGGGCGATCGTTCATGTCCGTGTTTAATACCTACGTCTGTGAATACTTACGAATTCTTCCAACTCAAGAGATTTTTTCACCCTAAGGGCGAAACACAGGTCAAGTTCGTATTTGATCCAATCAGATCAGCCAGTCATAATCTTTGACACTAAAAACTAGAACTATTCTAGATTGGTGACGATACGAAAAAAACAGTCACGGTCTTACTCTAGTTTACAATAATACCCAAGTTGTAAAGGCATGGGCTGCAGTGGTGGGCAAAGAAAGGAAATTTCACTGGCGAGAACATACATATGCGAAGTCGCCGGATGCTCCTTGTGCCGTTTTCTTGTGTGAATAAACATCGTTTGAAAATCTGGCCTGAAATGTGATTATCTCGCATGACCTGCATATGACTCAGACATGTGCTGAGTAACCTGGACCTCGCATTTGGAAGGACGCCAGTTTGAAACCCCGTCCGGGCATCCACACCTTGGGTCCCCATGGTTTTCCCAAATCACTCCAGACGAATGTCGGGATGCTTCCCTATAAAGGTCATGGCCGAATTCCTTCCCGTTCCTTGTCCCCACTCCCATACCGCTTCTAATGACCTCAACGTTGACAAGGCATAAAGCCATAAGAAAACAAACCCGAACATTTCTGGATGCTGGAGCCAAAACAGATGCGAACTCTTCAACTTATGAGAGGAAATAGCATGACGAAAACCTCATGCAGGAAATCTTTTGTGATTGGTAGGAAGTTTTTATATAACGGTCTGGTGCGACGCCTCACTGTTAAACCGACTTTCCAGAACGGGGAAGTGAGCTAGGAATTGATAGATCTGCCTTAAGCCTTACAAACGCAAGTAATACTTAGCTTTCAAGCAGGTATAAGCTCTGACTTCTTTTGCCAAGTGGGTACATACAACAGATCACGGATTGCGTGGAATGTCAGCGATGACGAATAGCGATGTCCCCTAACGACAATAGGAACTCCCACAGGTTCGTGGTTGTAGCCCTAAATGAAAACTGCTAGATTGTAACGAGCCGCGCTGTCGCCACGTTACAAGGTGCATTTTTATTATATATGTAATAATATTAGAGTAATTTACATAAATCTTGGGCGACCACCTAAATAGATTTTTGTTGTAATTTTATAAAGTACGCAAGATTCCAAGTGAGGACTGTAATGAAATGATGAACATACAGTGTATCTTGGTAAAGCGAATATTCAAGAATTATTGAGCTATGTAGGCTTGAAGCTAAAGAAGTCGCGGATTTGGGGCTTGCCGGACCACACACTCTGCTCCCTAGGGATAGGCGGTCAACAAGGTTACTCACCGGGCGGGAAAGGCCGGCCGCCAGAACAGAGTCGTCCCCGAACTTAGCCGAATATGTCCGACCTCTGTTAGATACTCTAGGCAAATCACATATAGAGGATATCACGTGACATTAGGTGCCGACCTGAAGATCCAATCAAAATGAGCGTATAACTCAAAATCCTGGGAATTTTTGTTGTATGTGAGCTTCGAGACTACAAATGGGCGGAGCGAGAAGTTTCCTCGTGGGCCGAGGAGCGAGGAGCTGGAGATTCTAACTTCGATCGCACCAGTCTGAGGTTGACTTGGAAAGTCGACTTCTTTCGCTAACTGCAGCTTGCCTTGCTGGAGCGAGCGTATCACCGCAACTCAGCCGGTAATGCGATGATGCGCATTGCCAGACCAGAGATGCCTGTAGCCGACTTGTGAGATAATCTCACATATCGTGGGTCCGCTACACTCATCACAGACATCAGATGCAGAACTACAATGGTAATTGATTACGACCAAGCCATGTGATTGTGCATTCCGTGAAACAGAACCCGTAAGCGACTTTGAGAGGATAGGTCCATGTTCTCACTTTGTAATCGTAAAAAAAACCCTGAGCTAGCGGCATAATTTGCCAGAACTAGTTATTTTCGAATGATATATTGTTCATTCTGGCGCCCATGATTTTCCTTTTTAACTGTAAAGTCACAGTATCATGATACCTTTGTCTGAGGTAGTCATAACTTGTATTTTTATTGTTTCCAATTGTCATTATTTCTTGCATTTTGATTCTGAGATATATTTAAAAGTAAATATACAGTTGTTTGCTTGCTCATGACGGCTAATTGTAACTCTGAGCGTTGCTTTTATGATTTTGCCAATTTGTGTTAATGTTAACGATAAATTCGCTCAGACTTGTAATCGCCAGTGATAAGAAAATAAATGTCATATTGTGACAATTTTTCCTAAATTCCAACTAACGTCGAGATTCTTGCAAAATTAAATAATTTTCACTCCTTCATAAAAATTAAAATTGAAAGTCCACAATTATTAATCATAAAGGTATGAAATATAATTGTAATGTGGTTTGCCCACCAAGGCACCCACCACAAGACAAAACAGTGGACACTATTCAGAAAGAACGATATGTGCGTGTTGGACCATGTAATTGCTTCCCATTTAATGACCCCAAAATAATAATTTCCTCAAAAACTATCTGCAAAATATACGTACAATTCTTCAAATTTCTGTAATCGTAAACGTAATGATTTTTTATTTTGAAGATTTGTACGTTAATAAATCAGCTACTTTTTTCCGTTGAAGTAATTTTTTATTCACATAACAATAAAAATTTAAATAATTTTTGACGAGTTTTGTGAATGTAATTGGAAGTAATTAAAAAACGAAGGGAGGAAAAATAAATATTATAATGCCAGGCAGAGGTGCGATGTTCATTTCCACATTGCGGGTATGTTTTAATCATTGTGTATTCTATTTGTTTCCCATTGTCTGTTATGTAAGAAGTAGGAAAAAAAACGGAAATATATATTTTTCCTATCACGACGTATAAGGTTCTCATCGTTATACACATTACAACTTTATGTAGACATGCAGTCTGCCCGTATAACGGTCTTTTTTTTTTTTTGCTGTCGTCAGTCTTTCGACTGGTTTGATGCAATCCTCCATCCCTTCCTATCCTGTGCTAACCTCTTCATTTCTACATACCCCTTACAACCCACGTCCTCAGTTATCTTCTTCATATATTCTAATCTCTGTCTACCTCTGCAGTTCTTACCTTCAACTGTTCCCTCCACTAACAAATTAACCAATCCAGCATGTCTCAAAATATGACCTACCAGCCTGTCTCTTCTTTCTGTAAGATTCTTCCATAAACTTCTTTTCTCACCCATCATTTCCAAAACTCGTTCATTTCTTACTTTGTCTGTCCACCTAATTTTCAGCATTCTTCTGTAGCACCACATTTCAAATGCTTCAAGTTTCTTTCTTTCCGGTATTCCTAAAGTCCATGTTTCGCTACCGTAAAGTGCTGTGCTCCACACATAGAGTTTCAAGAAGTTCTTTCTAATTCCTAGATCAATATTTGAAACTAAAAGGTTTCTCTTTTTCATGAAGGCTCTTTTTGCTAGTGCTATTCTGCTTTTAACATCATTCCTGCTTCGGCCATCAGTTGTAATTTTGCTTCCCAAGTAACAGTACTCACTCACTTCTCCTATTGCATCAGATCTTATTTTTATATTTAATCTGCTAGTATTGGTGTCATTTCTGCTACATTTCATCACTTTTGTTTTACTTTGATTTATATTCAGTCCAACGGTCTTTACCTTTGGAAAAAAATACACATAGGTGTTCAGTCCGTATATTGGTTATTTTTCACTGAGCAGTTCCACAAAGGAGAAAACAAGACTAGGCAGCACTTAGAAATTAACATATTCGCGGTAAATATACAGCTAGGTTAAAATATTATCTTTCGGTATTTTCCCCCCCAAAGTTATGTTTAAAGGCGCCATTTAATGATAGAATCATGCGCAATGTCACCATTTGTAACGGAACGCGTCAAAGTGGGAGCGGGTTTTCGAGTGCTGTGATACTCAACTCGTTGGTTTGATGTCGGAAGTAATTAACGTTAGACGTCTTGAAAGGGTTTCCTCAACACTGCCGTGTCAACGACCGCGGCGCCCTTTGGGCTGCACCCGCGCCCTGCACTCGGCAAGCGGAGTGGGATTAATCCTCGCTGCGAGGTGCCGTCCTATTCTGGGTGCCCTTAATCCGATCTGCGGAGGAGAGCGAGCTCAGAAGAAGCTGCCGGGCCGTGACGTGAATGTAATGTGAGGCCTCTGCCTCACCTGACTGCGCTGGGCTGGGCTGGCACATCTCGGCTCGGCTATGGAAATGTGGCACGAGAACCTCCACAGCTGTGTGGCCTCAGAAATAGCACTGTGCACTGTGCTTTATAAAACATGAATATGAACGAAGGTTAGCTGTGAGATTAGTAGCATTTCTTCCTCAATTTTCGGTTATTCTTCTTCTCTTCCTCCTCAAACCATCAGTGAATAATTTTTTTAGGAAGCGTCCATAAACAACGTGACTCCATTTCGGTCTCCCCTGAGCCCCTTACTCCCCATCCCCACGTAGCCTTTCGTGCCTTTTGCTCTGGCATCCCCCTCTTCTTACCCTTTCCCCCCTCACCTCCCCCCCCCTTCCTTACGGCACGTAGCTTTTTCCATAATCCCGGAAGACATTTTGTATTGTTTTATCCTATCGTTAATATTATTGCGCTTTCTAATGAACACAATATATATTGGCGTTGTGTAATTTCTATAATTATTAATATTTTGAATGAAACGTTGATGTTCTCCCCTCCTGGAAATGATCAATTATTGGGAAAAACCTCTTTCTCACTCAGCGATCCTTATCTTCTTGAAGATATTACTAAAAATCTCTCTTTCTTATTTACCACTGTTCATTAATTGATAAAATTGAACAAATTACACCTGACGCATAAAAAACTAACAACAGTTGCGTTTTTGTTTTCTTTTTTTGCAGTTCTGTCACCTTTCTTTCTACGTTGCAGTGGAATGATTCCTTTACAGCGCCACTTCACACCACACCTGGAACTTGAAATAACCCTTATGGAGCTTCCATGAAGTACGTGGCTCGGTCTGGGGGAGGGAGAGGTTTGCTGGAGAGCTATGCTGGACTACTTGAGGGAAAGAGGGGAGGATTTTCGAGCCAAGCCACGTATCTTTCCATTCATATTATTTGTCACAGTTATAATGAGGTACAGAACACACAACAGCATGTTAATATTAATTTCCGTCATTTAATTATCTCCGTATGTCATTTTACAATAATCTGAAAAGAGAAAACAGTTAAAAATGTCTTCTAGAATCAATAAGAAAAAATCTACATGCTACCTGCTACGTGGGGGGAGGGGGGGGAGGGGGAGGAGGGGGGGGAGGGGAGTTCACAGTAGGCCAAAATGGAGCTACTTGGTTTATGGACGCTCCGTTAGCGAGTACTACAATACGAACTGTCATTGCCTTGACATCTGTAATTGAATTTGAATCTGGGTACGGTATATATAATGTTTTTAGAATCGTAATGCGCCATCTTGTGTCGTTTAGTTGAAATGCGCCGGCACCGTGCAACCCAGCGCTATGACTTCAAGTCACATGCGTGCCTGGCACTGTCAATATATGCGATATCAAAATTACATTCGGAGATAATTAATTGACGGAAATAAATATCCACATGTTGTGTATTCTGTTCCTGATTTTAACTGCGACAAATAATATGAATGAAAAGTTTTGTGGCTTGGCTCGGACACCCCTCCCCCCCCCCCCCCCCCCACGTATCCCATCGCAGCTTTCTCCCCAAACCTCTCCACTCCCCCATAGACCAAGCCCCGTACTTTATGGAAGCTCCCTTATCACATCGAAACTATTGCACCAATAGTAATGCTAAAGTCTTCCTGTCGGAAGAACGCGGGTTCGAATCTGCTTAAGACTATCCAGAGTTTGGTTTTCCATGGTTCTGTTTCTTTGTCAATATGGGTTCTTCAAAAGGCAACGACCGAATTCCCTCCTTTCCTTTCTACTAATCCACTCTGACTCTTATAATCTCGACGACAACAATTGATTCAGGAGGAATGTTAAATTTTGACGGAGGTTGTAGTATGAAGAATATTGAGTAAAAAAGTTCATATAAAAATGTGTCCGATTTCCATTCATTTTGGAGAAACAGGTGCTGTAATTTTATGCATAAAATTAACCTCAAAAAATGATGAAGGCACAACCAGGACCATGGTTGACTGATAATGTGTTATGTGCGTTGACAAAGAGATATGAAAGAAGGGTAAGGGTGAAATCTGATGACTGCCAATTAAAGTTTTACACTTCCTAAAGACACACAAAGTACATACGGCCTCCGGATGAGTGTGGGATTTAAGTATATGCTACTTAAACCGATAATTAGGATTTATATCACCACTGCTACTAAACTGCTGACCAGTTAATGAATTGCTAGAACTTCCGCGACTCAAAGAAACTACCACAGCGTCAAGCGCCACACTAAACAACAAATCTTGATGAATTTGACCAAAAAGATGGTTCTATTTTCGGTAAACATGCTTATTACAAAAAGTAACTGTCAGTTCATGCATTGCTTCATTTACGAAAACGCTTGAGCTGGACATATTGGAGTACACTCATTTTTTTAAAAAATTATGTTTAAGCAAACCAAGATCAAAATAATTTTAGTAAATATAACATTACATTAATTTCACAGGAATCGTATTCATACGACAATATGCACACTGTCATTTTCCTCTTCCACTAACCGATCCCGGTGGGTGAGCGATAACTCTGGGGCCTGACAGTTTGAAAGGTGCGGGTTCAAAATCCCATCTGGCGATCCCGACGTTGGGTTTTCATTGCTTCCCGAAATCACTCCCGACAAATGCTGGCGTGGTACCTTTGAAAGACCATGGTAGAACTCCTTCCCATTCCTTGTTCCTTATCTTTTCCCTCCTCTAATCACCTCGACGTCGACGAGGCGAAAAGTCGTAAGGAAACATGATTAAAATATTGTCGCAAACAATCTTGTTGGTCTCCTTTGCACTTCTTACAGTTCTTTTTTTTACACCTAAAGTTAGTAGCCTACTTTGTGAATGCATTTTGAATTTATTGTTCGAATCCATCCATTGATCCTTTCACAGCATCCTTTAATTTTGGAAATAACGAGAAAATCAGTACTTGCACCATTGGGTTTAAAGTTAGTGCATTGTTCTTTCTTTACTACTGACGTACATTATAGACCATTAGATTTGTTCTATAATCAGATTATCTAGCGTCGAACAGTGTAGTGAATAGGTAAGAAAATCGCAGTGTAAGAGATTTACTTAGTCAGGCTGCTTGGAGATAATTCTCTGTGCGCCAAGTCTACATTTTCGTTCTCTCATGAGTATCACTAATCATTATTATCATTCTCTATCATTAACTGAACTAGAGAAGGTTGGGTAGTGAGTCTATGTCAACCGTAGGAGTGAAAATGAGAGGAAGTAATGTGTCAGTTTATTTAGTCGTCATCGTACTTTATTTCTGTCCGGTTCCGCTGCTGGGATTAACATTTACTTACCACCGTTTTAGAGAGAGTAAACGTTAGACAGTTTCTTTGATAATGCGTTGTATTTGAGGAGCAGATCTAAATGGTGTTTAAACAGTGACTGCAGGTAACCAAACGGGGAGCTGCCACCATTTCAGAGTAGACTTTACCTCACCAAAAAGGCAAAATGTGAAATACTAATATACGGCAGAGGAGACAGCTTTGAGAGCCATGCAGATGGGATCGGAGAGGGCTAATGGAACGGTTATTGGCCGCTGCAGTCCCGCTGTAATTGCGGTCCAGCCGTTCCAATTGCGGCAATATGGACGACCGTGATGGTCACAAAAGATGTGCAAAGGGCCAAGCCAATAGGGAAAGTGATCGGAGAGCGTCGGCTCAGGTCGGCGCTGTTCGAGTGGACTCGGAGCACTTCGGCCACATTCGGTTGGCGCCTAACGGTGACTCGAATGTGTGCATTTCAAACATGGCTCAGCGACAGTCAGCTGTTACCTTACCGCTGTCTATAATCCGGGCTTTCGTTTGCCGTAAAACAGCTGGACAGTGAGAATCACGTAGCGCATGAAAGGACAGACGAGCTAATTAATTAAAACGAAACACATACTCCACTGCCGTTCTGGAAACAAAATCTGTACCGTGCTCCGATCTGATAATTAACTTCATGCACTGCATTCGTCAACAGAAAGAAAGGAAATACATGGGTATTCTGGCTGTCAGTACAAAATTAATAAAACCAAAGAAAGAACACGCGAAAGCAGTTGCAATCTAAACGTGAACAAGTCTACTTTTGGAGAATACGCCTCTAATATTCTCATCATTTAAGATACATGTGTTACCCACTACAGCGAACATAAGTTGAAAAGGTCCTCAGAAAACTATAGCGGTAATATCTTGGCTTAAATTGAACCACAGTTGTTTAGCACATATGTATTGTCAAATAACAGAGCTACACTGGCTGATAAAAAAGTGAAACATCTTGAAAGGGAGGAATAAACGAAATGAAAATTCACGGTTTGAGAGTGTATGTTATTTCAGTGATTCAAAATTAAATCAAATTTACAAAGAACTTGGCAGTATAAGCCTACTACTATTACAATTACTCCGCGATTCACTAAAAGTGTTTGGCGGAGGGTGCATTGCACCTATCAGGAAAGGTAATGGTTTGGAAGGGATATACGGGATATGGCAGGTGGTGCCCATGGGCTATTGTGAGGAAACATCCCAGCATTCGCCTGGAGCGATCTAGGGAAACCATGGAAAACCCAGATCAGGATGGCCGCCTCTTGCCTGAATAGATGCACTTATTCAGTAGGTAAGAGTGTTGTATCCTTTCCTGAACTGACCCAAAACTATTTTAACTGGTCCTTGATATCCTGGATACTGGAATCGGGAAGGATTTGACATCCTAGCAGGTCCCACACATGTTCTATTGGCATGGAGTGATTTCGGAAAGCCATGGAAAGCCGAAATCTAGATGGCCGGAGGGAGATTTGAATCAGCGTTCTCCCGAATGCCAAGACCGAGCTTTACCGATTGTTAGTTTAGCTTGATAATAACTAGATAATTATTATATTTTTTTTTTAAAGAACTGAATATATTTCGAACGGTACAGTTACTGGTGTCCTCAGTACCCCTCAGATCTATAAAATCGGTATAAATTGTCTATTACAAATGAAAACAAACACAAGCATCTACATTAATATTATTAATGCGAATGTAACTCTGTCTGTTTATTAGATTTTAATGACTAAAAGGCTAAACCAATCTTGATAAAATTTGGCAAGGAAATACTGTACTATGTATCATTAAGAAGTACATATGATAGTTTTTCGGGATAAAGAAAACATTTTGTTATGAAGTTCTCAAAACTGCCCTAATGGTGACAGACAGACGGACAACGTGTGTAAGTTTCTGTAATGTTACATCGTTCACTCAGGCTTTGTTTCTCTCGCAAACAGTTTGTGGGAAACATTTTACGTAACTTACAGCTTTCTGTAACAGCAATAAGGTTCTAAGTCGACGTGTACGAACTCGTGGGTAGCAGATAGTAAGAATTATAAAATGAACTGTGCGATATTGTTTTAAATAAATAAGCCTTCGTAAATCTGATAAAACAATTTTACTCACTCTCTGTGAATAAAAAGTAATTAATTATAAGAAAATTATATGAATGGAAGAGTTTTTCGTTTTCTTACACAGTCTTTGTTGCTTTACCGGATGAAAAGGGTCTCTGAACCACCAGAATTTTGCCGCTCTCCGACAATATTACAGTTCTTGACTGCAATTGATGATGGTATGAATTCCTTTAAGGAAGAATGAACAACGTGGCGCGTGTCACCGTAACTACTCATGTTTTATTCCGAGCCCGCTCTGCGCATTAGCCCTGTGCCGCTCTTTCTAAGTCGTTTTCTTGTCCTTTGAGACGTAGAATGATTCCCTTGGGCCTGACAGAAGTGCAGGCGGACTCCGCGTTGATTATTCAGCAGCTAATGAGGAGACTACGAGCATCTGCCAGAAACGCTCTCTCAAAATGTTGTTTAGTCGGCTGTCCTCATAACTATTAATGCTGTATGACACACGGCGCGACGTCTGTATTCCTACTCAACATCGCCGCGTCTCTCTTTACATTCCTGCAGCACTACATAAAGTGCATTGGATGAGAGTTCTTATTTTTGCCCTCACTTGAAGTGCTATCACTTTGCTGCTTTAATTGGTATTAGGTTCCTTTAAATTACATCTCTCAGAGAGATATCAGCGTATACTGTCAGCATAGTACTAACCGGAAGCAGTAAGCAGCATTTGTAATTCAAACGTGGTAACAAAATGCTATGCCCGTCTGATATAAATTATTTTTGGGTTTTAAGCCGTTACTTCATGACTAGATAATAAGCAAGTTAAAAATGACGGGCTGTACTCATAGTTCTGTCAATACATTTCTTCAAATTTACTATAACAGTGACATCTATATCGATTATTGATAGCTTCTGAATCAGTCAAAACTAAATACAATCGTTATTGAATAACGCTCATAACCTGAAAAATGATGTAATGTGAAAGCAATATCTCTGGGCAGAGAGTATAAGGAAAAATCTACATCGGCTGAATATAACAAAAAATGACTTATAATCAATATGCTGGTCTGAAAATACTGTTTCAGTATGTCGCAAAGCCTTCTCTTCTCTTCATGCTCTGTATAAATGTAAGAAATTCTTCCCCCCTCATTTGAAAAAGCAATTGGTGCAGACTCTGGTGCTACCCCATCTCGATTACTGTGACGTTGCTCAGCAAAATTTGAGTTCGGCAGACATAAGGAAACTTGAACTTGTTATGAAATCCTGTGTAAGGTTCATCTGTGACCTACGACTGTACGACCACGTCTCACCTTCATACTACCGCTTACAGTGGTTGCGCGTTTGGGATCGACGACGATTCCACACTCTATGTCTCCTTCACCACCTCATACATCTGAAAACTCCCGCCTACCTTTGTTCCAATATCTCATATCTAGGACTTTCTCATATTATTAACACCAGATCCCTGAACTCAAACATACTAACCATCCACTCCCACAGCTCGGAAACCCTAGCCAATTCCTTCTTCATTTCAGCGGCTAGACTGTGGAATGATCTTCCCCTGAAAATTAGAACTACCACAAAAATCGGCCCATTTAAAACTCATTTGAAAATGCATTACTTATTGGAGCACTAGCTAAAAGACCTCTCCTTCCATTCATAACTTAATTATTTGATCTGAATAATATTGATGTATACAGTGTCCACCTCTTATTCTGCCTTTCCTATTATTAGTTTGTCTTGTTTCTTCATTCTACTAGTATTAAGTTTGTACCATTTACTTCTTTAACTTCCACTAGCATTAGTTTATACCATTAAATTATTAACTAGTTAAGAACGAATACTATTAAGATTTTAGTTAGTATTTTACTCATAAATATTATTAAGATGATTTTTTGATAGTATTTCTCTTGAACCTAAATTATGCCAAATGTTATATAAGTGTTGTATATTCTTAGTTTGTGTAAGGTGTATATTATTTATGGTAAACACCTGGTATGATGTAAGAGAGGGCTTGACAGCCCTAATCTTGCCAGGCTAAATAAACCTTTAAATAAATAAATAAATAAATAAATAAATATGAACTATCACAGTCGCATTTAGGCTTAGGCTATCTAGGTTGTAGCCTAGGGTCTCGCACCATATGCAAAACAAAACAAAAAAGAGAAATACAAAAATTAATCAAACATGTGGACAGACAGCAACCTATTTCGGAAACGTTTTTGCCACCAATAGTCGTAAAATGTTCATGAAAACCGAAAACAACGTTCGCGCATGCGCACATTAATCCTTTGAAGTACGGGTATACTGTCAAATAACATTTCATTTCACCTATACCGAAAAGTAACAACTTTGCGGCTCAGCGATGAGAACTTATAACGCTTTTAACATAAGATTATGGTGTACTATGGTCGGGGCGTATGAATGTAGATTGTAGTCACTGTCGTGGAAATGCAATACGAACTAACATTCCCCAGCCTTCATGTTCGGAAGATTAGGTAAGATAAATTCATTTAGTATACTATGTAAACAGCCAATAGCCGTGAGAGAGCCAAGTTTTAATGTTTTCTTTGAAAGTAGGTATTTATAAGATATTACATCCGTTTACAATAGAAATAGGTGTAATTAGAATTCAATATTAATTCTATTTTTAATTATTTTTATTTAATTTGTTTCACTTTTATTTTGTTCTTAAAACTTTATTTCAGCATTCAGGAATCTCGATAGCTTGGTGCAGCGTGGAAAGGCTCTGATTAGTGGAGCACTGTCTAAAAACAGTTTAGTCGCTGTCTTCCTGTTGACGTGCATTTGTGAACAATCAATATTTTGTTTAGCAAAATACTTGTATTACTTTGAAATGTTTGTGTTACTATGATATGTCTGTATAGCAAAATACTTGTACTACTTTGAAATGATTGTAATTTTTGCAATACAATATGGTTCTGGAACCAAATGCCAATAATTTTTTTTTTTTTAATTTTTCTCTATTGCGTGCTTTAGTGATATTAATCACATTTTATCTTTTTCATCTTAATGTGTAGGCCTACTATTTCACATTGTCATTGAGTTAGTAATTCCGCGGGTTTTTTCTGAGGGGTTGTTTGGTTGCAACCATACAACTACAATAGACAGCGCCTTATTTATCGATAATCAGTTGAAAAATTGAACGTGCGAGCATCACTTGCTATCGTCGTTCATTTCAGTCTCGGAAACGATACAGAAAACACGTTTCGAACTTTCGTATATTTTTACCATCGTTACATTATCGAATATTTTGGCTTAAAGTTTTATTAATTTAATAATAATTAATCCATATATATATATATCACAATAATGCACCTGATCACACATCACTGCTTGTTCATGAAGTTTCGGCACAAGACAACATTGTGATATATATATATAATCTACAGATACTAAATGGGACTCTGCAAACTATATCTTTTCTTTTGGTTTTCTTTAGATTCATTTTTTCGCAGTTGCTTGGTAAAATGGAATAACATTATTTAGTGACAAGTCTATTACTCATAACCTCAATTTATCAGGAATATCTGTGATCGTTTTAGATCGGCAACAAAGGCCGGGATCGTGAGATCAGCATTATTGACACGATGACTCAACGATCATGCATAGCGCCTTTTTCAATACTGATTAGTGAGTTTTGCCGTATATAATATGGATATTTCAATTGATATGATATTAATTTACTGATTATCTCAGAAAAAATTAGATTATTCTCATATATAATCAATCTTTATGTTGACACATTTTCCCCTGTTTCCCACGGTTAGGTAGCCTTGCTCTAAATTCACGTTGCCGTTGAGATTTATTAGAATTTAGGCAATTGGTAATGCGTAAATAATGGCTGTTCTTCCCTATGGTAGCCGGGAACGCTGAACAGAAAGGATTCCATAAAAAAAGGTATATTTTTTTTCTGCGAAATTTCGCGTCAAAGTTTGTCTTTAATTTTGTTAAAGCAGCGGAATCAAGGTTAAGAAATGTTTCAGCGAGCCATCAACCTTAACGAACCTGATGGTAAAGTTTCGCTTAGCTATTTATGTACCGCAGAACCAATTATTCTTTCATACACGAGTACGATACAGTGGAAGAGACCATCGTATCCATATTAAAACACATTCGAAATTTAATTTGTGGTACTAGTATACCTTAACCGATAAAATGTTTCGTACATCGTGCCCCTCTTTGGTGGGAATTGTTAGTTGAGATGCCATGTTCTCCACAGCTTAGCTACTCTCATAACTTCACCCGGATTGCCTTGCTAACTAGCTACAGCCATTATACTATTGCTAAACCTGTATCGACTTACATAACAAGCCATTTTGAGTTGTACAGTGCTGTCCGTGTATGTATAGAATAATATCTGACAGGAAAACGGTCATCTCCTTGAGTCTAAGACAGAAAGTCGGAAGAAAAAAAACTGCTAGTGTACTACTGTTCCAGTTATAGCTCTATGGGTCGTCGATGACCGTATTGTTAAAGCCGACGAGTATGGTATTTTATCTAACGAACTATAGTGTTCATTGGCGATGATTACAACCATTCAGGTATACCACAAGCAATCAATGGCACTACTCAATGAAACTATCTCTATTTCGATACCACAACACCCTTTACCCACAGAAATCATTCCTAAAAATGGCTAAAGCAGGGAACTGGTGATCGGTCTTAGGAAGGGCTAAGCGAAAACCAATTAGTGGATCGAAAGATTTGACTCAAGATTTCGTATTACACTGATTGGAAATAGTTTAAAAAAAAACAACAACAAAAAACAAACCAAACTGCGTTGTTCGTCTAGAGATTACGAGCAGGAATTTGCTTTGGGAATATTAGATGGAAGTATCGTCACGCGAATTCGCTTCGTGCATCAGTGATTGATATTCCCGAATCGTACGTTCTCTGCAGTCGTATGACGAGCATGCTACGGGATGCATCAGTGAAGTTGACAATTCACAAATAATTTGTAATTCACTATCAAATTACTTCTTCATGCAGATCTTGTTTTTATGCTAAACTAAAATGGAATTGCATGTAGGCTAATCTGATGGCAATTAAATGTTCGTAGTTATAATTAATGAGGCACGTCGTCAGGTATGATATGAAGCTCTTCAATAAATTATTTCTTTTGAGAAATACTTGAAACAAATGTAAGATAATATATAAGTCTGTACATATCAGATGATGTGTTTCAGTCAGTGCCTTTGGAACAAATTTATCGACGAGAGCGTGCGTTCAACTTCGCGAGAGGTGTCTAGTCTCGGGGGAAATGAATAGAACAAGGAAATCCACACCATTCGGCCACGCTTTTTGGATTAATCCAGGATTCACCGCTAATCCGGTCAGGGAGAAACCAGTCTCCAGCAATACTCTTTTGGACTTCGTCTCCAACATTTTTACTGTTCATTTGTTGTTTTATTCTTTACTGTTGACTCCTGTAAAAAAAAGTATAGAGTTAGATTGAAGTGAAAGTATGAAAATTTCTTTGGAAAGAGATCGAATACACTTAAGCTCATTTTTCATCTTTTTGTTTTCGACAAACTATATACCCCAGGAAATAATTTCATTTTTCTTTACTTGGTTCCCAATACCCGCAAACAGCTGACCAGCATCGCCGTTTCCGAGATGCTCGTTCCTAGGTGCAGCGCCCACATACCACCAGTCAGAAATTTAAGGGAATTGTGTGACTTGTAAGTAGATATCTGGTGCACTTTTATGTTTTTACGTTTTATGTATTCTTTGACAAAAATAAAATAAAACTTTTTCTCGCTATCGTCTCCTAAATTTTGTAAGCGAACTTTTCCTTGTTGACACATTATCCCTTGCCACTTTGAACAAGCGTTTCTTTTGTTTTTGTCTTTTTTCGTCCATTAGACGATTCCTCTATCTTCAAAAGAAAACTGGGTTCACGCGTACCCATCATACATTAGATATTGTCTTCTATTTCGGGTTATTTTTATAAGAGTTTGAATTAGAGTCTTTACCAGAATTATTTTGTTCTTAGAGGTTGTAGATTTGTTTCTGCAGAACAGGTCTGTAGAGGACGTAAAACTGACCTATGTATTTTTAGTCTTGATTCTGAAGTTGTAATTTGTTGAAAGGTAAGATGTTTTTTAAGAAGGCTCTGAGTTTGCTAATTTAATAGTTTGTTTCATTACATCACATTTAGTATATCACTACTACTTAGTTGTATTCCTACGAAATGAAACTAACTACTTGATTAATAATTTTGCTATAAAATTTTAATTTGTGTCACATCTTACTGCTACCTTGTTTACTTTAATTATGTACGATGTTACTGTTAATATTCCTTGGTAGTACTATTGACACTCTTTGGGCAATTCGAAAAGCAATCTTCAGTGTGGGTAGTAAATATTTCGTCATCAACAGAGCGGGTATTTTTTTTTTAATATAATTCTTACGAAAAGTATATCACGCTGTGACGCTGGTTCCAAGTTGTTTTGTAATTTCATTTGCGGTCATAAGAAAAGCATAAGACTGAGATTTCTTTGTTAGCGGGAATTATTTCAGTACCTTTCGCTTATTGCTGTACAGTTATTAGTGAATAGGTTACGTATTCATGTTGTTAAACCATTGAATACTCGGTTTTCATCCATAAAAGAAGATAAATAATAGTTATTAGCAATCAAATGCCTTTTCAATTTCGACGAAACAGAAGAATGAAGCATCGCATCGTTAATTTCTAACTCATTCTTGTTTCTCTGTCTGACATAATTGAATCAGTGCGGAGCGGAGTGATTTTATTCGTGCAGGTTTTTCTGTAACGAGATTCATTGTTAATTTCAGAACTGTGTCGAGTAGTGTTTCTTATCCCTTATTAGTTTTGCGACACTTCCTTGTCCCCTTTATTGAAGATACAAATTGCTTTACTTTTTCCCATTATTATTCCGCTTTAGAAAGCTTTGAAATTATATATCTGCTATTTCTAAACGATGATTCTTTGGTGACGAGCAATTATTTCTCCCATCATAATTACCAAAAACGATAAATGAGGTATCATTTCAAAAATTAAGTTCTCCGCTTTTATCATATTATTAATTAATACAGAAATTTTTCGAAGTACAAGCGGTAAATGGTAAAATTATGGACAATCTAGATCACGGTGTAACAGCCCTCAAACCTAAAAATTAAATGGAATTGTATTTTATGAAACATTGGTAGTAAGCTAGAGTTTGGTTGAATATGATCTGGTATGTTTGCTTTGCAATTTCCTGTAAATCAGTGTATATAAAAAGAAATTATTTAGAGGCCATTTAATATGTTTAAGAATAGAATTATGTAAGCTAATTGCTTAAATGTTTGTAATTACAAGTATTAAGGCAAGTTACGATGTCTAAAGGACAATTTGCTACAGTTTAAAATGATTTCTGTGATTTTGTGTTTAAGTAACTTTAATTTCCATTTCTGACCATTTGTAATGATGTTAAATGATTATATATTAATTCTGATTGTTTTTAATATGTTTCAATTGTTTAAGTATTGTTAATGTTCGAGAAATATCTGTCGGAATCTTTTGAAGTGTTCTAGAAATTTCGGCGGAGTTTATATAAAGCGATCATCCAAGACAGAGAGTTAGTTAGTTTTTCGGCAAAGTTTTTCCCCGACTAAATTTTACTTAGACCAAGAACTGTATTGTCTCTGGAAAGAGTGTTGTATGCGATCTCTGGATTATATGTGTATTCATGTAAACAGTATCGTTGACGACGTGTTTAAGAAAATAAACATGTTTAAATTGAACTTTATGGTGGACTGATTATTTATCACATTAATTAAACCACCAACAATCTTATAACGGGTTTGCGTTAGTTAAAAGTATAGCTGCTAGGCTTCACTGCAATCGATAAGGAGTGACTGTATTACAGCTAGATAGCAGCACACATATCGCAGAACTATTGATAAAACGTGTGTGTTCGCTAGAGTAAGAATTTTTGTTGTTGATATTTTTATTTTTGTTAGGGAAACATTTGATTATTTCTAATTGTTTCTTAAGACGCTGTAAAGGTTTTCCTACGAACATATTTCAATTAACAAATAAGAATTTCTGCGAAGTGAGATAATTAAGATCCAAGCTACTATGATTCGTTGGCTTCGATAAGGAATTATAGCAGCACCACATATTACAGAGATATGGATAAACCGTTAGCGTTTTGTTTAGATTATATGTATTCCGGTAAGGCCATTGATAGTTTGGCTTCCATATGTTTTGCAATGTAAATATTTTGTAATTTAAATTTTTAATGTTAATATTTTGTAATAATTAAAATGTTGTTTGAAACGTATATTACATTTTGTTTTGTGGTGTAGATTACCACTAGTTGGTGCCATAGGTATGTTAACGTCTCCAAAAGTTTTTTTTAAATTGTTTGGTAAGACATTCACGAAATTTCCGCATAAATATTGTTGTCTGCTCTGTTATCTTGAATCTGAGCAGTTAAGTTATGAGATTTGTATGTTTGCAGCGTCTCTGCTAGGTTGTGATTGATTCTCTAGTGGCTGTTGTGCGACGAGGCGGACCGGGTCCTACAAGGGTTGTTAATTGACGGAGCGTGCTGCCCTCTGGAGCGGCATTCAGGTCGGCCTAGGGCGGGGGGGGGGGGGGGGGGGAGGAAGGGCAGGACTTGCCTTGCACTGTGCGTAGAGAGGGGAGAGGAATCACCTCTACAGACAGTAAACTGAGGTGGGAACGAGTAAGTACTTCTGAGAGGACAGTGGGTATAATTGTATCGCATTCGATTGTGTTCACCTTCGATACAAATAGATATATCGTAATTTCAATGAACGCCATACCTTTTCATCGCCAAAGTATTACTTCACAGTTACAAATGTGATCTCTAATTGGTATTACAATGGTGACAGGAACCTTCAAGTGGTTTGAATGTTATCATAGATCATCTCCAGATCACTATAAACTAATTATTTATCCTCGAAGTAATCACGAAGAAGCTAGTTGTAATAATATAAGAATATAGTGCTACTTATGAATTCTTAACTGCCGTTCTATCGTTAAATCTATTACTTCGACGGAAGAAAATCCTATATCAGCATTAAGTTCTGTTAGTGAGTTTTGTCATTTTTAGTGGAACTCGCTGCAAAGTAATATGGATGTCAGATTTGATATAATAACTTCGATTTTTTTTAGATCTTTTTCCAGAATATCCCAGATCTCTAGGTACTTATTACTAATTGACAAGGTTTAAATGTAGTTAAAATAGATATGGTAAGCTATTGTCACTGGAAACTAATTACAGTAAAATGAATATTGATTACTTAACAATATCAACAATGATATTAACGAGTCACTAAATACAGCTAGCTACTTAACTAAAATTCGTATAGATCAGGGGTAGTTAACCTTTTTCACCTGCCACCCACTTTTGTACCTCTGTTAGTAGTAAAATTGTCCAATCGCTCACCAGGGAAGTAACTTTGTAAAACTTGTAAAGCAGGGTTACAGAAAGTTTAAAGCAAATAATAATAAATCGTTACCAAATATTTTATGTCGAACTTTCATTACCGTAGAATAAATACACAGACGGAAAAAAAAATCCCAACACCAAGAAAAAATTATTGTAGAGTAATGAAATTTGGACAATGCATTTGTCAAGTTAACATGTTTAATTGATTAAATTTTCAAGATCACAGGTTAATTTAAGCTCAAGAAAATGCATTTCAAATGTGAAATACTGTTAAATTAATAGCCGGTGTAACCTCCAGAATTTTGAATGCAAGCCTGCAAACGTGAATGCATTGTGTCATACAGGTTTCGAATGTCACTTTGTGGTATGGAGTTCCATGCTTGTTGTACTTGTGCTGTCAATACTTGGACGGTCAGTGCTGGCTGTGGATGATGCTGGAGTTGTCGTCCAATGATATCCCATACGTGTTCAATTGGAGACAGATCTGGTGATCTCGCAGGCCAAGGTAACATGTCGACACTCTGTAGAGCACGTTGCGAGACAACAGCGGTATGAGGGCGAGCGTTATCCTGTTGAAAAACTCCCCCTTGAATGCTGTTCATGAATGGCAGCACTACAGGTTGAATTACCAGACTGACGTACAAATTTGCAGTCAGTGTGTTTGGTATAACCACAAGAGTGCTCCTGCTGTCATAGGAAATTGCTCCCCAGACCATGACTCCAGGTGTAGGTCCAGTGTGTCTAGGCCGCAGACAGTTTGGTTGCAGGCGTTCCCCTGGCCTCCTTCTGACCAACACTCGGCCATCACTGGCACCAAGGCAGAACCTGCTTTCATCAGAAAACACAACAGATCTCCACTCCGTCCTCCAATGAGCTCTGGCTTGACACCACTGGAGTCGCAAACGGCGATGGCTTGTAGTCAGTGGAATGCACGCTACAGGGCTGGAGTCATGGTCTGGGGAGCAATTTCCTATGACAGCAGGAGCACTCTTGTGGTTATACCAAACACACTGACTGCAAATTTGTACGTCAGTCTGGTAATTCAACCTGTAGTGCTGCCATTCATGAACAGCATTCAAGGGGGAGTTTTTCAACAGGATAACGCTCGCCCTCATACCGCTGTTGTCTCGCAACGTGCTCTACAGAGTGTCGACATGTTACCTTGGCCTGCGAGATCACCAGATCTGTCTCCAATTGAACACGTATGGGATATCATTGGACGACAACTCCAGCATCATCCACAGCCAGCACTGACCGTCCCAGTATTGACAGCACAAGTACAACAAGCATGGAACTCCATACCACAAAGTGACATTCGAAACCTGTATGACACAATGCATTCACGTTTGCAGGCTTGCATTCAAAATTCTGGAGGTTACACCGGCTATTAATTTAACAGTATTTCACATTTGAAATGCATTTTCTTGAGCTTAAATTAACCTGTGATCTTGAAAATTTAATCAATTAAACATGTTAACTTGACAAATGCATTGTCCAAATTTCATTACTCTACAATAATTTTTTCTTGGTGTTGGGATTTTTTTTTCCGTCTGTGTATTTATAAAACGACTTACTGTAGTTAAACCTGTGTTAACATTTGCACTTTGCATACATAGAAACATGGAATCTGGTGAAATTATATTTAATTTATTAATGAGAATCCCTCCGGCTGATGCTGTGAAATTAAACACTAGATATCTGGCTCAATTTTTGTAAGGAACAAACGAATGTCTTCTCTTTCGGAAATATTCATGTAGTTTCTTTCATTGGTTACACGTAATATGATTAACAGCAATAAAGTCTGACTACACGAGATATAAGACAGGGAATGTTTTCAATAAACTGAATATCACTTTGCATATATTTAAAGAGAAGACAGATTTTTTTATATTTTGCCACGGGTTTTCATATTGGTGATGAGGCATGGAAGAATACTGGTGGTAGAATTAAGAGAGGTGGGTGGAAGGGTTAAGGATGGCCATGACCACAAGCTCGCACTTGATTTCAGGCCCAAGAGTGCGGGAAAATTTCTTTCATATTGAAGGGTGTAAAGGATTGGAATAAATTATCAAGAGAAATAATGAATAATTTAATAAAATCACTGAAAGAATTTAAAGTTAAAATTAGTAGAGGGCACATATAGGTGAGAAGAGGAAAAGATGGAGTTGTAGGGAGATTGCCGTCGGAACGTGCGCTAAATCGCTATTATATCAAATTAAATGAAATTCACCACTATCGAATTTATATTTACTTTCTTCATTATATCTAATTTGTAACAGTTCTTCTTGGCAAGTTGTGTCAGCCTCTTCAATATTTGCAGCAAAAGGATTTCTCATCAGTATCAAGATATCTTCAAAATGCTTTCCCTTGTCCAGTTTAAGTTTGTTTTGGTGGCTACTGAATCTGTCAATATTCTATGAAGTTATATTATCTTTCATAGTTGATAATTGATAAAACTGATTAAATTATCTTATCAATTGATTATGATGCACTATGTCAAGATTGCCAATAAACAATAACCCAATATTCCTAAGACTTCCGCGGCCGTCTTTGTTCATGATTAATAGACTTTCGGGTTATGCCGCGTTGTTTATTTCATTACCTGAGCTTTCCGCTGGTATGCTGACGAAGGCTGTAGGATACCAGCCGAAAGCTCAGATAATGAAATAAACAACGCGGCATAACCCGAAAGTCTATTAATCATGAATAACCCAATAATTTGGCAACCTCTATGAAATTTACTAGCTTTTTGAAGCTGTAAATTGATAAATTAAATGTATTACAATGTTTTAAGAAATAAAATAAGACGTACGAAATTGCTTCAGTATCGGGCAAAATCCCTGCCTTCACCATAAAAGTTGGAACGCCCACTAGTGGACGGTTGGGTACAGGTTGACTACCACAGGCATAGCTCATTCCCTCTTCTCTCTCTCTCGTTTTTAGACACAAATATGTATAAATAACAATTTTAATTTTGGTTTGCTAAGCTACTGTTTACATTTTAAATGCATTGTGGAAGGTAATTTAATTTTTATATACAAATTCATTTTATTATTACCTATTAGGGATGTTCATCCAGAAAATACATCGATATTTTTTCGATGTGATGCATCGAAACGTTGCATCGATGTTTCACGATGCATTGAATAAGAACATCGATGTTTTCGATGCATCGAATAAAAACATCGATATATAAATATATCGGTTAATAAAGATTAGGAAAGCTTAAAAATAATGAGACAAAGATTAGGAAACTAGCAAAATGAAGTATTTATTTGAATTATATTTCTAATTAGTCTTTTACAAAGGCAATTTGAAATTACTGGGATTTATAAATTAGAATAGAATAAAAGTAAAACGAGGAACGCTGAAAGAGAGGCAGTGTTGGCATTCTATTCTAATTGGAATTTATAAATCCCAATATTTTCTCTCTAAACTTTGCATAAATAAAATTTTATTAACCCGCTTTCCTTGAATTCTGTTTCGTTGTTGATTTAAAACTTGTGCAGCTTTCGAAAAAAGTCTTTCTGATGGCACTGAGCTGGCTACCAAACTTAAATATTTATAAGCTATTTTGTACAATTTTTGAAACTGTTGTTTATAATCGGACCATACTTCTATCGGATTTTCGCTAAGCCGGCCAACCGGAGTTCTCAAGTAGACAGACAGCTCGTCGGAAACACTTTCTTCGTTCTTGTTTGATTTCCAGTTTGTTTGAACTAGTTTGTGATGATCGGTTCAAAAACTGAAATTTTCCGATGTTTTGTCTGAACTATCTGAATCAGATTGTGTTCGCATTTCTTCCAGCCATCAGGTCTTCAAAATGCAGTTTTTTTAACTGTGGGTCCAATAAGGTCGCGATAGCTAAAGACGAAACTTGTTCGAAAGCACCCATCCGTTTGTTGATTTCTTTTAGGACGAGCTTATGTACTTCCAGCACTAAAGGTTCATCAGTCTCAACTGATTTGAGTTTTGAAAGCATGCAGTGCACTAAAGGGATCACTTTACTGCTGGTACAATATTTATCCCCATATATTTCTTTAGTTGCTGCTTCAAGTGGGCGTAGTATGTTAAGAAGAAATGACGCGATATTTGATTCCAAACCAATCAGCATTGGAGGTGCTGTTTTATGGCACTCAATATATCACTAACAACATTTTTAAGCTGCAAAAATCTTTGAATCATATAATATGTGCTATTCCAACGTGTTGGCAGGTCATTTATTAACTTTATTTCAGTACTTACTGACTTTCTCAAATCGTCGCTTGCCAAACAATTGTGTTTAAAGAAAGTAACAATGGTCTTTATTTTTGACAATTTATTTTCTAAAGGTATTTTCAGAATATTTTGAGCAACTAAATTAAGTGTGTGAGCGAAACAAGGGATGTGCTTCTTGTTTCCAAATCCTAATTCCACAGGTTTTACCATATTCGGGTCGTTATCAGTAACGACCGTAGAGACTTTGTCCGTATCAAATCCCCAATCGTTGCAGGTCTTAAGGAGCATGTCTGCTATATATTCCGATGAATGACTTTAATTGAGTTGATAAACTCCTAATTTCATTGATTCGAACACTGTGTCTAGACCAAAATGCGCTGTGACACCCAAACAGGGACACTGGTTATCAACTCAGTGCGGCCTGGAACCCGGCGATTAAAATGCTGAAACAGTTTCGAGCCGGTAACGAGCAGAAGAGCGGATGACGTAATCGCGTTGTGTTGGTTTTTGTCTTCCACCGTTTCCGTAGCAGCGGCTGAATAAACAAACAGTTATACACTGACATTTGGTTGAGAATGGAGGCAGAGATGGACGCCTTCGAAACGTCCCGCAAATATGATATATTAACACGGCTGGAAGCCCGAGAAAAATATATTCATATATCATTTGTTAAAGTGAAGCGTTCAACATTTGAGAGTTTTGATTTTATTAATGTTGCCAAGACGTCATACTTGTCATCAAGCCACCGTGTCACAGTTGCTCTGCTGGGTATTTTATAATGAGGAGCAGTAACTTTAAGTAAATGTTTGAAGCCTACTTGGTACTTTTAGCCTTGCCCTAAGGTGTAACTCCGCCTTACACGGTCGGAAAATTGCATGTCAACTCTAATTTTTTGTTGTTTTAAAAAAATTATATAAAAAGAAAATGTGATGTGATGTGATTTTGTAGGTGACAAAATAAAATATGGCAATACAATTCCTGTTTTTTGTTTTGCTTCAAAACCAAAACGTGGTTTTTGTTGTTTCATCAAAGTTAAAAAAAAAAGAAAGATTTTGTAGGTGACAAAATATCTTATAGCGATACAAGTTCCTGTCTTTTTGTTTTGTTTTGTTTTGCTTTAAAACCAATCATATCGCGTATTTTTTCCTTGTTTTATGCAAGTTAAAAGAAAAAATTTAATGTGATTTTGTAGGTGACAAAAATAACGTATAGCGATACAATTTTCCAGTTTTTGATTTGCTTTAAAACTAATCGTGTTGCATATGTATTTGTTTTTTTATTCAAGTAAAAAAATGTAATTTAATATTTTAGGTAACAAAAATAACGTATAGTAATACAATTTTCTGTTTTTGTTTTGCTTTAAAACTGATTCTATTGCGTCGAAGAAACGCATGTGTTCTTTCGATATATCGAATGAAAAACATCGATGCATCGTTAAACATCGAAAGTAAACGATGCATCGGATTGATTCGATGTATCGAATAGTAAACATCGATGTTTTCGATACATCGATGTATATCGAGCATCCCTATTACCTATTGTAAAATTCCGTCACAATGAATTATTATTATCGGGATATACATATATACCACTGAAACACCATATGCGACGGATCGCTCTACCTGACGGACTAGTTTCTTACTCCCAGAATAGCCACTTCGGACTAAAAGATTAATTTCGTCACCAGAAAAAGAAACAGATTTTCAGAAAAATTTTAAAAGACGGTTGTGAATATATCCTTAAAATATCACCAACCACAAAAATTGTTAATAACGTTCTGCAGTATATATTGGAAGTTTACAGGTCAAGAAATTCAGAAAGTTCTTTTACCTTGAAGACGTACATATAGCTATAAAATAAAATGTTTCGTTCAAATTTCGAAAACAGTAGTAATTTTAAGTTTTTTTTTTACTTACTTATTGCTTTTCGCCTCGTCGACAGCTAAGGTCAATAGAGGCAGAATGGGACTGGGGGACAAGGAACTGGAAGGAATTAGGTCATGGCCGTTTTGAATGAATCATCCCGGCATTCGCCTGGAATGATTTGAGGAAATCATGGAAAACACAAATCTGCATGTCCGAACGGGGATTCGAAACCGCGTCCTCCCGAATGCGAGAGCAGAACGCTAACCGTTCACCCACCACGCTCGGTTTGTGATCTCTTTTGCCGTATATCTGCGCACGGGAAGAATGAAAATAGTTACAGTCTTTTTATACATAGCCTCTCCTATTCGAATTGCATCATATTTCTAGTGCACTACTTTACAGAATGTTTCCTTCTTCGTGTTATTTTAAATCATCTTGTAACATACTACTACTTTCCATTAGCGGTTTCCTGGTCCACAGCGTAATCATCTTGTGATAATAACGGTTCCCTTCGTTTTTTTTTTTTTTTTGGTGACATAATCTTCGAAAAACTTTCACAGCCGTCTTGCCTGGGCAACTTTGGAAAAGTCTAAGTCATTTTACAATTTTTTTTTTCTAAATTTAATTTGATTGCGATGGACCGCACGCTGCGTTGGCAATTTGCCTACACACATTCCCCCCTTTTATTCTACCAACATACTATTACTATTTACGAATTGCAATTTTAAATTCTTCCAGCATTTTTGGTAAATTATTCATCATTTCCCTTGCTAATTTATTCCTATTCCTGACTCCCTAACCTACGAAAGAAAATTTCCCCATCCACTTTTTTCTGAACTAGAGTGCCACCTTATGAAATGGTCATCTTTTCCCTTCCATGCTCCTCTGTCATTTCTTCCACCAATATATTCTCACGCCTCATCACAAATATACGCTTTGTACACTTCCACCATTCTCTTCGCCCTCCTCCTGTCTTCCAATGAATCCCATTCCAGTTACTCATTGTGTTCTTTGGTAATTTTCACAAACGAATCTAGCAGCCTTCTTTAGAGCCCTCTCCTCCATGCTATACCACCCCAATCAAGGAATGTTGTGACAAAGTTTTGTAATCCAGCTCCTTCACTTCTCTTGTAAATCTCCTTATCTCCCTCTCCAATAAATGTGTAATTTTGAAACCTCTTCTTTCTACCTGCCGAATGTGTCCTGCCCAGTTAAGGTTATCATCAAATGTTTGGCAATTTCTTCTCCAATTTATAATCATAGCCGAGCTGAGCCCCTAATAACCTGACACTTCATTGAGTTCATCTTCATCCTGTCCAGATCACCCTGCAGCTGTTAACAAACTTCTACCATCTTGATTCTATTATATAACCTTAAGCTATCTGCAAAAAACCTAACTTCTGACAGTAAACCTTCAACTTTATCACAGTGACCTTTGTCAGCATTATTTCAATTTGATTACGAAGGCTTCCGCGGTCACTGTATGTCCCGTATACAAGGCCCCTAGGAAATAATCCAGCATCCTGACCAGCGTTAAAGACAAGAGAGAACATTTGCAAACACCAGGAGTATATGAAATTCCTTGTAGCTGCGGTAAGGTATACATTGGGGAAAGAGGACGCACTTTTAAGGAGAGGCTCAGTGAACACATTTGGCATTTAAAAAATAATGACGCAATCAAGTCCGCTGTAGTTCTACATTCTGCCGATAGTGGCCATTCAATTTTATTCCATAAGACCAGCGTTATAGCCACTCAAAGCAGATGGTGGCCTAGGCGTATAAGAGAAGCGTTAGAAATACAAAAAACGGCCAAATAACATTAATACCGACAATGGTTTGCAACTTGCCCATATTTGGTCATACCTGCTAACGAAAACCCAAGACGAACGGCCCCATCCTACCGCCTACAATGGGCGCGGTGACGTCACCGCGGCGGTTTAGCGCTCGCTTCCTGCTACTATCTATGGCGATTACCGAAGGCCGCCGGTTCGAATCCGGCCGCGGGCATGGATGTTTAAGTGTTGTGTGTCTGTGTGAATGTCATGTCCGTCCTGTGGCGTCCATACATTCGAGAAATGCTATTTATATACTGGATGACGACTTATACACTGAAAGGTATAACAATTAGATTGAGCTGGCTGTATGGCCTCCGTTGCCAAATGCCATTAAAAAAAAAAAAAAAAAAAATCTATGGCGATAGCGGCAACTCACAAGCAGTCCTCTGATGAAAGCCACAGTAAGATGGCAGAAACGTTAGGTTTTAATAAACCAACGCGGCTCCACCCGGACAACAAAGAATATATATTGTTTCAATTTATCTGTAACAGTAATCAGTGTATGTTTATAATAAAACTCAGAAGCAACCATGCACGAATTTTGTGACTTCTCATCGAAACTGTTGGTTGAAATTCGTGATCTTTCAATTAAAACTGCGTATTTTCCCTGCGCCGACATACGTGTAGATACTGGCGAGGGTAGAAGGATAAACTTATGTCAAGTGACGGGCAGAAATTTTGGAAGCGTGTTGAGCAACGCCCAGTGACTGCGTGCACTGCAAATGGGTGAGGCGGCGAACTCACTACTGCATCGGCATCCGAAGAGGAGAAACTCCAATAACGAACGGGATCCGTTCAAACGTAAATGGGATTTCAGAAGTTCGCAGCCGGCAAAAAAAAAAAGAAAGGAAAAAAAAGTGGTGGAGAAGGGTGGGGGGGGGGGGGGGAGGGTCGTCTGTGGAGCTGGCACTGCCGCACCGCACCCACCCTTCCGAAAAATAGTTGCCCGCTTTGTCAGGGGTGTGGGTTTTGTTTTTGTAACTGCTTTGTATCTTCAGAGGCACCGGAGCAATTTGGTTTAATGAGAGTATTTCATCTCTACGCCGTCCGCGGAAGACTGCAGAAGAAAACTTCACTCGGAAAGGAGCTTTTGTCGAAAAACAACTCAATTTATTCTATGGCCATCCGTTTTTATTTTTCTCATCACTACAGTACTCCCACATTGGCATCCGACGAAATGGGATACCGAACATTAGCGTTAATGGAAAGACGTATTACGGCCTCTTCTCTCTTTATCTTTGCCTTTAATGGTGCGAGTTATTCCAAGTGTATCGGAATGGCAGCTGAAATAACAGGGACCGCAAGTTTAGCATTTCGTTTGCGAAAGCAGTTGCCTTCTTGGATTTCTCTCTCTTGTTATTATCTTTCTGCAAATTGACAAATATCCCAGTATCAAAGCTGTTAGTTTTGCCGATCTTCGTGTGAATTAGTTTGAATTATGAGAATTATTCAAATGTGACTTACAATTAATTATTTACTGTTTACTGAAGAACTATCATAAAGTTCCTACTTTTAAGGGCCCCGGCTATCTGGTTCAGGGAGCACACGGATTTTTACACAGCCAATTGTTTTGGACGTTCACAGTTCGGCTTATTTTCGATACGTTTACGACTCTGTTAGAAAGTTTTACACAGTTTGTAAAGGCTTGTACGTGACGAAATGTCTTTGTTAAATTATCTTTAAGTATTTTTCATAAATGTAATGGTTTTAAATTATATTTTCAAACAATTTTGATGAATTATGTCCTTTTCAAAACTCTCTTTTGCTTTTCTACAAATTTCATAAAGCACCACTATCAACTATCAGTTTTTTTTTTTTTAACTATGTAATAAATAAGTCACCTGTTTGTTACTTCTTGTGGATACTTTCCTTTTCTAGTGCATACCCCCTTCCTGTTGTACTGTCGATTACGTAGGTTATTAGAGCCATATATTAAGCAGCACTTTTTCCTTTTTTGACCAATACTTGCTACCTTGGGCTGAAAAAATAAACTCGATCCAAAATTTAATACATTATTAAGTTGTATACTTACCATTCCATAAATAGAGATAATATATGTTACTAGGTATAGACACTACACTGGAAAGAAATGTGCTAAAACAAACAGTTTTACAAAAATATTTGGTTTGGAAAGCTTAATATTTCGGTGATGACTAGGACTGGCATGTATTCTCCCTTCTTTTTTAAAAAAATATTCCAAAAATGGATAAAGTAATGGCTTCATCAACTGGAAGCAACAAAATGTTTATACCTTATCAGGTGGATGACTTATGAAATGCTAACTTTGCTTCTGGCAAAAATAACCCAAGTGGTTCTTATTTGGGACCCAAAACTAAATATGAAATTGAGAGCCAATTAAACATATATTGATATGACTAAATCAATAAAAGTGAAATTTTGTGCAGATTTCAATTATATAGAACCAAAATCCGACAGTAAAGATACTAATTGTTCATGTTTTAAATATTCTCTAAATATTACGTGTTCATCTCTCTTTGTCCTACATTTATTTAAAAACAATTTGATGCATTAACTGTCAAACCACATGCTGGAGCTGACGATTACCAACTTCTTTTTCTTCTGCTGTCTTTTTTGTTGTCATAATTCATCGAGAAAACTATTTCGTTTCTTTTTTTAAAAGATTGCTTCCGTAACAGAAACCTAAGGAAAAAACATAGCAAGCAGAACCATAGAAGGAAGATGTGGCTAAGAAACGGAAACTGATAGGCTATGTGTCCATGATAGATGCAACTATCTAGAGAAAGTAGCAACTGAGATCTGCGCAAAAAGCAGACAACACGAGAGACGATTCCCATGTATAGTCGGACATTTTGGAATAATATAGCACAAGACAGACGTTTATGAAAACAGGTTTTGGATGCTTGTGCCACAAAACGTGTTAAGTGGACAAAGAAGAAGGAATGCGAAGAAAACGTGTACGAGGGTCGCCTTTTAAGTTTTTACAAAAATTATGATAGCAAAAAAAAAAAAAAAAAAAAAAAAAAAAAAAAAAAAAAATTGGTACAAACAGTTTTATTGTTTCTTTGTTTCTCAAAATATTCGCATTTAAGATTTATACACTTTTGTATGCGTTCGAACCAATTCTTGAAACATTGTTTCCACTCCGATTTTGGAAACTCAAACACATGGTTTTGGAAGGATTCAACAGCTTCTTGAGGTGATGAAAACCGCCATCCATGCATTCTGGAACAAAAAGAAGTCATTAGGTGATAAATGAGGTGGATACGGGCCATGAGGCATCAATGTTTTTCTCCGTCAAATAATTAAGTGTTTCATATGCCGTGTGTCATGATTAAAAATGATTTGACGTTTTGGGTTGTTTCTCCTGATTGCATCGATGACTTCTGGCAAACGAATTGTTGTGTACCATTCAGCATTAACTGTTCTTTGATCCTCTAAAGCAATGGTCGCAATATATCCAGTATAACTATTTTCCTGAAAGTGCTTCGCGAACGAACCACCTTTGTTGGATTTGGTTCATCTGGGAACACCGAAACAGTTGAGTGTTGTTTTGTTTCTGGCTCGTTTTGTCTCCTGTTACAATGTTGTAAACGGATTTTGCATTTCCTTGGTCGAATTTTTTTTTAGCATTCCTTACACCAATTGATACGAACCTGTTTTTAGCTTCAGTCAAACTATGCGGAATCTATCGGAAACAGATCTTTTGCTCAGCTAAATGTTCATGCAAAATCGAATGTACAGCAGTCTTCGATATACCTAAGAGTGTAACAGTAAGTCACATGCCGGTCCTTTTCAGTCAGATGGAGCACAGCATCGATGTACGCTTTTTTTTTCTTTTCATTTTTTTTTAACAACAGCCAATTTTGGTCGACCTTCACGAAAGTCATTGGTGACGGAGGCACGATCACGAGAAAATTCTTCAAACCAATTGTAAACAGTCCTCTCTGTTGGTACTTGATTATTAAAAGGGGAACGAAGTGATTCGAGGCGTTGTTGTTGAGTTAGGCCTTTATTAAAATCGTAAATAGTCATCCAGCGAAAACTTTCACATGAAATTTACATTTGTTACAGCACTTTAAAAACGCTTGCTGTAAATAAAGTACACAGCCGATTTCTTAGCAACCACTGTTTTAACAATAACGAAAGACAAAGTTTACAACAATATAAATTTCGCATCTCAATAGTGCCATCCAGTTATCGTTTGTAAAAACTTAAAAGGTTTACCCTCATCAATTACTTGATTTAACAGTGTGGAGTGAAATTGCTAAAGTAGAGCAACGTGATCGCCAATAACGGTTTCGACTGCTTGGTGTTGAACTCAGAAAATCAAACCATCGTATCGCACAGTTGGCCGGGAATTCCAGAAGGATTATGCGACCTCCAAGATACAAAGCTTGCGATTCGTCACTCAATGTAACTTTTATCGTAACTACCTAACATAACACGGTAATCCTATCGGGTACTGGGGACCTACAACTTAACGTGGAATCGGAATCACGGAAGTATTTTGGCGCACTTCACATTACACAGCAAGCTGTGTCAGATGTGATGGTACGGATAGGGAGCTTTGAAAATGCCAGTCGAGACCTGGATTCGAACTGTGGACCTTACGATCAGAGCCAGACTGCTTAACCTACACCAGACCGCTCTTTGTTGAACAGTTCATCTTGTGTTCGATCATATTTTTTTTTTCTCTGAAGTGTTATTTTGTATGATTACGAAGATGATTTAGGGAAAAGTCAAGGTAATAAGCTTCATTTAACACGTTGTATTCTGCTGAGTCATAATTTATCATCCCACTGCAAGTCATAATGTGATTAAATAACAGTACGTATAATCTAATAAACTATCACGACCGCAATATTCTATTCTAAAGCCTGTGTTGGGGGCTGAGGAAAAAAAAAATGTGGTGCATTAGTTTCTGGGTAACCCTCGTATTTACATGTTGTAGTGTTCTTGAAAATTATATACATGAGTGTGACTTTGAACGTTTTGATGTTTATAGTTCCTGTTGTGAAAAAGCTCTATTATGAAAAAAACAACATATTTTCTCGCTCGGTCCACGTGTGTGTCTCTTTCCGATGTCCAGTCGATTGTCGTGTTCAAGTTTGTAAAGATTTATTTGCACCGGTGCTGAATATTTAAGGACGTGTTCGGTCGCAGAAGAAACGCCTTGGGGTTTGAACAGGTGCTCCGGTGCTATTAATTTCAATCGGCGCACTTTTCAGGCGAGCCAGCCAAGATAAATCTTGGTGTTTTGAGTTCACTAGCTCAAAAGTAAACTTCACCGTAAGCAAAGTTCTGTAAAGTTAAAGAGTGACTCTGGCGTAATTTACGTCTGCAGTTAAATATACTGCCGTCTTCAGTATAATTCGCCACGAAGTTTCTCTTCTTTTTTGGTTCGAAATCAGGTCGAGAAAAGCAACAAAAAATATCATTTTCTTTCAGTTTTTGCCAACAAAAATGTAATCTCACACGAAATCTATTTCCTTAGAAGCATAAATACGGAAGTTCTGCTATATCAGTCTTGAGTGTAATATGAAAGCCTCCAATATGTAGCAACTAATTTATTGTAATCTACAAAAAAATTTACTATCATTTATCGATTTTCTTTTCCTCTCAAGGAAGTAACAAGTACCCATTCTATTGTGCGCGATGTGATTCAGCCAGTGCATGAAACCTATGAAACCGAATCACTTGTAATTCGGATCAACCCATTCAGATTAATCACCCCTTTCGTGTAATTAACATAACGTGGAACAATCCTGTTGCGGGATTAAAGAGAAATTAATAACTTTGGTGTTCGCCATGATCCAAAGTTGTTGCATAAATGTTTATGAATTAAACTCCGTCTATTAACAACTGTTTTTTATTCTTCCACCATGCGCGTTTCGCCCTATTGGAACGGGGCATCATCAGTGCTGGGAAAATGGTGGTGGCTATAACATATCAGTCCAGAACAGCGCTCTCTGCATTTTTCTGGACTTGTGTTTTTTTTCTAAAATTTAATATTTCCCTCTGTTATCTTTCATACACTATGCTTTCTGCAATCGTTTTGAATAAGCAAATAGAATAAAACAAATAGCAGAAAGTGAAGTGTGTGAAAGATTGCAGAGAGAAATGTTAAACTTTAGAAAGTAACACCAGTTCAGAAAAATGCAGAAAGTGCTATTCTGGACCGATATGTTATAGCCACCACAATTTTCCCACCACTGATGATGCCCCATTTCAAAAGGGTGAAAAGCGGCTGGCGAAAGAAACATTAATAAAACACAGTTGTTAATAGACGGCGTTTAATTCATAAACAAAGAGAAATCAGATGTAAGACCTTCGAAATCCAAAGAAACATAGGAAAATACATCGCCGAATCCTGTTAGATAAATATAACGTTTCAATTACGTGTTTGGCAGTCACCTTCAACAGCGCATGTGTAAATAAATAAAAATGTAAATTTTTGTTTGTTCAAAATCTTAAATTCCCTAAAGTTCTACACCGATTACTTTGAAATTTTGACACAATGCTGCATTCGAATTCTCGCGTGATTTTATATGCGTCTGCTAGTTATTTCGTTCGTATTTTTTTATTTTCATTATTTTCGTTTCTTTAAATTTTTTTCCAGTGATTTGGAGTGTGCGTTTTCTTATTTTCATTTACATTTGATTTTTTTTTAATATATTTTTCATTTCTTTGATTTGTTCCAGTTATTATGCTCGTTATGTAACGAGAAGCAATATCAAAGCTTTCTCTGTGGAGGAGTGTTAATGCTACTCTGAATTTATTGTAAGTTATTCCAAACACAGGTGCGTAAAATGAACACGTTGTTCCAACGCGTTTGAGAGTGTGTAACATGATATATATAAAACACTGTGACGTAAGCAAAAAATTTTATGTTACGTGTAAATGAACATGAGTACAGGAAACGTTTGCGAACATTGGGAAACCTTTATTTTTTTCTTCGTAGCGATCACACTTGTCTTTAGTTTGCCTTTACATACTGTACCTTCTAAAATGAGTCCAAAAATTCAAGAATATATGAATTTGTATACAGATACTCCGCAAATTATTAAAAATCTGTTATGCTAGGATTCAACGTCTGTCTTTGTTAATAATAATTGGATTTTTCGGGAATGGCACGTTATTTACAAGTACAGAAATAAGCACACACATCGTATCTCCGACAAAGGCTGCGGCATGTCAGCCGAAAGCTTAGAAATACATATAAATAACGAGACTTTCCCTGAAAATCCAGGTATTGTTATTAAAGATGTTACATCGGGTGTACCTCAAGGAAGTGTAATAGGACCACTTCTTTTCTTAATTTTTATAAACGATCTCGGAGACAAAGTGAAAAGCCTTTTTAGACTGTTTGCTGATGATGCGGTTATTTATAGGGAAGTAAAAACTTTGGCCGATTGCTTAGAAATTCAGCGCGATCTGGATGTTATTTTGGCTTGGTGCGCTGAGTGGCAACTTACTCTAAACTGTAAAAAGTGCAAGACAATGAGCATAACTAACAAAAAGAATCCGATTGTTCAGAAATACGAGTTAAACAATACAGTTATTGATATGGTCGATTCTATTAAATATTTGGGAGTAACAGTACAAAGGAACATGAAATGGGACATACACATTAATTCTTTAGTAGGTAGAGCAAATTCTAGGCTGCGATTCATAGGTAGAATCTTGAAAAATTGTAATGAACAAACAAAGGAGATAGCGTACAAATCTCTTGTGCGTCCACATTTGGATTATTGTTGTGCCATTTGGGACCCGTTTCGTAAGGGATTGATCGAAAGTATAGAGAAAGTACAGAGAAGAGCCGCTAGATTCGTGACCGCTTGCTACAGTCCTTATGAAAGCGTCTCAGAACTGATTAGTAGATTAGGTTGGGAGTCTCTGGTAGATAGACGACACACGTTTCGTTTAAACTTATTGGAAAACATGCGTACTCCAACTTTCACTCATGAGTGTAGTGAAATACTTCTTCCACCAACCTATTTGAGTCGGAAGGACAGGAAAGATAAAATTAGAGAAATAAGGTGCCGGACTGATTCTTATATGAATTCTTTTTTCCCTCGTACCATTAGGGATTGGAATGCACAGCAAAGAGATTAGCTTTGGTGCTGAGCACCCTCTGCCACCCACAATTTTGTGAATTGCAGAGTATATATGTAGATGTAAAAATGTGTTTTGTTTAACACGAAAATTCGTTAACTTCTATTTATGAGTTGAAGGTGGTTTTCTCCACATGCCAATGAGATTTAGTTTTCCAGAGTTGGTGGCCTGTTCGTCTTGTCAAATCACAACGTTTCGATGACATGCTGTGTACAATTCTTCAGATTTAACCTGTAAACATTACGAAAAAAAAAAAAAAAAAAAAAAAACAGGCGTTGGCGTTACACAAGCGTATGCGCATCGGTGACAAGCAATGTGTTTCAGGTAATTTTGAGCAGCGTGCGCAGTCAACCTGATAAAGGCAACAGAGAACGTAGTCAAAACTTTTGGTTTTTACAATACTATCGTCTGCAGGACTACGTATTTTCTTTAAAGCCTCATACTAATGCACCACCTTAAATCGCCGATTTTCTCATCTCTAGGTGTTGTTGGCCTCTTCAGTATTGCCACACACTTTTTCTTTTCGCTTTTTAATCTCGCCCGTGGCACCAGCTGCCACCCTGCCTCCCTTATCACCAACTTGGCTCGTTACTATTATGATTATCAGCTGTTGGGGAGCCGAGTCCATATTTCACGTCGACTGCAGAGCCATCTGTGGGCGCCAAGCCTGCTAACGCCTTCTTTTGTTCGAGACAGTCGGCGGAGACAAAAGGAGTTGTGGAGGGGGGTGGGATTCACGGCCCAGTGCTCACAGACAATGAGTTATTTAGTTTTTATCAGGGCTTCGTGATTCCGTCTGGCTAGCTTTAAAGAACATAGTATTTACGTTTTATTACGAAGCAATTACGCGTACAATTTAGTCGGCAATGTCGGAGTGGGATTTAACACCCTTCCATCAACCCCCGCTTCATTTTTTTTTAACTATTAGGTTTCTTGCGAGTGAGATTATAATAGCATTGTTAACTGACAGAAATTTTATTACTTTTCACGCTGGATTAGAAGTCAATTTTCTGAACGCTAAAGAGGAAAGTTTAATGTTTTGTGTCAAGCAGGAAAAAAAAAAAAAAAAAGAAAATTCGTAAAAACTCTTAGATACCAACCTCAGTGGGCCCAAACTCAATTTAAAATTCGCTGTTCATAGTAATTGCGAATGCTTGAACTGTTACTTGTCGTAGCCACTGCGATTTAAATAACTGTTAATGGTAGTAATAAATCTGTTATCATAATTGCACACGTAGTAAATTAACGCAAGCAACAATGTAGGTTAGAAAGCACACGTTAATTTCATTTTCGAAAACCGTTAAATTGGTGTGGAAAGCAATTAGTATCATATCCTCACTTTTTTTCACGAAAAAATTGTGCATAAATTAAGGTAGTTGTGATTGAACGGTCTATTTACTAAATTTGTATGACTCTGCAAATTCTCAGGGTTTAATATTCAAAGCTGAATATTATTTTGCCTTGGGTACACGAAAAAACAGGAACGTGATATTTTCATCTTGAAACCAGTTACCTGAATGTAAGTATGTGGTAGTATCGAGTACTGTTGACAGATCAGTACAAAATAGTGGTGCCTCAATTATTCTTAATGACTCGATTACCGATTCTAAATTGTACTTAATTCTTGTGCTTACCTTGGAAGTTACTTTGAATTAACTTATAGTGGCAGTTAATCAGTTAATTCTATGATTTTCGTGGCTGGTCACACAAGACACACCAATCGTTTGCAGAGAGCGTGACAATGAAGTGATATTTCATGTTCAGAGTGTGGTGCGAAACAGCGCTGTGGAATAAACTTTACGTGGCTTATCTGAAATGTTTTTGCAGCGAGTTTTCAATATCGAAAGCGGCGCCAATGTGATATGGAAATTTTGTAAGCAAAAAAACAATCATTCCAGGGTAGTATAGAAAGAAAGGTGACAGAACTGCAGCAAACGAAAAAAAGTAACACTTCGTAGTATTTTTACCCGGCATGTATAGTTAGCTCTACTTCATCAGTTAATCAGCAACGATGGTAGCGATGAGGAGAATGTTTTTTAGTAACCTCAAGAATAATAGGATCCCTGGCTGTACCTGAGAAAGAGGTTTTCCCAATAGTTGATCATTTGCAAGAACGCTTAGTGTCACCATTGGGGTGAGAACATTTATAGGTCGTGTTCATTATAACGCAATAATTTTAATGGAAGCCTGGTAAGAGAAAATAGAATAAATAGTCTTCTGGAATTAAAAGGGAAAACATTATGTTCCACATGAGGGCGGGATAACAGGGCAAACGTCACGTCAGGGTATCAGGGTATCAGGGTATGTGAAGGAAAGGGGAAGGGGAATCAAATGAGGCCAAAATAGAGCCAATTAGTTTATGGAGGTTCCTTTTTTTTTTTTTTTTTTTTTTTTTTAAAAAACTGGTCCCTCAAGCAAAATCAAGACAAGTCCTTTAATTGTTTAGAGACAAAAAGTTGTGAAATCTTGCCCTGCGCGAAGTCTGCTCTTTACGGTATGAATTCACTTCACTGCAGAATGATTTCTCTGTGTGTTATAGATAGTGGATTTAAAATTTAAAAAAATCTGGCGAGTTGGCCATTATGCATGCCAGATTTTAGTAAAATTATAAAGATACTTTAAATGTGTTGCAATATCAATGTTAAAAATACAAAAAGACTAAGATTTCCCTCACTCTTCTTTCAGGTTTGTCAAGTCCTAGAATAAATAATATATAGGGCTACTATGCCTATCATTTCAGTTAAAATTACACATGCATAATTGCCAAATCGGCAGATTTTGTAATTTTTAATTTTAAATCCATCTATAACACCTAGAGAAATCGTTCTGTTTTAGAAAGTGAAGTGAATTCAAACCGTAAAGAGTAGACCTGGCTCAGAACGAGGTTTCACTACTTTTTGTTACTAAACAATTGCGAGATTTGGCCTATTTGTACAAGAACTTTTTTTTTTTTTTTGTGTTATTTACTCGATTCCCGATTCGTGAAGAAATACTTCTAGTGTAACGTTGAGAATCATAAATATAATAAATATGCTTAATATAACATGAATAAATGGTGAGGATGGTCAGAAGAACTATTAACTTTAGACATACGAGTGAAGTTACATTGGTATTTTGAAGTGCAGTATATTTTATTTTCTGAGAAGGACAGCGGTTGTCATTCTTATAAACCCTAATTAAACCTGCATTTTTTCAAATATTTACTATCATTCAACTTCAGGATTACCTGAATAATACCAGATTGTGTGTCCTAAGCCATTGCGAAAGTGAGTGCAAGAACGATACTTCATTCCCTCGATCCTTTTTGTTTTGTTTTGATTCGGGCCTTATGAGACGTCGAGGTCGAACTGGAGTTCGAGTTCAAAATCGACGTCGTAGTCAGAGTGAGTACGAGTTCGAGGATGACGTCGTAATCCAGAGCCAGTGCGAGTTAGAGCTCGACGACGACGTCGAGTTCGAGCTCTAAATCGACGTCGAGCCACAATTCAAGATTACCATCGCGATCAAGTGCGATTACAGGTTCGATGTTGAGTTCGAGTTCAAGGCTGAGTTAGAGGCCGTGGTTGAGATCGAGTTTGAATTCAAGGCTGAGGTCATCAGACGCTAGAGAGGATGGGGGCAAGGGACGGGAAGGAATTCGGCCATATCTTTTTGAAGGAACCATTCCGGAATTCGCCAGAACTCATTTCTGGGATCTATTGAACCTGCGTCCGCCCTAATGCCACACTCGAATGCTTCCGCTCACCCTCCGGGATCAGCCACACTTTCGCACTGGAATCTGAATTCCCTTTTTGGTGAAACACATTGTCATCCTTCTTGCACTTTTTGGTAAAATCCATCAGTGAGTGACAGTGATTATTTCTGAGTTTTGTTCGTGTTAGTCTAGTTGTGGTTTTGCAGCTCATGAACGCCAGGAGAAGAATAAAAACAATAAATGGTAATTAATTCCGAAATGGTTTTCTGAAGGAACCATTTCTCATTCGCCTGGAATTAATATTATTTTTATTACTCTGCGATTCAGTAAAAGTGCATGGCGGAAGGTAAATTTTGAGAACCCTGAGAAACTTTTATATGGATGGCCTGATCGTGGATCGAATTCCTGTCATTAAACATGACCCACAACCATCTGACAGATACATGAGTAAAATTTGTAAATAATTATAAATTTTTGCTCACATGACGATTTTCAAATATAAGGGGATATATTGACGGTGAAAGTAAGACTTAAGTATGTAATGGAATGAGGTAAATGGGTCATTCCGTACATTTTTATATTCAACATATGAAAAGAATAATCAGAGGGACTTGTCAGCATTTACTGGGCCTCCCAAATAGCAATTCAGCTGGTAGTCTCGCCAGGGAGTCGCGACAGGTAGGCGGGGGCATACAATGGAGAGACAGCTACCCTACCTAACGGAACTGGTCAGGCATATAATAGCTTAGCTCGGGGAAAATGCCCCACCAAGGTGAACGCACGTTCGGCGACCTCTTGTCCTTAACCGGACGTTACTGAAGGTCAAAATGTCCCAAACTGCTCCGACTGATTCCGAGAGTGCGCTCGTGTCCCAAAGTCGGGCCGACCAATCGTTTTTATATAGAGGGGGTGGAACCAATGAATAGCGAATAATTCTCCGCATTTTGTAATTCCTGTGAATTTATCTCTATATTAAAAATTGCGCCCTAGGAAGGAGGCGCGGCTACCACAAGCGACGGAAAGGATCGTTTACTGCGGACGCGGAAGAACTCAGTTCAGTCTTCAGAGAGGAAGGAGTGAATATTCCGAGGTTGGAGATTGTCCTGCCTTGGCATCGAATCCGAGGGTTCGAAACAAGCGTACTCTGGAAGTGAGGTTGCTTGGCAATCATTCAGTAAATTGATATAGCTAATGTGCTATAACATTTTCGCCGTCGACGGACGCCTATCGCCATCACGGTAGTAATCCTACGAACAGTGCAGTGTGGTACTTACATGCAGTCATTCGGTACAATCCTGTAACGACCTTTCAAAGTAAACTTGGAACGATTAGGAGTTCTCGCCTCCAGCAAATAATGAGCTAGTTGGGACAGAGCTTTCCTATAACAACACTTGGTGGATAATATAAATTATCCTGGCGCCCGGCATTTGAAATCTAATGTAGTTTCATGTTAGTATTATATTTGATTTTTGGTTGCCGATTGTTATGAAGGGAACTTCCTATTAAAACCAAGTGTAAAGCTTTCTTGTTCGTTCATTAATGTTGGGAATTTGTTTCATGATCAGTTAGTAATGTGGTAGTGCTTAAATTTTGTTGTTTGTTTATCAATGTGCTGGTAATTGTAAGGCGAGGCTTTGCAGGATATCTTTTTTTTATGATTGAATGTGTTAATGTCAAAAATAAATAAGCCTCACCTGTACGCCAGTATGAGTACCAAATAAACTAGCATCCTAGGTTTTTTCTTTGAATGAAAAAAAGATAAGTAAGAAAGTTTTCACCCTTTCCTTCCACCCAACAAAATAGCTACTACAAGTAAAATGAAGACACGTACACTTCAGCTCCTTCTTTATTGAAACATAAATAACAAATGCCTGTTTTAATGCCAGCGATGCCTCTGGCGAAAAGCAGTAATGAAGCTCCGTCGATCGTACTCGTCCACAATTCTCTCCGTTCTGCGCAGCAGTTTGTGTATGCATGGCCCGTTTAATATGACGATGTCTGCCTCGATTCTTGGTGTGCGGAATTGTATATAGCATTATGATGCGCTTTCTGTTACCAGGCTATACTGGCCTACTAACGGTAATCACACATCTCAGATATTATTACTGTTGCCAATGCGTGGAGGATGGACAACTACTTTGAATTTAAATATGAAGCCACTAACCTAGCTGTGCTAGTTGACAGACCCCGAAACATTAGCATTTATCGCTTACCTGAGACATGGCAGCTTAGAGAGTAAAATCCACGTCCCCATGGTCCATCGTGAATATAGCAGTTGGTGCTATTGTGTGACGTAGTGAATATACCTCTCTCACTAGTTATTTCAAGCATCTATTATAGAGATTTAGTTGTAAATTTTGCTGTATTGCTTCAAATTTCCAAGTAATTAAGAAGATGCAAGTTGGTTACAATAAAAAATACCATATGCCCAACTAGGGGGCTGTAAAAATCTCTTCACTTAAAAACCCCTTGCAGTGGGCACCTTTTCGTAATAACCTCCTTTTCTTACTTAAATTTACTATGTTTAAATTTTTTAATAACCGTGAAATCAATTGCTTTGAATATTAAATCTCCCAACAACAAAAGGATATTATGGGTTGAAAATCTTTTACCTGTAAATATGAATTAAGCCCTCATGAGTAAAAGAAACGATTTTAGCAACATTTACTAATACCAATATCATTTATCACTTTAATTTTATCAGTCATGAAAGCAATAGCTGAGGGCTTTTAATTGCCAATCCGCATTTTTATGTTTGCCAAAGTTAGCTGACAACAATATCGTATTAGCGATAATTTGCATATATCAAAAGAAACATGGAATTATATCAACATTTCAAACACATTAAAATATCTAAAATCATAAACTGTAGTATGCACGAAGTTACAGTGTTTGAAATCCGTCTAGCTAAATAACAGAAATTTATCAAGCATTATAACTTGGTTTTACATTGGACAATGGGTTTTTAATTAGATTTTATAGATTGTATGGGCTCTTAAGCGTTCACAAATCCATTTATTGCTAGAAAGTAATAACAAAAGAGACTTCTTAGGGAACTCATGCAACAATTTGTGAATTTTTCATTTTTATATTGTTTACTTGGCTTTGATGAGGACAGTAACCACCGTAGCGCAATTGTTACTTTCACCTTAAGTTGTTTTTCTCTTATTTATGCTACCAGTTTCACTGTTATTCTGAGTTCAGTATGCCTTCACTGTAGGGCTCTACAAACATTCTCTCACCCGACAGTGGTAGCGGGGGGCTAGCGAGCTGGCTTCGCATTGTAACAATCACCGGTTCGAGTCCAGCCTAGGGCAGGGGTGGTTTTAATATAGAGTTGTGTCTTTCCTGTGCTTTCATTTAAATCGTATCATCAATAACACTAGAAGAGAATAATATGATTTAGGAAAATAATTAAAAAAAGAAACACAGTTGCCGGCTGAGAGGCTATAAGACCAAACGCCGTTTTTTGTGTGTGTGTATATATTACCATCTTCCTGCGGATACATCTACATCTGCATATATACTCTGCAATTCACAAAATTGTGGGTGGCAGAGGGTGCTCAGCACCAAAGCTAATCTCTTTGCTGTGCATTCCAATCCCTAATGGTACGAGGGAAAAAAGAATTCATATAAGAATCAGTACGGCACCTTATTTCTCTAATTTTATCTTTCCTGCCCTTCCGACTCAAATAGATTGGTGGAAGAAGTATTGCACTACACTCAAAAGTGAAAGTGGGAGTACGCATGTTTACCAATAAGTTTAAACGAAACGTGTCGTCTATCTACCAGAGACTCCCAGCCTAGTCTACTAATCAGTTCTGTGACGCTTTCATAAGGACTGTAGCAAGCGGTCACGAATCGAGCGGCTCTTCTCTGTACTTTCTCTATACTTTCGACCAACCCCTTACGAAACGGATCCCAAATGGCACAACAATAGTTCAAATGTGGACGCACAAGAGATTTGTACGCTATCTCCTTTGTTTGTTCATTACAATTGTTCAAGATTCGACCTATGAATAGCAGCCTGGAATTTGCTCTACCTACTAACGAATTAATGTGTATGTCCCATTTCATGTTCCTTTGTACAGTTACTCCCAAATATTTCATAGAATCGACCATATCAATAACTGTATTGTTTAACTCGTATTTCTGAACAATTGGATTCTTTTTGTTAGTTATGCTCATTATCTTGCACTTTTTACAATTTAGAGTAAGTTGCCACTCAGCGCACAAAGCCAAAATAACATCCAGATTGCGCTGAATTTCTAAGCAATCGGCCAAATTTCTTACTTCCCTATAAATAACCGCATCATCAGCAAACAATCTAAAAAGGCTTTTCACTTTGTCTCCGAGATCGTTTATAAAGGCGATTGTTGACACAGACACAAACTAGAGCGGAGGCTTGAATATTCTTCAACACTTAATTTAAGATGCATAACGGCAAACTTATGAGCTGGTCTCCAACTTCTATTCTTTGGTTCTTCGGTTCTCCATTAGCTTTAGTTCGGCAGTGATTTGGCAGGGCGTTGAAGTAATTATTACGAAGTAAACAATTTTAATTAATATCTCTCATATCTCAAGTTCTCTCTACCTCTCGACAAAAAGTACGGAGTTAATGGCAAAGCAAAAGGTGAAAGTACAAATTTAAGTAGACCCTTTAAGAAGAAAATTGCTGGCCATTAATTATTGTTGAACTTTATCTGACATTATGAAATGAGTTAGTTTTCTGTGGACAAAGTGTGTTTTAACATGATGTGACGTTAATGGTGAATGTAATTTACATGCAAAACGAAGTGGCTGTATTAAATGGTGTTCAGAATCTAAATATGAATTCACTGTGCAATATCCCCTTCACCATCTAATATCTTACCGGAAGAAATAGTCGTTGGGCTTATGCTCTTCGGAGCATTTTGATAAACACGGTAATAACTGGAAGAAAGAAGATGTACAGAAGCAAAGAGGAGAACGTCAACAACTTATAAAGAGGCGAGGGTAGTATATTTTAAACTATTTACTAATCTATACGGATACAGGGTTACAGGCAGAAGTGAGCTATGTTCCTTTCAATTTTTTCTGTCTGTGTAAGAAGTTCAATTTTAACATGATTTCTTAAATGTAATTTTATATTATTTATCTGAAGCAACTAGTGACATATTTATGCCGTTTTGCGTGAAAGATTTATAGTGAATTCATTATATTATAATATTTCTGAGTAATTTAAAGTAGAAAAGTTTATACTGTAATGCTTAATTTCAAAGTATTAATTTTAATATATTTCTGTAGCTCTAGGTGACAGAGTGGTCGTAAAGACCGAAGGCCATACGTAGCCATCATCAGTGTTGTGCCCAAAGGCACGGACTGAAAAAAAATTAAATGACTAAGTGACATTATATTTAGGTTTATATAACTATTGCAACCGTGAAATAAGCTTTAACGAACAAATCAAAACAAATTAAAAAAGTAGGTTTTCACTTGGTAGCTTACCATGTTCTCCTCTCTTCTGCCCTTCTATTCTACTCCATGTACTCGTACTTTCCGTTTCGCTTGATGTGATCTATGATCTTGAATCTCCTTCTTCCTCTCAGTTTTCTTCCACAATCTGGTAAACGGAAGGCCATAGAAATAAAAATCTATACGTGAATGTATGTTTATTTGTTTGTTTGTTCTTCATAGAAATCCACAGTTTTCATCCGATCTCGATGAAACTTTGCACACTTATCCTTTGAAACAAAGAGGAAAATACTGTCTACATTTGGTTGAAAAATTATCTGTATAAATGATACAGGTTGTCTTATAATTTTGAAAAATTACTGAACGGCGATAGACAGACCCGTTGATGTCTAGGTCTCTGTACTGCCATTCGATACACCGGTCAGGTAGCTCAGTGGTTAAAGCGCTTGGTTAATGATGTTGGATCGTGGTCTCCGGTTTCAAATCTCCGTGGATGGAAAGATTTTTAAAAATTGCGTTTGATCGTAAGAGTCACGCCTGGACCGTCGGTTATTCGGATTGAATGTTAAACTGTAGATATCACAAATTTAGGGGTGCAATGCGAGGCAAATCGTAATAGTATTGCAATGCTGTAGTTGTACACTTTTTTATGTTATATTGATCCCTCAGGGGTGATTCGCAGTCAGTGTGTGTGTGATCTGCAATAATAATACGATAAATGTGGAAGTAAGTCTCTATCATTTTGTTACTTTATGACGACTAAATGCCTATACCGATAGTGTCGGATTTTGACAAGAAAATCTGTAGGGAGGGCACAGGATATTTTTTTTTCGGCATGATTAACAGTTGTAGTCCGAAATTTTAAGAACTTATCGAATGATGACAGAGAGACGGATGTGTATGTTAGTCTATTATGTTACGTCGGTTGCTCAAGGTGTGCTTCTCGCGCATTAAGCTAGTGTATAATTTGTTAATAAATTTCGTTTAGAGAAAAAACGTATTATTTAGTATAGATGTAGATTTTCTCTGTCCTATTGCTTTGTGTCTGCTTCAATGTTTCTGGAACCACTTTATTTTGCCTAATTTTTCACATGCCTTGCGAGCGTAAACTGGCGTAAGTTGTAGCTCTAGCAGAGCACGAGCAGCTAAAGTTATTGGAACACAAGAATGGGATGTTTATGCTGAAAAAAGAAGAAAAGACCAATCTGAAATAAACCTGACCTTAGTTAAACCCCCTCCCCCAACATCCGCTAACCTTCGTTTGATTTTCTGTTTTTAAATATATTGGAAATTGATTGTCTTCAAGAGACAGGTTCGACGGTAGAATGATATAGTGATGGCTTTCCTGTCACATTATGCCGACTCGGTGTTGTGTTGGACCAATCATTTGTTACCAACAACTTTCTATATTCAATTCTGGCAAATAAATTCTTAATTCACTCGTACGAAGTCGCGGGTATCAACTAGTAACTAAATAAATAATTTTCTTATGAAGAAACTTGAAACGCTGCAATGTTTCCAAAAAAAAGTCTAAGCTAAGAACCTGTAAGATATGAAAAGAGAAAGAAAAAACGTTGTAACAATTGCGCGTGTAATGATCACAAACTGAAGACTAATGAAGAAAATAGTTGAAGTAACACAAAAGAAGAAGAAACGTTGTTGTCATGAGTGATGTGATCCCTGGTTGTTATTGGAATTTTATTTGTGCTTGGTCAAAACTCCTGTCGCGATACCGGACTACAATCTCAGGTTTCACGTGCGGACGAGGCTCCTTTGTTATGGGAATACGAGTGTGCCGTCCGCCTTGGTAATGAACGTACTGAGCCACGGGGCGGGCGCGTTATGCAAATACCTTTCGTCCGAGCGGCAGAGGAAAGGACTGTACGAAAAAAAAAAACGGGGACACGATATCGTCTACGTCTCTCGTAATTCGCTTTTATGCCGCGCGTTAAAGGAATCTGTTCCGTAGCCGGGCTATCCTCATCGCATTCATGCGCACGTTTCTTGAGGTCTTAACACTAACAGCGACACGTCGTTAAAAAGGAGAGATTCTCCTGCTTTTAATGAGGTTCGCGTCCGCAACGTTAAAACTGTACTCTCCTGGGAGACGAGCTTCACGTGAGTATCTTCAGTGATTAGAATCATCGTCTTCAGACAGGAACTGAGTTGCCACAAAATGTAACTGGAATTATTTCATACCAACAGGTAACCACGACTTCGTCCGCTTGAATTAGTGTTATAGTATAAGAATTTTTGTTACTGTTTGAAGTACGACCAATAGAAAAATTTCTGCCTTTGGGTTGAAAATATGGTTAACTGCTTCCTTGTCTTTAACTCTTCAAAGGATAGCGCACCTCAAATCCAGGAAACTGGTAAACAAAATTGTAACTCGCGCCGAAATATACCATTAGGAACGTTACTCACTCAGTGGCAATAGACGTCTTTAGCTGATTCTGACGTCATTATAGTCAGAATTTGGCATGGAATGCCACCTTCTTCACTCCAAATCCAATAGGCACCATGGAATATTCGTAGTTATTCTGGTTCAAGCTGGATTTCAACCTCACAACAAACTTCGTTAATGCAGCTCCTTGAAAACGAGCACTTTTGTCAAATTTTGATTGAACTTGATCTAACATTTCTAAGCACCTAATGCTGGTTAGAATCTCTTGATACCATTTACCGTTCGAGAATTGTCTATTATTGTTACTGCTTAGTCTTGCAAGTGTTTAGCTGTTTCATATGTCGACTTAACGCTGAGTATACGAAATTCGGTAGCTGTTTCATCTTAGCGCTATTAGTGGTCTGGTAGCTCAGTGGTAAAAACCACTTGCTTACTAATGTTTCGAGGGTGGTTTCTGGCTCAAATCCCCGTGGAAGCAAAGAAAGCCGGCCTCGGTAGTGTAGGGGCTAGAGTGCTAGCTCCACTTGCCGATGGTCGCCGGTTTGAGTCCGGCCGAGGGCATCGGTGTTTAGTGTAAGTGTTGTGAGTGTGTACATGTGGTGTCCGTCTTGTGGTGTCTAGAGAAACTTGCAAAATAATATACAATGGAAAAAATGAAAACAATGAATTATATGAAATTACATCTGAGCTGGTTGTATGGCCAAAGAGAAGCCAAATGCCACTTTTTTTTTTTAACTGCTTTACGTCTCTCAACAGCGAGGTCTTTAGAGACGGGAAAGGATGGGGGGCAAGGAATGGGAAGGATTTCGGCCATGGCCTTTTTAAGGAAGCATCCCGGCATTTGCCTGGAGTGATTTGGGAAACCATGGAAAACAGAAATCTGGATGCCCGGACGGGGATACGAACCGCCGTCCTCCCGAATGTGATGCCAGAACGCTATCCGTTACACCACCACGCTCGGTCCACTTTTTTTTTTTTTTTTTTTTTTTTTTAATGTTGCCTTCTTTCAAAAGTTTGGAATTCGGCCCGGGTTGAAATTCCGTCGCGAACAGGAATTTTTAAGAGTTGTGTTTGTTCATATGAACTATGTCAGGACGTTCCATGGATCTAAGTCCACGTTAAACTGTAGGTCCAGCCACTTGAGAAGCGGAATGCGCGTCAAATCGAGACTGTCACTTTGTCGTAAGGTTTTACCTTATGGAAGGAAAGTTTCAAACTGTTCACCGTACTGCGTGAACTTTATAGTGATTATCTAATGATGTGGAATTTGTGCAGTAACTAGAGTGAAGATAAGAATGTAATAACGTCTTTACTGCTGTTACATTGAGAATGTTGTAATGATAAGATAGTGTACACCACCCCCGAAACAATTCCGCCCATCTCATTCTATTACAAGTTGGTGACGAGTGAAATAACTAGCTACTGTACAGTTCTATAGCATGTAGTCAGTTTCATGCATATTACAATATTTTTCACCAGTGTATTGTTGGAGTAACCAACGCCCTATCATATAATCTACTCGTAGGTGCTGAAACAGAAACAAATAACAACACAGACAGTTATATTCTTGAAGAAACATAATATGCTCCCTAATAAGTGTTACGTATTGGTTGACCAGTTGTTTAAGAGAATTGTAAACAAATAAATTTTTAATCAGAAGACATATTTACAAAAGTCGTTTAATACAAATAGTTTTTGGCTGTCACGTTATGTTCCTATTGCTGATAACAATTGAAAAAGTTGTTTCGAATAATGGCGTGAGGCTAGCAGTATTGTTCCTTGTAAACTAGTCCATTAGGCAGCACATAGCGTACTTAGGTGAGCAAAGGCAGTACACAAGCTTGCTTGGCGCGCCCACACAGTGTCAGGTATTACACGGACATACCATTAACTGATTAACTACTGACGTATTCATCATGTCTTGGGCAGTTTCCAATCACTGTTGCTTCTGCTTGTGACATGAACCACTCCAGCTTGTCCTAGTGTGTTGCAGTTCATGTTTTGCTCCTTGATACTCTTCTCAATTTCTTTAAGCCATCTGTTTTCGGCATGAGGCCATTTCGTTTCAAGTTCACGTATGAGTGCTTACTTGTTATTCTTTCGTATCCCATTTACTTTGCCAAGCCCGATGGATGAACGCTAAAACCCAGACTTGACACTGGAAAGGAGGCAGGTTCAAGTCTCCATCCATCCAGATTTCGGCTTTCTTTTTGCTTATGGCTTCACTCCTCGTCGACATCGGGTCATTAGAGGCGGGAAAGGATTAGGGAAGCAATGGGAAGGAATTTGGCCATGGCGTTTTTGAAGGAAGCATACAACTAGAGTGATTTGGAGAAGCCAGGGAAATCCCAAATCTGGATGGTAGGATTGGGATTCGAACAGGTATCCTCGAACTGGGGGAAGCAATGGGAAGGAATTTGGCCATGGCGTTTGAAGGAAGCATACAACTGGAGTGATTTGGAGAAGCCAGGGAAATCCCAAATCTGGATGGTAGGATGGGGATTTGAACAGGCGTCCTCCCGAACACGTGTCCAGAGCGTTTCCGCTCACCCACCACCCTCGGTTTTTTCCATGGTTTTCTGAAATCACTTCTGGCGAATGTCGAGAAGATTCTTTCAAGTCAATGTCCTAATTCCTTCGTAAAACTCTAACAAAAAACAAAAAATTATAATAATAATATAAAAAATAAATAAAAAATAATAATTAAAAAAATATGGGCCTAACAATTTAACTGTTGTAACTCTTACTACCTCCTCCGTTTTGCAGCGTTTCTTTACCATTTCACTTACTCTCTTTCCTCACTATTGGTAAAATTCTTCTATCTCATCAAAAATACCCTCCCTCCCTCATTGTTCGCAACCATAGATCCTCCCCACAACCATTTCGATTTGCTATCCAATATTATTGTTATTTATCGGACTCTGAAAAGTACAACTATTTATTTGTTTATATTAATAATGTGATTTCCATTTCTCACCATACAAGTACCACACAGGTAGAGAGTCAGGTAAGCGGCTTCAACGCAAAAATTAAAGTTACCATCCATCAAGTGTGAAGGACTTCCAACTGAGAATAATGTTTAAAATGCATTCGCACCAAACCGCAAAGAGCTGTGATGATTTGTATTCACATGAAGTTTTTGTGACGAAACAACGAATTCTACAAAGAAATAACACAAAACATGTTACTAAAAGTTCTTCGTGGTTTGATGAAGACTGGCAGTAACATTCCACATGAAGCTAATTGTCTTTAACGACCTCAATGGCCTATTTGTTAGATAAATACGTCTTTCTCTAGCATTAAAAGGGTGTAAAAGCCGACCCCGGCAGCGTAGGGGTAGCGTGCTTGCTTCGCGTTGCAGGGGTAGCCGGTTCGAGTCCGGCCGAGGGCATGGGTGGCTTTAATTAAGTGTTGTGTTCGTCTTGTGTCGTCCTTACAAAAGAGAGAAAACAATCACACTTGGATGAAATCTATACACTGTAAATAACGAAAAAACACGTTGAGCTGGCTGAATGGCTAACTTGGCCGAATGCCATAAAAAAAAAGAAAAAAAAGGGTGTAAACATTCCTGTTTGTGTAATGATTAAGATCTTCTCTATGCTCAACGTAACACAATTTTTACCATTCTATTCAAGTTGGAAGCTGACATTTTTTCATAACAGCCCTTGTTGAAATTCACTACCAGTATCTTTTGACGTAAATTTCTCCGACCTCAGGCAAAACAATGTAATGTTTATCGTGTTTAGTACCTATCAAATAAACTCAACAGATGTTAGTAGGCTGTTATTTCACCGTCAAGCAGGGATTAATTAGAAAATCCGAATTTTAAACATACAAATGAATTTAAAATCGATCTATCCGAAAGACTCGTTTAGAAAGCCGCTGTGAAGGGTAAATAAACTGAAGATTTTTCGGCAGAACCGTAGAAGAAATAGTTTATACCGACCATGGAACAATGCAAGGAATAGAATTCTTAACATTCGTATTTGTGTCCCTGCATTAGGCTCATATTTTGGACCGTTGAAAGTTAGAACGAAGCCGATAACCAAAATTTGCGTCTAGCAAATTAAAAAAGGAGGTGGTCACTCATCTTATGGCTGTGTTTGACTAGAACTGACTTCGCTAATCCTAGCATAATTCAGCTTCCAGTAATTGCGTTTGTGCCAGTGAATGTTCGTATAATTCGCTTAACTGGAGCAACTTGTCTTGACGAAAACTTGTAGTCGTTACTGAAGATAAGCTCCGTAGGAAGTCCGTGTATTATATTCACATTTAGTACCTTCAGGTTTCTGGTTTTGAATCACGTCTTGGCTGAAGGCATTAATCTGTCTCTAATTATTTGACGTCGACGAGTCGTAAACTCCCAACTTAGTTTATTTTGTCTGTCTCGCAGAGTGGAGACCTTAAGCTACTCAGAACCAACAGCTGTGTTGCTGCTGTCTGACAGCGCACTACGACACTCTGTCACAGCTCTGAGTTCTAGAGGGAGAGGAGAGAGCAAAGCTTCCACTGCCCGCGTACAGGTTAATATAGCTTTAGGAACAGAGACTGAGAAATACACTAAGCTGTACCAAAATGTAAATTTAGTTTATGCCTTGTATACAATTACTAACTTTTCTTAATTATCTCAGTACTTACCTCAAAACAAGTAATTTCTTATTCTTCAGGCTTTACACCTAAATCTCAAAGATAATTTTTTTAAGCTGTAAGCTGCAAGCTGTAAGATGCAAGTAGCATCCGATACCAATAATTAAGTAAGTTACCCTCTGCAGGAAACGACTTCCGCCTCTACCGAAACCTGATCTGACTGCTGTCCAGTGAATATCAAGAAAGAAACTCCTCTGACGTGGGCAGTGGTATCTTTGGCGGCGAGGATTACAAAGGAAATGCGCTGCTCTAAGTCGTCGAAATCCTCAGTTCCCTTTGGTACTTGTACGAGGTACTGCCATACCATCTAAAAGCACAAAATAACATTTAATTTAAAAGTAAATAAAAGTTGTGTTGTGTAATCAAACCTTGAATATATCAACAGTAGGAACGAAGTTTTTAATAACCCCGCCTTTTATTTTGATGTATTGATTTGTTTAACTTAGAAAAATGATCTGGTACTTATCGTCACATATATAGTTCGTCACTGACGCTTCTCTGCAGAAAGGTACTTTCTTAGCAAATGAAACTATGCGAACAAAAAATTAAATACCTGATGATTTCACAACAGTTTTACCATCACTTCATCGACGCATCAGCCAACACGAAAACAGAAATGAATATCTCCAACTTCTTTAGTACCAAAAATTAGTTTCAAATCATAAAGCAGTATGCACAATCTGGAATGGAATCTTGAACAGTTAGCGGCAATAGTTGATACGTAACAGTCATACAATGTACCAAACAAAACTTGCAGGTCCGTCTTGACGCTTTGAGGTGGGATGGGACTGTGAAAAAGGAGCGGGAAGCAATTCGGCCAGGCCTTTTGAAGGAAACATCCCGGCAGTCGCCTGGAGTGGTTTGGATAAACCATGAAAACTCAAATCTGGATGACCGGACAGGGATTCAAACCAGCGTCCTCCTGAATGCGAGACATCGCTCGGTTTGTGCATACTACGCGTTTTTCACGTTAAGCTTTTGTTAATACTTCAACAAAAAGTGTAATTTTCCAAAATACGTGTTCTACGACCAGCAGGATAACGCGCACACACTCACGACTGTAGATCTTGCTCACTTGCCTCCTTATTTTCAGCTAATTACTCTTGGTATTAGCATTCCGATGCCATCTTAGCGGGAAATCCCTAAATTGAGCAAACCAATGAAGACAATGAAAGTTTTAACGTTGAAATGGTATAAACTGAATAATTACTTACAATCTACTCTCTTTAAACTTAATAAACGGGAAAGTAGAAAAGGAAATGGTCGTAGGAAAAGTAGATGTTGCATATAGAAAGATCAAACAGAATTTTGGAGAAATGGAGAAAAGAGGTATGAACATTAAAGCTGCCGATGGGAAACCTCTTTTAAGCTCAGAAGATAGAGCTAATCGATGGAAGGAATACATTGAGAAACTGTATGATGGGGACGTCTTGAACAATAGTGTATTGGAAAAGGAAGGCGATGTCGACATTGATGACTTAGGAGATCCTGTTTTGAGAACAGAATTTAATAAAGCTCTGAATGACTTGAAAGCAAATAAGGCAGTTGGAATTGATGAGATACCTGCAGAACTTCTTAAATCTCTAGGAGAGGAAGGAATCGAAAGATTATTCAAGCTGATATCAAAAAGTTATGAAACAGGAGAAATTCCAACTGATTTTATTAAAAATATCATCTTCACACTTCCAAAGAAAGCACAAGCCGACAAATGTGAGAATTATCGCACCATTAGTGTAACATCACATGCTTCTAAATTACTGACCAGAATAATATACAGAAGGATGGAAAGGGTAGTATAAGAGATAGCAGGTGAAGATCAGTTTGGGTTTAGGAAAAATCGCGGTACAAGGGAAGCAATTCTGTCTTTAAGATTAATACTTGAAGGGCGGATCAAGAAAAACAAAGATACTTTTATGGCCTTTGTTGATTTAGAAAAAGCTTTTGATAATGTTAGGTGGGACAAGATGTTCAAAATTTTAAAGAAGTCTGGTCTAAAGTATCGACATAGAAGAATACTCTATAAACTATATAAGAATCAAGTGGCTGTAATAAAAGTAGAGAATCACGAGAGACATGCATCGGATAAAAAGGGTGTGAGACAAGGTTGTAGTCTATCCCCGTTAATATTCAACTTGTATGTAGAAGAAGCAATGAAGAAAGGGAGACAAAATCAGTATGCTACGATTTGCTGATGACATTGTCGTGTTAGCAGAGAGGGCTGAGGATATTGAGAAGTTATAGAATGGCATGAACAAAATACTGAAGGACGATTTTGGACTGAATATAAATCAAAGTAAGACAAAAGTGATGAAATGTAGCAGAAATGATTCCAGTAGTAGCAGATTAAATATAAAAATAGGATCCGATGCTATAGGAGAAGTGAGTGAGTTCTGTTACTTGGGAAGCAAAATTACAACCGATGGCCGAAGCAGGAATGATGTTAAAAGCAGAATAGCACTAGCAATAAGAGCCTTCATGAAAAAGAGAAACCTTTTAGTTTCAAATATTGATCTAGGAATTAGAAAGAACTTTTTTAATACTCTATGTGCGGAGCACAGCAATTTACGGTAGTGAAACATGGGCTTTAGGAATACCGGCAAGAAAGAAACTTGAAGAATTTGAAATGTGGTGCTACAGAAGAATGCTAAAAATTAGGTGGACAGACAAAGTACGAAATGAACGAGTTTTGGAAATGATGGATGAGAAAAGAAGTTTATGGAAGAAGCTTACAGGAAGAAGAGACAGGCTTTTAGGTCATATTTTGAGACATGCTGGATTGGTTAATTTGTTATTGGAGGGAACAGTCGAAGGTAAGAACTGTAGAGGGAGACAGAGATTAGAATATATGAAGCAGATATATGAGGACGTGGGTTGTAAGGGTTATGTAGAAACGAAAAGGTTAGCACAGGATAGGAATGGATGGAGGATTGCATCAAACCAGTCTAAAGACTGACGACAGCAAAAAAAAAACAAAAAAAAACTGTTGGCAGGTGTGGTATGATAAATCTTGGAATTACTTGTTATCAGATGACTAGTACAAAATCTTGCTAATAAAATACGATGAATAACGAGGTTGGTGGTTTGCAGTAGGTTGAAAGAAGAAACCGATCCATTTGTACAAATATCTTTCTGATGTCACCCGATGCATGCTGTCCTGAAGATCTGTACTTTGACATAAACACCCGAAGCTATTCGTTCTTGGAAGGCGAATTGTGACAGACCTCACTGGGATTCAACTAGCTAAACAAAACACACGCAGTACGAGGTATCCCTCTGATATGTGGTGCTGTTTTGTAACGGTAACGTGATCAGTTGTTGCGGACACCACCGAAGCTTAGAGACTTGGTTCTGAGCTGTCTCATCCGTTTGCACTTGATAATTAATACTTATGCCCTTTAGTAGTAGAATTAAAAAAAAAAATCCTATCTTAAAATATGATGTGAACAAAGCGGAGACGTTAATCTTAAAAATGATTCCACATTTATTGATTTCGGTAAGGTATCAAGGGAGATAAATGCCTCGTCGCATAAATACACGTTTTAGAAATAATCGTACTTTTGGCATTTAAGGGTTGAATTCCGAAAAATTTCTTTCTTAAAATATGATGTAATCAAAGCGGATAACCTAATCTTTAAAAACGATGGTTGATTTGTCTATTTCAGTCATCTAGCAAGGAAGATGGATGGCTTGTGAGAACGAAAAAGAAAAAAAGGTTTGAGAAAAAAAAGATACTTTTACCGTTTAAGAGTCGCATTCGGAAAAATTCCTTTTTTATAATATGTTCTTGCCAAATCCGATACTTTGATCTTTAAAATGATGCCTCATTTATCGATTTCTGTTAGGTCTCGTAAAAAATGAATCGCTCAACGAAACAAAAAGAAGAAACAATTTTTAGATAAAAATCCCACAATTTTAGAAGAATGATACTCTTGACCTTGAAGGGTCGATTTCATATAAAAAAATTAATTTATAGTGTTACAAAAGCGGATAACCTACCCTTTAAAATAATACCTCGTTTATCGATTTCGGTTAGATATGAGGGAAGATAAAAGGCCGCCGTTAAAAAAATATATCTTTTAGATATAATATGTATGATATCTATAGCCCGTTCAGGAAAAGCTCACGGTCAGTTGCTCTGTTTCCTCTTCGTTGCCCTTACCACTACTTGCGAAGGGGAAATTTAACTCTCGCCTTCATGGATACAGCAGTCAGCTTGGAGAGATAGGAACGGGAGGGGTTGGTGAGGTATGGAGTGGGGCCAGGGGTACATGCCATTGAGCCGCCAGTACGAAATGAACGGGGAATAAGTAAACAGATTCACGACAAATCAGCTCTGTTCAGTCAACCAGCCAATGGTGCTATTTATAATTAACTAGCTGACCCGGCAATGCTTCACTATTGCTGGACTTGAGTAGTCACATAGATTAAATGAAAAAATATTTGCATATAAATTTTAAACTGCTGTTTCATTCATTTTCAGTTGGAAAGGGTGAGAGGGGATGCGCTTTGGAAAACATATGGAGGCAGTATTTTTCTGTTTGTTTTAAAGTATAAGTGTACAAATTTTATCTAAATCGGATAAAAAATGTGGTTTGCCTAAATTATAGGGTAAAAACGTAATGGGGTTGGAAAGGGGGAGAGGGGATGAATATTCGGAAACCATACGTAGGCAGTATTTTTCTGTTTGTTTTAAAGTATAAGTGTACAAATTCCTATCTAAATCGGATGAAAAATGTGGTATTGCCTAAATTATGGGGTGAAAAAATTATGGGGGTGGAAAGGGGGCGAGGGGATTAATATTCGGAAACCGTACGTAGCCAGTATTTTCTGTTTGTTTTAAAGTATAAGTGTACAAATTCCCATCTAAATCGGATAAAAAATGTGATATTGCCTAAATTATAGGGTGAAAAAATTATGGGGGTGGAAAGGGGGCGAGGGGATTAATATTTGGAAACCGTATGTAGGCAGTATTTTTCTGTTTGTTTTAAAGTATAAGTGTACAAATTCCTATCTAAATCGCATAAAAAATGTGGTATTGCCTAAATTATGGGGTGAAAAAATTATGGGGGTGGAAAGGGGGCGAGGCGATTAATATTCGGAAACCGTACGTAGGCAGTATTTTTCTGTTTGTTTTAAAGTATAAGTGTACAAATTCCCATCTAAATCGGATAAAAAATGTGGTATTGCCTAAATTATAGGGTGAAAAAATTATGGGGGTGGAAAGGGGTGAGGAGATTAATATTCGGAAACCGTATGTAGGCAGTATTTTTCTGTTTGTTTTAAAGTATAAGTGTACAAATTCCCATCTAAATTGGATAAAAAATGTGGTATTGCCTTCATTATAGAGTGAAAAAATTATGGGGGTGGAAAGGGGGCGAGGGGATTAATATTCGGAAACCGTATGTAGGCAGTATTTTTCTGTTTGTTTTAAAGTATAAGTGTACAAATTCCTATTTAAATCGGATAAAAAATGTGGTATTGCCTAAATTATAGGGTGAAAAAATTATGGGGGTGGAAAGGGGGCGAGGGGAATAATATTCGGAAACCGTATGTAGGTAGTATTTTTCTGTTTGTTTTAAAGTATAAGTGTACAAATTCCTATCTAAATCGCATAAAAAATGTGGTATTGCCTAAATTATGGGGTGAAAAAATTATGGGGGTGGAAAGGGGGCGAGGCGATTAATATTCGGAAACCGTACGTAGGCAGTATTTTTCTGTTTGTTTTAAAGTATAAGTGTACAAATTCCCATCTAAATCGGATAAAAAATGTGGTATTGCCTAAATTATAGGGTGAAAAAATTATGGGGGTGGAAAGGGGTGAGGGGATTAATATTCGGAAACCGTATGTAGGCAGTATTTTTCTGTTTGTTTTAAAGTATAAGTGTACAAATTCCCATCTAAATCGGATAAAAAATGTGGTATTGCCTAAATTATAGAGTGAAAAAATTATGGGGGTGGAAAGGGGGCGAGGGGATTAATATTCGGAAACCGTATGTAGGCAGTATTTTTCTGTTTGTTTTAAGGTATAAGTGTACAAATTCCTATGTAAATCGGATAAAAAATGTGGTATTCCCTAAATTATGGGGTGAAAAAATTATGGGGGTGGAAAGGGGGCGAGGGGATTAGTATTCGGAAACCGTACGTAGGCAGTATTTTTCTGTTTGTTTTAAAGTATAAGTGTACAAAATCCTATCTAAATCTGATAAAAAATGTGGTTTTGCCTAAATTATGGGGTGTTATGGGGAATAGGGGGTGACTTCTGGAATTTTTTTTTTTCACAGGAACCTTCGCAGACGCACACTCGAAAACTCTCCAAAGTTTCATTGCAATCTGATAAATGGTATAGGAATGCATAGAAGACGAACAAACAAACATTGATTTTTATATATAAGAAAGAATAAGATATCGCACCATTCTGTCTCTCACCTAAATTATTTTGCAGCCTGCTAGGTACTTCTAGTCACTCAAATGAAGTATCTGATATTATGCAATTCAACCGTTTGGAAGTGTTTACTCAAACTTGAGGAAAGAATTAGTGAAAAATATTAGTGCTATTCTTAAACTCATTTAAAGAGACGTTATCGGAGATCTTGGTTAATGTATGATGGATGATACCGTTAAGCACGCGATTATTTATTACCATGAATTTGCTTCGATTTGAAGAAATATCACACATAAATCACAGCATAACTACTTAACAAGCAAGTACCTGCCGCATATGTCTGAACTACGTTACAGGAGAACATTGGTGATCTTAACGTTTATTTATGAATAATTGGCTGCTATCTGAAATTTAAATTGTGGTTAACAATAGATTGGTTTCTTAGTCAGTATGCTTCTTTAATATAGTACGACTTTAGATGTTAGTGAAAGATTTGTATGTGACATTTACAGATGAAAATAGCTGAAACTTCAAATCAAAATTATTGTTATTTTATCGATCCCGGAGTCTTAAATACTGCACTGCAATTAAATCACCCGTTAATCGTCCCAATTTCCGCGTCCGCAAATTTCCCCATCAGCTGCAATGTAACGTTTCGTTTCAAAAATGAGATATGATTAATCGAGAACCCGGTGTTCAGGTAGGTCACAAAAGCGAATATTCCGCTCTGCGGAATGAAAGAGAAACTTTGTACCGGGCGCGACCGCCATGAAATCCCCTTTCCCGCAGGTTTTAAAAGCATAATGCAGTGGCACAACTATTGAGTCCTTTTCAATGCACGGGCCCGATTAAAAAAAGAAAGGAAACGAAAAAAATGAGAGGAAAGGCCGCGGACCAGTCCCGCTAAACAGGGCCATTACATTTTCAATTCAGTCGAAAGGCAGAGCTTCATTTGCGTTTTGCGGTGCGCAAAACGACTCATCTTGTGGCCGGATGGCCGGGAAATTCTGGTAGGTGCGAGTGAACCGAATTAAAAGTTATGCCTCGCCATTAATTACCCACAAAGAGCTAAACGCTATTAGCGAGCTTTATTTTAATTCGTTCCTCTTTATCGGAAAAATTAAGCTCTACCCGCGCCCCGCAGATGTAAACGCAGTAATTGAATGAGAGGGGTTGCGCCGTCCTCGATGGAGTCTAATGTTCACTGGCTCGTTGACGATTTGTTTACAAATTCCTCGTTCCAGGAAGTATATTGTTCCACTCCCGAATTTTACATTTGAAGGTATTTCGAAACACATTACGCTACTTCTTTGTCCTCAGAGTGGTATGGCTGCAAAATTTTTTCTACAAAGTTGTAACACACAATACAAATTAACTTTTTTCCATATAAATACATCTTGATAAGGATAGATACGATAAATTATAAATGCGCTGGGGTGAAAATAATATCCCTTGGTAGGTAAGGACGTTAGTTCCAGTGGGAAAGACTTAAAACGCCAAATAGGAAATTAGACCATTCAAATTCACAACCTCTTCTTGCCCCAATGTCTCCTCCACAGAGAAATCATTTTTTACTTCTGATTGTTCCTGCTAGTTTAGTGCAAACTGCCGTCTACTCACGCTCGAACTCGCTCTGTTATTCCTATGACCGGTCCTCTTTACTCGGGCGAGCTGTGACCGCTGGTGATTCACCAGGTTCGGTGGTTAAACGAAGCCTCGATCGACAAACGAAGGCTCGACGGGCAAACGAAGGCTCGGGGACAAACGAAGGCTTGGGGGGCAAACGAAGGCTTGGTGGACAATCGAAGGCTCGGTGGTTAAACGAAGCCTCGGTGGACAAACGAAGACTCGGCGGGCAAACGAAGATTCGGTGGACAAACGAAGGGTCCGCAGGCAAACGAAGGCTCGGTGGACAATCGAAGACTCGGCGGGCAAACGAAGACTCGGTGGACAAACGAAGACTCGGTGGACAAACGAAGACTCGGTGGACAAACAAAGGGTCCGCAGGCAAACGAAGGCTCGGTGGACAATCGAAGACTCGGCGGCCAAACGAAGCCTCGGTGGACAAACGAAGACTCGGCGGGCAAACGAAGACTCGGTGGACAAACGAAGGGTACGCAGGCAAACGAAGGCTCGGTGGACAATCGAAGACTCGGTGGACAAACGAAGACTCGGTGGACAAACGAAGACTCGGTGGACAAACGAAGACTCGGCGGGCAAACGAAGTCTCGGTGGACAAACGAAGGCTCGGCGGGCAAATGAAGGCTCGGTGGACAAACGAAGGCTCGGCGGGCAAATGAAGGCTCGGTGGACAAACGAAGGCTCGGCGGGCAAATGAAGGCTCGGTGGACAAACGAAGGCTCGGCGGGCAAATGAAGGCTCCGCATTGCATGAATAGAGCATGATGTCTTCCCTGCCCGTGCTGCGCAACAAGGAGGGTACAAAATATAAAACTGGGCTAGATTGTACAGCAGGGGCATTCTACAATCTACAGTATATCAATGATTACTACCAACATTTTGTGTATATTCTATCAATTGAATCGCCGTAGACATGAAGTGCAACGTACATGTGTTTGATAAACATATGCAACCGAAGTATTACGAACTATGAGATCAGAACCCATTGTAACTAAAACCATAACATAAATAAGTTTTCTATACTTATCGAAGTACATAAAGTATACACTAAAACCACATTTACTGCATTATGATTTAAACGGAGATTTCAAATATAGTTGATAGCTTGTAAGGATTTGTAGCTATTAATGTACATAACTGAACTCACTTTAATCACGTAACTGTTATCATTCTAATAAGTGATTGTTAGTGGTCAAAAGGTCATTAATATGTTCAGGAGCAAGATTGTTCCACCTATTATGAAATGCTGGAACATCGTCTCAGAAATGTTAAAATGTGGTGCAATCTGCCGATTTTTACTTTTTCAGTAACGTAGAGTTGTGCCCGATCTTTAAATATCCGAATTTTCCGAAAGCAAAAACGTATACAATTTTATAAAATGATACAACAGCACTTATAAAATAAGAAGATGAAGATATATACTCCCCACTCTTTAATTTTTCAGTTACTTCGTTCGATTTAACGATTTTAAGACTGTGATGCAGTTCGTTGCTGTTCCGATAGTACCGGTCGAGTACCAGCGTCGTTTCGTCTCCAGACTGTACGTGAATAACAGACCGAGCCTACTGTCAGGCTCGAGCTTGCACCCAGCCTCGATCCTCTGCATTGTACTTCTTGCATTTGGTTGGCAGAGGTCGCACTGGCAGCGACAATTTGATCGCTCCCAGACATCGTTTGCACAACTCTAGACTACGCCTTGTCGACGTCGAGGTAATTAGAGATTAGGGCAAGGAGTGGGTAGGAATTTGGTGATAGCCTTTTGAAAGAAAAATACTAGTATTCGTGTGGAGTGTTTCAGGAAACCATGGAAAACCGACGTCAGGATACCTGGACTGCAATTAGCGTTATCGCTCACCCAACGTGCTCGGTCTGAGAAACAGCATTTCTCCAAATTACTCAGTCTGTATTGATTAAATAGGTATCAAAGCAATTAAGTACAGACAAATTTGGAATATATAGTATAATTTGAGCAATAAGGCACAGAGGTGGTGGGTGACAGGCTCTAACCTCGCATTCGGGAAAACTCGGATTTAAATCGCCGTCCGAGCTTTCCCTTGAAATTACGCGAATGACGGGATGGTTCCTTTTATTGCCGAGTTCCTTCTTGTTCCTTGGTCTCATTCCTTTCCCGCCTGTAATGATCCAGGTGATCTCAGCATGCTAAAGGTGGTTTGTTTTCCGTATTGCCATTTCTTGGTGGCATATGGAATAATCGTAGGGGTAATTCAGCTTATAGGACTAAGCCTGGTGAGTTAGTGGTTACTGCTTGATCCTGCTTACTCTGCTTGACTCTGGTAACAACACCATCCTATAGATACTTTTACATCTTTACTGGACTCCTTTTTATAACCGTTCTATTCTCTAAGGTTTATATTTAGGGTTCTATATCTATTTTTCAGATTCTTATTTTATGTGCAGATTATTTTCAGAAGACTGCAAACCATTTGCGAGCACTTTTATAGTAGAATTTGACTGGATAGAGAGAGAGTAAAAATACATCATTATCATCAAGAGTTTTCTGCTATTCAGCAGGTCTATGGACAGTGACTGCCTTCCAAACCTCCCTCTGTTCCGCCATTCTCTTAGTCTATATATTTCCCATTCACCATGCTGTCATCAATCATTTTCTTCCTTCGCCGATATATTCTTTACCCTCCGTTTGCAATCCCCTCCAGAGCAGTTTTAAGCAGGCACGGGTTAAAATACAATAAATTACTTTATGGTTTATATTCTCCATAATAATCCATTAAATCAATCTTTCATTGGAATAATTTACATAGGACTTCTATTAGAACAGAATGTGCTACATACAGTAAATGTTATTTCGAGTGTTAAACGTTACACTTCACTCTTGAAGCTTTCATAAAATCTCAGTAACCATTGATAAGGTATCGATTTTAACTTTGCTAGTCGTTTATCAGAAAAATTGATTTTTTTACCAAAACTCACAGTACAACTAATTTATAAATTGGAGAAAGATTTATACAAAAAGTTGATGACAGATGGAGGAGTAGAGAAAGATAAATAAAGGCTAATTTCTTCATTTTAGTGAAGGCTCTCTGCAGCCGCTTCAGAAATACGGATGAGGAAACAAAACTGGGAGACATACCACTGGAGGCGTTGGGCGGAGTGAGCCATAAATAAGGTAAAAACCACTGGAGTGGATAAAAAACTGAGATGCTGTATAGAAGAATTCTTAAAATGTAGAAAGAAAAGGGTTAGTGTGGGAAAGAAGTAGAACTGAAAATGGAAATGCCGCAGGGTAGAGTGTTGTAACCACTGCTGTTCATTATTCTGATGAATTCGTATGTATAGTCAGAATTTAAATAGTTTTCGCATGACATAACATTATACAATATGATTACAACGGGAAAGGATTGTGAAAAGCAGTAATGTGAGTTGCATACGATATCTAACTGGGTAGATCAAAACTGAATGACTCTAAATGTCAAGAAGTGTCAACTGCTTGGGTACACAGATAAAGTAATAATTTTTTTTATCATTACGGTTTGGGAGCGAAATTTGCTAATCTAAGACGTTAAATGTAAATATTTGGCATACAATTTGATATTAAACTCAGTTGGGCAGGTGATAGGGAGTGGATTCAAAATCCTTCATTATTGGAAAGGGTATTAAGGAAAGGAGCCAGAAAAGAAGGTGAACTGGTTGCAAAGCATTAACGTTACCATAGCTTGAACGGTGGACAGTTAGATTTTTCTGTGAAAATTACCTCTGAACACGGTCAGTAACTGATACGGAATAGGAGCTGGTTTTGAGTGTCATTGCGGTCAGAAAGATAATGCTGGGAGTGTAAAAGGCGTGTATTGGTGATGAGGCTTGGAAGAATATTGGTAGAAGAATTATTAGAAATGCATGAAAGGGAAGAGATGATCCTGAGAACAAGTTGGCACTCGATTTCAGGCATAAGGGAATGGGAAAATTTTCTTTGGTGTATAAATGATTCATGGATTGGAATAAACAACCAAGTGAAGTGCAGAATATTTTACCAGAATCACCGAGAAAATTTAAAATTAAACTTCGGCAAGGGAAAAAGAAGATGGCAGAGAAAATTCCATGCAATGAATTTAGGATAAAGAAATTAATAAGAAAAGGTAAAATGGGTGCCTTAGGAAATTTCCATCGTAATTAAAATTAAACTTAAAAATTACGTTATTTACGACTAAGATTGTACAGTAATGAAAAGGACACACCATTTAATGCTGCTTTTTTTAAAAAGTAAAATTATTCATTTCATTTGAAGAATCTCTTTTAGAACCTCTATCGAAAACCGTGTAAGTTGTTCGCTGACAAGTGTCATTGGTTTTAGAAAATTTTCTTTTGCCATAAGTCGACAACAATAAAGTAATATCGCTTAACAGATATTAAGTCAGATCCCGAACTTTATCGGCGTATTTGAGGTTTATGTCTTTGAAAGAGTACACAATCTCTGGACTCGACTATCAAAATTTCATCGCATCCGCAAATTGTCTTTAATAATCTAATATTAATTTACGAAAGTTTCTCTGTAAACTTGAAGCAGAGTATTAACGTTCGAAAGTCGACAAGCATAATTTAAGCCACGTCATAAACTTCCAGGGCATATTGACGATGTGTACAATCTCTGGCCGGGTCTGTATTATGAATCTTTGGTACCTATCTGTTCAGTCTACGAGCTGCTTATCATTTCTTGTTCTGTCCACCGGTTACGTAGTCATATGATATCTCACAGATATAAAGCTAGATTATAAGCTTTCAAAAAGTGAAAAACCCATCAATATCGATTCGGTAGTTTTTCAGTGATGCCAGAACAAAGAATGAATAATTACGTGCTTTACAAGAAGCACTAGAAATTTGTTCTTCAATTGTAAATCTTAGAAAAACTCAGTTCAAAGAGACGCTGAAACTTCCTTACCTCCAACCTTAACAATCCTTGTTAATTCACGTCAATCGAACCTCTATCTAAGATTGTCTGCATTCACTGTCAGAAAATCGCTTATTAACATCAGGGTAGCAGACAGGACCATTTAAAGAAAATAATGAGTGAATAGATGAACTGCAGTATTCAAATAATATTCTTTTCTATTTAAGCAAACTGGATACAATAATCGGCGCTATAAACCGGAACATTTATGCAGTTAACAAATAAACTGGAATTGTTCAGTAACCAACAGTTCTTTAATCTCAAAATTTTGTCTGTACCTGATAATCACATCAGAAATGGGAAAACTGCGACACTTATGAAATTAAACAAGTTTATCGAAATAATTCAAACAAATATTCTGAATACTAGTAATTTGTCTTGGCATAATTCCTTTAATTCATATAATGGCACAAAGTGAGAATGACCACTTGGCGGAGACATAGAAAGAGAGAGGAAAATTAATTGACTTACATGATGTGTTCCAATACGAGTAGTAACAGCGATGTTTGTTATGAGGAGCTTAAATACCCTTCGCGAAACTGTTACTGGGATTGTCTTGTGTCTTTCCGAGAGAGGTACTGCCAACATTGACTCCTATTTTCAACCTATCTACCTTACGGATAAATACACGAGATTCCACAGATAATACCCCTCCCAAGTGTGGGGTTGGTGACGGGACAACACCCAAATTACTGGTGGGAAGGGGGAGGGTAAATGATTTTTAAGAGTCACCATTCTAGCATAATGCTTGCCACATCAGCGTCCATAAAATATTTCTAATGTCTCACTCCCATTACAGAAAACTTTAGATTCTTAGTTAATTCCTTATTGCCCATTTAATACTACACCTTACCGTTCTTAATCATAATTATAGGCACTTCTATTGCGTCTATTTGTCTCATTGCTCCACAGGGCACTCTACCATCTCTCCGTATGGTGCACCGAGCAGTAGAGATGCACGGCATCAATTGTCTGCCAGTGTAACGCCCGGAGCAAGTCGGAGGCACCCTCAAGCACAGGTGGTGCGTGCAAGGAGGCACCTGCACTGCAGAGAAATCACCTGATATACCCTGGCTGCGCGTTTCATTTTATGCGCCTCGAGTTCAATCAGTGTTGAAACAAGGGACGCCCTCGCCGCGTGTGTGGAATAAAAAGGAGTTTCCCGCGAGTGAAGGCGGGTCGACTGGCAGGAATGCGAAGAACAAGGGATATTTAAGTGAGGGAGCTGCCCGGAATGCATTTATACAATCGTAAAAGAGCGCTCTCTCAGTGCTACCGAGTGTGAAGTTATTGGATCGGAGATTGGAGCTTCGTGGAGCGTGAGGGTTGAGATAACCGAGGGCTGGGCTTGTATCTCGGTTCGACGGCCTCTCTGGTAACGACCGGGGAGAGCGAACGGCGACCGGTGTGTGACTTTCTGTCGCACTATAAGGGCGCTCCTACGTCGAGTGGTTACATTAAAGTTTTTTGATCAACCACGATATATTTGGTTACTTTTAAATATGTTAAACAGGCACTTTGAAGGGCATTTAGAAGCTGTGATTTTAAATATATTCTTTCCCTTTCCGACTCGGCATTGAAGGATCACGTGGACCCTGACCACCTGTTTGCACAGGTGGCCAGTGTGAATAATGAGAGGGGTGTGGGGAGGAACAGTGTTACTGCCGGAAATTCATTCTGGGCCTGTTAGGGCGGCCATCTTTAAGGAGGTAGGTACAGCTAACACAAAAAATATTTGTAAAAATTGAAATTTCATTTTCTCAAAATTTAATTAAATTTGAGGGTTCAAATTTCGTAGCTGCATAGAACTATTATAGTCTATATATAAAAATTGATTTTTAAAATAAAAATATTACTTAACAATATGTTAATGTACCATTCAAACTGACAGTTACAAAAATGTCGTTAATAAGGTCTTTAATGATACAAAGTATAATATTTGAAATTTTGCAGAAATCTGTTTTTTATCTTGTAAACTAATATCCAGGCAATTAGTTAAACCAATAATACAACACATATAACTTTATATTTATTGTTAATAAAAATATTCAACAAATTAAAATTCTTGCTTTTTTGTTTAAACGGATGGGGATACTTTCCATTTGTGAAAAGCTGCCTAAACAGTAATGTTAGGGATTATATTAATTAGAATGTAGAACATGTCCTGCAAATTTGAAAATGTTCTATGAATGTGGAAAAAAGTTATCTTTAAAATCAATTGATGAACTGATGTTTTGAGATATTTAAGGTTAAAGATTTGGATTTAAGTGCAGTAAGATTTAAATGGCTGTCAATCGTGCAGGACTTTGCTTAATCACGCATAATTCCCACACTGTCAAATATAATTAAATAATTTTTTCACCAACATGAAGTCAAAAGTAAAAACTATTTTTGTGAATCCAAAGAAAAGAATTTGGATTTTTAAACCTGATAACTGTACTTACCCCCTCAATCTCTTGAAGGAATGTCTGTGTTACCATAATTCTGCGAAACTTGTAACTTTGTATGTTCTGTAAGATAAGTGTATTTTTGCTTTGAGTGGTGTCTGGTTTATGTGGCGGAGCTGGAAGTCTAACCTGGTCTGTTAGGCCCGGCGTATTTAATCCATTGGAGGAAAACCTGTGCTGCCATCTGTTTGTGAAACGTGTGACTTTGTATATTCAGTCTAACAAGTGCTTTTTTTGTTTGCGTGATGTGCAGTTTAAGAGGTGGAGACTGGATACCACCCTAGCATTCGCCTAGATAATTGCGGGAAACCGCCTAGAAACCGCAATCAGTGCAAGAGGACCTGATCCTGTGCCCGGTCCCGATGTACCTTCCCTATCCAGTGCGCGGTGCCGCAACTCACTGAGCCATACTGCCGGCTAGAAGCGGTGGTATGTTTTATGTATCACTTCTTTTTCGCATGGTAACTTCTAAGAAGCGTGGTTAAATATATTTTGGAATTATGGATTTGTATAGAGGACATAATTGCCCACTGCAGATTATAACTGTTAACGTAATGATTATTATTGGAGAAAATGCATTCACAGTAGGGAGACACTCGAAAGTACATAACGTATTATGAGACAGCGTGTCCGCCACTTCCTTTTCCTAACAGCAGTTTCAGAACAAAAGTATGTTGATGTTAAGGTAGTGCGTCAGTTATTCATTGCGTGGACACCGTTGCACAAAGCCTTCTTTTCTCTGATAAACTGGCCTGTAATTAGCTCAACATCTAAATGTTTTTCATCGTTCGCACTTGTACCTACTTCACGAGCTTAATTATTTTAGATCTAGCTGGTTAGACTTGAACGAGCACCATACTGCATTCAGTTGCATCATCGCTACGTCATAATATAGTGCCTGTTACATCTGCTTATAGTTATATTCTAGATCCTTGCACACAAGGATCCTATACGTATTTATTCTCATCTCTATTTGCAGTGTTTTCAATAGACACACCATGTACTGACTTGTGGGAATTGTACTTCAAGTAGCTGAAAATCTGTCCGAATTTTTTGTCCGGATTTCTTCTACAAGTGTTAAGGGGGGATGTACCCGATTTGGGTTAAAAAAATCGGTTTTTCAAAAATATTATTTTCTGAATCTACAGGGTTTCTTTATGTTGTGTGTGAATTTCATTGTGATAGCGGTATTAGAAATGCCTTTCAAAATTAAATTTAAAAAATTGTTGAACTCTGCTCTGGTAAAATTGAGGTAAGCTTATTACATTTTGAAATATGAGAAGAAAATCTTTGAACCGCATTTGCACTATTAGAACCTTTTTCTCAAAAACTATGTCAACTAATGCTATGAAATTTTCAGGAGCTGTTCCAGACGTGTTTCTGTCTCTATGGAACTAAAAAATACAGCATCCTTTGATTATTTTTTGAATTATAAAGTTGTATGTGGTAGAAAACCCCTAATTTTTGAATTTACAAAATTCAAAACTGCATAAATAATAAAAATTTTAAAATAAATTAATGATTCTTGTTCAGTGGCCTTATAACCTTATTAGAACACTACATAAAAATTTTCGCATTCATTCCTTGATTAAAATTTGATTTATAGTTCTTTTAAAAAAGATAATGTCAAAAAAGTAAAAATTCAAATTTATGGCAAAATATTATATCTGCAACTTTTACTATATTTTAAAACTAAACTACAACTCTTTTTCTTTAAACATACAAAATTTGAGACCTGAACTTTAATAATTGTGGCTATAATAATTTTTTTTTAAATGTTTACATTTCTGGGTACATCCCCCTTAAGGCACCAAGGATTCGCTATATTATTCTTTCGTTAGCTAAACTTCTAAAGTCATGTACCTTTCTAAGCAGCTACAAAACTTTAACCGTTGTGGTAGATTTTTTAAAACTGTTTTACGTCTCTCAACAGCTAGGTCTTTAGAGATGGGAAAGGATGGGGGCAAGGAATGGGAAGGAATTCGGCCATGGCCTTTTTAAGAAAGCATCCTGGCATTTGCCTCGAGTGATTTGGGGAAACCATGGAAAACCCAAATCTGGATGCCCGGACGGGGATTCGAACCGCCGTCCTCCCGAATGCGAGGCCAGAACGCTATCCGTTACACCAACACGCTCGGTGTCGTGGTAGAGCTGCTAAGTGAAAGTCGGAGAGATATTTCTCAAAGTTTAATTTTATCTGACCCATCCAGAATGTGCCAGTACCCTTAAGCCAATACCAGAGTTTGGTCCCGGCATTCATTTGACTTCGTTATTTTTTTTTTTTTTTGTAACTGAACTAAAAGTATCTTGAATTAAAATGTTTTATACCACTTATTTCAATCTGTATTTCGTTTGAAGTTCTGATAAAATTAGGTAGCTTTGATCGAGTTTAATTAACTGATTAAGATCTCGGGCTACTTTGCTACACATTAGGGGGCACCCACAAATTACGTGAGGTGTTTTTTACAGATTTCTGGACCCCTCCCTCCCCCCTGGTGCGATTTCGCGAGATCTGGCCGGACCCCCCCCCCCCCTCTGGTGAGATCTGGTCCATGAGAACCCCCCCTCGAAATCGCTCTGCAAACTTTTGGAGACCTTTTTTTTTAGGTCAAACCCTAACTTTTTAACGAAATACCCTCCTAAAATCGACTTTGCCGAAAATTGTAGACTTTTTTTTTTTTGCTCTATTGTCCCCAAATTTTTCGCAAAATCTCACGTGAGATTTCCGTAGACCCCCCCCCCCTCCCCCTTGGTGAGATCTGGTGAGATTTCGCTGGACCCCCCCCCCCCCCATTTCACCTCACGTAATTTATGGATGCCCCCTTTCTCACATAACAGATTTTGAGAACAAAGGTAACACATTGCCAGAGGCTTTATACTGTTCTGAGACATATTACAAAATTTATTTGCCTCCCTTAGCATATACCCTTGTTAAGGGCATCACTAATTAACACAGCCTTAAATCATAGACAGAGTTTTAATGTTAAAGAACGGCTATATTTCTATTACGGCTATACAAACTATTATAAACAAACGAAACTCGCATAAGTACTGAATGACACGAAACTCATTCTAAATCCATATAAATTGTGTTTTTATTTCTGTTTCATAATTTTGATCGTGTCTCGTAACTGTCATGACAATGGAACAAAAAAAAATCAAAACAATCACTAATATTCTTTCCAGGGGATGGGACGCATTTAAACATCTAGGCTGTGACTGCTCTAATGATTTGGATGAAAGTCCATATATGGATAAAGTTTTGCTTTTCAAGTTTATATTAACAGGTGTCTGTGCTGCAAAATTGCTATTTTACAAACAAAAAACCGAACAATTCTAGCATTCGGTATCTTGAAAACTGCTCTAACGCCATCTCGTAGAAGTTTCATGAACCAGTAAGCCTACTGATGTTTGTTAGTTTCGTTTTGGTTAGAGCAAGGAACTGTGCCTTATTATTGTATATATTTGTTATCTCGGAATCGGCACTAAGGATTTGGATGACATTTCATATTTAGATAACGTTTTGCCATAATAGGTGTCTTGCCTTAATAGGTGTCTTGCCTGACAAAAAAAAAAAAAAAAAAAAAAAAAAAATCGATTTTACAAAGAAACTATTATTTCTTGTATTTGATATATCGAAAATGGTTCTAACGCCATATAGTACAAGTCTGAGGTGCCTGTAAGCAAATCTCCCCCCTTTTTTTTTAAACGTGATTTTACTAACAAAATAAAGGTTTCTAATGTTGTTTTACTATGTCATTTCATAGAAATTTGAGGCACCAGTAAGCTTCAAGCGTCTTTTTATATTTGAATGTTAACCGTAAAGTGAAAATTAATTTTAATAAAAAACATAATATAGCTGGTTATTTAAAATAAAATATTGAACTGTGTACATTCATCAACGTGATTAGTGGTAAAAAAGTGGTTAAGGCTCTTGGTCTCATAAAATTGTGGCCCAGATCCCGGGTTCAAATCCCGGTTGGGGCAAAAATGTTTAAGAATGGTATTTGATCATATGACCTACGCTAGGACGTTCTGTGGTTCCGATTCCACGTTAAACTGTAGGTCCCAGAGGAAAGGAACTGGCCGTCCTACCTCTGATACAATCGCTAAGTATGCCTCCTTCTGGAACATCCCACCGAACTTGTGGACTAAATTAGGCTTTTATAATTTATACTGCCTATGTATCAAACCTATCCAATCTAACACTATTATATGAGTAAAATTAATGCGGTAATGTATGAGGTAAAATTAATTTCTCACAAACTTCTCTAAAGATTTTGATGAGATCTTACATACTGAACAGAAATCGATAGATGCCGAGCGAAGAGCGGTTACCCAGGTGATTAAATACGATCGAAGACCATCGCCCGTATAAATAGAGAGTCGTTTAAATCTAGCTTGTAGAGAGTGTAAAACACATTAGTGTATTTTAGCCCTGTAATATGGCCGAAGCAGCTCGGAGCTATTCCAGGATCAAGAAAATCAATAAAACGATTGTTGACACACGATTAATTTCTAAAAACACCAAAAGTGAGATATCTGTGACGTATGCCGAGGAACTGCCGGCATTGGCTGCATGTCCTGTTAGCGCACCCTAGGCAAGCCACTGGTCTAACGAGGTATGCGAGCTGCGGGTTTCCGACCCTCCAGGGGCAGGTTTGCCTGATCTAATTAACTTGAAAATACCTACTGTGCCCTGTGATTAGCAAAGGACAACAAAGAGAAAATAAATTAACTGCGGGAGCAGCCCTTTTATTTCCGTCTACAGAGCCCTCTCTTATTCATTAGCAACGAAGCCTTGGAGCAGATGAGAACACTCGTTAGAGGACATGGGTGCACACGTGTTGCTAGCGCAGGAAGTAAATATGAAACGTTTGCAGTCTGTGTGATTTAGCGTTCGCCTTGCAAAGTAGTGTAGATTAAGTGGCAACTCTAATAATTTTGTGTTGTTCTAATTCTGGTTACTGAGTATTCATTGACATTCAAAGGATATCAGTTATACAACTCCCTATTGAAAGTTAAGACAGTCAACATCTCCTAAGTTCTGTATTTCAAGATTAGCTTGAAGTCCTACATTCGAGCCGTAAACTGCAGAGATAGAAGAATATATTGATAGAATTTTCTGGAAAGACTGGCATATCGTACAAAATTCCTTGTACAGAAAATATAATAAAACGCAAGGTCCGTAATTCGACAATTACTAACCTCGTTTAAATGTACTTTTTCTTTAGTTTGTTGTTTAATAATTGAGTGAAGTTTTAATCTACATTTCATTAATCTGCAAGAAGTATCTATGCAGCAGTGCTTATTTTATTGGAGGAAATTGACAAAAACAGTTAAGCTAGATATTTTCTTGGCATTCAATGGCATACAGCAGTACAACGTGTTTAAATTATAACGAGCATGATATACAGTATTTCATAGAAATTCTGATACAGCTAATATCGGTGTTTAGTTAATACGCTTACATCTCCAGAAGTTTATATACTCTTTTTTATAATACGTAGATGGATTATTTGCTCAGAACTACTATACTCGATAAAGTAGGAACTGAGAAGTCTGGAGTCTCCGATGCTAGCTGGCAAAAGTAGAAAAGACAGAAACGGTCTTGTTATGTGCTACTCAAACCATTAGAGATATACCAAAGCAATTTATTCAATCGTACCGCCGCTTAAAAATGAAACTGGCCAGCCAAAATGCTTGAATGATCGAATTCCTTCGGAGAATAATGAATATAATCTGCGTTGCGACTGCCTGCTAACTTGTACCGATGCTACGAGAACGAGGAAGACAGAAATAACAGCAACTGATAGAAGTCTTCATTAATGCTAAAATTCAGGAAATTGATAGAAAAATATTTACTCTTTATTCAACAAATTAATACAGAAACTATGGATACAAATGCTAGAAATGAATAAATCGAACATAGTTGGTGAAAAGCCTTTTAATAAGGGAAAGAGCACTGGTACATTAGAGAGTTTTAATGATAATCATATATTGCACTTCGCAGAAGTTACCATTCAAAAATGAGTATAATAGTTAAAGGAATGATTCTTCAGCATAAGTAGCCTGGGTTTACAAAAATGTATCAAAACGAAGATACATAAAAATAAATGCTTTCATCATATATGTTAATGGTTTTTCTCTAAAAACTGGCACAAATAGTGCAATAAAAACTAAAAATTCTCACAGTTGATAGGCTGATAGCTTTTATTTGAAACCCATGAAGAGTGTCAACTCTCTACCAAACCCCTTGCAATTATGTATGCCTAAGACTTATCCAAACAATCATATTTCGTCTAGCAATAAATAAAACCTAATAAAAATATGTAAAAAACTAAGTAACAATGTAGATATCGTGAACGTATTCTTCATTCTGTTTCATTATCGTCGTAAATTTCAAAACTGTTGATAATTGGCTGAATGTTTATAGCTTACAACTGCAATGTGTGTGAAGTTAATAATCTGATCAAGATATTTTTATCAACCAAGTACTTAACAGTATCGTCGATCCCAAAGCCACTAAATGCGATACATTACGATGCGCGGCGGAAATTTGTCTCGCCTCTTCTACCAGCAATTCAGAGGACCGTGAAAATCGTTATACATAGCAATAATATATCAATAACAGTCACTATGATCTGACTAAGGTTTTAAAGGGTCGAAGTATTATTCTCTGGTAGGCACCTCGAAAGTCAATTCAAAAGGCCCTATCTGCTTCATTTATCCGTGGGTGTGGGTGTCAGTAGATCTCCTCATCAATGAGAAAAAAGCTCGTAGCTAATTCTACCACAAAGCAATATACAGAACAAAGCAACACAGCATTAATGCTTATATTTCCACTGCTGACAACACCTACTACGTTCCTGTAGCGTAAGCTCACTACAGTAGTTTCAAGCGTGGGAATGGACGGCTGATGAGAAGGGTGAATGATAATGGAGGGAAGAAACTTCTTTGGATTGTCTATCATAACTCATGCCAGAGCGTCATGAATTTAATACAGCGGTTAATTCAGGGAGCTTGGCTCCCGGAAGACATTTCACCGTCAAGCTATTAGCCAGCACGCGATACAGCACTTCCAGTTCGGATTACAGCGTAAACAGGGGGAGTTATGGACCTGGAACTAAATAAGATGAGACTGAGGACAACTGGCGCGGAACCAATTAATTCTAATATTTTTGTTTTTGTTTTCATACATGAATTTAAACACTGGAAAGAAGTCTAACACCTATACATAAAATACAATGAACATTAGAGTAACCTTTGTACGAAATTTGCATTTATTAATGTTTCTCGGAAAACCAACCAAGTAATGCTATTATTTATAATAATATTTCTGTGACATAAAACTCCGTCACCATCTTCAGGTGTAGTCTTTAGATTTGAAGTTTTCCTACAGCGCTTTGTTGAATAACTGTCAAGTTTTTCAACAACGTGCTCCAGGCAAACTTCAAGTCTTCTCGTACACCTGAATATGACGACGGAGTTTATGTCGCCGAAATATTGCTATAAATAATAGTATTACTCGGTTGGTTTTCCGAGAAACATTAATAAATATACAATGCTCCGAAAAACTGCGTTAATTTATAAAATTTCCATTGCTTGTGGCGAATAACGTAGACTGCCATGCCAAAAGCTATGAGATAGCGGGAATCAAACGTTATAGTTGGTGCAAAGAATTGTGCTAAAAGAATATGAATGGCCAGATGTTTTGGCGGTGCTGTCATTTATACTTAGGAGCATATTCTTCCGCGTATAAAATAGGATATTTTTCATTTTGATGTGAAGTCGAAAAGCTCATAATCTTAACATAAAAAGTTAAAAAATTAGTATCCATTTTAGGTTGAACGCAGTTCACTCAAAACTAATGTTCATGTTTTGATGGGCTTTCGAATAACGTACAGACATTTAAAAAAAACATAATTGCAATGGAAAAATCCCTAAACATCAATTTTTTCCCCCTTTCCTGTACCCACCTTCTTTTTCTCTCTACAAATTTCAATTTTAAATTGTTTCAGCGTTATTAGTAAATTATTTATCAGTTCTCTTGGAACGTATTCTAATACGTGACTCCCTTACCTACGAAAGAAAATCATCCCACACCCTTGTGCCTGAAATCGAGTGCCAACTTGTGGTCATAGTCATCTCTTCCCTGCCATGCATTACTTTTAATTATTACACCAACATATTTCCACGCATCACCAATCCCGGGGATTAAAACAGCATGTGTTTCATTTTGATGTCAAATCGGAAAGCTGAGAAATTTAAGATAAAATGTTGTCAAAGTAGTGTTCATTTTTTAGTTTAATGCAAAAAAAAAATCCCTGATCTCGTAGTTGAAATATTTAATATAATTTTATTTTGACATTTCTTGTATGCCAATCTCCGTACTTTAGGTAATAAGTGACAAAGACAAGTAGGCAAATTGGCCATTGATCAGATCTATCTTGTTTAAAGATTAGAAATTTTCGGATTATTTACGTAGGCGACTGATTACTAGGAATGTGAGGTAATTTCAGTAACAATAAACATATCGATATTTATATCGATGGTAGGCAGATATCAATAATCGATAATATCGATCGCATCATATTAATATTTTCCGATATTTGTATACATTATTTTAGAAATTAGAAATAAGTATATAAATCAAAATAAAGTAATAAATTTAAGGTGGCTTATTGAAAAATATAGGTTTGCAAATATTAAGCGTCACCAAATCCTTAAAACAAAATTGCTTAACCTTTTCCCATGAAGTCATTTCCTACTTTGAGTGACAGTGGTTCCTGCCTGTGAGAAAAGGCGTTCAGAAGACACCGGCGAGGCTACTTTGAGTAAATGATTAATTGCAATTTTGAACATATCTTAATCCAACTAGTATACCAATCATTATTGATTTCAATTTAGTTTTCCAACAAAAAATGTACCGTAATCTCCAAATAGTCGGTGTTATTCTATACGTAGCAATAAAAAATGTTTCACATTTTTCAACTCCTCCTTCACAACTTTCGAAATTTTTTCATATTTTTTCATAAATTTTTGTTTTTATAGTTCCATGAAAAGGGAATTTGTATAACGGTGCTAAATGCTTCATTAAAACTTAAAACCTTTGTCTTCAAATGTATTAAAAGGTCTATTACCAAAACCGATAAAGTAAGCAATTGTATTGGTCAGGCGGTCATATTTTTTTTTACCTCCCTTTAGAATATTGTAATACGTTCCAGAGAGAAACAAGAACTAACGAACGCAAACGTAACGCAACATATTAAATAATAAACTGGTGAACGTAAATGAACGGGGAACGAATATCGCACACGAAACGGAGTTGAACCTCAGAGTAGCAAAAGGACGTTATAGAGCTAAACCAGAGTTTAGCATAGTCAAGTTAGGTACCTTTCACCCATACATTTATTTGCAGGAATTTTTTTTTAGCGCGCAGGGGTTTGTTGTTAACGATATTTCACTGGATCATATCAACATTATCGTATCGACCACTTAAAAATATCCATATATATATCGATATTTTTATCGACATAAATATCGATATTTTTATCGATATAAATATAGATATTTTATCGATATAAATATCGATACTTTTATCGATATAAATATCGATATTTTATCGATATTTTTATCTATATAAATATTAATATTTTTAACGATATTATCGGTTGACCGATATATCGTTGCAATCCTACCGATAACTGCTTCAGCAACTGAGAAAGGACGAAAAGAAACAATTAGTGACGTTGCGGGTGTTCCTCGTTGTGATCCAGCTTCACCCCGACGTGTTCGTTTATTCAGCTGCGGTTTGCTTCCGGCAGGCAGCGGCCACAGTTGTTGTATAATGCAGGCCATGGAGATCCCTCGAGAGGGCGCATCAGGACGTTACATTATGCACGGCTTCCGTTCCTCACGCCGGAGGTAATGCATTTCCAATCACCGCCCCGACAATACGTAACGACCGCTCTAGTCCACTAGACTCACAACTGCTGCAAATAATTGATGCCCACTTGTTATAAATTCGTAAACTGCCAGTTTCTCTCCGCGGGCAAGACGTAGAATCGAACTTATCAGTCTTTACTGTTTTAGGAGATTTGGACGCAGATGACGCTAAATCCTCAGCAGGATGTAAAATATTTATAATGCGTTACCTACTGTGTTGTCTCTTTCACACCGCTTGCTTGATAAAAATAGGATAGATGCTACCAGTCATTCCAGTATCCGCGCTGTTGTGTGCTGGAGTTGCTGGAACACGTCCTCTGTGACAAGTAACTTTTTTTTGTTTTTTTGTTCTAGGAAATATCCTTGTCTAAACTGTGGTTATCCTTCCAGAAAGTTTCATCTTGGATTACTGTGCTCATGTTTTCGTCACTTAGTTTCACTAACTGTGCTTCTTGGTAAATCTCAGGAGATTATTGTTATTATTGGTTATTCATCTCAGCGAGTTAATTAAAAGGAGTACTGTACATCATCGACAATCATTTACAATAAAATAATAGTTGAAAAAACTAAATTACACGCTTTTGCAGCAATGTGAACTAAATGCTTAAAAATAATTTTTAAATATAAAAATTTTGTTGAACAGCCCTAGAATGTCCCACAATTCAGTATAACTTTTTTTGAATTCGCTTAAAATAAGTTCACAATGGGAATTTTAGGGCGTAGATATGAAATAATTTTATTGTCACTAGTGTTGCAAAATGATTTTTTTTTTCAGATTTGTGAAAAAAAAAAAACATGAAAAAAAACCCAGCACCCTTGTTTTTTTTCTAAATATTGTTTTTTTCAGAAAACAATATATTTGATAAATTATAGTTTTATTTATGGAACTTACACTTTACATGTGTGTTTTAAACCTTACTAAATCATATAATATCTTACATAATGATTCATAAATGTATCTATATAGGTAACATAATTTTTTATTCATCTTCTATGTCGGTACCACATTCACTAGTATCAGTAGTACCAACACTAGTTCGGTTGGAGTCGGAATTTTCTGTTTATTCTTCTGTCCCCTCTAGATCCATAACTCCAGAAATAGTTACATTTTCTTTTACTGGTTGTATTGCATGCAAAAGCTTTTGAGATTGCAATTTTAAATTGTGAGCACACACTGTGAATGAAGACTGCGCCGATAGTTCTGTATTACGGTCTTTTAAGTTTGAATTTAAATCTATTATCATACAAAATAGGAGCTTTATTTGTTTTCAATCGTTGGTTTACGCCAACGGTTGCAAGGAAATTATTCATAATTACTGACAATGACTCAGTATCACTATACGCTGCGAGTTTAACAAGTATACGAATATAAGGAAAGCACAACAAGTAATAAAAAGAGGTAAAAAACCGTGGTTAAATTTCCTAATTTTTTGAAAAGATTCATAGGTTTATAGATAAATTTGTAGGGCCCGGCAGCACTAGTTCAAATAGCGATTATCAATCCAAACAATGGGGAACGGGGATTCCGTCCCACTCAACCTAGCCTTTTCGGGAAGTCCCCATTCGTAAAAGAAAACTTCAGTCAATGTTACCAATATTTTTGTATTTTTTTTCTACTGAACCAGAAAAGTATAGCAGATTTAAAAGTAAGATAAGTACTTAGTATAAACTCTAAAACAGTCATATTAAACGATAAATGCCTTAAAAATTTGAAATTTAGTAGTGATGAAAAAAACATATCCCAGAATAAAAACATGTTTTTTACAGTTTTTTTCATTTTTTTTTCACGTCAGAAAAAAACTGTTTTTTTTTACAACACTAATTGTCACCGATCTAAATTTGTGTGCAAAATTTCTAACAAGCTCGACGTCAGGAGGTGAGTGAACATTGAATGAGATATTTAATTGCACTCAACAACGTTTCTATTGTTACTGTCTAAGCAATGAGAATATCATTACACAGCTATGAAATTATTGTATTATTACCTGTTCTCCATGCATGTGCAAAATTTCAAACAATTCTGACAACTGGGTCTGTGTTAAAATTCAATTTCAAATTCCACCACATTTACCATTTTTCTATTGTTACTGTCAAAATATCAGAATATCAGAACATAGCTATGAAATTATTGTATACAACAATCCGGACAATTGGAAGAGGGTTAGAATTCAATTTCATTATATTCAACCACTTTTCTATTGTTACTGTCAAAGTAATGAGAATATCAGGACACAGCAATGAAATTATTGCTACGTCACTGGTTCTAGATGCGTGTGCAAAATTTCAAACAATTCGTCGGGAAGTGGGTGAATATTGAAACCAAGTAATCCGTTGGCTTCAAACGCTTTTCTATTATTACTGTCAAAGTAATGAGAATATCAGAACACAGCTATGAGTTTATTATATTGTCACTGGTTCTTAGTATGTGAGCATATTTTCAAACAATTGATGTACCTGAAAGTGGGTGAAACTGAATTGACAGATTCCGTTACTTTCCTATTCTTACTGTCAAAGTAATGAGTATAACAGGACGTTGCTATGAGATTATTATTTCGTCTCCGGTTCTTGATATATGTGCATAATTTCAAACAATTCGGATATCTGAAACTGGATGGAATTGATTGACAGAGTGCATTACTTTCCTGTCGTTACTGCCAAAGTAATGAGAACTGTAGGACGTAGCTATGAAATTACTGTATTTTCACCTGTTCTTTACTGTGTGCCAATTTTCAATAAATTCGAAAGTCAGGATATGAGTAACCATTGATATAAAATATTCAAATGGTTTTCTATTGTTAAAGTAATGAGAATATCAGGATATAGGAATCGCGGAGTAATAGTAATAGTAGTAATAGTAGTATTGCGCCGGTTCTTAATACGTGAGCAAATTTAATACAATTCGAAAATCTAGAAGTGGATGAAAATTGAAGTGACAGATTCCATTACTCTTCTACTGTTATTTTAAGAGTAATGAGAGTAGCATACGTTGCTGTAAAAATTTTATATTGTCATCGGTTCTTAACAAGTGTGCAAAATTTCAAACAACTCGAACATCTGGAAGTGGATGAAAATTGAATTAACAGATTCCGTTACATTCATAGGGACCGTGCACAAACTACGTGGCTCGGTCCAGGGGGGGGGGGGGTTGCTGGAAGGCTACACTGGGCTACGTGGGGGGAGGGGAGGTTCCAAGCCAGGCCCCGTAGCTTTCCTTTCATACCATTTTTCACAGTTAAAATGAGGAACAGAACTCACAACAGCATGTGAATATTTATTTCCCTCAGTTAATTATCTCCGTATGTAATTTACAATAGTCTGACAGAGAGAAAATAGTAAAAAATGTCTTCTGGAATCAAAAGGGAAAAAAGATACGTGCTACGTGGGAGGGGGGGAGGGAGGAGTAGAGGCAAAAGCCACGTAGGGCTACGTGGAGGGGAGGGGGGTTCACAGGAGGCCAAAATGGAGCTACGTGGTTTATGCACGCTCCCATACATACAGGTCAAGCTAATATAAAGCGTGTAAAAACATACCACAAATTGATAGCATTATAATTAGCTGCAGTGAATGTTGTTTGTCACTTGGCGATCTGAGTATAAGAACATTTTAAGGATATCACTTCAAATAATTGTTAATACGAAAATTCAAATGTTTTCGCAGTTGAATTTTTAATCTTGTTTATAATTGTTTTTGTTATGGTGTGGCCGCTGCTGTAACTTCAATACCGTATTAAATTTTATAAAAACCATTGTTGTTACTAGCAAACTCCGTCCAAGACACATCGATAAGAATCGATTCGACTGTAGCCGACGATCTCCTGCGGCTGTCGTTTGTTAACTGCACGTAATTGGCTGCAGATAATCCTTATAGATAGAGTCGCTGGTCTGCTTGACTTTGGGGAAACTGCCGAACATCTTTCAGGTAGTCAGGACATCTTAGAAAGTCATCCCTTCGAGGCGCAACCGTTCTATCTCTCGACTAAAAACAGGTGTCAGAATTCTGCTGCCACTTGTTTCATCTAAATTTCTTATATAACTTAAAACCGTCTTTGAATAAAATGTACCTACGTATTTCCATTTTCATTGCTCTGTTGTTTCATAGGAACACTGCAAAAAACTATAGTGTAATAAACAAGCGATAGAACAATTTCTGACAAAATTCTTCAAATAATATATTTGTAGCTTAACAACAAGGCAAAGTTTGGAGGCGAATCCACATTTTTCTTATGTTTTGAACCGTTGCAGAATATGACAGTGAATTTGAAACTGTTTATTGTTCTTCAAACTGTACATATTTTTTCGTTAAAAAGATTTCTAAAGTAAGACGATTTTCCCTTGTTCTTAATCAACTGACTTTTGAATATAAACAAAAGGCGTGGCTACGTAATAATTAAAATAAAAACACTAATTTTAACTTACGGTAGCTAAAGCAACTTCAACACCAAGCAACAACAAGTTAAAGACCAAACAGGAAATCAGATATTTCATAGATCTATCAGTAACGTGCTACTTAATATTTAATGCCAAAATTAGTAACAATTATTGTAGTACATATATATATAGAAAATCTAACAAGAATATATATATATATATATATATATATAAATCAAAGATTAATTTTTTACAATTTTGGTTCTGAAATTAGCAGAGGTTTCGGTACTTTTACTTTGTATATCACCTCTCATAAAACGTGTATACACCGAAATTTATATTTCTTTTCGGAAGTTAATTATACATAAGGTGACATTAAATATCATATAACGTCTAACAGCGTCAATTGGATCGCTAAACGAGACCAACAGCTGCTAGTCATCTGCAGATATCATTTTTCAATATCACAAATAAGATAATCTGAGTTGTGAATCAGAGATGTTAGAAGTCGTGTGATACTTATTACGAAATATCAATGACCACAATCTTTGTAATACAATGCTCACTGACCAGTGTCCATTACATCAATGCCGAAATTGCAAGGGCAGTAAATAATGTGAAAGCGTGGAGTCATTCCCATCTATACTAATATTAAAAGCTAAAGTAATTCTGTCTATCAGTCTGTTTGTTACGTTTCTTAGGCTAAACGGCTAATTCTATCGTGATGAAATTTGACAAGCAGATGCGATTTGACATTAGGGTGGACATAGGATATTTTTTCTTCATAAATAGTTCATACTGTGATGTAATTTTAAAAAATTACCGAAACGGCTATAGACTGACGCTTAGGATGTCTAACGCTTTGTAGTGCAGTACTCTATAACGGGCTGGTAGCGCAGTGGTTAACGCGCTAGCTTACCAGTATTTGGAGTGTGGTGCCCGCTTCAAATCCCGATGGAAACAAAGATTTTTAAGAATTGTTTTTGATCGTATGAGCCACGCATGGATGGTCAGTTTTTCGAATTCCATGTTAAACAGTAGATACCACAAATTTAGGGGTGCAATGCTTGGTAAATCGTACGCGGTCTAACAATGCTGTAAGTGCACACTTTTTGACGAACCGTTGTTTCTCTCGCAGTCAGTTTGTATGTGTGTGTGTGTGTGTGTGTGTGTGTGTGTGTGTCATCTGCAATAATAATATTATAAATACGGAAGTAAGTCTCTGTCTTTTTGTTACGTTTAACGACTAAATGGCTATACCGATATTGATTGAATTTTTTGCTATGAATAATAGTTGTAATCACGAAGTTTTGAGAACTTAACGAATGGTGAGAGACAGATGGATGCGTGTGTTAGTCTGTAATGTTTCGTCGGTTGCTCAAGCTGTGTTTCTCGCGCAGTCTGTTAGTATATGATTTGTTAGTAATTTTCGTTTAGAGGCAAAACTTATTTTTAGTATAGATGTTGATTTGCTCTGCATTGTATTATTACTTTGTGTCTGCCTAAAAGTTTCTGGCACCGTTTTATTTTGTCTTCTTTCTTCACATTCCTTGCGGGCGTAAATCTGGCCTAAGGTGTAGATCTAGAAGAACACGAGCGGCTAAAGTTATTAGAACTCAAGAATCGGATATTCACGCTGAAGAAAAGAAGAAAAGACCAAGCTAAAATAATTCTGCCCTCAGTTAAACCCTCCCCTCACCTATATCCCCGCACCTTCGTTTGTTTTTCAGTTTTGGAAATTGATTCTCTTCACGAGACATTTTCGACGGTTGAATGATATAGTGATGGTTTTCCTGTCATATTATGCCGACTCGGTGTTGTTTGGTATAAATCTTACGTTACTAACAGCTTCCTATATCCACTTTTAGTAATGAGTCAAAGCGTACGAATTCGCGGGTAGCAGCAAGTCTATCTACATAAAAGGAAATTTTCGTATGTGTGTTCCCTATGGATTAAAAAACTATTCGAACGATTTACGGGCGATTTGCTTACCAATAATAGGTGGGAGAAGAGAAAGGAACTTCAAAGGACAGCGAAGCAATTAATTGTAATGAAAATGTCGCAAGGTAGAACAGGCTTTAGAAAAGTCTGTTGCTGGTTGAGGTAATCACGACTGCCGATACTTGACAGTAACTTACAATAAGAGATTTGTGTATGAAAACACTTCATCTTGTTTCTGTAAGAAAAGCTTAAAAACTCCGATGCTCTGATTAGCTGCATCTACCATGTCGCCACGTTACAAGGTGCATTTTTATTATATATGTAATAATATAAGAGTAATTTACATAAATCTTGGGCGACCACGTGAATAGATTTTTGTTGTAATTTTATAAAGTACGCAAGATTCCAAGTGAGGACTGTAATGAAATGGTGAACTTATACAGTGTATCGTAGCAAAGCGAATATTAAAGAGTTATTGAGCTATGTAGGCTTGAAGCTAATCTTGGTCTTTCCGAGCCATGGCGACGGGACGTCGCGGATTTGGGTTTTTGCCGGACCACACACACTGCTCCCTGGGGATGGGTCACTCACCGAGCGGGAAAAGCCTGCCGTCCGAAACCCGAATGTTCTCTCGCCCCGGCGAACTTAGCCGAATATGTCCGACCTCTGTTGGATTCTTTGGCCAAATCACATATCGAGGATATCACGTGACATTAGGTGCCGACCTGAAGGTCCAATCAAAATGAGCGTATAACTCAAAATCCTGGGAATTTTTGTTGTATGTGAGCTTCGAGACTACAAATGGGCGGAGCAAGAAGTTTCCTCGTGGACCGAAGAGCGAGGAGCTGGACATTCTAACTTCGATCGCACCAGTCTGAGGTTGACTTGGAAAGTTGACTTCTTCGCTAACTGCAGCTTGCCTTGCTGGAGCGAGCGTATCACCGCAACACAGCCGGTAATGCGATGATGCGCATTGCCAGACCAGAGATGCCTATAGCCGACTTGTGAGATAATCTCACATATCGTGGGTCCGCTACACTCATCACAGACATCAGACGCAGAACTACAATGGTAATTGATTACGACCAAGCCATGTGATTGTGCATTCCGTGAAACAGAACCCGTAAGCGACTTTGAGAGGATAGGTCCATGTTCTCACTTTGTAATTGTAAAAACCCCTGAGCTAGCGGCATAATTTGCCAGAACTAGTTATTTTCGAATGATATATTGTTCATTCTGGCGCCCATGATTTTCTTTTTAACTGTAAAGTCACAGTATTATGATGCCTTTGTCTGAGGTAGTCATAACTTGTATTTTTCATTGTTTCCAGTTGTCATTATTTCTTGCATTTTGATTCTGAGATATTTAAAAGTAAATATATAATTGTTTGCTTGCTCATGACGGCTAATTGTAACTCTGAGCGTTGCTTTTATGATTTTGCCAATTTGTGTTAATGTTAACGGTAAATTCGCTCAGACTTGTAATCGCCAGTGATAAGAAAATAAATGTCATATTGTGACAATTTTCCTGAATTCCAACTAACGTCGAGATTCTTGCAAAATTAATAAATTTCCACTCCTTCATAAAAATTAAAATTAAAAATCCACAATTATTAATCATAAAGGTATGAAAGATAATTGTAACGTGGTTTGCCCACCAAGGCATCCACCACATAATGTCGCCCAACGCTGGTGCCAGATGAGACATTACTTCTTAATGTCTGCGAACTTGGTGGCACTAATTCAAATTAATACAGTTTGGAGCCCAAATTCGAAAGTTTCATGGAATGTTGCACATGGTTTTTGGCTGTTTTATCATTCTTGTAGTCAATAGATATTCATACAAGATTTTATTTTGATGTTTCACTTATATTTTAATGCATAAAGTTCATTTTGTTTCAATGCATAAAATTTATTTTGTTTCAACGCATTAAAAGAAGTTCATTTGTGTATTTCAATTGAGATGCAATACACTTTGTATTGTAACAATTTTGTGATCAGTTTTAAAATTTTAAATGAGTAACGTCAGTGTTGATTTCTTAATGCATGGTAGCTTCTAAGAAAATTAAAGACACGCATGTCTTGCCCATGTGTTTGAAAGTAAGTCTGCTTTCATGGTGTTGTGTTGCATGATTCATCGTTGCTTTTCTCTTGCCGTATTTTGGAGGGGTATATGTATTTGTGTGTATTGAAATTCGCGGTATTTTTGTTGTTAGTGAATCTAGATTTCGTCATTGCACAATTGCGGTGTAAATTCATTCTTTGTGGGTTCATATGAAGCTACGATCTCGTACGAGATAAAAGATTTCGATATGGAAGATCAGTCTGATAGGCAAAAATCTCCCGAAATCATGAACGATCAGGTTCAGTTAACGGAACAAAGCGAAATATTGGCTGCAGGGGAGGGGAACGTAAGTTCTGAAGTTCCGACCCACTCATATAGTTCGCAGTCTACTTTGTCGCCACAGGAAAATATGGAAAATTTTTCCATAGTTTCCTGTAGGTGAGATGACACAGAATACGCCCGCACATTCAGAACAGACGCAACAAATGACACAAATTCCTGTAGAAGCACCACCCGTCTCATCACAGCAAATGCTAAACATGTTGATGACTGCTATAGGGCAAGCGAATCAACAACTAAAGCAGGATTTAAGCCAACAATTAAACAAGCGTTTTGATTCACAAAGGGAGGAAAATAAGAGAAATTCGGATTTGCTTAAGCAGAGTTTTGATGCACGGTTTGATTCACAAAAGGAGGAAAATAAGAGAAATTCGGATTTGCTTAAGCAGAGTTTTGATGCACGGTTTGATTCACAAAAGGAGGAAAATAAGAGAAATTCGGATTTGCTTAAGCAGAGTTTTGATACACGATTTGATTCGCAAGCTGCGATATTAACAAATTTGGACGGAAAAATATCCACCTTCCGTTCTGTAGTCACAAAAGAAATATCCGAATTCAAGTCTGATGTAACTAAAATTGTTTCTAAGTTGGAAAGGGACACAGAAGAAGTGAAAACTACCTGTGCTTCTTTGCAAACGGGCAATAAACAGTTGACTAAAAGACTTGACGCTACCGAACTGTCCATTGAACAGATGCGAAACGAGAACGGCCAAAACCTAGGACAAATTTCGGAATTTGTTCACAAGGTCAAAGACCTTACTGAACAAAACATCCGAAAACTTGACTCGGAGGTGACTGCCGTGGCAAGTTCGGTTGAGCTCGTTAAGACGGCACAAACCGAGTTAAAATTGTCACAGGACGAACTGTCGGAAGCCACTAGTTCTAAGCTCTTACGGCTAGAAACTAGAATGAAAGAGCTAAGTAGTTCTAATGCCGGCAATGTTCAAATTCAGGGTAGTGGCATGCATTACGCAGCTGCCCATATTGAATTAAAGCTCCCATATTTCGGATCCCGTAAAGACATTAATCCGAAAGCATACCTCGCCTGAAATGGAGAGGTACTTTCATATAAAAGGGGTTCCCGAAGCGATGAAGCTTATCCTGGTTGAGCAGTCATTATCAGAAGCCGACCGTCTTTGGTTTCAAATCACTTGCGAACCGGAAATGTCATACGACGAGTTTCGGAAAGTGTTTCTTGAAACATTCTGGTCTAGCAAGGATCCAAAACCAAGCGAGAATAAAATTGTATCAGGGCAGATATGTCCCGAAGCAAAATTCATCTATGGAGAGATATGTGAATAAATTGCTAGTCCTCACTAGGCAGTTCGATGTTCGGATGTCGGACGGGGAGTTTGTGGAAATGGCCGCGGCACATTTCGGTTCACAAGTCCAATCCCTAATAAATCCAATCCTCATACGTACTGTGCCAGAATTGTTGGACACGTTAAGGAATTTAGATCGGATAGGACGGCAAGCATGTATCTTTGAGCGGCGGGAAGCCGACAATAATAGCTTGGAATCGCAAGTAGAGACGAGGCCACACGACAATCACGGAAAGGGACGCTCGCATAAAAATTCCCAAAGAGGAAATTTTTATAGCAAGCGACAGCCCGATGCCGATGGTGAACCACGTCGTAATAACGGCGATACAAAGGGAAAACCGGGAAATTCATTTTGGAAGAACGGGAATGACCGCGGAGATGGTAAGAATTTCGGCAAGGAACGGGCTACAATTAATGCAGTTGCCGTAGAATACGAGGATTCCAGAGTCCAAGGCCAGAAAAATGAAGAAAAGACTATGTGCGATAGGACGGCTGCACCCGGAAACGATGCGCCGCAATGAGGCCTTCCGGGGGACACTAGAATGGTGGAATGCATCAATATAAACAATTTGGCCTACTGGCGTGGTGAGGGGCCGGAAAATAGCGAAGACGACGCTAATATGGATTCCCAAGGCGAAATAAGCAGATGCACCAAGTGTCCCCAAATATCGATCATAGCATACGGAATAAAGGCTAACGTGTTAGTCGACTCCGGATCATCTATCTCCGCAATTTCGCAAAAATTTATGTTACAATTGAAGAGCAAAAATCCGCGATTGAAAGTCATCCCGACCACTCAAGTTACGGTGGTGCCTGCCCTCGGGAAAAGAGAAAAGATCGTCAGCTCGCAGGTGTTCATCCCGATGAAAATCGCCAACAGCGAATTATCGCTTTCAATGCTGGTTATCCCCGGATTGACCCAAGACGTGATTATTGGTTGCGACCAACTTGAAAAGCGTCGGGTAATTCTGGATTGGGGGGAAGGAACCATCAAGCATTTGGTGCCAGAGGTATTGCACTGGAAAAGCGAGGCTCACTCGCAAAATCTGGAAATAAAGATTTCCGATGGAGTGCAAGATCCCGCGGAACAAAATAGCGAGCGTATTCACGGGGAAGGAGCAGCCATAAGCGCTTTAGCTGACGAACGAAGCCTCATTCTTGAGAATTTGACCGCTAAGGTCCAAGAAAAAATTAATTTGGCAGTAGCACAAAAGCGTGAGCTGTGTAAAGTCTTGGAAGAGAACTTGCAGGCGTTTTCGTACCGTCCTGGGGAGATACGCAATTATGTGCACAAGTTCCGGGTCAAGGACAAAGCGCCGCTGAAGGGACGCACGTATAGTATCCCACACAAGTTGCGGCAGGCAGCTCAGGTAGCCGTTGCGGAAATGGAGCGGAATGGGATCATTACCCCACGTCCTTCCATGCACCTCAACCCGGTCACTTTTGTTGTTAAGAAGGACGGATCTGTTCGACCTTGTCTCGACGCCAGACTACTTAACCAAAGGATAGAGGCGGACGGGGAAAGAACGGAACGAATTCAGGACCTCATGACGCGGTTCCACGGGAAGCCCTGGCTGACCACTCTAGACGTAACGTCAGGTTTCAATCAGGTGGTACTAGATGAAGAGTGCCAGCCATATACTGCGTTTGTCTTCCAAGGAAGGCAGATGTGCTTTAAAAGGTTGCCATTCGGGATAAAGGATGCCGCTTCCGCTTTTATTAGGGCCATGAATTACGTGTTACCGCCCGAGGTTAAAGAGTTCTGCTCGGTGTATGTCGATGACCTTCTAATCGCGTCCGAAACGTTTCAAGCAACACTTGACGCATTTGGATACGTTACTGAAAGTAGTGGCAAAGAGCGGGCTCACTCTACGGCCAGGACAAGGCCACTTTATGCGCTCACGAAGTCGAATATTTGGGATTCAGAATTACTCCCGAAGGGATTTCGCCTTCCCCGAACAAGATACGGGAAATCGAAGAAATGGCGCCGCCTACCAAATTAAAGGAGCTCAGGAGTTTCTTAGGAGTGTGCGCGTATTACAAAGGGAATGTGCCAAACTTTGCGCAAATCCTGCATCCCCTATATAGCCTCTTAAAAGGGGGACGGAAATGGGAATGGCGGGAGCCACAACAGGCCGCATTCCTGAGGATTAAGCAAATCTTTGCGGAACAAATTTGCCTGGCCCATGTGGATTTTCAACAACCATTTTATTTGTACACCGACGCCAGTTATCTTGGAATTGGCGCCTGTCTTCACCAGAAAGGGGAGGATGGTAACATGAAAATTGTTGCAACGGCAAGTCGAACACTAAGGCCGGCAGAAGGACGATATTTTATCTGCGAACTTGAGATGCTTGGAATATTTTATGCAGTACAAAAATTCAAACAGTATCTATGGGGTAGTGAAACCTACTTAAGAACTGACCATCAAGCTCTCACTTTTCTCAGAAGCGCCACATTTACGAACAACCGGATTGCGCGCTGGGCGATGTTCCTACAGCAATTTAATATACACATCGAGTATTGTAAAGGGTCGGAAAACGTGATGGCGGATTATTTAAGTCGCAACGCTAGAGACCACCCTTCCGAGGAACAAAGACGCATACGGGCAAACGAGGTGCTAATCTCTGCCATAACACTTGCCGATGGCACGACCTCGGCAGAATTAAAGGAAAAACTTATATCGGCTCAAGAGCGGCAGGCCGACATAAAACGGGTTCGTGCGTACTTGCGACGAGGAGAATACGCGGACGATGTACACATCCGCAACATAGCAATGCTGTGTACAATGGAAGGAAATGTTTGCTTCCGAAGGGAGGACGCTAACAGCCGTTGGAAGATATGGCTTCCAGAGTCGTTGAATTCCTCGATCGCGAGTACATACCACATTCAGTGCGGACACCCGGGGACAGAGCGGTTGTACCACACGATCCGCGCGGAATATTTCGCCAAGGCACTCCGGAAGAGCGTCGCGAAATGTACGCGCACGTGTGAAATTTGCCAGAAGGCAAAACACCCTAACATGAGGACGGCAGGACCATACGCGCCAATGGTACCGAAGGGGCCAAACGAATTAACTTGTGTCGACCACTTCGGCCCGATCCCGGCCGGAAGATATGGATTCCGACATGTGTTCCTCGTGCTAGATGCGTTTACAAAATATGTTAAATTGTATCCAGTTGCAAAGCTCAGCACGAGAGGATCGCTGAAAATAATGTTCGAGCGATACATACCCCATTGCGGACCAATGAAAGCCGTGTTGTCGGATCATGGTAGCGTCTTTTACAGCCCCAAATGGAGGAAGGCTTTGAAGACAGGGGAATAAAAGTAATTTATTCTTCTATACGATGTCCTCAGGGTAACAACAGCGAGAGATTTATGCGTCAACTGAGTGTATATATGCGAACACTAATTGGGGACAATCACGCTTCATGGGTAAAGCATATTCCTACAATAGAAAACTATTTTAACTACACTGTGAACTGCGCGACGTTATATCGCCCCATTGATTTGCAGTTCGGAGCTCAGGCCGCTATGTTGGCAGAGAAAGTAGTACGTTTCCCGAAGGACCAACCTCCAAAAACTTGGAAAATGACCTAAATAGGGCGTACGAATTTCTGATGGAGAAGGCGACTAGGCGGCAGCTCAAGCATGATCAATCCAAAACGCAGACGTTCGAGGTTGGCCAGCAGGTTTTGCTGAGAACAATAACTCCTTCCGACGCACAGCGGAAGGTGATATCGAAGTTTTTTCTGCTATATTCCGGGCCTTATTCGGTTGCCAGAGTGATCTCGAAGAATTGTTACGTGTTGACGGACGGACAAACCGAGATCGGGCCTCATAACGCCCGGAACTTAAAGCCATTTCATACAAAGTAACGGTTTCGAAAGAGTGGGGACAGCTACCATCGAACAGCTGAGGTCATTAACGCAGGTAGGCAGCTGAACTCAACCGGCAGGTTCCTAGAATTGGCAGGTAGCGCATACCCAAGAATGAATGGGAAAGAAAAACAAAAGTTTCACGCCTCGTTCTAGCGGTATTTCGCGTACCCTTACTGTAAATTGTATAGTATTCCGTAAATTAGATTAAAACTATTGTTGGACAGCACATGTTTTGCTCAGAATTGTGTGCACTCAACGAAAATAATTTCAAGGTTTATATTGTTGCTTTATATAGATTCATAGTATTCTGCTAGCGTGAAATCTCAAAATTGCTTTGTATTGGCAAACGGAAAACCTGAGATCGTACCGTTCTATGCACAAAGCTTACGACCTTTTTCATACAAGCTAAAGAAGCATAAGTGTATAAAAGGAAAATATTCGCTAACTGGGATGGATTTTCGGCTTAAAACGTGGAGTAGACGGACATGTTAAGAGGGTTATAATAACTCCTAAATAAAGAGAAAATTTTATTCTTTGAATGTCGAGATAATCTCGAGTCATCAATAGACCCATTGTGAAGGAATCGTAATGTTACTGAGGAATGATAGTTACGCTATTCATTATCATTCAATTTTATGTGCGGAATGGTTATATTTCGGGTCCGCTTGTATGCCAAAGATGCTACAGCGACTTTGGTTGACGATGATGAAGTTCACGTCCAAACCGCATAATGTGTATAATGTCTCATATGGGAATGGTAAATTTTATAGAAATTCCATTACATATACCCATGAGCAAATACAGTTTCCTTTCGCCATAAATTCGCAATCACTTCACAGACGGTATATTACAAGTTAGAGATGTCGACCACGTGAAAGACTAATTAGGAGACCACCTAACATTTCAACGAGTAAGGTTCATAATTTACGTAACAAACTAAAACAGGTACTTACATCGTTCATTCCCACACCACGTTGAATTATAAGTAAATGCCGCGTCATTCAAATCAAGATTACAGTTAGTGATATTTGACCATGAACACGGGCACATCTTCTCTGAAATGCTTATTGAATTAACCGTCGGTCATGACGAAAATCACGTCACCGAATCCGACTAAACTATTCCGTTGTTTTGAGATTAAAACCGCGCAATGTAATGAGATATTTACGCTCACCTCTAGCATCTTTATGGATGTTTGTTGAAGGCAGAATTATTTTTATGCACATGAGTAAAAATCACGCTAAATTGTAAATACAATGTATAGTTCAACCACTTTCTGCATAAGTGTCTCGACAATGTTTTTGTTTTATTAATGTGTTTCATTTTAGTGATTTAATGATAAGATTTGATTACAAGATATTTTCAAGATTATTATTATTTAAACATGTATGTAAATAATTTCTTTTCATGTATATTTTAGTATTGTGTTTAATAATAACTTTATATATTTGGGAAGGCTACCTGAATTCACGTGCTTCTGTTTGTAAAGAATTGTAAGACGGCCAAAAGGACATATGCTCCCGTTATAATTCACCTTACAAGGCAGGAATACCGATGGTTTTGGAATCACATTTAAAATTAATGTAATTAAAAAATGCTTAAGTTTTTGTTGAGTCACAATGGAGATAGAATTAGGTAGTTAAAAATAAAATTATTGTACCATAATTTCATTTTTCACCAACGGCCGGCCATATTGTAACGAGCCGCGCTGTCGCCACGTTACAAGGTGCATTTTTATTATATATGTAATAATATAAGAGTAATTTACATAAATCTTGGGCGACCACGTGAATAGATTTTTGTTGTAATTTTATAAAGTACGCAAGATTCCAAGTGAGGACTGTAATGAAATGGTGAACTTATACAGTGTATCGTAGCAAAGCGAATATTAAAGAGTTATTGAGCTATGTAGGCTGAAGCTAATCTTGGTCTTTCCGAGCCATGGCGACGGACGTCGCGGATTTGGGATTTGCCAGACCACACACACTGCTCCCTGGGGATGGGTCACTCACCGAGCGGGAAAAGCCTGCCGTCCGAAACCCGAATGTTCTCTCGCCCCGGCGAACTTAGCCGAATATGTCCGACCTCTGTTGGATTCTTTGGCCAAATCACATATCGAGGATATCACGTGACATTAGGTGCCGACCTGAAGGTCCAATCAAAATGAGCGTATAACTCAAAATCCTGGGAATTTTTGTTGTATGTGAGCTTCGAGACTACAAATGGGCGGAGCAAGAAGTTTCCTCGTGGACCGAAGAGCGAGGAGCTGACATTCTAACTTCGATCGCACCAGTCTGAGGTTGACTTGGAAAGTTGACTTCTTTCGCTAACGCAGCTTGCCTTGCTGGAGCAAGCGTTATCACCGCAACACAGCCGGTAATGCGATGATGCGCATTGCCAGACCAGAGATGCCTATAGCCGACTTGTGAGATAATCTCACATATCGTGGGTCCGCTACACTCATCACAGACATCAGACGCAGAACTACAATGGTAATTGATTACGACCAAGCCATGTGATTGTGCATTCCGTGAAACAGAACCCGTAAGCGACTTTGAGAGGATAGGTCCATGTTCTCACTTTGTAATTGTAAAAACCCCTGAGCTAGCGGCATAATTTGCCAGAACTAGTTATTTTCGAATGATATATTGTTCATTCTGGCGCCCATGATTTTCTTTTTAACTGTAAAGTCACAGTATTATGATGCCTTTGTCTGAGGTAGTCATAACTTGTATTTTTCATTGTTTCCAGTTGTCATTATTTCTTGCATTTTGATTCTGAGATATTTAAAAGTAAATATATAATTGTTTGCTTGCTCATGACGGCTAATTGTAACTCTGAGCGTTGCTTTTATGATTTTGCCAATTTGTGTTAATGTTAACGGTAAATTCGCTCAGACTTGTAATCGCCAGTGATAAGAAAATAAATGTCATATTGTGACAATTTTTCCTGAATTCCAACTAACGTCGAGATTCTTGCAAAATTAATAATTTTCACTCCTTCATAAAATTAAAATTAAAAATCCACAATTATTAATCATGAAGGTATGAAAGATAATTGTAACGTGGTTTGCCCACCAAGGCACACCACAAACTGTTATCTGAGTTATCGTCGCTTCTTTTTATTGCTTGCTGCTCGTCTCGCTCTCTCTCATTACTCTTAGCTGCTTGGTACGTTTCCTTAACTACAATTTGTTGTTAAATATTTTTACATCCATTCTTTTCATAAAAACGTAAACACACCAGCTGATCACAAGTATCCGCTCCCTGCTATGTGATGCGGAATCGAAAGCTATATGTAATGACTGGGGACCCACTAGGTGAAAGGAAGCGGAGAGTTTTGCGTTGACAGCAGAGAAGCAGTAACGTCAGAATGAGAGCTCAGTGACGTGGACAGGTCATTGGATGTCACCTGATCAACAAAACCATACCGAGCGTGATGGGTGAACGGTTAATATTTTGGCCTCGCATTCGGGAGGACTCGGGTTCGAATCCCTTCCGGGTATCCAGATTTGGGTTTTCCATTGTTTCCCAAATCACTCTGGGTGTATGCCGGGATAGTTCGTTCAAAAAGACATTGTTGAACTCCTTACCGTTTCTTACCCCCAGTCCTTTCCTCTCTATAGACCTGGACGTCGTCGAGATGTAAAGCCCTAAGCAAAAAAAACAACCATCAGGTACATTTAACCGCTCTAAACCTGCCTAAGCCGATGTAGGTGACACGATTGTGAGTGGAAACGCGAAGGAACAGCCACAACTTAACCAGACCTCAAATCACTACCCCGGCAGCGTAGGGTATCGTGCTTGCTTCGCGTTGCAGGGGTGTCGCCGGTTCGAGTCCGGCCGATGGCATGGGTGGTTTTAATTAAGTGTTGTGTTCGTCTTGTGTCGTCCTTACAAAAAGAGAGAAAACAATCACACTTGGATGAAATATATCATGGTAAAAAACGAAAAAAACACATTGAGCTGGCTGAATGGCTAATATGGCCGAATACCATTTAAAAAAAAAAATAAAAAAAAGACCTCACATC
>JARYHS010012519.1:185527535-185881531 GCA_031002005.1 Vandiemenella viatica
GACGGCAGCCCCTCCGGGGAGCAGCGCGCGCTGGAATGCGGATTGCAGCAGAACTAACTCTGCGACGAACGGCCCTCTAATGGAACGTCTTGCGCTAACGGCGCTGCACTCCTCACGAAAAGCGAAACACGAGACGCGGCTAACGGCCGTACGCGCTGATTACAGGGCTGCGAGAAATTCTTCGGGTTAAATGAAACAGAAGGGTTCCGTGGGTGCCCCAGAACAATAAACGTTATCCCTCGATCGAGGAATTCATTCGTCGTGGGCCACTGAATGGCAAAAAGGACTATTCAGAGTGTCCCTTTGAAGAAGGTCGTTTTTCCAGTACATCTGTACTGATCTACATCTACATCTACATATATACTCTGCAATTCACAAAATTGTGGGTGGCAGAGGGTGCTCAGCACCAAAGCTAATCTCTTTGCTGTGCATTCACATCCCTAATGGTACGAGGGAAAAAAGAATTCATATAAGAATCAGTCCGGCACCTTATTTCTCTAATTTTATCTTTCCTGTCCTTCCGACTCAAATAGGTTGGTGGAAGAAGTATTTCACTACACTCAAAAGTGAAAGTGGGAGTACGCATGTTTACCAATAAGTTTAAACGAAACGTGTGTCGTCTATCTACCAGAGACTCCCAACCTAGTCTACTAATCAGTTCTGTGACGCTTTCATAAGGACTGTAGCAAGCGGTCACGAATCGAGCGGCTCTTCTCTTTACTTTCTCTATACTTTCGATCAACCCCTTACGAAACGGGTCCAAAATGGCACAACAATAGTCCAAATATGGACGCACAAGAGATTTGTACGCTATCTCCTTTGTTTGTTCATTACAATTTTTCAAGATTCGACCTATGAATCGCAGCCTAGAATTTGCTATACCTCCTAACGAATTAATGTGTATGTCACATTTCATGTTCCTTTGTACTGTTACTCCCAAATATTTCATAGAATCGACCATATCAATAACTGTATTTTTTAACTCGTATTTCTGAACAATTGTATTGTTTTTGTTAGTTATACTCATTGTCTTGCACTTTTTACAATTTAGAGTAAGTTGCCACTCAGCGCACAAAGCCAAAATAACATCCAGATCGCACTGAATTTCTAAGCAATCGGCCAAATTTCTTACTTCCCTATAAATAACCGCATCATCAGCAAACAATCTAAAAAGGCTTTTCACTTTGTCTGTACTGATGTTGCAATAAACGCTCTACAGTGAATGATTCTTGCTGTGGTAATGAATATACAAAGTCGTATTTACTACCAAAGATAGGTTATGAGTTTAACAAGTGTCTCTTTGATAACAGACCCCAACCGAGCGTGGTGGGTGAGTGTTAACGTTATCTCCTCGCATTCAGTTGTACGGTAATCCCCGTCCGGCACTCCAGATTTTAGACATCCAGTTTCTTCAACTAATTCCAGGCGAATGCTAGGATGGTTCCTTCAAAAGGACATGGGAGACATCCTTTCCATTTCTTGCCCCAAGTTTTCCCCGCCTCTGATGACTTCGATGTAGTCGAGACGTGTAGCCACAATCAAAAAATAAAAATAATAGCTCCAAAGTTAGGAGTGTTAATTTGTGCTGTTATACTGCCAGAACTTTTGTAAATACAATAAAATACACAAGCCGCGGCAAAACTCTAAAAACCATTATAGAACGGTCCAGTTATTTTATGTTCAATTTAAGTAGTTTTGAAAAAGGGTTCATACTTCTGAATGGTTATTGTCAATAATTGTTTTTTTTCATCCGTAGGCAAAGATACTCTCTCTCCTACTCCTCAGAATACAACAGTATAATTTATTTTCTCAGCCAAACCTAAGATTATCTTGCAGTCAGCTTCTACAAGAAAAACATATTTATAAGAGAGGTCATCATCAGTGTCAGTATAGTTGATTGAGTATGAAAGATGAATCTAAAACATTTTTCAGTATGAAATCAATAAGAAAAAGAAACTTAAGTTCTCATGACGAAAGCGTTTGGTATCGTCGAGTTTTTAATTTTGAGTTGATGCAGTAATTTATCCAGCATTACAGATTTTCTGACAATGTGTACAGCTAGTGCAAATTTTATTACAAATTTCTGACTTAATTCATTAGTTATTAAGATCACATTATAAGTCAACAAAGATTCGCTCATCACCTCTATGCCAAATTTAATATTTCTGATTGATATCAGCCAATTTTAAATGTCAGTTCTTATAATTTTTATACTTTCAATACCTCTATAATTTTTAATATTTTATAATAATTCATAATTTTATAAATTTCAAACTTTTTATTATTTTTGATGATTTTACAATTTTATAATTAGTTTTGGAATTTTTATCGGAATAGACAAGTCAATCATGTTATGCTAAGCTGTCACTGTTATTAAAAGAATTTTTCCTTCTGTCAAAGCTTATAACAAAGCGAGTAGTAAAAGACGTTAAGACACATAGATTCAAAATTTCGTGTGAATTTTCCTTTAACTGTTGTCGACTGAAAACTGAAAGCTGTTACAATCGCCTAGTCTAAAACGTACTCACAAGAAAGATTTTACTGGACTGATATTTGTATTTAGGAGCAACTGAATTTTATTTACGTATTCGTAATATTGAATGAACAAAAAGGAGTAAAGTGACTACCATTGCACCGACTGAAATTTTTACCACCCAAAAATATATCAAGGAACAACTAATTAACGTTTATTCTTATCTTACCATCTGTTGAGAAAGGGAACACGTAGTAAACGATAGCTAGTATTATTCGTCAAAATATGACCACTCAAAGAAAGTTGGAAAAAAAAGTTAAGCAGCTCGGGAGCTGTTTAGCCTTGGATAACTGGACTTTGATCCCCGATTAGGATGAAGATTTTTCTAATTTTCTTTGAAGCAGATCGTCTGGAATAGTTTTTGAAACCTACTTACCTTGATACAATTTATTTATTTATGTTTTTTTTTTTTTTTTTTTTTTTGAGAGAGAGGATTCCATGGTCTCGGGAAACCCTATGGTTGTTCAATCCAGTGGTTCCCCATGCCATTCTGTATCCTCATGCCGTAGATGATTACTTAATCATCGACCTAATGGGCTGTTTCTAACTCTCACACCTTCTCCTTGTTATCATGAAGCCTCTGGCCAGCGTTGTATGAGTACTTATACCGGGAATCGTCTTTCCCAACAGGATACAAGTAAAGGGGAAGTAGACATTTGATTGCAAGAGGCTAATATAGTTTCTCCCAAAGCCTTACACGCTGCATACAGACAGATAAAACCGCCTTTAAGGTAATTATCCCATCCTTGGTGCAGCAAGTCGAAAAACGGAATATGGAGCTATTACTATTACTATTACACCGCGATTCACTAAAAGTGTGTGGTGGAGGGTGCATTGCACTTATCAGGAAAGGTAATGGTTTGGAAGGGATATACGGGATATGGCAGGAGGCGCCCACGGACTATTGTGAGGAACCATCGAAGCATTCGTCTCGAGCGATCTGGAGAAACCATGGAAAACCCAGATCAGGATGGCCGGAGTACTTTATCGAAAGCGACTCCTGTCCGATTTTATGTTTACTCGCCCAGTGAATCCTTTATATTTCACTCCCTAATCGCTCGTGAAAAAATGAGTACAGAAATGAATCGGTTCTGGCCCTGATTTCTCTTATCTTATTTTCGCGGTCATTCCGAGATATGAATGTTGCTGGTAGCAATATTTGTTTACTGTCATTCCGAAATACGTCAGTCGAGAATGTTTCAATCCTGTCGGATTTTATGTTTACTCGTCCGGTGAATCCATTATATTCCACTCCCTAATCGCTTGTGGAAAAATGAGTACAGAAATGAATTGGTTCTGGCCCTGATTTCTCTTATCTTATTTTCGCGGTCATTCCGGGATATGAATGTTGCTGGTAGCAATATTTGTTTACTGTCATTCCGAAATACGTCTGTCGAGATGTTTCAATTCTGTCGAGAGCAACGCCTTCGGTGCTCCAGGTCTTCCCAACCTAACTCCTTCAACATCGCATTTACGCTTTCCCTCCAACTATATATACCTGTCACGAAACGGGCGGCTCTTCTTTGGACCATCTCTAATGCCTCCATTAATCCCTTTTGATGGGGACCCCATACAGAGCAACAATATTCTAAGTGAGGCCGCACTAGTGACTTGTATGCAATCGATTTAACTTCCAGAGAGCATTGTTTTAAATTACGACCTAGAAATCGACGCATACGATTTGCTTTACCAATTACATAGATCGCCATGTCATGATCAGTTATCGTATCATCGCGACCGTTAGATCTCGCCAAACTAAATTCCTTTTGGACATTATACTCGGGTTTTAAAATCAATTTGAAAAAAATATTTATCTGTCAAATGACAAACTGTGCTGGTTATAATAAAAACGCATCTTCTGCAACTTTGGTAGTTGGATCGCTACTGGAGTTCTCTTTGCCAGTCAATCTGCTGCAGCGACTAATTACCCGCTAGCGGAAAAACCGTTGTTCGCGCCAGGGCATTAAGTGGTTCATTAGGTTTTAACGGAGCGGCTGCAATCAATAGGATCGTAACAAGTGCGTTAACAGTGTGATGGAGGCTCATCAGCGGCCGCGAGTATTTCCTGACCTGACCATTCTGCGTGTGCTAATAGAGCGGCCATGCTAAATTAACAACTTGCGCATGCAAACGAGATGAATCGCGGCTGCCGAGGTACCGCATATGAGCCCAGCCCTGTAAACAACGCACAGTAGCATAACAGCGAGATCAGTTTAACGCGCGCGTCAAGCGAGATTGTAGTTGATTCGATATGGAATTTGATATCTCTTCTGTGCTACGGCACAGAGAGCACGACTTTCCAGATTGCGTCTTCCCATCAAACCGAAACTATTTTTTCCCTCCCACAAGGAGCAGAATTTGTTCTAACGATGTTGTCTCGACTAGAAGCTGGAAGCGACCATATACTACGTGGCTATATTTTGGCCTCTCTTGAACCCCCTCCCCCCACGTAGCCTGGCGTGGCTTTTTCCTAGACACTCCCTCCCCCCCTCCAATCAATTCCAGAAGACATTTGTCCTGTTTTCTCTATCGTTACAATAATTGCGTGTATAGTGAACACAATCTATATTTTCGTTATATGTTTTTCTGTAACTATAAATATTCTGAATGGAATGTTGACCCTAGGTACACCAATAAATCATCAGTTATTGGGAAAAACTTCTCTTTTTTTTTAACTGCTTTACGTCTCTCAACAGCGAGGTCTTTAGCGACGCGAAAGGATGGGGGAAAGGAATGGGAAGGAATTCGGCCATGGCCTTTTTAAGGAAGCATCCCGGCATTTGCCTGGAGTGATTTGGGAAACCATGGAAAACCCAAATCTGGATGCCTGGACGGGGATTCGAACCGCCGTCCTCCCGAATGCGAGGCCAGAACGCTATCCGTTACATCACCACGCTCGGTGGAAAAATCTCCTTCTCTGGTACAAGTCAGGGAACCTTTTCTTCTTGCGGTGTTACTAGAAACATTCTGCTTGTCTCGTTCACCATTCAGTAACTGATGAAATAGCACAAACCATACTTGCCGCGTAAAAAACCTAACAAGAGCTGCATTTTTATTTTATTTTTATTTTTTTTGCTGCAGTTCTGTCATCTTTCTTTCTACACTACAAGCAAATGTTTCCTCGATCTGCTTTAAAGATTTGTATAGCTCATAGAATAATGAAAACTCGTTGGAAAAAACCATTTTCATGAAACTCGTGAAGTTTATTGTAGTATTTCAAATTCGAAGTGTAGCGTGAAGTGGCCTTCACGCTACACTTCGAATTTGAAATAACATTGTAGGGAGCATTACAATTAAAGTTGCAGTGAAATACACTCAACAGATCAAAATTAGAATTACTATATCAATGAGCGGTGTGGTTAAACGAGGTCGATCCTAATCAAATCAGCTTTACTTCAAACAATACGAACTGTCACTGCCTTTGAAAGTTCCGGGTAAAATCTTTAAACGAAATTTATTCCAGACGTGGCACTGTCAGTGACTCCTCCCCCCCCCCCCGGACTCAGGTACCCCGCAGTAGCTTTCGTTGTCTTATTCTACGAATGTTTCCTGAACTGTTCCCTCCACTACGAGAATAACAAATTCTGTATAAAAATTAACCAACTATCCCGTCACTTCTACGTGTGAGATTAATTCACAAATTTATTTCCTCAACCATCATTTCTCAGTGGTCTTGGTCATGGAAATATACTTTACTGCATTGTTCAAGGTTTGTTCCATAATATCTTGTAGTGTTTACATCTCCTCAAATCGGCATCCTTGGGAAATTCAGATTATCTGTTAATGGTATATGATTGATGGCTGTTAGAACAATAGCCGATTATTTTAAATATGACTCGACTATTTCGGTTACTCTCAGCACGAATATACTACAATGTACAGGAAATTTAACAAGTCATATCTGTTACTGATTGTTTTCTGCGGTAATTTCCAGAAACAAATCTAGCAGCCATTTTTTGCACCCTCTCCAACTCCTGTATTTGATGTGGGTTCCAAGCTACCATATCCAAACAATGGTCTGACCAAAGTTTTGTAACCCAATTTCCTTACTTTTCTCGTACATCCCCTGATCACTGTCTCCAACAAGTGCAGAATTTTGAAACCTTTTCCAACCACCTGTCCAATTTGTCCTGCCCAGTTAAGCTTGTTATCAAATATAATGCCAAGATATTTACATTTCAAGTCTTCAACAAACAGTTTGTAACATAACCATGGAAATTACGGGTATATTTTTAGTGTAGATTGTGATCTGAGAGGTAGATATAACGTCTTTGGCATTGAGCGATTATTTAGCTTGCTTTGGAACAGTCTGGTAATGTCGACGGTCGAGTAAGTAACAGCCAGCGGGAGCTAACTAGCTGCGGCTGCGTGCGTGTGTGTACAGCTTAACCGATGTTCCGAGGTATAAAACACTGTGTGGACATTGCTGAGGAATTTTTTGGACTATGAAGGTTGTTCTGAGTGAAATGGTTTCACATAAACTTGTAAAATTTCAAAAAAAATGTTTTTACTGGGTTAATTAATAACAGTTAGTGAGGTTATTACAACGCTACACTTTGACCTGCCTCACGGAAGCATCGGTACTTCGTAATTTTATTATTTTACCTTGGTCGCCACCAGCTGTTTGACGGACGTACTAATAATACTTACAGTTCTCTGTGATGTTAAGAACTCACTAGTTCACAGGAATTTGTAATAAGCAAGACACACTCACTCATAGGAAGTATTAAGTCGAACAACTTTTTATTATCCCAACGATTTGTGTCTTATATTAGTACTCCGACCACCAACTGGAATTATTTATCACTTTTCCGAAGATTGCAAGTTCTTTATGAGTGGAAAGTTTAATCACAAGATACTCTCCTTCAAACAGCAACATATTAAATGTCTGTACCACAATTACCAGTTCACAACCGCTCATTAACAGTTCTCCAGGAACGTCTCACTGTATTTTCACACCATATGGCTTGTCTTACGTTAGCGACGTCAAGCCAATATTCATTTCCCGTCGCGGACGCTCGTATTACGTATCCATATGCCCGAATATTTCTTTCCGAATCTACCGAAAACACGTACACGTCGACACACACACTTCCCGCCACTCGTAACACTTGACTACTCCTCTGCCACAGAGGTTAGACCCTCGCGGTATATCGATAATCGATATTTATACAAAGATTGCAAGTCCAATGTAATGTTACAACCCCTTCCAGGTCTCTGTTTACAAATGTGAACAAACAGTGAACAATTTAAACAGAAACCGAGAAACACTCGAGGTATGATTGGGTTGTTACCTTACTGCTCCTAAGTATAAATTCACATAAACAATTACACTCCTGTACAAAGTAGTTGGTGGTCGGTACTCCTCAAACAAAAATTACATTTTCATGGTTACAACTACATCTAAGAAGCAAATACAAATTTCATATATCATAGACAAACAGTTGTACATACAAAATAGCCAACTGGTTCCCTTTCAAAGCATAATGTCCTTCATTGCTGTTATAGAGTCAGCTGTTCGTTCCCAAACTTAACCTTTAACACAAACTGCACCACACAAAAACATGAAAAAAAAATGAAATTCACACGCTGGTTATGGGGCCACTCACTTCGTCACTGTAGACGGCCTACTGCAAGGACCTAGATAGCGCACGACTAGGCCACTAGCCACCGGGTTAATATCACCACCGAGCTTCTTACATTAGTTTTATGGTTCCCAAGGAAAAGAAATGCCCGTTGGCGATAAAGGTCATCGACCTCCCGACACGTGTGAAGTACAGTAATGAGTTGGTCAACTTGAAAACAACCTAACAACTAAGATACGTATAAACAGAAAAGAACTTATTTACAACCTAAACTATTTACAAAAGGGAGGTGGAGGGTTTCATGGGGTGTTCAGGATGCACCTCACCCCTAGGCACTCCCTTCTCTTCCCCCACCCTGAGTTGTAGTCTTGAAAGGTTTCAACCAATACCCTTTTTGTCTTCTTTTCTTTTTCCATCCGGATCATCTTCAGTCGTGCTTACTTCTCCACCCCTTCCAGGGCAGACATTCTTCACATGCGCCTCGATTATCCTTTCCTTCAACTTGACAAAATCTTTCTTTTCTTCACTCCCACTGTTCTTAATTTGTTCATCTCTCTCCCAGCTGAAATTGGGTTCTTTCCCCCTTATGACGTTGGTGTTTTCCACTGTCAGTTGACCGTTTGTCGTGAATATCACCCCTTCCACCTCAATGCTGACCAGTTGCCCATCTTCAAGATCAAAGTCGCCCGATCCAAGGATGTGCTTGATAGGGTCATCAGTTGCCAAACAAATCTGTTCATACTCTTCCACCGTACTATCCTCTTCTTCTGTTTCGCTCTCTTCCTCCTCCTCTTCTTCTGTGTCTTCAATGTCTACCCCTTCCATGGACTTTAATTTAAGATCTTGATACTCCATCTTGTTTTCAATGACTTCAACTCGTTGCTGAGTGAGTCCTACTTCCAACACCATTTCCTGTTTGAAATGTTCCACTTCTGCCTTGGTTTCTTCTCCTTTTAAGATACACTTCAGTTGCAGTTGCTCCATCTCTCCTCTTATTTGTATGAGTCTTTCATCCAAAACTCTAGTAATATCTTCACGTAGGGCTTTCCCTTTCTGTTCTATTTCTGCCCTGAGGTTGTCATGTACCGCTCTTAAGTTGTTTTGAATGGACTGGTTCTCTTCATGTATAACTTTGAGATTCTCAGCATTTTCGGTTTTCATTTCCTTGAGCTTCTCTTCCAAAGAGTAGCTCCTCTCCGCATTTTCTGTCTTTAACGCATTGATATTTTCAGCAAAGGAGTGGTTAAGTTTCTCTTCCAAAGCTTCGCTTCTTTCCGCATTTTCTGTCTTTAATTCCTTGAGCTTCTCTTCCAAAGAGTGACTTCTCTCCGCATTTTCAGCAAAGGAGTGGTTCATCTGCTTCATCAACTGCATAAGGATTTCCTTAACAGGCACTTCCTCGGTCTGCTCTCTTGTTCCTTCCCCAAAAGTTTCCTCAGTATTCATTTTCACAGACTAAGAAAAAAACTACGCAGAATTCGAAAGTATAAGGTGGAGGGGGGGGGGGGGGGTTAAAGCCACTAAGTTGCCCACGCTCAAAATCAAGACAAAGAAACCAGTAGCTAACAACACACAGCTGGTCCCATAACATCAAAAGCAAAACAACTTGAGCTTCACCATCAAAACGCCGGTAGACCAACAAATCAACCAGTACAACGCCGATGAACAGTAATATTTTAAACGTAAACAAACTTGCAAGGAAGCATACAACGTGGATCTTCAGTAATCCTGGCTGCTACTCTGCTCCAATCAGGAATAGCTGAAAATAACACATCACTCACACAGAAATGTAGGAATTAATTACTGGTGATTGCTGCTGTGGGTGTAAGCTTCATATGCTTTACACTACCCTGGTAGCTCACAGGCTGGCAACCTGTAATACTGCATGCAAAACAAAAAAATTCCAAACGCGAAAATGGTTTCGATTACCGCAGTTACTCTGCCAAAATAATTTCTTTGTTTCAAAACAAAACTGAAAAGTTTAGACTGAAAACTAGTAAGCATGCATTTAAACAAATGTTTATAATTTTTCTTCCTGTTAAATATTTGTTTATCCGCGGATTACGGTTCAATTTAATGGTACATTGCTCTTATGGTACCTATGAAGCTCGGTGTGAATACTACCCGGCGCTAAAAAAATTGTTTCTCATTCAATTATTCAAAAAAATTATGACTTTAAACTTTTCCGCGGCCGAACTTATTTTAGATTGCCTGTTCGGTGTCTTCTTATGCTGCCGAAGACAGTTCCGCTACAGTCTCCCTCCGCGATGTACCACTGCGCCGCGAGATGTAGTTCCTCTTCGTCGCTGACTTCCGCGATGTACCACTGCGCCGCGAGATGTAGTTCTTTCACGTTGGTTTTACCTCCGTAATGTTAGCCTTTGGTGAGCAATGCTGTCTCTTTCTCTCATAACTTCTTTGCACTCAGTTCCGCAACCTCTGCACTTAACAATGTATTCGATCCAATACATGCGATACACGTACTCTATTGTTGTTTTTCGTTTCACTTTTCACTCAAAGTTTGCGTTTTCCGCTGGTTTTTATTTCTTCACTTTTACCAATTTCAAACCCAAGTCCATTTCACGTGCGCCATGTAAAATTTCAAAAATGTTAAACTGTTTTCACTGGGTTAATTAATAACAGTTAGTGAGGTTATTACAACGCTACACTTTGACCTGCCTCACGGAAGCATCGGTACTTCGTAATTTTATTATTTTACCTTGGTCGCCACCAGCTGTTTGACGGACGTACTAATAATACTTACAGTTCTCTGTGATGTTAAGAACTCACTAGTTCACAGGAATTTGTAATAAGCAAGACACACTCACTCATAGGAAGTATTAAGTCGAACAACTTTTTATTATCCCAACGATTTGTGTCTTATATTAGTACTCCGACCACCAACTGGAATTATTTATCACTTATCCGAAGATTGCAAGTTCTTTATGAGTGGAAAGTTTAATCACAAGATACTCTCCTTCAAACAGCAACATATTAAATGTCTGTACCACAATTACCAGTTCACAACCGCTCATTAACAGTTCTCCAGGAACGTCTCACTGTATTTTCACACCATATGGCTTGTCTTACGTTAGCGACGTCAAGCCAATATTCATTTCCCGTCGCGGACGCTCGTATTACGTATCCATATGCCCGAATATTTCTTTCCGAATCTACCGAAAACACGTACACGTCGACACACACACTTCCCGCCACTCGTAACACTTGACTACTCCTCTGCCACAGAGGTTAGACCCTCGCGGTATATCGATAATCGATATTTATACAAAGATTGCAAGTCCAATGTAATGTTACAAACTGTGTATGGTGAACCGCTGCTGAGTTGGACCATGTCGATTGTGTAATAATTAATTATGGGGCTTGTACTAAATGTTTCCAACTTTAATTATACTCGAATCTGCATTCTTTGGTTAAGAAGATTAGTTTTTTTAGTGTCTGCTGGCTTGCTTAGAGATTTTGTAGTTTCAGATGAATAAATTTGAGTGAACTGTGAAAGCTGAAACGTGGGTGTATTTCTCAGTAGTTTCTTGCTTGTGTTCTTTGACTGCAATTCAATGAGCTTATCCAATTAGAAAAATCGGCAGACTGGCGACCGCACGGCAAACCGAACCTTTTAATTATAAGTGATAAGTAGTGGACAAAAGCATTGTACATTGTGTTAATCAGTATAGCTTCACTGCTGCATCGACGAACTTTAATTAATCTAAAGCCCCAACAAACCACATATGACGTTACAAGTTCTTTCCCCACCTTATGATCATAATAAACCTTTAGTTTTTTATTTGTGTATCTAATAAACTGACTCTTTATCTTCATCCCATGTTTACCAACCCAACTAGATATCCTGTCCAGATCACCCTGCAATTGTTTACAGTCCTCTACAGCTTTGATCCTTTTATATAGCATTATGTCATCTGCAAACAATCTAATTTCTGATAGTAAACATTAACGCAATTTTTCATTAGAATAATGAATATCAATGGTCGCAATACGCTACCCTGTAACACTCCCAGTTTTACTTCCACTTCTTGTGTGCAAGTAAGTGCTATGAAACCATGCCGTGTCTCTGTAGATAAGTATTTCGGCCTACCGTATCGGTAAAATTAATAATAGCAGTCGTGTTTGCACTGTCATGCTAGCCAGAAACTATAAAACTGTTCAAAACATGTAGTTTGACATATTGTAACATTTCATGACTTGCTGCATGATTGTAACCATACACCGTTACGACGCCCTCAAGATGAACTAAGCCCTTGCAGCCTATCAGCGAATGTGCAAATGTAAATACAAGCAGGGCGCGTTAGCTGTCGAAGACAGAGCGTTTGTGGGATTTGCATAATGTTATCAGAGCGTGGAGCCTCGTCTTGAGTAGTTAGCCTGGCTGGTAACTGGATTTGCAGTGCGCTGGTACAGTACGGGCTCTGAATACGCCACTCCGCGATAACCTGCACAGTATGAGAATAACTGCCTGCAGCATATAGAGTGAAAGTAATCAGCTTCCAGAAATAACTTGTCTTACTATAAAGTCGCTGTCGCTACTTTAAAACTGTATTTCAGGAATGCACCAAAATCTGTGAGATGGTATCCTGCATCACCCTCCCTCCGTGATGTTCTCCTGTTGACGAAGGGCCAAGTCCCGAAACATTAATTGTTTTTCCTGTTTTTGTGTATTTTTATGTGTTCACCCCACAAACCAACATCTAATGTAAATGGTGGTTCATTTCGCTATCCTTTTTTTAAAAATCCATTCGCACTTAACTCCTATTATTTCCTGGTTACTATATATGTATATATATATATATATATATATATATAGAGAGAGAGAGAGAGAGAGAGAGAGAGAGATATGGAAGTGTATGCCCCTAAATTTCGTTCTGCAGCCACAACTACCTAAAGCTGACCACTGGTGATTGTGTATGGTAGTAGACTCAAGTTTCCCATCGTGGGCTATGCTAGTGGCATGTTGGTAGCTGGGGGGAGGGGGCAGACATGGTGGTTGAAAGTGGTCGACTAGGGCATTTTCATATTTCGACCAAATACGAGTGTTTCAGTATAAAGCACTGTTCAGCCACAACTACCTAGCGCATACCACTGTTGTTTATATTTGGTAGTAGCCTCAGATCTCCCATCGTGCACTATGGTTGTTACATGACGGTAGTGGTGGGAATGTGGGAGATATGGTTGTTGAAAGTGGTCAACCTAGGGCATTTTTATATTTCGACCATAGACATTTATGTTCCCATATTGCACTTTGCAGCCACAGCTACCTGGTGCTGACCACTGGTGTTTGTGCGTGGTTGTAGACTCGTCTCCCATCATGCTTTCAGGTGGTTGCTTGTCGGTAGCTGTGAGGGTGAGGGAGATATGGTGAATAAATGTGTTTGACCTAGCACTTTTCGACTTAAGTGTTCTAAAAATGTTTTAAATATTCTAGACTGTACTATAAAGTGCTACATTCTTCTAGAATATTCTTTAATAATGTTCTAGAATACGACACATCTTTCAGCTATTAACAAATAATTTATATGCAACATACTGATATGTAGTGTGTGAACAGATATTTATTGGACTCTACTGGAGGGTTGCTGATTTGGAATGGAGTAAATATTTAAGGTTCTGCACAAAATCATATAAACCTCCAAAATTTTTAACAAACACGAACGAAGTCGTGGGCATCACCTAGTGTTTTTTTAAATAATAATAATAATATTTTGAAATATGAGACATATTTAAATTACATTTTTAATTTAGTGCCTGATGAAATTATCAAGTATTGAAGTTGGTAGAACTGCTTAATGCGTTGTAACAATAACAAATCTATTTCAGTTATTGGGCACCCAGCGTGCAGAGTCAGTTACAGTAGCAATACGTGGACTAGAATTCTATCCGACCGTCGAATAACGCTTATCAGAAATATTAGGTTGTATATGGAATCATTCAGTAATTGGCGACGGGAAACTACGGGAGTTTAATATACAATCTGTAATGCGGGTATGCGTGGAGCCAAAATAATTCTTTTCCTCGAGGCAACTGTGCCTTAAAATGAAGGGTAAGATAGTTACGTGTAAACAGTTGCATTATGATCTCCTTGAAGAAATAACAATTATGTATCATATACATGTCTCCTTTATTTCGTCTGCAAGCGAATTGTTTAAATTTTGGAAATTGTTAGCAAAAAGTATAAAGCACAAAGTTCCTTTCCTTTCACGCTCATAAAACATAGTTGCTTGTCCTTCTATTAACTCACAATCCGATCATTCGTGAAGATCTTCAAAAAGTAGTTATATGAAGCATGTAAGACACTGAAGATCGTCAGATCCTTTTTTTTTTAGTTTATCTTATGTAGATTTACATAAGAGAGGGTGGAGCCAGCTATTGACGCATACGTATTTTGAAAGACGTTAAGTGCACTGTCCAGTAAATGATCCCATGTCATGAATAACGTTGATTCAGAAGGGATTACTTCTGTTCAAATTACTAGCACCATACGAGTAGCCAAATACTACCACAAGCACTATAATATTCCTAACAGTATAGAAGACGTACTCCAAGATACTCCATATGTAAAACTGATCACCTTACTAGTAAAATACTCTTATATTCAGCAGATGTACAGTATTAGGTTTTATAGCATAAGTAATATCTAAATCCATGCCATTCAGAACAATCTCACTTACACATAATACGTCTCGGAATATTTTTAAGCGCAGTACTTTGTTCCTCCACGAGAGCAGAAAACTCTTGTGTGGTAAAATCAATTGCTTTGATTGATTCGTAAGTGAACTGTAGTTTCCCCCCACATTTGCCTACCTAGCTGGACTGTATTTTCTAGAAGGCCGATTATCTGGAAATACTTTAACACAAGAGAATCCGATCAGCTACTATAAGAGCATCATTTATATCCAACAACGTTTGCTGTCTCTCCGCTTTACTCTCAACTGTTGAAACGCACTAGGTCAACATAATGAGAATTTTTTTTTCTCAGTAAGAGAAAGGCGTTACTTGGAAAAATTTGTTGATTAAGATAATATGTTCCAGCAGGCGAAAGACGGCAGCATTAGCTGGTCGTAACTTATTGGAAAGAATTTCTTCCTCGTGATTTATATCTCTACATTAACCTGGAAGTATGAGTTGTTTGCATTAATGAAAGTGTATCTCTTTATTTCTATTTAGCATTTACCTCCACCAATTTTTCATTCGAATCAGGTTTTTTTTTTTTTTTTTTTTTTTTTTTTTTTTTTTTTTTTTTTTTTTTTTTTTTTGCTAATTGTGCTAAGTTTTATAACATTATATCCTGAATCTCATAATGTTTGTGGATCATTTAAGTTGATAATGTCGTCAAGTATCGATGTGTACACACTTGAAATCTATGCTGGTACAGTGCTTGAATGTTCAATGGCCACTTATTGGCAGTTTATGATGATGAAAAACAGTTCTCTCGTCTGAAAACCAACTTCTACTTACGACACTGAGATATTTACAAAGAAACTAGCGACCAAGTGATACAGTTTTCTGAGACAGATTTAAAAAAAAAATTAAAAGAAGATTTTTCAGAATAGTACAGTTAATTAACAATACCAACTTGTAGGCGATCCGTCTCTTAAGAGCACGTGGTTCGTTTTGTGATGTTATATGAAGCAGATATTCTGTGTCAATTACTTATCAAACTTCTACACACCTATTAAATTATTTATACTTTCAATTTATCAATATAAAATATACTCATTATAATTTCCTTTTATACATTTCCTTTCTTTATGGTACATTTATCAACTACTTTCTCTATTAACTACAAAGTGCCAGAAACTGTAGTTCAGTATGTAAACTTGAGTTTATTATTTATTTTTCATTATACCCTTTAAGTATTGATTATTTTGTTTCTGTCGCAAGGAGAATTTTGAGTTTCAGATGGCACGAAAAATCATAAGAAGTTGGAAATTTTCTGTTATCTGAAACCTACCTCACATCCTTGAATGTTTGAGGTACGTACATATTAATCTAAAGAAATGTTTAAATGGTGTATCCATCAATGAAGATACTGTGAGATATCACTTACGTCTCTGTACATAAATGTTGCAACCAAAATCAATGTTATGAAACATAACCATTATTTGTTACTTTACCATCGTATTATACTATATATTGGAATAGACCTAACACATCTCAAAAAATTCTGAGCAGTGAAGAGAAAGTTGAAAAGCTGTGATCTTTTCTCATTACAATCAAATGGCTCGTTGGTTTCGGTCATCACATTACATAAAATGCTACCATTAACTATCAGCAGTTCTCCCTGTAATGTCATAATTAACCTTTACTCAGTAACTAATATAATCACCAATCATGTTCACTATCATCTATTAATCTTTTACTAAAGAATATGATGACGATTTGGCAGTTTTCAGTCATCATAACGGAAAAAATTATCAAGCCAAAAGTGAATCGCTACCTGCAGAAAGACAACATGTCCACATTTCTAAATTTTACAGGAGAGATACAAAAACCTGAATACAACGTGACATATGATACATTTTTTTGTTTATATTTTACTTTCAAGTAACTAGGCAACCTTTAATCATATGTGCTTTATAAAGTTCCGAAGGTCATGTCACAAAGCTATGGGATTTTTTTGTGGGTTGTGAACATGTTCCCTTACTGCAGTAAATAGGATTTTGAAGAGAAACTTCATTGGAAAAAAGTATAAAAACGCAAATTTCAATAAAAATTCATTTTATTACTACCGAGATACAGTAAATAAGTCATTTGAATGTTAAAGTTTTCATTCATTGCCAATTTCGTCCAAAGACGTCATTGTTATAGGCAATGAAATGATGGTATTCCAAATCTCCATCTTCTCTTCAAATATGTATTTTCCTTATGCAAACCATTTTTTTTACTATTTATCGACACAACAGTAGTATAGGCTTTCTTGGTAGGAAATTCCAGTGGCTTATCTGTGTTTCAAAGCTTAAAAGTGTCCGTTGTGAAGTCAGAAACGTTCATGTTGCATTGAACATTGTGCAGATCGTTTGTCGATAAGCTGATCTCCCGGTAGCTGGATATCATGAAAGATTTCTTTTGATTTTCGGGGACATTTTAGCCATATGAATTGTAACTTGGACAAATTTTTTGCAGAACTTAAACCACCATGAGCTTTAGTCAATGAAAACATACGTTTTCATTTCAACTATTGAAAACTTATTAGGGTTGTTTGAGGAATTCTGTGTAAGTGCAACAATTTCATCCACTGTGTAATACCTTTCTTCTTTCCTCCTCTTCTTCTTCTAATAATATCAAAATTCCTATCATGGGGCATAAAAGAGTGCCCTCTAACGCGAAAAATATGTTTAATGTCATCAAACCTCTTTATCTCACACAGTTGCGTCATCATTCTCACCATAGTATTGTTTCTATTTTGGCCCGAACAGTTATCTCCAAAAATACGCGACATTCTTACATCTTTGCTAACGTTATTTTCTGTGTTCCTATCTAGCATAGTACAGACTTCATTCGACCCCTTGCCTCCCTACCCTTCATGCCACCGCGAGCAGACGGGGAAATTGTCCAGGACTAGTTCCCTCTTTGCAGTAAACCGAAAATTAAAGGCGTTGCCATGTCTATTCTATTGGGCTGACAAGTATCTGTTCTACAGTAAACGATGGATTCTGTTACTGGGAACATTTTAAATGAAAAAAGCTATTTTCGAAAAAAACATAGAGTTGTTGCCTTTCTTCAGTAAGTGATTCAAGTTGAGAATTAAGTAAATATTATTTAAACTGAAACAAATAATAAAACGATTCACCTTAACAAACCTGAAACTGCTATATATATATATATATATATATATATATATATATATATATATATATTTACTGCTTAACGTCTCTTAACAGCGAGGTCTTTAGAGACGGGAAAGGATGGGGGAGAAGGAACGGGAAGGAATTCGGCCATGGCCTTTTGATGGAAGCATCCCGGCATTTGCCTGGAGTGATTTGGGAAACCATGGAAAACCCAAACATGGATTCTCGGACGAGGATTCGAACTGCCGTTTTCCCGAATGCGAGGCCAGACCTGCTACATATAACGTATGGACAATGTTCAATGGACACCCATGAATTCGAGACTAGAACATCTCACTTACCCAAAAATGAGCACTCACTTTTGGATAAGTGTGGTGTTCGCCATCATAGTTACTCAAAAAATTGCCAATATTGAATTCTTGTAGTCGCTTACCAGCCAAATTTATCTCCAAACGTCCAGTAAAACCTCAATTTACAAATCTCAGACCATGTCAGAAAGTATCTAATCCATATACAGACATTTCATAACTTAAATCTGCGATAAAATTAAAATAGTATTTTCTAATTCGCATTGCTATATATTACGTGTATTCCTATAACGAAAGAAGAGCAGTGGCGTTCACTTAGTGTATCTAGTGTACCAATAGAAGCTGTAAGCCACTTCGGTACAAGCTGAAATTGTTTGATACGATACCTCAGATGTTATGAATGGCGTTATCATAATATCAGTCGAAAAAAATGAGGATTTGACGTAGTTGACGACGCAGCTTTATGATGTGGTTTCCGCTACACTTCCTTCCAGCATTCACTTCGGAACAACAACCTTCCAATTCCTTTTTCCGTGTACATAAACTAGTTTTTCTCTTCCACGTCCTTTGAGTGACACACCTGGAAAAACAGTCCTCCGTGATAGTATTCATGGAACAGATGGGTCATTCAAACCACTCACTCGTCGATATGGAGTCAACTGTTTGGCCTCCAAGCGGACGGATAAAAATTCTCGCTGTAACGAAGTTTATATTTCATCTGAATTGGACCGTCCTTTCTGAATTATTCAACATATCCCCCGCCTGGCAAGATCGACTTGTATTGCCAATCAGCGAATAAGTTTCCAAGTTTCCCTTTACCTGTAAAACAAAAGAAGTAGAAGATTATACCCCAGTCCTTTACCCCACTGAACACGAGACAGTTCCAATTCAGTTTGCTGAATTCTAATTGCAGATTACTGGTAACACAACTCACAGGCAGAGTTTAAGTGTGACAGTGTTTTGTTTCACCGTCACAATCTTGTACAGTGTAAAGCACGAATATCTAACAATATGAAACTATTATTATGACAGACTTTCTGACGTATATTAAAAATCGTAAATAAAATTATGAACATCTATTATATGACACAGATTACTAATTGTACAAACAAAAATGAGAACACAAATTACACCTAAAAACGGAAATTATAATTTATGACCAATTCAAAGTGTAAAATAGAACAAAAAATGTATGTATTATTTTTTTTGAACAGTAGTCAGTATATCGGTTATACCGTGAGTGGGTAAGACTCTGCCCTAGCATTTGGGAGGTCGTGGGTTCGAATCCTCAACCGACCATCTAGATTCGGGTTTCCCCAAATCCCTCCTGGCAAATGCAGTGATGGTTCCTTCAAAATGCCATCGCCGAATTCCTTCCGATTCCCTGCAATCAGTTCTGTCCCGCTTCTAATGATCTCGAACTCAGCGTAAAGTCATAAGAAAAAAAATACTGATGACGTAGATGTTTTTTCAGAAAAAACGTTTAGTTCTTAGTGCCCAAATTAAACTTCAATTCTAATATTCAGTTTTCGGTTTTCCATGGTTTTTAAAGAATATTTAACTAGAATTTCATTCTTTGAAGCAGATCATGGATAAGTGTTTCTCTAACTATTTAATACCGAGAAGCACATGCTTTTGTGAGTTTGTGTTACTCGTAACTAATAAATGAACCTTTCTACATTACATTACAAACAGAGGGTAGAGGATTTGAACACACATGATTGACAGTCATGCAGAAGTTTTTTATTGCCCTTGATCTTCGTTTTTATTTCGGAAAATCATTTTCTTTTCTTTTCTTTGTTCACAATATTTATTGCCAGATTCATTGAGCTAAACAAAAAACAAAAAAAAAAAAATAATTGTTCAGTGTTTCTTTACTTTTTCTTCTAAAAACTTATTTTCTTTATCAGTGTTTTTCGACAAAGATACATTCCTGTTATGTTTGTGGTTTTTTAGTTGACGAATATATATTTTATCGTTTTTATTCAAATAATCAATAAATTTTTCATCAGTTGGCATCTAGCTCCAATTTTCCTATAATATCCAAAACATTTTCAGTTTCCAAACTTTTTATTATTATTAATATTATTATTCATCCACCATGAAACACGCGGCCACTAACTACCACAGGTGGACATTGTGTTTCATGAGAGGGAAGGAGGACTGATTTCCTTCCTCTAAGACTGACCGTGCCCGTTAGGTCCTGCAAACCTAATCTAATGGAGGAAAGTCTTGTGCAGTCATCTGCCAGCGAAATGGGTAAGACAGTATATACTGTATGAAGAGTGTATTTTTTTGTTTTGTTTTGTGAAATGTTAATATTGTGAGACGGTACCGTCCCAACATTCCACTAGATAATTGCGAGATACCACCTAAAAACTGCAAGCAGAACGGCCGGCACGGGGGGGGGGGGGATGACTGGGCTCGTGTCCGGTCCCGTTGCGCCTCCTCGATACAATTTGTGGTCGCTCAGCGCACTGAGCCACACTGACAGCTTTCAGGTTCTATATATATATATATTAACTTAGTCAAAAATCCGAAGGTTGGTTGGATCCTCCCTAAGAAGGCATGCTACGCCATTGTTTCACTCGTAGGGCAGCCAGTTTCTTTCCTCTGGGACCTACTGTTTAACGTGGAATCCGAACCACTGAACGATCTGACACAATCAGCTGATATGATCAAACATAATGCAGCGAAATTTTGAAAGCAAGCGCCTTAAGAGCTGAGCTACCAAATAGCTCAGAAGTTAGGTGTATATTTTATTCTTGGAGTTATCAATGATATTAATTAGAAAAATGTATCATATTTTTTTTATATTTTATAAAGCTAGACAAACTGGTTTTGTGTGTTGAATTTTTACTTTTTTTAAATTTCTGATATTTTTAATAAATATCCTATGTTACTTTCCTGTGTTGTTCCCCTTTTTGCCTATACCATTGGGATATACTCTTTCTCAAAAAGAGTTAACTTTATCTTCTGCATTAATTTTTTCATATTTCATGCTAAGAAATTTTGGTACTTATGGTGTATTCTGATATTTCGAAAGAGATTTACAAGCGTTCTTATTTTACGGTAGTCGCTTTAAAAACGTTGGTATACAATTTTGCTGTGTTTGTAATTCTGAAAGAATTGCTAAATCATCTGCAATGAGGGGACAGATAAGACTGAGTTTCACATTCCTATGTGTTGTATTTCCCAATGTAATTTCGTGGATAGATTTTTCCTTGGAGTTTCTTTCCACAATTTTGCTACACAAGTGAACAGTGGTATGTAAAAGCCTTACCTGACTCCACTTCTGATTTCTGATAGTTCTCAGATGAAACTTCTTTCCAATTTTACCATTTTTGCTCCATCTTACCGAGCGTGCCGGGTAAACGGTTAACGTTCTGACCTGGCATTCGGGAGGACATGAATTCGAATCCCATCCGGCCATCCAGATTTGGGTTTTCCGTGGTTTTCCCACCCCGGAATGGTTCATTCAAAAGGTCATGACCGAATTCCTTCTCGCTCCTTGGTCCAGGTCCTTTCGCGCCTCCAATGACCTCGACATCGACGAGGCGTAAAGCCATAAGCAAAAAAAAAATTGCTTCATATTTTTGTTGCTTATGAATTTTTAAAATAAAACTTACGAATATTTTATTCACCACTAAAAAAAATTTCTTTGGCGCCTAAATGAAATTCATGTCTTTTTTGTAGTATGTGATGATATTATTTGCTGTTGTAGCATCCTGTTAATAAACTAAAGAAGCGCAGGTAATCCGAATGTAGTTGTGATAGTGAGAAAAAAAAAAATATAACCAAAAATTGAAACAGTGAAGTATTCGATGTATATCAGATACTCAAAGTTCACCTGATTACACCAGGGATTTTGATCGTCCACCGTATTGACTCTGGTGTCACATTAAATATGGTGACGTTCACTGTACACGCAGGCATCGAGTGCTCGCACCCTCCCATCACCCCCAATCACCGATCCGCACCCCATCTGTGTCGATGAGTCCCTCATTACGCAGACTCTTGGCCGTCAGCACTACTGCTGACGCAATCAGAGCAGTGTCCATTCCGGGGCCATCTCGTGCGGTCTGCGTCAAATTATTCACGTTAACTGATTCGGTGATTGCGGCGCGGTATCACTTTTCGCTACCGCCGCACTCGTCATTTGCGAATGGACGCTGCCCTCGTTGATTGGTGCCAACTGCGGACACTCCCTGTTAATGCAAGAGCCGTCGGAAACGAGGCAGAATATCACTACCCATAGTGTACGCTCTGATGACATTACGCACAACGTAAAAGTTGCTTGTCAAGTTGTAGAGCAGTTTGTGACGATACAGTAAGTTGTTGGTATAGGGCTGCATCAATGGAAAAATCAGTAAAAATGGGTTTTCAGAAGTAAAATCATTCAATTTAACAAGTTTTGGAGCCATTGTGTTTGTCAATTTAAGCCATTTTTGTGGTTTAAAGTGTTTTCGTATTTCATGATTCGGTAATATCATAGGAGCACGTTCATGGTAGGGCGTATTAAATTAGTTCGGTACTACAGGTTTAAATATAAATTGTTAAGGATTCACACATTTGTTAAGTGATATTTCATGCTAATAAATTAAATTGAATTATTGACAATCCTTTGTGTACTTTGAGAGGTTTGAAGAAGTAAAGTCAAATATATAATTGTTTACAAAATCTATAGTAGGTCGGGAAGGTTCGAAAAACATTGTCCCGGAGCCGTATAGGAGGCCTTGATTGTTGTTAACCGTATAGTGGCTCAGTTCGTTATAGTCATAGGTCAGAGATTTCGAGTTAGCAGTTTGTCAAAAGTATCTTATCTCCAAAACGTTTTTCAAAACTGTATCGCGGGATTTTCTAAACATTTTCATATGGCATTCATTTATTTTGGACCATATTTAGACACGTTAGAAGATTTAATTGAATTAACTGATTTTTTGGAGCGACGTTTGGTGCATTTTGAACTGCAGAATGTGTGTCTGGAACTTGTAATTTTTTTTGGAAAATGAAGAGCGATGTCAAGTGTTAAAACGGTCAAACTCATTTATTAAAGCTGGTTTGGAAAATTTATATGACGATGAATAAAATTTCAGAATACACTTCAGATAGGCAAGGAGAACCTTATTGATCTATAAACTACATTTACAGCAATACGAACAGAACGCAGGGCTTAACATCGCGCGACAATGTTCACGTCGATACATTAATATATTTTTTTTTACGTTTCCAGAATGTATACTATTTCCCGATTAGCTTTATTTTTTTTATTATTCCTTATGTAACTATCAATGGGAAGCACATATCGTGGTGCCAGAACTCAGATTACCTGAAATAATTCATTGAATCCGAAAAAAATAGCACTATCTGTTACTTGCGGATAGGAGGAAATAAACGCACACAATTCTTAATCACCAGCTTGAGCGCCAAATTTTACTCCATAGTTTGTAGATTGAGTGGGCGGAAACGATGCAGCTGATTGGTGGAGCCTTACAATATGACATCTCCCACTTTCTAAAAATAGGTCTAAGTGCCGGCACAAAACTTATCACTTTTTTAAATCTTAAACACAATGGCGTAAGGTATGTGAGAAGCACCTATCGACCGCACATATTCTCTGAAGGGAAATTGAATTTGAGTTACAAGTCTACTATTGTGTATCTCCTCCTTTCAACCTGATGATGATGCTGAATCTTCTCGGCACAACTCGAATTAACCCTGGAAGTGTTGTGAAACCATATTGGTCAATGATTCCTGAACGATCTCCTACAGATCGCGAAGATTTGATGAGACTCGAAAATCTCTGTATATTGCATCCATGATATGCTCAAGGGTACTACGTCAGGAGACTTTGTTGGCCAGCGAAGTAAGTGTAGGTCTATGGGGTGTTCTTCCTCCCATTGAAATAAGATTCTGGAACGAAAGCATGGTGTATTGTCTTGTTGAAAGGATGTTGCAGACGAATAAACGAGAGCACATGATCCACAATGGTTGGCGCTGACGTTAAGTATTTATAAAAATGCAGTTTAAGACAGTTTGTGAGTAATAATTAATGAAGTCTGACAGTCTGAAAAGAAAAGTAAGTAATTTATACAAGCTAAAAATAGCTATGGTAGTAAAATAGGACCGAGTGTGGTGGTGTAACGGTTAGCGTTCTTGCCTCGCATTCGGGAGGACGCCTGTTGGAATCCCGTCCGGGCATCCAGATTTGGATTTTCCATGGTTTCCCAAATCACTCCAGGCAAATGCCGGGATGCTTCCTTTAAAAGGCCATGACAGAATTACTTCCCATTCCTTGCACCCCATCCTTTCCCGTCTTTAAAGACCTCGCTGTTAAGAGACGTTAAGCAGTTAAAAAAATAGGACTTTAACTAAACCATATTTACTATCACTTTCTTAAGAAAATAACAATGTTGACATATGAATCATGGACAATATCTAATAAATCTACTGTTTCAATTTTATACATTCTAATTAACCTAGGAATAAGTTCTCCGTATGGTACCCATTTTTATTATATTACATTCACTCTTACGGAAGGTGCAATTTTTAAGTCATACATTAAACTCATTTCAAAAAGTAACGGCCTATTAGTAATTATTGTTTAATAAATACGCCAGTACAACTGTTGGATATTATTTATTTTCGGGACGCATTTCGCTTCTCGTCGAGGTATCTTCAGCGTACAGTGTTTTCTGTAATTTGTGATATTTTAACATAATGGATTTTTACATAGAAAGAAATTTTTTCTTATGTATAGGAAGCATAAAAATTACTTATATATACATATCAGTTTTGAATTATCAAGCAGAACGTCTTGTTTACATAGGTGTAATAAGGTAGGGTTCAAATTATCACTTACATTTTACATTTCTGTTTTAAGGTGTGGTTGTTGGTCGCCTGTGAGCTCAACCAGACTGCTGTTTACACTATTGTACATATTTACACAGTTTGAACAAAATTGGCATCTTATGAATTCAATTTGAAGCAGAGTTTTTGTATACATAAGAAAAATTTCGTTATATGTAAAAAAAAAACATTATGTAAAATATCGCAAATTACACTGAAGATACCTCGACGAGATGCGAAACGCGTCTCGAAAATAAATAATATCCAACAGTTGTACTGGCATATTTATTAGATAATAATTAATAGTTTAACAAGCAACTGTAGAAGAAATGGCCTATAATAATTAAATATATACCCGGCTATTGTTCCACACAACCAAAATATTGTTAATTTCTTAATAGCGTTTTAAAACAACTGTTGGATTCCATTGTTTGAGTGCTTGAGTGGAGAACATCACATTTGATACCATCAGTGAGATGGACACCATTTTACGACTGATCACCGCCAACGCTTGTTGGTGGTGGGGAGAGGGAGGGGGGGAGGAGGATGCCATCAGAAACTAACAACTCCCAGCTCTGCGTTGTAGTCGCCGGTTTACACAGGCCAAGGTAATATTTGAACAAGCGATTTGCGTACGGCTGCAAACAGAATTTCCATTAAAGTTGTCGGCGAGTTGGGCGTGTTTGCATTTTATTTGCTCCGGCACGCAAGTCTCCTCCCGCCCCGTCTTGCACCACTTGCGGTTAGGACAGCATCCACCCCTCGCGTCCTGTAAACAGTGGCCAAGATACACCCCGAGACTATTATGTAAACTCCCCGCCGGGAGGAAATGTTTGCGTGTGGTAACAACGAAGCATTTCAGTCACTGTTTACAATCTACACTCGTTATGAAATGGTTATGGCTGTAAAATGTTTGTTCTGTCATTACGTTGTTGTAACATACTAAATCATCAGATAACATTAGCAACTGCACAGAACAAAATTCAGACGTACAAAGGGGTTGCTTGTTGAATAATTGAAATGTAAGTATCTTGGCATAAATTTGATAATAAACGCAACTAGATTTGACACATTGGGTAGGTGGTAGGAAAAGGTTTCAAAATCCTTCATTTTTTGGAGAAAGTGATGAGAGGATGTAAGAGAGAAGTGAGGGAATTAGGTTACAAAACTTTCGTCAGGCGATTGCTTGAATACGGTGCTATAGTATTGAAACCACACTTTGGGTATAAAACACAGACGTTGGACAGAATGCTAAGAGGACTGATACATTTGTCTGTGGAAATTACTGCAGATTATAATCAGTATATGGCTTGAGAAAGAGGCTGGAATGGGATTCTTTGGAAAACATGAGGAGAGTAAAGACAGTGTATAAGGGGTAAATAGATAGTTAGGCTTGGAAAGATATTGCTGGATGAATTAAGAGTGGAGGATGGAAGGAAAAAAATAACCATGACCACTTGCTGGCACTCGATTTCAGGTAGAAGAGTGAGGGAAGATTTTATTTTTTAGGTAAGAGAGTCAGGGATTTGATTAAATTATCATGGTAAGTGATGAATAATTTACAAAAACGCTGAAAGAATTTAAAATTAAAATTCGTTGAGGGAAAAATTAGACAGGAACAATAAGAAATGGAGGGAAAATGGGCGTGTAGGGAAATTTTCACCGCAGCGTGCGCTCCGTCGCCTTTAAATTAAATTAAATCAAATCAATTAAATTAAACAAAACAGCAGTGCTTAATTTCTCCGAGAACCAAGGAGGAATGCTGGTAGCATTGTGCAGAAACAAGAGTCACTTTAATTTCTAGCATGTGGTGGCTTTGACGCGAAAAAATAAATAAGTAAAGAGCTATGGTGACTTAATAAAGTTAGTAACAAATACCGATTTGGTGAAAACTAAAATAAGCGACACTAAAGAAAGAGTCGAGCATATTTAATATTTTGAAATGTATGCTAGTTAAAAATCAAACTGATTTTAATAAAGACTATTATTAGGTGAGCTATTGTATATTGTTTAGTCTGTGTGAAGTTGAATGAAGAAGAAATTTTGTTTTGAATTGGTTGAAGATATTTTATCGGCGTTAATTATTTTAAAAATTAACTTAAATAACTGTTATTCCAGATTTCCCAATTTGTATAGTTCAGTTTTATTTTTGAATAATTCCATATCAGAAAAATACGAAGAAGATTCGTAAATGGAGAACCTATGAATAACAAGAGTCATCTAAGCAATTCGTATCCAATGCACAGCCATAAAGACGAAATTTTATGAAAGTCGTTAAATAATAATGTAAACTTAACTGTAGTAATTACATTCAACTAATGAACATAAATGCAACATCTAATGAAAAAATTATAAAGTTACGGATACATTCATGTTATTTCGTTAATTGATTTACGATATCTCAAACACGATTTAATAAAAAATATGAAAAGTACAACGCACCTGGTGTATACGCAGAAGCGTTTTAATAGCGAAAAACATTCGGCTTGAGGAAAAAAAGAAACCTGTTTATCAACTATTCCGGTTGTTTTCAATTAAGACTTTCAGGATAAACATGCAAAACACTTGCGCAGGTGTTGTTTTAAAGGGAGATGTTGATTTATCGCTCCACACATTTACAGTAATGTAGTGGTTAATGAAGGTTCTTTACAAAGAAACTTTCCATTCGGAATTTGGCTGAGTTAAAATAAATAGCAGTTAGCAACTATATTTGATGAGACTGCATGTAACTGCATTTAAATTTAACAAGAGAATGGAAGAAGGATAATATTCCACTATTTATGAACCTTATAAGTTTAAATTCCAGGAAAGTAAACCTTAAGTATAAGTGCTACAAATTATTCTTTTTTGTATAACTAACAGATATTTAAGTTTCACAAAAATTTTAGGTTCTAGGAAAGTCATTATTCCCCTACATATTCACTCATTCATATGCACTGATTGAATTGTGTAACAATTCGACATATATTGAAAGGCAAAGCCCGAGAAGAGACTAAACTCAAACTTTATAAAATAATGACAGTACCGACTATGCTGTATGACAGTGAAACGTGGATAAATAAACTACAATGCAAAAATATAATTCAGCTATCCGAAATGAAGATATCAATTAAAATTCTCTAGATGACAGGAGAAGGAATATAGAAACTAGGCAACAACTGAATCCTTCCTCTATGAATGATTGAATATTAACAAATAATAATAATAATAACGGAAAATTGGAAGTACTTTGTTCTCTGGATGGGTAATGGCAGATTTTCGAAGCTTGCTCTGCAGTACCATCCTACAGCAAGAAGGAATATTGGTAGACCCATGAAAAGACTGTTAGAAACCTAAAGGTTGGCCTATCCATGAAAAGGAAATAGGTAAGTGAGTAAGACTGAACTAGAAATGAGTGTTTCGTGGCATGGTCTCCAAGTTATTATAGGTAAAATGCGTTGAATCCCAAGTAATAAATAACAGTGATTGATTGGCCTTCTACCTGACACTTATAAATCAGATAATACAAAACCTTGTAACACTAAAAAAAGGAACAGAAAAGCTAGTGTTAATGACATAATATTGATGAAATCTCATTTACTTGCATCGCTTTGTTACTGATGCCTACGTTTACTATCGTTTCAGAGTGGCGAAGGGTACAGTAAATTTTACTTTGTCACAGTATACAAGCAACAGGTCTATTAATGCAATTCAGTGAATCGAACCCTCCAGTCTAATCACACGTGCAAATCGCGCAGTTCTTTGTTCTATATCTTCCCTTAACAGTTAATTTGCAATCGTAATTTTAAACAGATAATGTACAGTGAAAAGTGTATCCACCTTTCTGGCTATAGAATAGTTATGATTTTAACTATTTTCCTAATGTAAAAATTTGGGTTTTATGAGTCAGGAGAAGAAATCAATCGAGGAAATTATGACTCGAGCTTGCACAACGACGATTAATACCGAAAGAGGTTGAATGGAATTGTGTTTTTTCCCTTTCCTCGAATTATATCTGAGTCTTTTATGTAGGGCTTTTTGAATGCTTCTAATGCTTATTACTGATTTTTGGCTGGCACTTCAAAATTAATCATTGCTGAAGTGGGGATTTTAATTGGGCGATATACGATCATTATTTTGTAGTTTATTCTGGCCTTCTAAACCTACATTCAACTTGTAACAGACACTATCTAAAACCCCTCGAAAATGTTTTACATAAAAAAACATTAACCTGGACATGTACTGCTTATAGACAGGATTAAAACAAATAGATCCAATCCAATACAGTTATAACTCATAAAAAGTTCAGTCTTACTTCCAACTTCAAATTTTTTCCCCATCAAATGTTTGACACTACCTACATTCAGTCATCGATGCATACCTTAAATATCTTCCCTACAAACACCGACTGGGTTTTGTATTTAATGCTACGGGATTTGTAACTTCTTACGTTGTTTAAAGTTAATGCTTCGGATATTTTACTGAAGTGATGTAATGGTCAGACTCGTTGACTAGATAGTTTCTTATAGGGATTATTCCTTTCCTGCTACATAATAGCTTGAATTGCAGTTTATCGCACTAAGTATCAACATAACTATGTACGAACATTGTGTTTGAAAAGTTTCATATAAGTGTTATAAAAATAAAAAAAAAACGTTATAATCAAGAACGCCTGCTTAGATACATTTTAAATGAAAGTTCATCATTAATCAAGCACACAATCACAAATCTGATGCTATGTTTGGTGTGTTGTATTATCGTTGTGTCAGTTAAGTGGGTCCATATCGTATGAATTCTCAAAATACCACAATGTGTCATCAAGCAGTTAATCTTGGCCATGTTTTACGCTTTAAGTGAAAACAGAGAGTCGCAGATAATACCTGGAAGGAATTATCCTAACTTTTAAATATAAGAATATTTTATCTGCACTTTTATATGTAGAGAAAATAAATATGAAACTTTATTAATAATTAAAGCTAATCTTAATGTCAAGTAGAAAATTGAGTCATTTTTAGAATCAGTATGATAGAGCAAGCTCATTCTCTGGTGTTTACATTCCTGTGATCTAAATAAAACTCTGGAAGAAAGTACAGTATTTACAAGAAAACTTTCATCCTGTTTGCTGAAAGAATGAGGTAATTTCATAGAAGTAGGTGACAAAACATTACGCTTATAAATTCTGCCAATACCTCAACACCTCAAAATGGAATAACTAAAGTGTTTAACATATTAATTCTCTATGTTAAAGCAAGGCACTTTCCTTTCCTTTGTTCCCACAGCTTAAATGCTGCACTTTGTTCTCGCTTCAGATTAGAACAGAGGACTGTACGCTACACTAGTAAATACCTTAACCATTGTTTGCCTGCTCTGGACAGTTATTAAAGTAATTTATCTTAGGTCTTAAGAACAAACGTTCTTATAAGCAAACAGGTGTTAGAACAAAGAAAACAGCGTAGATCATAAAATTGTAGAAAAATTTTAATGTGGACAATAGAAATGATTATTATGTTACAAAGCTATGCTATACCTTTTCTTTAAAAAAAAAAAGGTATGATTTACAATCATTTCAAAAATTTGGTTTTAACGACAATCTGCTAGAGGTAAATTATAAAGAAACATTATGTTAAATTAAATTTTCTAAGGGTTCTATATTTTGTATAACAGTTAATATCTATATGTAAAAATAGTTATTATCTTCTTTTACTACAAAAAACCATTTTGTATTTTGTATGTAGTTTTGAAACGGACTGAATTTGAATGTCGCAAATAGAAAAGCAACCAACTTATTACATCGAAATGAAAGTGATGCGTAGAAAATTAATATGGAGTGGACTGACTTTTGAAAGTCGTAATACGGACGAAACCATCGTACCATCACTGGTGTGATGTCTTGCGTAGGTAATGACGTCACATCTGTGACATCGCATAACGCTTGTAGCCTCCACAAGTTCTTAATTCCTGAATAAGGTGGTTATAGAAATGCTCGATACATTAGAAAATGGTTCATTTCCCAGAAATACCTTTTCATATATATTTGATGTACATATTTAAGTTTTAAGATTTCATTATTGCATGATTTTAGTTTCTGAATTCTATTAAGCACTTAAATGCTTTTACCTACAGTAATTGTCTCTTGGGTGGAGGGCTAGTTGGCGACATCTTGGAATAACATTTGGTAATATACTCATTGTATAAATATATTGGCATAACGCTAGATAGTATACTCAATTTATCAGAACAAATTGGACTGGTGGCTGGAAGATGTTTAATAAACCTGAAACTTCTGAAGAATGTAATAAGGAAAGTGAAGGCATTTGAATATAAAACATTGGGCAGATCACTGGTTGGCATGGTGCGGTAGTATGGGACTCAGATTATAGTTACGAAATACAGAAGCTGAAAGGGGTGCAAGGGATGGCAGATTTTTTTTAAAAAAAAATCTTTATAACACAATCAGTAGCCAATATAATAAATGAACTCAGTCGATAGACATTGGAATATATAATGTGAATGAAGTGAGTGCTCGATATATGTTATGTGATGAGGCGTGGATGAATCTTAAAAGAAGAACTTGGAGTAATACATAGAAAGTAAGAGATAACTATTAACAAAAAATGACATTTGATTTTGTGCGTAAGGAAACAGGAAACGTTTCTGTAGTTGGTAATGGAGCTAGGATCTGGAATAAATTACTGCGGGAAATGCTGAACAATTTACCAGTGACGCTGAAAGAATTTAAAACAAAAGTTCTTAAGAACGTGAAAGTGGATGAATATAGGAACGGAATCTAATGGTTTTGGGATAAAAATACGTAAAATGCAAAAGATATAGAATTGCCACAGAGGTAGAAGTTCTATCAAAATTAAATTAAATAGATTTATTTTATTCCGGGCAGTTGCTGCATTCATCCATGCAGTGATATTGGTCGATACCTGAATTTGACCTTCATTATTAACTTCGAGTGTTCCGTGAATTCAGTGGCGAAAAGTCCTTCCTGGAAACGGATTTAATTGCCTTGTGTGGTAAACGTGCAAAATTATCATCGGATTTATCATTTTATTTCTGAATGATCTGGTGGCTCATTGGTTAATACGTCTTACCGAAGTTGAAATGATGGCCGGTTCAAATCCTGTTCTCAGTTGGAAATTTCAAAAACCCTTAGCCAAACCTTCATATTTGGTAAAGCTTGCTATGTGGATGTTAAATACACTAGAATCCTTCCGTTTTTTGGATACTACGGTAAACTGTATGTCTTCTGTACCAGGTAGCTTTACATAGGAAGAATGGGCAGCCGATTTAAAACACTGCCAATAAGGACTTTAAAAGAAAACATATAATAATTATTATTATTTATCTTAGCTTCAAGGACGGTACAATTAAAATCATATTTCTGAATTATTAAAGTCTTTGGCTACTTTGCAACCTGTTTTTCTGTCTACGTATACATCAAATGTTCTTAGCCTAAATATACATTATCTTACTTTTGTTAAAGTGGAGAATTATACTGACTTTTGGTAATAAAGAAAAAACAAGTTTAGGGAACTTCCTTCAAGTACGTAACGTACCTAAGAATCGAAGCAAGCGCCGAAGTCATTCAGTTAGAAAATTATTTAACAACACAATCATATGTCCAGATGTGTTCAAATTTCTACGCCTGTAACTATAAGAATGGAAAAAGGTATGTAGATACTATAAAATACCAAGAGCATAAATCAGACATACATAACCGACTTCTTTCAAACGTCATATAATGAAAATTAGTTCTCATATGAGGTAGAATCTTGAATATTCATAATTGCGACTCGTGTACCAAAATAAAAAAATAATGCGTTTATATTAATACCAATGAGATCACTGTACCAGACCGAGAACGAAACCACGGCATATCTTAAGAAGTGATTGTAAACGATTCTGCTGAACCAGGTTAACACATATTTCGAGGCTGAGTACGTAACAACACTTAAAGTAAGACAAAACGTAAACATCAAGGGTTTCAAAGTTTGTAAACATAAAACAAGCCCCGTTAGCTGGCCGCACCCCAGAGCTGCGCCTGCCCGGCAGCCAGCATAGCACGGCGGGCTGGCGAGCCGATAACGATCGCTACTGTGGGGCAGGCAGCGCGGGTGGTCTGCACGGCTAGGCGGCTTACGGCCTCGCAGCTACTGTGCGCCCTAATCTAATACGAATGCCACTCTTCAACATGGCAACAGATTTTCGATTACTTCTTGCAATGTTGTTACACTCGCTGTGATGAGATATGAAAAAATGGTTACGTACAAGTCGATTCTAACGTAACTAGCGTTCCTTCCTCTAATATAATTCAAGATATGGTATGTTCGATGGCAAGGTGAAAAGATGAATTCATGTGCGTATTTAAAGATCGACGATTATAGAACTGAAATTTCAGTGTTATTCCTTATAGAATAATCAGACACTACCCGACAATAAGAACTATAAAAGATAGCGGTAAAAAAAGTGTTAAATAAGTGCTGAAAACTTTTTATGTAACAGGGTGTTATTTTAACACCATCTTCTTACTACCAAATTTTGTGGTCAGGCAAATAGTGTTGCTATTAATAAAGATTCAAACACTTCAATGTTTCTGTCTTCTTATTACCACGTACAGATAGTGTTACTCTGGGCTACAAACGGAAAATAATTAATTACGTCATTCATGGAGACGTTTAGATGATTTTTATCACTCTTATTGACGTCAGTAAGTCCAAAAATTCTGGAATATAATAAAATTTGAACAATGAGCTATGTTGAAATGAACATGATCAAAATCGCTACGAATTTGTGAGCCATCCATATAGTTTCAGTAAATCGTTTGTTGATAGTATAAAAGTATGTACAAAATTTTCAATTAATGCCTATGATTTACTTGTTTACTTTCCTATTACTCTATTACCGACTATTCTGGGTTAGCGGTAACGTTCTGGATTTGTATTCCATAATATTCATCTATGAATTCTGCCTTGTCATCCACAGACTGGTTTCCATGGTTTACCGAAATGGTTCCATGAGAATACCTTAACGGTTGCATCATACCGAGTGAGGATGATGAGTGGTAACGCTCTGTCCTCTCATTCGGGAGGACCTGGATTCAAATCGCCTTCCGGCCATTATAGATTTAGATTTTCAATGGTTTCTCAAATCACTCCAGGCGAATGCGAGGACGGCTCCTACAAAGGGCAATGACAAAATTCCTTCCCGTACCTTGTCCCCAGTTCTTTCTCACCTCTAATGACCTCGAGGTCGACGAGGCGTAAATCCAGAAGTATAGAAAAGTTTTTAATTGAGGCTAATTTTACATATACGCTACAGTTTCCCTGCCCTAACTGCATATTGTAATGCAACAAAGAATTATAGATATATACTAGTCGAGGGATTTTTAACATGCATGTGTACTCGTATATATGCAGAAAGATCAAAAAAATTTCACCTTGCATCAACCATTGTGTTAGAATGTATGATTAACTCGTGGTTAAGAGGGGCCAAGAGGCATCATTTAGTGACAGCATTGCGACATTGATGCAACTGTGGAGTGAAACGACGTGTAGGTTACATATGGACCTCAAAGTTTTAGAAACAGTCGGTCTCCAAAACAAGTTCAAAATCAGTTTCCAGAGAGTCTGATACTACTAAATTTCATTTTGAGGATAACTGCTCTGATCACACTTACATCAGTGTGATTTGTGCAACACTTTTTTAAGTATCGTTAGAATATATTAGAGATTTTAATTAAAATATTTCGGGACTGTCGCACCTTGAAGAGTAATAAAGTGTATTAAGAAAATTAGGTGGCGGTAGTCAAACTTAAAGACGACGTGTTTTGAAGATAGTTTACGGCCAGAGTTTAACTGATATACTCAGCAGGACTGAGAAGTGTTAGTTGCGTTGCGAGCAAAACCTAGGAAATATGTTACAATTTCGAAGGTAGGGAGTATTGTTCAACAGATATTCCAGAACTAGTTTTCGTTCTTTATTTTATTTTTGCTTGGGCTTTACGCCTCGTCGACGGCTACTTGTTGACGTCTAGGTAATTAGACCCAAATCTGGATGTCCGGACGGGGATTCCAACCCGCGTCCTCCAGAATGCGAGGCCAGAACGTTAACCATTCACTCACCACGATCGGTCAGTTTTCTTCCAAGTTTGTTGTAATCTTCTATTTATTTTAAGGAACCCATAGGGTGGCAGTATTCATACAAAAGTGGCAGTGAATTATATTCTTTAAATATTAAAATATTTTTATTATTTATTGATTTTAGGCCCTTTTTCCTTATCTGCTTTACTAGTATTGAATTTTATGTGGTTATCTTTTTATGTTCTTTGCCCACTAATTGTAATTGTTTTTTGTTTATTTTTCTATGTTTTTTAATTTTTTATGCAAATCCTCAATTCGTTGTTCCGGCTCATTTAGAAGGCAATTAATGTCATCCACATACTTATACCAACATAATACGCTGTATTGTCTTTGAGGATAATATTTCGTTCTCTATACAGTCCTCAAAAATAGAGGCCAGAATTCCTTATATTTGTTATTTAATCCGTTTGTCCTTGGGAAATCTTTCAGATGAACTGAGTAAGCATTTCCCGCGATACACAGTTCCAACTGGGACGACAACCTTTGTTTGGTCACAACGAAAAATATCTCCCATTATTCCCTAATAATTGTCATCAACAAGCCGTAAATCGTACAGTCTTTCCGTGATGGTGTTTGCATTGATGTGACTTACTGACTTTCAGACAACCTGTTCTAAAAATAATGATGAATGTTACCATGAGGAAATTTTACGTATTTGAAATTGATTTTAATGGTGTGGTTTACGGTCCAGTGGACATTTTCCTACATATCTTTTTCCCATTTTTTAATTATTATTATTATTTTAAATTGCTTGACTCCAATTTCCCCTCACACTTACTTCTATCTTTCACGAGGTTTAATTTAAATCCTTTCAGTGTTTTCTGTTAATTGTTCGCTAGTTTCGTTGGTAATTTACTCTTACTTACATGCTGCCAAAACACTTAAAATTGTAAAACAAGTATACGATTGGAAGGAACTGACTTCTTCGTAGTATACGTTACTGACAACATAAAAGAGGACTGTTTCAAGAAATTGAGAAGTATTTTAAAAACAAATAGGTATGAATACTACCCGCCACTGTGGCACCGCATGCTGGACCGGACACGAACTCAGGCCCTCACGTACCAGCCTTCATGTTTCCCGCAGTCATCAAGGCAAATTCCGATGGAGCCTCCCATCTCTGCTTCATATTACACCATTCAAACAAAAAATATATTTAGCACACGCTGAACATAGTTACACATTTCACAGAGAGATTTCAACACTTCCGTTTCCACATTAGTACTTGGACGACGACCTGGCAGTAGCTATCAAATGTTTGCCGTCAGTAAGAGCATGCTACAGCAAAACCATTACAGCTGCAAATTTGACCATGACACCGATGAGTAAAACTCATTGAAGGCACCAAACCACAAAACTGTAGGGAGAAGGTGGTGAAGAAGAAGGATAAAGAAGGAGAAAAAGAAGGATGTAGGAATACAAGGCAGCTGATTATTGTGCTTGCTAGATGACTGAAAAGAGAAGAAGGTAACAAAATTTAAAGCATCCAGAAAATTTCGAGCTTAAATGACAAACGAAGAGAAAACTAAACGGAAAATAAATAAACATTCTCTTTTCTACCCACATCAGTATTGATACTACAGGAAATGTGATCTGAACTACCAATTTTATACAGGGGTTGGTTTCAGTGGCTATATTCGCGATATCAGTTCAGTAATTTGAAGCACAACAAAATAAAAAATAATGATTATGTCAGCATATGCTGTTCTTCATAATGCCCCATTTTAATCTGTGATTCATTTTCGGAGTTTACAGTGGCATAGAAGCCTGAGTTAAGTACTGCGATAAAAATTAGCTGGTTACAGCATGCTTGAAGTTGTGATTGAAGCTAGAACTAACTATAGGTTCTGTGTCACTGTGGCCGCCGTCTCTTTAATGTCTTTGTCTGTGTCGCTGGGACACTGAAGATGGAGGTGCGGTGTGGCCGATAACGAGCCCACTACAAGGCAATTAGTGGCGCAAGTATTTATCGACTCGCTGCCTCACTCAGACCTCCACCCATTATCAGGCAGGGGTCTGATTTCACCTCAGCCTCTCTCTGCCCGAACAGAACAGAAACGAGGATAGCCCTCAAGGCAGGTTTAGTGTAGTGCCTACCATACGCCGTTAGTAACGATAAAGGAACAACAAATTAGACTTACGGAACACATCTGTAATGATCTACAACATCGGGTCCAAAACCATTTTTGGCCTTCCACCACCTTTTCTGAAAACAAGCCTTACTCACCGTCCCCTTTTCAGAAAAAATAACAGACAGTCAGTCACCCTCATGTAATAAATAATGTGTAATCCATAGTACACCAAGTTTTTTGGCTCGTAACCCACTTTCTGAAACATTTATTTGATGGCCCCCTCTTACGTGAAGTGTACAATATAATTTATAGAAAAACAAGGACCACTTTCTAAAATTACTCTATTAAAAGATATTAACAATATTGGCATATTTTCGTAGTTCTATTAACAATTACATACAATGTAAGACTGGAGATTTTCTCGGCGTTGTAAATGAATAAAATTTTCCCGGGTAGCTAGCCGAGTTAGTCCATCGTTTGACCACGACGTTTCGGCGGTCACAACTCTGCCGCCATTGTCAAGTCACTTGACAATGGCGGCAGAGAATGTGACCGCCGAAACGTCGTGGTCAAACGATGGACTAACTCGGCTAGCTACCCGAGAAAATTTTATTCAATTACATACAATGATAAATTTAAATAATAGAGGTCTGAGACACTAATATTTAGATATTTGATGCCTTATTTTGTAATCAACAATCTTAAATCGCTGAGTCACGATAATCTGTCTCCTTCCTTAGCTAATAAATTGCTCACTACAGGAAATTCTCTTTTTCTATGTACGAACATAGAAATTCGAATAAAAACTTCTTCCATGCAGATCTCAAAGCAGTAGAGAAGGAGGCAGTGATTGGTCCTAAACGCTTGGACAAGAAATACCCCATATGATGTCTTCAGCGCCCACCGGCGGGGGGTGGTGACGGTTCTGTTGTGAATCACTGGTGTAAAATAAATATGCTGCGTCTTATTTGTTAATAATATACTCCTCCAAAATCGTATTAGAAAAAACTTCTAATAGTGTTAGTACTTGCGAGCAAATAAAAAATATTCCATATTATTGAAATATACCATCATGGTGGCTAAAATATTCAGTATATTGCAACAGATATTTTAGATATACAACAAAACTGGACATGCATGAGTGGCATTGTGTGACCAATTCTGTTTGCCTTGGAATCGGGAAGTGACATGTCATTAAAATCAAACAATTCAGGTTTCTGGTATATGAAGATACCGAGCTTGCTGGGTGAACGGAAACGCTCTGGCTTCGCATTCGGGAGGATGCGGTTTCGAATCCCCGTCGGGCCATCCAAATTTTGGTTTTCCATGGTTTCCTCGAATCACTCCAGGTAAATGTCGGAATGATTCCGCCAAAAAGACCATGGCGGAATTCCTCCCTGTTCCTTACGCCAGTCCTTACCCACGTCTAATGACTTCGACATCGACGAGGCGTAAAACCAAAAGAAACTCTATGAAGCAAAATTACAGGTAAAACTCTGTGGTATAGGTACAGAACTAGAGACATTAAACAAATATGTTTAACAATAAAATGGCACAATAGAAGTTAACAGGAGATTGAAATTATCCATGCCGTAGATAAGATATTGGCAGAAGTTTGGGGTAAACATGACCCGAAATACTGAGGAAAAAGTCGTTAAGATTGTACACCAACTAGATTTCAGACTTCTTTTTTCCGAAATCATTCTATGCAAATTCCGGTATGATTCGTTTCGGAGGTCGTGGACGAATTTCTGGTTGTTCAGCCTCCCCCCCCCCTTCCCCCCTTCCTCCCTTTCCCCTTTCCCCCCTTCCCCCCTCCCCGTTCCTCAACAAAATTCTCTGTTGGTTAAAATACTCTCCATGTCGACGAGACAAAAGTCTATATTCTATGGAAAAAATTTTTATATGACTCTCGCATAAGGAAAAAAGTGCCATACACATATATAAAAATGCAAGTATTGATAAAGAATATTAAATATGGCTTTAAAATAATATCTACAGGATGAAGGAAACATGTCGTATACTGCCTTCCTTGCTTACGCTATTTTTCAAATCTCAACACAGCGCTGAAACTAGCAACAGCGTTTTCTAAGAAGAGGCAGAGTTCACCAGAGCAAGTGGAATCACTAGAATGACCTTTCCTTTCGCATGCCACCTAGTCAGAAGAAAATTGTTGCAACCAACAGTCGCTCTCGAGCGAAATTGAGAATACCAAACTATTGTTTTCAAAAGCAATTTAGTAGTGTTTGTTGTCTGTAGATGTCACCTTAGATTACATAACAAAGTTTCTAATATTGCAATTACGGACTCTTAAATATCTAAGCGAAGTGCTTTTTTAGCTGTTCTCAATGCTTAATTTAAGTATTTATGGCTCTTGTATGCCGTGATACCTGCTGTCTAATGACTCAGCGGTTAAGGGTCTTGCCAAATTTTTTCAAAAAAAAAAAAAAAAAAAAAATCTGGACCAGTCCCGGGTTTAAATTCCGTTCGGGCTAGGAATTTAAAAGCGTTGTCTTTGATCATTTAAATACGCCATGACGTTCTATTGTTCGGATTCCACGCTGAACTGTAGAACCAGCCAAGATACAGGTGGGATGAACACTATCATCAGATTGCAATACCACATTAAAAAAAAGCAAAAAAAAAAAGAGAGTGATACTACATGGGCAACCATTTTAAATAGACGTTCGGAATAGTTTACGTCTTACGCTCTCGGTTTCTTGATCCAGGAAAATTTTTATGTGTGCCAGTTTCATTTTTTATATACTTTTCCTTCCAAGGAATGTTGTACTTGGTATTTCAACAATCGAGCTATCTTGAGCGCAATAAGCCGTACTTTTTTTTATTATTAATTTTATTGACATTCGGTTGTATAACCATACAGTCATCACTTGTTACATTATTCTAATTAATTAACTAATTAAATTTAGCTATGCTAATTACAATCTTGTATTTACTCTTTATCGTTATGCTTATTGTATACAGTTTTGATTATTTACAATTTTGACTATGCTAATTACAACCTTGTATTTGCTCTTTATCGTTATGCTTATTATATATAGTTTGGTTATTTACTGTTTTGATTATTTACAGTTTTGGCTATGCTAATTACAATCTTGTATTTACTATTTATCTTTATACTTACCCTATATATTTTGGTTGTTGTTTATAATTTTCAGTCAAGCTTATTTAGTCATTGTTACAATCTTTCAAGTATAAACCTGCCTCGATGCAGCAATTGTTATAGTTCCTTTTGTGTTTGTTAATAAGCCGTACTGTACAAACATTTCAATTACCTGACGGTGGAAATCGTTATAGGACAAGACTCTATAACCCAAACTAAAGATGTACAGTGTAGCCCCCTACCACTGTATGCAACAACATTTTCTGCTGCATTTTCTCCGCCTGACTATCACTCCACACTCCGCAGCCATCCATCTTCCTATTCATGTATCAATGTGGCCTCTACGCGGGAACCCGTCATATTGATTGGGGTATGACTCAGACTGCAGGACTATACTATCCACTATACTCTGTTTACCAAATCGGCTGATATCTTCTGGAAGCCATTGTCAGTCTATACATACTGTAATAATAATATGCACACTGTCTAATAAAAGAAGCAATTTTCTAAGATGATGCTGTCATATATATTATTTCTATAAGATATTTTCGGTGACAAACCATTATCTCCCTTTTCACCTAACCTAAATCGATAAATGGGGTATCATTTTAAAGATTAAGGTATCCACTTTGGTCACATCATGTTTTAAGAGAGTAATGTTTCCAAATACGACCCTTAAAGGAAACAAATACCAATACTTCTAAAATGTGGTTCTTTTTGTACCACGAACCATCTCCCTCTATTCCTAACCGAAATCGATAAATGAAGTGCCATTTTAAAGACTATGATCTCCACTTTGGCGACATCATATATTAAGAAAGGAATTTTTCGAAGTTCGACACTTAAATGGAAAATCTATCAACATTTCAACAACGCATTTTTATGTCACGAGCTATTTATCTCCCATGGTATCTAACCGACATAAATAAATGAGGTTCTTTTTAAAGATGTAGAACTTTGCTGTGGTCAAAACATATTTTAAGAAAGGAATTTATCGGAATTTGACCCTCAAAGGGCAAAACTATCGTTATTTCAATAACGTATTTTTGTCATTTATCTTGCTTGATATTCAACCGAAATAGATAAATTAGGTATAATTTTAAAGATTAAGGCCTCCGCTTTGGTCACATTGTATTTTAAGAAAGGAATTTGTCCAAATTTGACCCTTAAAGGGCAAGTGTATTATTATTTCTATTACTTGTTCTTTTTTATGAGCCATTTATCTCCCTTGATACCTAACCAAAACTGGTAAATGATGTTTCATTTTAAATATTAAGGCCTCCACTTAGGCAACGTTATAAATTAGGAACGAAGTTTTTCGGAATTTGACCCTTGAGGGACAAAAGTAATAACTGTGAAAGTCGCGCATTTCAGACAGTTCAGATCCTAGTCGCTATATGGTAGCAGAAATGTTACAGGGATAGTAATAAACTGCTTCACTGATGTTGACCTTTCTGCAAATGAAGTGATTATTCTTTTATCCTATTACTAACCACCAATCTTACTAGTCATAGTATTCGTGAAATTTTCACATTGGCCATCTAGTTTCCTCAAACAAGTGAAGAAGTATTAAAATGAGTGGGCGAGTGGTAATGCTCTGGCCTCGCATTCAGGAGTTCGCGACTTCGAATCCCCGTTAAACCATCCAGATTTTGGATTTTCATCGATTCTCCAAGTCATTTCAGGTGAATGCCGGTAATGTTCCTTCAAAGGGTCGTGTCCGATTTCCTTTCCGTTCCTTGTAATCAATCTTTTCCCGTCTCCAACAGCCTCGATGTCAAAGAGGCGTAAGCATCTTGCAGTGCTGTTTCTAAGACAGACAAGTACTGAAGACTTATTACTATTAAATAAATCAAAAACTGTCTTAAATTTATAAAATATATTTTAGAAAGCATGTGTTGACAGACATGACGTCCTATAAAGATGGAAAAGCATTCAAAGAAACATATTGAGTTGTAATTATACTATACATTACCGAGTACATAGACAAACAATTTATTCCTCAAAGACTAATGAGATACTGGAAAAAAATTCTCCAGTGATTTTTGAGGAATAATATCTAAACTGAACAAAATACGGTTATTTAGATTACTTCTTTTACGCTAATTTTTTAATCAGTAATAAATGATAACTTCTTTCTGAATAACCCTCTGCTGTTCCATAAGCAAGCAGTCGCAGAATTTTATAATATGGATTTGATTTTGCCTCAACCGTATACCTTTATTCTGTAAAATTACTGTACAGTCAAACAAACCTACCTGTAGTACTAGTGTTATCTGACGTCCGTCTTTCCGTATCTGTTATCTTAACTCATTTGAAAATTCCTTATTTCTAAATACTCACTATTATTATCCTCTAATACTAAATTCTTTTGTTTACTGTTCAGTACTTAGAAAACGAGTCAGCAATAGATAACCACTTGCTCATCTATTTATTCTTCAAGTGCCTTGTCTGGGGTCATAGAAATACGCGATTACTCTAGAGAGAACTTCCCTGTCTTCATCGGTTCTGATCAGATTTTCAGTATGCTAGATTCCCAACCGTCCCTTGATCTCTTAAGCTATGATGCCTATACCCTTTAAGCCGCCGCTTACGGTATTAGAATACCGCAATACGGTCCCATTCTCAACTGTGCAAAGCAGAACTGTCTAAATCATTGAACATGCCTGAGAAGACCTACTTTTCTTCGCTTGATGATATTATGCACTCTCATCACTATTAATAAAACGCTAAGCTTGGTCATTGTGTCCGCAATGCTGTATCGCCGAACTAGCAACGATCTGACTTGTTACTACCAACTCGATGCCACGCGCGTTATTTAATAACACTTCTATTTAGTTAAGAATCCGCGAAGAAATGAATTGCCAAAACACTGAAAGAAAAGTTTGTATTGCGTTTAAACTAACAGATTAATTATTAGTTATTTCTTATTAATGTATATTCGTTTGATGTAGACGTTTACTTTAAAATCTTTGCCTATAGGTATGTAAGATAAAAGCAATGTTAGTGGAAGTTTCTATTAGATTGAAATTTAGTCTAGGTCAGAATTACAATTCGTATTTGACGTTACAACAGAGGGAAATTTAAGTTTTATAATTTTTTTCATGAGCGCCTTGTTACTGAAAACATTACTTCGTGTTGATGTAAATAGTTACACATTTATCGCGATCTTTGTGGCCGGGTTAAAATTAATGCTACGCGACTCAACGTAACATGTTAAGATTTATTTTGCTTTCCTTTCACTGACGCAATATAACTGAAGATTTTATTTCAGACACATGGTAGGTATTCTAACTGTGTCAGCCGTTCAAACGTTGTAATATCGGTCTGATTCACGGGTAACGAAAAAGAAGGATCACAAGCCGGTGAAGATCTTGGACCACGTTTATGCATAATGTCACTGTCTACCATGCGATACAGTCAGTGTATTAATTCGTATATGATTGAAGGTTTGATTCTCTAGCGGCGATATTAGCGGAGCTCGTGGTTAGTTTGAAACGCAACCTGGATCAGAACGACAACTGAAACTTTTTACTACAGCGTAATGCCGGGAGCATTATTTCATAGCAATTCTATTTACTTAAGGAACTTGGAGTAAATGATTTGCCAGAATACTCCGTTCAACCAGTCGTTTATGACAGGTTTTGAGGATAGTATTGTTAGAAACGCCATCATTGTCCAGCAGTGTAACATCGTTGTGATTCCTTGTAGGAAATTAGCCACTTGGAGTGACCCACGTCGGAGCTCTGGTCTCGCTTGAGTGAGCCCATGTTTAGAACATGTGCGACACAACGCTCGCCTGCAACTCACGCCACTCGTTACATAATGCACGCTCTGCCGCCTGCCTGACTTACTGTCACAGAAGGCTTCCTCTCACTTTTATTACGCTCCAGGGGCGAAGGTCTCCAGACAACGAGGCAAACACGTGTCACAGGTCTGACTTACGTGATGAGCTAAAATCACTCTGTGTATTATGTACGCGAATACTTACGGCTCACAAACATTTCTTCCTTTATATTTCTCGAAGCAACGTGCTTTCATGAATTTCAATCTATTTTTAATTTACGAAACACCATCTACATATATATAAAGATGAATGTATGTATGTTTGTTTGTTTGTTTGTTGGTTTGATTGTTCTTAATACAAATCCACAGTTTTCATCCGATCTCAATGAAAATTTGCACACTTATCCTTTGAAACAAGGAGAAAAATACTGTCTACATTTGGTGGAAAAAATATATGCATAAATCATACATGTTGTCTCATGATTTCGAAAAATTACTGAACGGCGATAGACGCGTTGGATATGGAGGTCTCTGTACCATTTTGCAGAGTAGCGGTCAGGTAGCTCAGTGGTTAAAGCGCTTGCTTACTAATGTTCGGGTCGTGGTCTCCGGTTCAAATCTCCGTGGAAGCTAAGATTTTTAAAAATTGTTTTTGATAGTATGAGTTACGCCTGGGCCGTATGTTATTTGGATTGAATGTTAATCTGTAGATATCACAAAGTTAGGGATGCAAAGCGAGGCAAATCGTAGGTAGTCTTGCAATGCTGTAGGTGCACACTTTTTTACGTTATATTGATCCCTCAGGGGTGATTCGTAGTCAGTGTGTATATGATCTGCAGTAATAATACTATAAATGCGGAAGTAAGGCTCTGTCTTTTTTACGTTTTCACAATTAAATGCCTTTACCGAACTGACGGAATTTCACATGAAAATCTGTAGGGAGGACACAGGACATTTTTTTTCGGTATGATTAACAGTAGTAGTCACGAAATTTTGAGAACTTATCAAATGTTGAAAGAGAGACGGATGCGGGCGTTAGTCTGTAATGTTACATCGATTGCTCAAGCTATGCTTCTCGCGCTTTTTGTTAGTGTATAATTTGTTAAAAAATTTCGTTTAGAGAAAACACTTATTAGTTAGTATAGATGTCGATTTTCTCTGTCCATTTACTTAGTGTCTGCTTAAATGTTTCTGGCAGCAGTTTATTTTGCCGTCTTTTCTGCCATACCTTGCGGGCGTAAACTGGCGTAAGTTGTGTCATCAAACAGTCGAAACCTCAGTTTTCCAGTTTGTGGTTAGAATTTTTGCGTGACGGAAGTCGAAATTGCTTTCGTTTGAGTTCAGCGTCAGATATCAGGACAGAGATAACCTTTGATCTGCGCACGCAGCACCTGCGGCGGTCATTAGGTATTGTTGTCGCCCTCCGCAGCACCTGTCGTGATGGGGCGTGTCACACGAAATGAATGTCACGTCAGGGCCGTTCATTTGTCGCACAAGTGAGATATCCAGAGGACCGTGACAATTAACCTCGCCAATCGGAAAACTTCACATGATTTGATTATAATTCAGGCATCAGTCCCTCGAATACGGTGCAGTGTAGGAAACAATGGCGGTCTCTTTCCGATTTAGGTCATGCAACGCTCGGCGACAAAGATCGACACGCGAGGTACCCCTCCAATTCAGATTCCCCCCTCCCCCCCCCACGACATAATATGGAAATAAAGGACCCCATGTCTGAACACTAGAAATGTCACTGGCGGCTGGTTTTCATTAAAATGCATTGCCTGCTGTCTCGTTCTTTCCAGGACCATTGTCTCGGCGCAACACTAATTAAAGTCCCACCCCCGAACAAGCCCCGGCCGCGCCGCACTTTCAGCGCTTTATGAATATTTGATTCTTTCCACAGCCTCGCGAACCAAAAGGTTTTGTTTCTAAAAGCCCTATTGGCTGCTTATTACTCGGTTGGCGAATGAGGAAACCTCGTTAACACCTGCGTCGCCTTCCGTTCTATTCTGAAGTCGCCTTCCGTATCGTCGAAAATAATGAGTGGTTAGTGGTACGCCAATACCCGAGTCGATTTGTAACAAGAAGATTCTCATTTCCATTATACAGAGCTCTGGAGCACAGCCATAAGGTGTTACGAATTATATAAATTTGATTCTTTGCCTGTGCTGGAACTATTAACAACAAACAAACAAACAAACAAATAAACAAACAAACAAACAATCAAACAAAAACAAAACAAAAAACAAACAAACCTTTATTCATCCACACTGTCAGGTGCAGACCAGCTGTATATCTGGTAGGTGCGACGGTTAAGAGTGCCCAACCGACTAGACCAGAAAGTATTTTCCAGGTTTCGATTTATAACAACGCCTTTCGTGGCTCGGCTTTCTCCCTTTTATTGTTGTTTTTTTGCTGTAATTAATTATTTTAGTATTTTTTTCTAAATGTAAGTTGATCACACTTCTCACAGGACTCTCCTACGACGATCCTGTGAAATTCATCATTCTAAGTTCTCATTTCTATGTTTCCCTCTAGTTCAAATTCTTGGAGATATGGTGGAAAACAAAGGAGATTTAATTCAAAATCGTCATCTCGTTTGTTGAAAGTCGTTTTGACTAAAACATTATTAGTAAGAACCAATGTTTCCGCAATTTGAAACTATTCGAATCGTTGAATTAATTAATACTTTCCCGAAGTATTTCTTTTACCGCTTCCTGTTTTCTGTCTTTACTTTCTCAGTGCTTCTCGACGGAATTAAAATAAAATTTACAAGAGAAAATAGCTTTTTAATTAATATTAACGTCATACGAGAATACCCATTCTTATTCTTCTACTTTACTTTCGGTTTAATCCCTCTTTAATTTGTGTAATACACAATCTTCCTCTCACAGAAACTTCAGTTATATTTCTTTAACACAATTTAACTTTCAGTCTGTCATTTAATTAACATATACTTTAATAATTACCAGACAATACAATGCTGTATTCTCACATTCACAGCAAAATTAAGATTGATGCTTAACACCCTCTGCCACCCATAATGTTTGTGAATTGCAGAGTATAGATGTAGATGTAGATGTAAAATATATCCTTATCAAAAAAGTCTCTCACCAATGTTATTTTCACCTCCTTACCCTTCACGTAAGGGATTCTGCGTCAGTAGTTTGATTAAATTATCAAGATATTCATGTTTATTCCATTTGAAAAATCACCACTATTAATTGTATTCACATGCCAGCTAAGATAACTCCATCTTTAGTTCTTTCAGCAGGCTGGAAATTCTACTTTACTCTCTCTAATAGCAGTAAAACATCGAGTGTTAAATTATGACGTCATCGGAATTTTATGAAAAATATGCTTCCTACATCACATTAGTTATTAATTTGGGGTTTCATGGGTGTTAATGGTATTCTGGTGAGGCGCTATTGCTAACCCAATTTCGACTTGTATTCTTTTCCATTGTTTTGTAATTTATTTTCCACATCAGCCCCTCAAATCTTCACGTTTATCACTTGATAATAATATTTTATAGAAGAAATCTATAAATCGTGGCGAGAGCTGTCCATTGAGACCTCGTACTAATCGAACGTTATATACCCACGTGTTCTAAACGTGATGAAACGAAGCCCAACTGGCAAAGTGCTTTTTAGAATACAGTTTTTAGATTCGAAACGTAATATCTACCTGAATGAGAGCTATAAAGGAAAGGACTAGACGTTAAATTCAGTGCTTTAATTAAAACCATGGATTCACTTCTCGGTTCCCCCTTTTATCATTGCTCTACGCTCTGCAGAGTTAAATGCTCCGAGTTTTTAGCTATGAACTGGCAGTTTAGAAATTAACTCTTTCATCCATTGAGAAATATCAAACCTTGACACTTGATTCATCGACACTATATACCCACCTGCTAGATCAGATGCCTGAGCTCGAATCAGTTGATCATCTGTTGTATACGCACTTTCTACCTGCAGGGTTGCGTGCAGTATTTCCATCCAGATTGTATTCCACTGTACAAAAAAGTATCCATTAAATGTCAGATAAATCTGATCGAAAATTATACGTATAGAAACGAAATATGTAAATAGTCTGAGTATCTAATCTTATATATGTAAAAATAGACGTTTGTCAATATAAATTTCACTCTGCAGCCCCCACTATCTAGCGCAGACAACTGGTGTTTGTGTGTGATAGTAGCATTGAGTGTCCCATAGTGCACTATGGTGGTAGCAAGTCGGTAGCTATCAATCAAAATTCTTTAAAAATACGAAAGAAGTCGTGGGCAACACCTAGTAGTTGTGCGGTACTGTGGCACTCAAAGAAATTAAGATTCAAATAAAAATCATGAAATGAGAAATCAGATATGTAGGGAAATTGCCACCAGGGAATGTGAACTGTACGAATAAAATTATATGAATTAGCAAAACGATAGATGTCTATGCACACCTTCCAGTTATTTTATACGTGTACGTTTGTAAACTCTTAAGCGTGATCTTGCAACAGAACCCAGATTTCTTGGAAGTTTTAACATTCTTTTAATAACATCATGTAATTTATAGTTTAAATAATTTTCACAGATATCTTCCAAAGAAGTGAGTAAGCTTGTAAGAAGTAACTATCGTATTTTAATTATTACTTTGTTTCACAACTTTAATGATCTATAAATAATCCAACTTTCTCGTGGCAGTAAAAAAATTTGGAATGTTATAAATTATCTTTAAGTAACTATTAATGTAGTTACGGCTTCTGACAGTCAGACGCATAAAACTGTGAATAATGCCGACCTCGACACAATGACAATGCTATGAATTAGCGAGAAATTTATTTCGTTATAATTTCTGCCAGAGAAAGAAAAGGACAAATCTTGCTGCCAAACTATTAGAGAACTTATAAAGTAGACTAGAAGTCCTAAAAAATATTCCTGAAAATTGTATTAATTTAATATTTCTCTGAAACTGAACTTAAAGAGGAAAATTACTTTGAAAAATAATGATTTTCACTGGCAGTCACAAAATTATAAATTTTATGGAGGTTGAAAGTAAGTAGCTGGTAGGCATTATGAGTTTGAAAATATATAATTCTCATATTGTTACAGCCAATGTACTGTTAAGGAAATAATTATGTAAAATGTACTGAAAAATTGAAAATTAGCAAAACAGAAATATGAATTCTACAAACAACTTTAATTTCAGCCGAATATCATGGTTATACTACTAACAACAAGTGAAAATTCCCTACTAGAACAACTACCCACAATATTTTTCATGTCTTACAGAATACATTGCTAGAATCACTACAGTCAGAACTATAACGAAAAATTGCCGTTCTTATGTCTTCAAGGTTACATAACTGATTAGTATTTCAATAGTTGCATACGCAATTATAAGCAATTAAAAGGTTGAACGATGCAAAATCCGAAATACTTCTATGAAAGTAGATGGATGATATAAAGATGAGAAAGTTCCAACATTATAAACATCATTATCATTATTCAGCTGTCAGACTGATATGGCAGACGATAAATTGGCAAAAGCAATGTTTTAATTATGGTTCAATGGTACTTAATTAACTGCACATTCGATGTTTATAGCACTTTCGTGTTAATAGTCACAGCAGCACTACAAACTGAAATAATATTTACCACATCCATTGTTCACAAATCAAAACTTATGTTGAGCGGATTTTATATCTGTAATTGTGATTAAAATTTTCATATGAAAGTGGCTAATATATATATTCGTTTTTCTCTCACTTCATTTCAGTGCAGTTACATTTTTTTTTCGTGGTATCTGATTTTCGACACAAGACTAGCAACATGGTACATTATTTTTCATTAAACCCATTACAAATGTTTTAGTACTAATACTTCATCAAGCCATATTTAGAATCATAATTTTTCAACAAACACATTAATTTTTTGATACATTATATCTCCATCATCGAAAAAAAATTGTAATATATAAAATCAAACTTTGTACATACATTTGCAGTTACACTTAAATCAGTCCATGTAAGATAAACCATGCGTGTGACAGACAGGAATAACGTTTACGGACTGATTTATTCCAATATCCCAACACTGACATAGCAGTAAACTCAATTCATGAGTGAGCAGGTTCATTAAATATGTGGAGTATGTATCCCCGTCCTAAGGAGAAAAAAACTGTGTGGAAAGATGTAATTGTTCCGTTTACTGGCGTCGGGCTTGGAGTGACACAGAGAAAAGTCTTTTTTGGAGAGGACGAAGAAGGAAATCCTCTCTGTCCGTTCCTAGTTGTCACGGGAGGTGAGCTGTGTGGGAACTACAGTCTGCAGCCGGCGGATATTGAACCTAAACGACGGAACCCTAGGAGACGAAGTAATCTAAGACAATCCCAGACACCGCATCACTGTATACAACCGCCAGGAGAAAAAATGTTTTGTGGCTTCCAATTTCTTTTTCAATCTTAGATTTCCGGTGCCAGTTGTTTTAAAGTCAACACAGAGAACATTTATAACGAGTGTCGTGCTATACAATTGTAGCCTCACCAGAAAGACGAAATCGTACATCTTCGAAAAACTGCATATTACTCTTCAGTCCACTCTAGAATTCTTAGCAAAAATTACAGCATCCTAGAACAATCATTTATTTTGTTACAGGTGACAAAAGCAGATGAGGTCCGCATTTATCCTGAAATAGAAAAGAAACAAATTCGTGGCGTTAATATATACCTGTGTATGAAATAGATATTTCTTTTTTGTGTGTTTATGGTTTTACGCCTAATTAACGTCTAGGTGATTAGAGGCAGGAAGGGATTGGGGGCAAAGAACAGGATCGCCTGTTGAAGGAACCCTAGCGGACATTCGCAATTAGTGGTTTAGGGAAACCATGGAAAACCCAAGGTTCGATGGGTGGATCGGAATTCAAACCCATGTTCTACCGAATGGAATGCCAGAGCATTACCGCACACCCAGCACGGTATAGATGTCATCAAAGGAAATGAAGATATAGGCGCAACAATAGGGAATAACGTTCCTCTTTGGAATGACAGTAAAAACCAGAAATACAATGACAGGATAAAAAAGTACAAAGCCCTTTCTGCCACAGTCACCCACCGTTTTCTGTTTTGTCAACATTTGTCACTTCGTCACTAGTATTATTGCTCGACTTATTAAGGAAAATATGAGAGAGATCACAAAACCTAATTACAACCATCCCTACCCCAGGCTAGATTTCAACAGGTGACTCTCAAAACATAAGATTAGAACTCTTGTCCTTTCACTACCAGAACCTGTCAAACAATAGGTTAATAATTGGACAATTTTCGTCAATTTTGATGTTTGGATTTTTTTTTTTAAATTTCAGTTGTTCATTAAAGATCATGTTCATTGAAGAATATGTAACGATTGAAACTTTCACAATTTCTTAGAAATATTTCTGAAATTTTAAAACTAAAATGCACAAAATTAAGCGAGTGTTGTGCTTGCAATATTGCTTCAAACGTATTTTTATTCTTTTCTTTGTGACTCCCGAACGAGTAATTTCTTTTTATGTTGCTTTGTTATAAGAACAGCGCAATTTTTGACAAGGGAGCCACTCTTTAAGTTTTATTGCTCCGTTTGAATTTTGTATTAATGTTTTTTTCTCTGTTTTTTGTCACCCGCTTTGTCTTCTCATCTAAACCCTTTGATTTCTCAGAAAAGTAAATGCAAGATACAAAGATATCAATTTTCGCTTCGCGCCTTGTTGAGTTGTCACAGAGTGGAGTTTGCATGTAAACCATTTATTTTCGCCCTGTCAAGATTTCGTTAGATTAATTACTCTTCTCTCAAGCAGGATGCAATTTATTGCTTTGTTGTCAAGTTTTTAATTAAACGCGCTAGATCCCATTTTTGAGGATCTGACTGGTGCCTCAGAGACGTCGGGACATGTTTTAGACAGCGTCTGGGGAAGCAAACTCAACTGGCCGCGGTTCCCCAAGTCTCCTTTGATCTTCGAGACAAAAGCTGGAGCGCCGCTTGCTTTCAGCAAAGGCTTTCGTCGCAACGAGCGAAAGAGGAGTTGTGCTTAGTTCGCTTCTTTTCCTTATACGCCAACAATTGCCCCAATAACTGCTCCTCTCTGCTTTTATATGGTACACAAATACACGTAGAAGAAGATATTTTTTAAAGTTTTTTTTTTGAACGCACAGAAATTATTTTCTATTGATGCTATTAATAGCTCCGCTAAATTTACGGAACCTATACTTAAATTGCTAACGTCGTCGTTATTATCTGTTTTTTACAAATACATCAGATCATTCCATGCGTCATTCTGTATCAAGTAACTACCAACATTTTAATCTGGATATTATCAAGTAAGATATTTCACAAGGTACTATACTAGGCGCAGTTTTATTTTTTATTTACACTGAATAATTACCAATTACATTAAAAAATAACACACGTGTTCTCTTCGTGAACAGTACAAGCATAAAGAAGTAATGAATGACCGCATTATCATTAATACTTAAAGCGACTGGAACAACGCGTACGGTAATTTGAATAAAAAAGATATGTTAAAATTACTTGTAGCGACATTGTATTTACCATACATAAAAATATTATTAATGTTGAGTCTACAGACTTGCTGTCATACCATAGGACCACAAATGTGTCAAAATTGAACCGGTTCATAAAGAAATACAGACAAGTAAGGATGAGAAATATAGGCAAATAAATTTGACATCAGTCGTAGGTTGATACAGAACTTTATATAAAACAGCACCATCATATCTTTTAAGGTACATAAGGATGTGCTTGGTTATGGTCAAATCATATGAGTGCCACTTTATGGGTATCAAATACTTGTTCTCGTGGACATCAATATGTAATATCATAAACAGGCTGAATTTGGCGTTGTTAAAAGACATGAATCTACCAGGCAAATCATGGTGATAAAGCTTGGATCGAATTTTTATATCTGTAAATTGTTCGCAACTGGAACTGTAATCTGCATGTTTATTAGCTGGATAGAGCACAATGGTGAGAAATAAATTCAAGGTCTAACGAGAATTTACAACTAGCGCCGAACGCATGAAGTATATTGATGGTTCCTCAAATTACTGATAAGAGTGGCCAGGTGGCTCAGTGGTTAAGGTGTCTGACTGCGGTTCGAAATGTCCCGACTTCGAATCCCTGTTTCAGCAGGGATTTTCATAGGCCTCTGGCACAGTTTGATGTGTAATGTGGTTCGGATTCCACGGTAAACTGTAGGTCCGCTGTGGTCGGTAGGATTGCCGGGTTAGGTTAAGGCGGCTACGACAGGGGCGGAATGCGCAGCCAATAGAAACCCTGTCACCAGGTCATTACAACCACACGGAATTATTATATTATGTTATTGATTTTCCTCTACCTGAAACAAGTAAGTTAAAATATGAATAAAAAGCTAAAACAAAATTAATTTTCACAGGGATTTAAATTTTGTACCCAACCTCAAAGAAATATTTAAATATGCCTGTACTCGTATTTATAATAACTTAACAGAAAAAATCAAACTTTCACTCAGAGCTCATGGGTGCAATAGGATATTTAGCTCACAAATCGTTTAATTACAACGAGAAATTTACTAAAAGAAATTGCCTAACGCATGTTTCATACCCTTAAATAACGAAATATATTAGTAAAAAAAAAATGGGTGAGGTGCTTGCTATCAAAGTTTCAGGTACCAAGTGGAAGTCCCGCTGGCGCTAGGAATAATTAAGAATTTTGTTTGATCTTTTTTTTTTTTTTTTTTTTTTGAGGCGTTGCCACTTGTGTGTCCCACTATTTTCTCTACTCCCTTCCTTTCGAAGTGTTGAGCGTCACAGTACGTCCATCAGCAGCCTCACAAATCTTTTTTATTTTACTTTCTTCCTTCTATATACTTACCAGATATTAACCGTTATTCGAAATGCTTCTTGCTGGTTTTAAATATCTGCTTCAGTCCGCTGAAAATTTTTTACTTTAATGTCATTGAAGTTTTCATCCATTTTCTTTCTGGAATAATTCGATCAGTTTCCTTAGATCATGAAGCGTACAATTTATTGCTTTAATTCATATTAATAATATAATATACAATTAATACTTATCTTCAGTTATATTCATGATACATTCTTTCCAATTATCACACAATGTTTTACAACCGTTCCATCAATTTCTTCATTGGGCAGTATACATTACATTTAAGATTTTCACAATACTGTAAAACACAACTTCATTAAAAGTTTCTTCTTCGAATCTTGCTCTTTCATTTGCTTCATTGCCCGTTCACGATTTTATGAACAACCATTTCTTTTTCGTCTCTTCTCATCAGCTGTTTTTTCAAAGAAGCTTTGCACTGTCTTCATTGTCGTCTCTGACCTTTAAACTAAATTATCAAAGTTTAAAATACGTACTCTGTGACCTCACTACATTTGAAATATTCTTACAACACAAACCATAATTTCCGGCAAGGACTATGTACAGTACCTTACAACAAAACTCTCGTTGGCATCAAATTTAATGATGTACGTATGTATCTTTGTGTGTACGCTCCGTTGGTAGTGAGATAATAAATGATGTTACGTTTCCATAGCCGAGTATACTGGATCGGGGAGGAGCAGCGGGAACTAGGCTCGATTCCTAGACCCCGCGTACTGGCCGTCCTGAGAGCAGTTTAGGCGGATTTCAGCAGTCAGCTTCGCGAATTCTGGAACGGTCGTAATCCCCACTTCATAAACTACACAGTTCACAAAAAAAACACACATCCTAGAATATATAAGGTACTTGAATCGCAGACAATATTACCTTGCACCATCACTCCAGGAACTGACAATCTCTAGTTCTAACCACCCGGTGGAAACATTCGAAAAATTCTTAATGCTAAGCTGTAGTGAAAACCAAAGCCCTAGGTGGTCCGGTAGGGTCAATTCACTAATAATAATAATATTAATATGTGGGCTGGAATCATTTATAACTCTGTCTATTGGATCTAAAGTTATGTTACGCTCTATTTTATGGGTCGAAAAAGTATTAGTAAATGGAGATTCAGGTTATGTTGAGGATATTATTTATAAAGAAAATCTATGTCCACTTGATCAAATACCGAGAATGATAATGGTATGTTTTGAAAATTATTTTCATTCTACTTACGAAAACGAGGGAATATCACTTATTCAAGAAAACAATTTCCATTAAAATAAGCTTTCACAATCACAATTCATAAAGCTTAAGGTTTAACATTGGATACAGTTGTTGTACAGTACATACTTAAAAAAAAAAAAAAAAAAAAAAAAAAAAAAAAAAAAAAAAAAAAAAAAAAAAAAAAAAAAAAAAAACTTCTCTTGGTTTAACATATATTGCGTAATCGAGAGTAAAATCTTTACAAAGCGAAGCATTAAATAGAAGATTTTCTTATGACAGAATTAGTAATGCTAAAAATTCGAGTATGTTAAAATGTAGAAAACAGGAAGAAACTCGAAGAAGAAATTTTGCATCTGATCAAAAACAAATTAAATAAATTGATTTTGTAAATATGTAAAGATTCCTTCTTATTGTAAATGTGCCTAATTATTTTTTGTCAATAAACTAAAATCACGGATTTTGATGATAGTTTGAATATTAAAATTTTTATGATTATTATTTAATTTTTTAGTTGTATTTAATATTTCTTATAACAAAACCGCGAGCCACCACAAAGCCGTGCTTTTAGCTAGCAATAATATGCATATACAGAACAGATACAATCGTTATTTGTTCAAAACATTGTGAAGTGATTTATGATATACAAAATGATATACAAGTAATTTATTAGGGAGTGATATAAACAGACAAATAAATCTTGTCTCCTAGTGTTGTAATTCAACGGGAAGCTACGAATCCGGAGACATTAACGGGTCAGATTCCTCTGCGAATCAACTGTTAGTTTGAGGGAGGAAGCTGATTTCTAGGGGACAATGAGGCCAGAGTCCGGGTTTCCAGAATTTGGTTCTGTAGTCCCTACTGTCTCTGTCGTCTGTGGTAAAGTGTTGTACCAGCAGACAAGACAGTCCGCCCTGCATTGTGCGTACAGTGAAGACATTAGCGTGTTGCGCTGTGGACCTCTGCCCCTCTCTGGTAGAACTTCTCTCTCGCTCGGCTACAGACAGACGACTTGTCACCAACTTCGCTCAATTCTAACTCAGCTTTGCCAACTCTTAAACTCTCTTCGAGTGAGTCGCGTTATTAAAAAATATAGATTAAACTTAACATTAAAGCTGTGGTTCGTTTCGAAAAACAGTCGTACGGTAGTGTTGTTGGAGTTCATCTCTCAAAAAAGATTTTTTTTTTTTTTACTTATGGCTTTACACCTCGTCGACGTCGAGGTAATTTGAGGAAGGATGGGATTGGAGACTATGAACGGGAAGGAATTTGGCCATGGCAATTTAAATGAAGATCACAGATATTCGCCTATGGTGATTCAAATTTATCTCTGCATAATCTCATCACTAGCGAAGGTAGTTCTTCATTACATTAGGATCTTGGGATAGCTTTTTTTTTTTAACTGCTTTACGTCTCTCAACAGCGAGGTCTTTAGAGACGGGAAAGGATGGGGGCAAGGGATGGGAAGGAATTCGGCAACGGCCTTTTTAAGGAAGCATCCCGGCATTTGCCTGGAGTGATTTGGGAAACCATGGAAAACCCAAATCTGGATGCCCGGACGGGGATTCGAACCACCGTCCTCCCGAATGCGAGGCCAGAACGCTAACCGTTACACCACCACACTCGGTTTGGGATTGCTGCAAAGTCTTTAGCGACACTGTACTAATTACAATATTACTACTTTTATTTATCTATTTCATTTCTGGAAATGATTTCAGCTACATGCTATTGCGTTGTAGATAGAGGTGTAAACCTGTCATATGAAATTTGTTTTAAGTGACATTAAATACATTGCAAAATTCATCCATAGATATTAATGTGTATGTTGAAAATTTGACCAATTATTTCGTCTTTCCTATCAATGATTTATATGACCTATGACCTTGTCCCAGGCGCGATAAAGCCCAAACATATCTATTTCAAGCATTAAATCTGTTAAATTTGCTATTCAACGAGAGCTTACACAAATTTATAACATATTCTGTAATGGAACCAAATTAAATGTATATTTAACGGAAACAAAAATGTGTTATTTCTTTGTTCCTTCATGTTTCTCACGTTCCACATTACCAAACAAATGATGTAGTAGGTTCGGTGAGTGCATGAAACGCTGCATTGATTTCGGTTTGGTAAAGCCGTGAGAGACAGTGTTACAGAGCTGAAATATTGTAAAACTGTTTCACGAGGAAATAAATACCCGCAAAAAGTTGTGATTATCTCTGATTTACCGTCCAGTAGTGTATGAAGCAGTTACCAACATCGTCAGCGAAAATATATGTTTAATGCTGCGCTAATTCCGCTCGAAATGCTGCGTAAAGGTTTATCGTTCCACATTCAAAACAGGCGTGGTGTGCATTTTAATATTAATATTGCTAGAATTAATTAAATGAAGAGTTGATGATGTGCATATATTATGTTTTTAATTACTGCAAATTGATTTTGCTAACTGGCAATTTTGCTAAATGAGTTTATTTATAAGAGCAACTCGTTAGAAGGGCATGTGCAAAAACCGAATGAGTTATTTGGTAGTGTTTTTCATCTGTTATTTTTCTCTATAGTCTACATCTAATATTGAGAAAGTCTGTGATCATAATGAACCACCAGCGAACCAGTTTCTGATTTAATTTTTATTGTATTATTGATTGAAAACGAAAAAAAAAACGCAATTAATTCACATGCTACTGATATCAAAGTAAAATCACAAAATAACCTGTTAAAATTAAGTAAATTCGAGTGGTTTCGATGACTTATTGATAGAGATGTATGTTACAGTGCACTCTTCGTTTATTATGGTTAGAGTTTACAGAAGAATCCCAACCACCGAAAATTCACAGATTACTTCACACATACAAAACAAACTCTTGCATAGACGAATATCATATTAAGTATCTATAATAAAAAAATCCATTTGGTTCTTATTTCTTAATGCCTCATTGAGGTTGAATTCATTAGAGGCGGTAAAGTTCCTGTGGGCAAGGAACAGAATGGAATTCGGTCATGATCTTTTGAAGTAACTGTTCCTGAATTCACCAGGAGTGTTTTGAAAAAAAAAACCATAGAAAACCCAAATTTGGATGGCCGGACTCGGATCCGAACCCACGTCCTCCTGAATTCGATGCCAGAACGTTACCGCTCAAGCTCGGTTAAAACATTATTACAAAAAATGGTGACTTCTGATGACAGGAAATGGAAGTAAAAATAATTTTTAATAATCTTCCGCTAGGAGTGATATAGGAAAGCCACGCTAGCAATTAATAAAAGCCAGAAAATCAGATTAAAATAACTGATTTTCATTAAATAATGTAGGAAAATTCGGTTATCTCTGAACTTGGCACTTTTAGTAAGATGATGAAAAACGTCTTTCAACATTGCACTTGTTATAACGGCAGTAGAAATTATCAAAGTTTTCAGAGGTGGCACCAAAAAGTAAAAGTAACTACTTGCTGGGTGGAAAAAGAAAGCAGGAAAGGAATATAAAGAGAAGATTGCGGCCGTCGGTTGACGTATTCTTGTTGAGCAACACAAATGTCGGCGGACGTCGCGGAAGAAGTTTTGCAGCGTACGTCAAGTTTCACCGCGTTCGTTATATGGACTTTTTCCCTTCCCTGTTTATTCTCCCTCCTTTCCCTCGGCCCCAGCCTGCAGTCCCTATTCTTCATCCCTGGCCGCGCCCAGGAGAGACTCGCTAAACTTGGCGATCAATTTAATTCTCCATTTCCTCTGGAGAAATGTTTCATTTCTCTGTATACACTGCTGCGCCCCATTTGTCATATTAAAATCCAAGTTCCTGGGCACGATATAATATCGCAGATTGCCTCCGGAGCGAAGGCCAAAAATTGAAACGAGGTTCCGGGTAATAAGTTTACTTTATTGGGCCGCTGAATCAAAGAGGCGCCGGGGTAGACAATTGTTCCGCGGGAAGTTACGCCGAAACTGCGATAGTTCTGCTGACGTCTCAAGATTTTTAGGGCACTATGTGCTCTCTTGTAGGTAACATCACTCGAATTGCGATGTATTTAAAAAAACAGTAAGGCACAAGTAACAGAGTCTTCTATTCCTAGCCACGTCAACATTTTGACCTTCTGAGAAAGGTCTCGGTGCTTATTCACGATGCAATAAGCAAAAGAACTTCTACAGCATTCAAGTACAGTCACGTTTAAAACAAACTGGTGTAAGTCTTGGTGGTAGCAGACCACTCTGGGAATTAATATTGCTGTATCTTCCTGGAAAGTTGTAACACGCGAAAGGTTGGAGCTTATTCTACATCTACATCTACATATATACTCTGCAAATCACAAAACTGTGGGTGGCAGAGGGTGCTCAGCACCAAACCTAATCTCTTTGTTGTGCATTCCAATCCCTAATGGTACGAGGAAAAAAGGAATTCATATAAGAATCAGTGCGGCACCTTATTTCTCTAATTTTATCTTTCCTGTCATGCCGACCCATCGTTGTACTTGACGGAATGTGAATGAGTTAGGTCTGATGATTATAATTATTCTTAAGTAACAATACAAAGCAACATGAAATGATACTTGCACATTAATTCGGCCGTATTTAGAGCTAATTCTAGGCTGCGAAGGAGATAGTGTACAAAACTCTCGTGTGTGTACATTTGGACTACTGTTGCTCCGTCTGGGACCCAGTTAGTAGGGGGTTCATTGTCAGTACAGAGAAGAGCCGCTCGATTTGTAACTTCTTGCCACAGATCTTACGAGAGCGTCACAGAATTAATTCGTAGGTTTGGCTGGAATACTCTGGTAAACAGATGACGTGGGTTTGAACTTATTGATAAACATGCGTACACCCACTTTATTTACGAGTGTGATGAAATAGTTCACCCACCAACCTATTTGGGCCACAATGACTGGAGTCATAAGATTAGAGAAATTAGTTCCTGCACAGATACTTATATGAATTCTTTATTTTCGAACTTTTCTGGATTTGAATGCACGGAGTAGAGATTAATTTTGGTGCATAGCACCCTCTGTCACCCACAATTCTGTGAACTGCAGAGTATGTATGTAGATGTGGATGTAGAAGTAGTTTGTAGGTAGATTTACCAGTCAGTAACATGGTTTATCCTATATCAATATTAATTAAAAGGTTTCGTCTTCCAAAGCTTAACACGAAAGGATTTCAGTTTTCCATAGTTTCGCGAAATCACGCGAGGGGGTTTTCTATGGTTTACCAAAATCACTCTAGGCATATTCCAAGATGGTTCATTCAAAAAGTCATGGCCGAATTCCTTACAGTTCCTGAACTCCCCCCACCCCATCCTCTTTTGTTCTAATGACCCTGAAGTAGTTGAGACGTAAAGTCTGTGTAAAGGAGATGAACCACCTTGTATGTGGTACAGTTAGCATCAAGATCTTATTAAGTAACGTCTAGATTTAAGATTCTAATTATTTATGAGAATCCTGGTACAATGTTTGAATTGCTTTAAAGCATATTAGAAGTGAATTTACGCCGAGTCATTTTCTCTGTTCACAGTTACGTTTACACATATCCAGTTTTTACGATGAGTGTTGAAAACAGTCGTACGACGTACTTGAATTCCAATAAAAAAATGCATTCGAGAAGTATTATTTAACAGATTAATTACGAAGATGTAAAAAATTAAAAAATTAAATAACATTAAATAAATCGAAATGAGCAGGGTAACGGTAGAAAAAATCATACGAAAATGGCGAGGTTTTTATTATTATTATTAATCGCTTGCCACGTTGAGGTAATTAGAGGAGCGAAATGACATGGACTAGGAACGGGAATGGATTTGTCTATGGCCTTTTGAAAGAACCATTCCACCATTCAACTGGAGTAAATTGGAGAAACCATGGAAAACCCAAATCTGGATGGCCCAACGGGGATTCAAACCCGCGTCCTCCAGAATCCAAAGCCAGAGCGTTACCGCTCACACACCACGCTCGGTAAAATGGTGAGGTACAACACACGATATAAAAAGGATTTGGCTACTTACAACGCTAACTATTAAAACTGATTTTCTCTTCCTTTTTTCTAAAAAAAAAAAAAAATTGAGAACGCTCTCAAGCAGAACAGTACAAACAAAAATAATTTTATTTTGAATTGAGATAGTTTAGGATAAAACTTTGTCTCAACTTCCTTTAGGTTTGGTCTTAGTGAATAATGTCGACTAAGTTATTCAATCATTCTTTTACAATGTTGCGGGAAAATCCCAGCAGCAATCCCAGCAGCATTTAGACCGTCATTTCTGTTGACATACCATATTCCGGGTTCCTAAACAATATTTCAATACGATGTGATTCGTATTTAAATTGCTACAAACAGTATGTATCAGCTAATACAGATCACCGTGAACCAACCACACACTCGCACTATAAAATTCACTTTGCGGTCTTGATCAAGCGGTATACCTATTAAAGTACTCTTCAACGTAAATGGGATCATTAAAAAAAAAAAAAAAAAAAAAAAAAAAAAATGGCGCAAATACATTAAGTAGAAAGGCGTGAAATATGTATACTTTTTCTGAAAGGTATTTTTTAGGGTAGTCACTTATCTTCATTTATACCTAACCGAAATCTATAAATGAAGTATCATTTTAAACATCAATGTCTCCTCTTTGGTTACGTCATAAATAAGAATTAATTCTACACGTCAAAGGCATTAATATCATCATTTCTAAAGAACCAACTAACCTAAATCGGTAAATGAGGTATCTCTTTAAGGATTAAGAACTTTTTTTTTGAAAAATCATAAATTAAAGAAGGAATTTATTGAAAGTCAACCCGTAAAGGTCAAAGTATTAACGAGCAAGGACAAACGTATGGGACATATCAGAGCTAAGACTACGCTTTGTTATCAGCGATAAAGATTTTGTCGCGTTACCACTAGATTTCAGTACACTGAGATATCTATACATTGTACGAGTTTTCTACAGTAAGGACCTTTTTGGATATTTTTTCTGTTAAGAAAATATTTGTCTTTTGTCATACATTTCTTAAGTAAACATGACGCCAAATATCGGCAGTAAAACTCACAGAGAAATGTATATATTGTGTTTATTTTGTCAGATTACAAAGGGAGGCCGCTTCCTCGCCCTTGTCGAGAAAATCGGCATTGAAATATTCCGTTCCGGTCAAATACTTTCTATGTTAGGATGATTTCAAGGGGCGGGTGGCTGCGCCTCATAAGCCCATCGTCACCGGATCTAATCTCACAGCGGGATTTTTTTTTTTGATTATTTAATTATTCAAGCGTATACGGATAATTCCCAGCGATCAGTTCCTACAATTATATTGTTTTTTAAATGCATTTTGCTGTGGAAAAAGGAACGGTGTCTCGTTTCGACCTCACGTTCGCTGGTGCGGGAATGAACATTTGTCCTTCAACTGTAACGATATTTGTATTTCACACCTGCCGCAGCAGATATTTCTATTTTTGAAATGTAATTTTCTTTGTGAACAATATAATGAAGCTCGAAAGCGTCGGTTACACAACTAACATAATTCAAAAAACTTTTGCTGAAACTGATTGTTGTTAATTATGTGTCTACACATTTGAATAAATACAGGAAATTTGCCAGCATCGATATTCGAACTGGCGACGACGTGTGGATCAGCGAGCAAGCTCTCTGGTACCTAAACACGTATCTCTCACGAAGAAAGTATTTGAACGTAACGGATTATTTCAATGGCGATTTTTTCAACAACGGCGAAGAAGGGCATGTTACTGCTTTGCCACATTACACCTCTAGCCATGAACATCTATAATACACAGTATGAATCGAATCTGAATTCTACAATTGTCGGTTAGTTGTGTGTCGGTTCGCTATTGATAGTATCTAATCATTGCATAAAGTGAAATAAGGTTAACCGACATATCCAGAAAACGCGAAACTCCGTGATTATTATTGTTTTCCGTTCACCCACTAATTTTCTTTCGTGTAGTATTCTGTACAGTCCCCAACAACTTCTCGCGGGAATCATTACCTCGTCGAGTTTTCAGCGAGGCAGTTACCAGCCCTCTAATCAGGATGTGGAGAGCTTGCCTGTCTCTCGTTAATCAGGCGAGCACCTGCAGCACGGGAGAGCTTGGACAGCCAGTTGGCAGTTTGAGATTTGCGCGGGCGGCCCCAATGAATGTTGACGTTGACCGAGCCCGGCGTGACGTTGACGGGCAAAGTAATTAGCGGCCCTGGCCAGCGGCCGCGACGAAAACAAGGCAATTAACAGCCGGCGAAGGGTCAGCTCCACCACACCTCGGTCGATACCACCAGCTCCACTGCCCACTCCTCGCGCTAGGCTGCCGGCTCAGCCAGAACCCATCAGCTTGCCCAGCTTGCCCATGCCAGAGGCATTCAGATTTAATTCATAGTTAACGAAGCGCCTAATGAAATGAAATAAACGAATGGCGAAGGCAATATCGGTTCGGCTGCCTCTTTCTCCACCCATCCGAAATTAGTGCTAACCTTCTGAAATTTGGATTAACTGCTTCGTTATAATGTTCTCTTCACGTTTTGCACTCTCCTTTTTTTGAAAATTTGCCGCTGATTAAGTTAAAAATGGTGAAATCTGAGACGTTGTGAAACCACGAAATGTTACCAGCACTGCAAAAATGACACAAAAATTATCAGTACAGGGATCATATCAACCTACACAGTTCCGTTTTTTCATAGTGCTCGTGGTTATTTTGAAATCGGCTTGGACCAAGAGAAAAAAAAAAAAAAAAATTACGGAAAACTCGGTCTGCGACTTCGGTTTCGGAAATATTTACAACGGAAGAAATCGATTGTTTGTATCGATATAAGATCTATTTGTTGATTTCGTGAGACTTTTTACAATGGAGGGAAACTGAAACGGTAAGAAAACATTACAACAGGGGACTTAATCAACATTTCAAGAGATTGTCATTGATTTTCCGGCGCCGGCAGCATCTAATAACTTCGCGTCTCTCTCATATTTCGGTATTTTTAAGTTAATTTGTGGCGACTTTTCCGAAAAAGGAAAATGCAAAACGTGAAGTGGACATTATAACGAAGCAGTTAATCCAAATTTTATAATGTCGGTACCAGTTTCGGATGAATGGAGGAAGAGGCAGCCCTCTGTAATATCATTTACTGATCCACGATAGCATAAACTAACCACGTTTCAAGCGTTCTACAAGAACAGCAGCGAGTAATTTAGTTAATATCATTAAATTACTTCCATTTGTCAGCTGTTTCACTCGTGGACTTTGGTCTAGTAACAAACATTAACGTTGTGATGTTCCTCCCTTAACTGCCATGGGATATCCTTTCTACAATACGTACGACGACGAATACGTATATGAATAATCTTATTTAATTACCACGATTCATTAATTTTAACCATCCACGCATGAAATACATAACTAGCTACACCTTTCGTAACTTCAATACTAAATCTTTATCTTTGGCTACGTGTTCTACTTTGAGTAACATATACCTCATTTCTGGCCCCAAAAGAGTTGAGAACCTCCTCTGTCAGCTTTCCTCTTACCCGGTCTGCGATGACGCTCTCTTGTCACATTTCTAAGATAAATATTGCAATCCTTCTACTACTTCGCCTAAAATAAACTTTGAACCTTCCAACTGCAGTATCAGTAATTTATCAGTTATATTTCTCTTGAATTAATTTTAAAAAATTAATGTTATTCAACATCTATTGTTTCATTGTATCATTTCAGAAATTTCTTACTTCTTTATTGATTGAGAATCTTGTCTCCACTAGTTGAAAATACTACATAGATACAAAACATTCTACCTGTGACAATTAGATCAACTTATTATGGTCTTACGCCACATCTTCTCGCCAGCTTCCGATTTCAGCCTTCTCCTGCTAAACTATCTTGAAGTCTTTCCCTTTTCTGTGCCATAAATTATTATTTTCGTCCACTTTCATCGCCATCAGTTTCTCTTTCTCCCTTCACAGACACTTACAATTTGTATTAGTATTACATATTTACAGTTTTTAGTACAAATTTAATACCATTGTTTTTAATATAAAAACTACGTGTTGCTTAAAAAAATTCCTAGCGTGACCTATGATGTTCAAACGTGGAGAATCAAAAACGCCATCTCTTCTTTAAGTTATTACCTTACATATGGTTTTCATACTGATGCCCGAAAAGTTTTTTTATGTCATTGCACAAAGTTTACTATATGAAATGTAAGAAATTAGAACTACTTGAGAAATTATCCATACTGAAACGTACGGAAGATTATTGTATCCAAGTGCTATCCTAACCCACGAAGAAGTATAGATGGTATCACTCATCATATCCTTGGTTAGGATTACGTCTGTGGGAGCAACGGAAAATATCATTTCCCTAAGAATTGACTAAAAGAATCAATTTTTAAAGTGCTGATAAGTAATAAAACAGCAAAATGATACCAGATTTTAGTATAGATATTAGGAACAAAGATATTTACAGTAAATTCAAATCACAGTTTTAATATGCTCTAGGAAGTGTTACTACATGAAATTGTGATTTGACTAACTTAATCAATTTACTTTAAATTACTGCATTTTAGAAAACTGAAGAAATAAGTCACAATATTCACAAAACAATACAAACAGAATCCAAAGAGTAGTAGGGTCATCTTAGGTGAGTATCTCTTCAAGTACAAGTATGTTTAAAGTAAATAAAAAATTATTTATGCTTATTAGTTTGATTTACGAATTTTTATGTACTACACTTCAGAAAACTGAAGAAATAAATAACTGAAGTTAAAAAAATCAAACAGAATTCAAAGAATAGTAGTACGATCTTTAGTGCGTGTTTCTTAAAATGTGTGTTCATCTCAAATACATAGTGATACGTGGCGCATATTTGTCCCATCTCGAAATGATTATAATTTCCTACTCCGCTTCTCGATAATATAGAGTCGTAAGATACATTCCCAGATTTTAAGTTAAACCAATAGCTCTTAAAATTTGAAAAACAGCATTCAAATTGTTGCAGTATTTTTTTCGTGAAGCCATTTCAAATCCTCGGACATATACAGTTTGATAACAGATTCATAATAGTAAGATGAGTAAACAAACTGTAAAAGATGGCATCTGATAGACGCGAACATTTTCAAAGAATTGGTTTAGTGATTAAGTGCCTTCCATCAATATTCTACGTAAATGAAATAATGTTTTACAAGATCGATTAGAACATATCTGAAACGTCTTTAATTTCCAATGTGTAACGAGAAAATCTCATAGCGAAGTTACATTAATTTTGTTACAAATTGCGAATATTTCTTCCTACATTTTGAAACCAGTTGTCTCAGTAACGTACCATGTGAGATTAATGCTTAGTTCATAACCAATCCAAAATGAGCCTTAAGTGATTCCAGCTTTTCAGAAACAGGGAATTTTGGCTCGACGCCTGTTCACGTTCCCTTATCTACCCGCACCAACTGCTACCCTAACTAACATTTTTTATTGAATTATCTATCTAAAAATCTGTACAACATTGTATTCATTCCAATTCTTTCAATGAAAGGTGATTGCAAATTCATTCCTTTTGCTACAAGGGCTGGCGGGTGAGCGGAGGGAAGTTCAAATTCCTGACACTCCTTATTTCAATTTTGCATGGTTTTCCAAAATCACTGCAGATGAATAGTCCCTTCAATAGACCATGGCCAAAGTTCTTCCCATTTCTTGTCACCCGTCCTTTACTGACTCTAACGACCTCGACGTCGACGAAGCATAAAGCCATAGGAGAAAACAGAAGTTTCTCTAGCGTCTCTACGATCACCGGGTGTACCATCTATCCGAGTTGGCAAAACGTTCTAGGGTAATATTCCAGTCTCATTATAGAAAGCATTCTTTTTAGATACATGCCATATGGCTTAGCATAGGTTGGTTAAGGCTGGTTTCTATTTTTAGTCAAGTCTGTCAGCGACAGTAAAAAGAACTCTAAATGTGTATTAACGGAAGACAGTGTTGGCTTTTGTATTAGTTTTATGAGAATTGTGTTTACACAAAAAATACAAAATGGTTTAGTAATGGAGATAATGGACGTATCAAGGAAATTAATAAAAGATCTCACCAAACTAATCAACAAAATTATGGATTCTATTTATCACTTACACACTTGTAGCGAGCAAAAGGAAAATCTTGTAGTTGTAGACAAAGGTAAAGGTAGAACCAATTATATGGAACCAGTTAAGAGACTGACTTCAGGTTGACTGTATAAACACTTGAAGAAAAACAAAAAACAAAAAAAACCCTTCGTATATGAACAATCTTCACTCTTGCACACATACTGATGATAATGATATAAGTTAGCGTTAGTTAATTTTATTTATGTTGCTACACTAAATTCTCAGTACGTCGCAGCTGATAAAGGCAATTTGCATATTATTATTATTTCGTATCAGAAACATACAGTTACACAATTACAATCATCAAATTATAATCGACCAGAACTTGGCCACTTCCAGTGCATTTTCTGAGGCCTCATACAGTTCAGCTGCCGAACAGGATGCTGGACACAGTTGACACTGGAGCATGTGCTGGACAGTCTGGTCCTCACCGCAGTGGCACTTGATATCACTGATCTCTGTATAGCCCCATCTTGCTAAATTCACTTTGGATCTGCCCACTCCTGATCTCAGCCTATTCAAAGATTTCCATGTCAACCATCCCTTGTCATAACCAGGTGGCAAAGATTCAGACACTCTTCCCCAGCCATGCGGAAGGGGAGCCTTAGCTTCCCATAGTTGTAACCTGGCTTCTTCAGTTGTTGTTGTAAGTTCCTGAGATATTCTTAGGAAACTTTTCCTGGACTTAAGTCTTTGCCTGTGAGGGATATACCCATATAGTGGATGAGATTTTTCTTGGTTCACTTTCCTCCTTTCCTTGTTCACTGCTATTTCCCTTCGAACAGAAGGTGGTGCTATTCCTGCGAGACGGTGGAGCCATTCGACTGGAGTTGATTTTAAGCAGCCTGTTATGATTCTGCACGTGTCATTAAGTGCAATGTCTACTTGTTTGGCATGGGTTGAACTGTGCCATACGGGACAGGCGTACTCTGCAGCCGAATAACATAGTGCTAAGGCAGAAGTTCTAATTGTTTCAGGTTGGCTGCCCCACTGCGATCCAGCCAGTTTTCTTATGAGATTGTTCCTACTGGAAACTTTCAGCTTGGAGTTCATGCAATGTTTCCTGAATGTAAGTGATCTGTCAAGGGTCACTCCTAGATATTTTGGAGTATCACAGTGTTCTAGTTCGACCCCCGACCATGTTACCTTTAACGTACGATTTGCTTCTTTATTCCTTAGATGAAAAGCACATACTTGTGTCTTCGTAGGATTTGGTTGAAGCTGGTTCGTGCTATAATACCTTGACAAATCTTCCAGAGCGTTGGTAAGGGTGCTCTCCACTGATTCAAAGTCTTTGCTCTGTGAGACCAGAGCAAGATCATCAGCATACACGAAACTCCTGCATTTGCGTGGTATAGGCTGATCATTGGTATATATGTTAAACAATAATGGGGCTAGCACACTTCCTTGGGGTAGACCATTCTTCTGTGGCCTCCAACGGCTACGCTGACCTTGGAAGTCAACAAAGAATCTGCGGTTCTGCAGAAGAGTAGCAATGAATTTACTAAGAATCTGTGACTGCATAACGCCGCACATAATTTAATGTTCCTCTGAAGCAAAGAGAGTTAATGTTCATTAGTTTGCTTACGTCTTGTGTGCACCAGATTTAACGAGCTACAGCACTGCACCATTACAGCAGATGCGAATCCCTGTTAATACAAACGGATGACTAATACCAAATGTCCAAAGCTACAAAGGAGATAAAATCTAATGTGATAGCCTTTCCCATTAATTAATTATTTTTAATAGTTTGTCCATGATTATTAAAAATAGACTGGAGGGAAGAAACGTGATTTAGTTTGTCGAGTTAATTGACTTACATTAAAATCTTTTCAATTTCTCTACATAACAGAAACTTGAACATAATCTAAATGCGTCAATATTGTAGGTAAAGGAGGAAACCAATCACACATTACACCACAGAGAAAGTTGTGAAATATTACAAACGAGACTTACTGGATACTGGATACTGACATGATGGAGACTCTGCTAATATCTTTGTCCTATGTGTCTGATGATCTTCATCTTGTCGTTAATGATCTCTTAAGTTTCACTTCAGCTCCATTTTAAACGATTTTCCGTTTTTTCATCGAAAAGACCTAGGCCGATCAATTGCAATTTTGTCTAAGATGCGTTGCGCTTCTTTATTTGATGATAAAAAGGTCATAGCTGTGCTTCACTAGGAGAGACAAGACGAAGGTAGTCGACATCTATCTAAAATGTGCAGTACTAGAAGAGTGCAGGAAAACGATTAAACGTACAAGCAATGCTCTCATAGACTTGTACAAAGACTAAATTTTATAACGGTATAGAAATAATTGGTAACTACAATAACCGTTGTTGTGCCAGTTATTGAAGACACCACTGCGTATTATAGAAACACCTAAAATCTATTTGTCAAATTATAATTAATATTGTACTTGTTATTATCTATCAGCCAAAGGTTTTGTCAAATTTCGAGTACGTTTATAAAATGTCGTGTTGCTATTTAATAAACATTCTATTAGAAATAGAACTGCGATAACAACAGTCGTTCTAGTAAAACGTAAGCTTATTATTTTGTTATCTTTTTTAAGAAAACATTTTAAATATTATGGTAAACTAATTAAATAAAAAATGTCAGGGGGCATACTGAAAGTAACAAATAAAGAAACCATCAGGAAAATTAATTATACTTTCAAAATATTACATCTTTATTCTACGGGAATACTGTAATTTCTCTGTATTGTGACACAGAGTTGGAAACACATAGGATCTTAAACCACTTTCAAATAGATGTGTGAGCATCCTGTTGTCACTATATCACAGCTGAAGTAAGCTTAATCAACAATTTGCTATAATTAATATGAGAGACTTTATTTAGCAGTTTACATCAAATCAAAAACACCTGTGTGTGAGACTTAGTAAGAACTGTATTTCTCGTCAGTCAAAGACTGTGACACGGTGGTGAGATGTTAATTACAGCAGGAGTGCAGTAAGAAGTGTTTGGGAGGATCGGTGCGGTATAATAACGTTAGGCTCCGCTTCCCGTGCACACTACGCCGGTCCTTTTGATCTCCGCCCCAGTTGGTTTACACGGAGAAAGGATGTCGGCCCGTCTACTGCACGTGACGTGAGATGGGACGAGCCGTTAACGGGGCAGGCACCAGCTGGCGATTAAATCGCAACTGCAAGAGATGACATTGCAACTGCCTAGCTAAACTAGAAAAATAATATTTGTTAGCATAGGCCTAGAGGTAGTTGTGAAATTAAAACACAACTGTCGAATGTACGCTGCATGACTTTAAAGTTAAAGGTATAGACAGGAACAGACTGATTCATAGCAAACAGTAGCCAAAATACTGCATTTACATATATTTATAAAACTATAACCGGGTATATCGTTTCCAAAAAAACTCAAAAACTATTCTGCAGATTTTGATGGGGTTTTCACCGTTTTAAAGATTGGAATCTCAACTGAATTGTTTGGTATGCTTAATGCTTCATCGTAACATAACGCTGGAGCAGTAAGTGAAGATATTATCGTACTGAGTAAAACATCAAAGATGAAATACTAACTAGATGCATATGTCATCATACTTCGTAAACAAATAATAGCCATATTATCACATGTAACGTTTCCTTCCTCAAATTTTGGTTAGGTGGCCGTATGAAATGCGAACAGGTAGCTACATAAAATAGAACATATTTAAATTAATTTAAATAATATACTGAAAATACCTTCCCTAAGCTACTATCTTAGGCCGCGAAGCTACAATCTCTGATGTTTGGAACTGAAATTATAATCGCTGTTCACAGTAAGTATGCATATTCGATTGGTTTGAACATGACAGTGTAGACCTTTCGAGAACTTCGTTGCTTCTTGAACTATTGTCTCAGGTCACATAGGTATAATATCTGATGTTTGGAAGTGAAATTAAATTAGCTGTTAACAGTAAGTAATGCTTATATGGGTTGAACATGAAAGTGGACTGTTTAAAACTTTTAGAGTTGGAATTTATGGTATTTTTATAATTTATTGTTGGACGGTTCTGTCTTTACCACAGTTTCTGTAAAAACAAAACAAAAAAGCAAAAAAAAACCCCACACACATTGTTTTTATTGTTGCACGAATCGTTGTGGTTATTTTTATGAAACTTGGTACACATGTTACTGATATGATGGCTGAAAATATTACATAAAAAAATCAGCCCCAACTCTTTTCTGCTACACCGGGTTTTAGCCGTATAGAAAATTGAGCGACTGACATCAAATTTGATTCAAAAGTGTAGAAAATTGACCTGTATTACGAACTGCAGTAGTTACTGTCTGGGTAAATCAACCTAGATCATACCGGGCAACGGCGGGAATTCTGCTAGTAAACGTATATAATGTGTTAAAATTCTAGGCATTCAAGAAATTAGAAGAGACGTAAAACGTATTTGAAGATTTGATGCAACGCCAACTGTTCTTCGTGGTTCGTTTGAAACATATCACTATGAGAATACACTAAGGCCATGCTCTAATGGAGAAACAAATATATTCTTATTCTAAAAAAAAAAAAATAATAATACAAATGTAAATGGCTAATTCACAACCTGTTCAAGATTCCTAAATGTTACTGAATTATAAATTTATATAACTCTAACTGGTTAAAATTTATCTTATATTAGCTATAACCCGTGACTTAGTACCCGTGAACTTAAAATTTTATTTCTAGCATTGGATATAGAAAGCGGTAGGTTACGTAAAAGATATTCAAAAAAGCTCGGAGTTGGGATTACGTGAGGCGGAAGGCAACGCCATTCCATTCTGAACCTGTCTCACGAAGAGAGCCAATTTGCAAAATGATTAAAAATCGCAACAAAAAAGTGGCTGGGGCGTTCACCGTGTGAGACTACCTGCCACAGTTCCTCCGGCAGGTTTTGATTTGTAGTAAAATTATGCCAGTTTCTGTGGACAACTTATTTAAAAATAGTTGTGTCTGAACGTGAAATTTATGAAAGATCATACACAAACTGAATGCGAGAAAACAAAGCCTGAGCGACCGATATAACACGATATCCGTCTGTCTATCACCGTACTGCTATATTTCAGATTTCATAACTAAATATGTTATTTACTCCTGATAAAATATCCTATGTCCTTCCTAATAATACATATTATTTCTTGTCAAATTTCATAATGATCGCTTTAGCCGAGTTGTCGTGGAAACTTAACAAACAGACTGAATTACTTTCACATTAATAATATTAGTATAGATGCAAACTCTAGGCATGGATAACATATTATATCTACAGGCTGAAAATCTTTCTAATATTGTAACCTTTTTATTAATATGTAACTGAAATATGTGAGGCGTGACAAACTCAAGGGTGTTCATATATGTTGTTGTTGTTGTTGTTTTGGCTTTAGAGGGTGTCAACAACAAGGTTATTAGCGCCCTGGCTAAAGACCTGATCGCCAATGTGGTTTTAAAAAAGAACTAAATTCCAGTCTGCATGGCCGACTATAAAGAGGTCGGCAATACAGACAGCAAGATAAAATAAATCACTGTAAAGGGGCCAATCAGGTTTAAAGGAAACTAAAACAACATAACGTCTGGCTAGCTGTATGATAGCCAAGACAAGAATTATAAAATTATAACACCATAAAAAATAAAACACTGAATAACACTGTACGTGGACGGGTGCTGTAAAGGGGCATCCATCCATTTCAAAACTAGGGGATTCAGCCAAGATTTTAGGAACAAGAGGGGCCAATATACAAAATTTTAAAACACTGGCCATGTTGCTAGTCTCGTTATTTAAAACTAGCTCGTACCCGCGACTTCGTAGACGTGGATTAAGAATTTTTTTTGCCAGATTTGAATACAAAAAGTTGTTGGTTACGAAGGATTGGTCCCAAACAACACCGAGTCGGCATAATATGACAGGAAAGCTATAACTATATCATTCTACCATCGAACCTGTCTCTTGAAGAGAATCAATTTCCAACATATTTCTGTCACCATTCGATAAGGTCTCAAAATTTCGTGACTACAACTGTAAATCATACTGGAAAAAATGTCCTGTGCCCTTCATACAGATTTTCTTGTCAAATTCCATCAGTATCGATATAGCCATTTAGTCGTCAAAACGTAACAAAAAGACAGATACTTACTTCCGTATTTATAGTATTATTACTGCGGTTCACACACACACACACACCCTGACTGCGAACAACCCCTGAGGGATCATTATAACGTAAAAAAGTGTACACCTACAGCATTGCAAAACTACCTATGATTTGCCTCGCATTGCACCCCTAACTTTGTGATATCTACAGTTTAACATTCAATCCGAATAACCAACGCCCCAGGCGTGACTCTTACGATCAAAAAACAATTTTTAAAAATCTTAGCTTCCACGGAGATATGAACCGGAGACCACGACGTTCGGAAGCAAGCGCTTTAACCACTGAGCTACATGACCGCGACATGGAAAAACAGAGACCTCCATATCCAACGCGTCTGTCTATCGCCGTTCAGTAATATTTCGAAATTATGAGACAATATGTATAATTTATACAGATAATTTTTTAAACAAATGTAGACAGTATTTTTCTCCTTGTTTCAAAGGATAAGTGTGCAAAGTTTCATCGAGATCGGATGAAAATTGTGGATTTGTATGAAGAACAATCAAACTAACAAACAAACAAACATACATACATTCATCTTTATATATATAGAAAAGGGAGAGATCGTTGGCTAGGCCAACGTCTGCCCTCAATCTGAAAAACAGTACGTAATCAGTTAAAATATAGGCTGACGTAGCGATAGCTAGACACTGGTTGTAAACACCAATGCTAATGAAGTAAACTATTCACACGTGGGAAATGCTCAGCTGACCTTTTCGCACCTGATGCCGCGTCTAATTATTGATGGTGAACATTGTGAGGGTATCCCTTGTTCGACGTTCCCTGCGGGGGTGGACGTCACCCGTATCGACTCTGGTGAATAATTCAGACGACCTTCCGTGCCACCGCCTACGCAGCGGCATTATCCCTGCAACTGACTGACGAGAAGGCGACTCCAAATTCAGAGCGACTCGCGACCAATTTGCTGTCCTTATTTCTTTAACACCAATCACCATCTGCACTCTCCAACGTGCTCTTTCTTGAGGTAAGAAACGTCAAGTGTTAACATTCCACTTGAAGGCAAGAACGGCTTTTAAATATTGTTATTCCAGTTGAAAGCAAGAACGGCTCTCAAATTTAGTCATTTAAAAAGTAAAATAAAACTAATTCATTTTGTAATGTTGATTTTGAACCTGATATTCCACTTTATCTACTCAATGGTGCAATACGTACTTAAGTATCCTTCTACAAAGAGTTTCTTACTTTCTAACGCTCAGTAAATACAAGTTCTTGGTCAACCGGATAGTTTCTCTCCCTTTATTAACGCTTACAACTGGCTACACTTCCGCCATTACAAACTGCTTCTGAATTTCTTACATATTTCTTATGATTTTATATGTATTTTTTCATAAAAAATGTAATACTAATAGTCTAGAGGTCCACGCTTAGAAGCACTTGAACTTCACTCATGCATGCAAACAAATAACAACCTTTCTGGTTTCTGAAGTGATGAAATAACATAATTATTATTAGCAAGTATCTGTAAACGCTGCCAAGTTCTACATTTGTTTCTATTACCATACGCAAAATTCAAATGGCAGTATTATTTCAGTTCGAATAGCCATGGAAAATACCAGCCAATCTTTACGTGCCTTATACTGTGATTACATATACAGTGACATATTTTTTATAAGGTTCAAACTATAACATTATTTCACTTCGAACGGCCATGGAAAACAGCAGCCAAATCTTTACGCGCCCCGTGTTGTATTTACAGCTATAATGATTTTTTTTAATAAAAAAAAACCTAGCTTTCCATTAAGTGGTCGTAAATGGAGTTATGTTACATTTGACCCATTACAATATTTTATTCCACTTTATGATTGTAAAAACTATTTACCTCTCTTGTGGAAACAACAGATTACATAAATTAAGGAAAAATGAAATCAGTTCATTAGATACTTTACTCACAACACGTGTTCAAGTTTTCTTGCAAATGTGAATAAAAGTTGTTATTTGGTTGACTGGGTGTAACCGAGTCAATTTTTTGAAACCTGACGTTTGAGCCATTATTCTGTGTCTTTCATCAGAGGACGAATAATAGGCGGTTTCAATCGTTTGCTGTCGTTAAATATCTTCAATAAATGAAAATACAAGGGAAATTCGTGAAAATGAGTTTACTGGTAACTTAAGAGTTGATCTCATGTTGTTCAGGGTTTTGGCGTTTATCTTTGATGTTTCTTGCAAAGAGTACAAGCGTCGTTTAAAATTCAGTGATTCTAAAATCTGTGGCATCGCTGCAAAGACTTAGTATCCGGAGAATCCTTCGTCAATTTCCCTGACATTTGCGATAATATGACAGTTTGTAAAATAAGGACGAGCCCATTTGGAAGGATTTTCCCAGTCAATTGTAATTACCCCTATGCTTTTTCTTCAAACCATTCACTAATTCAGCACAAATAAAGAATAAAAATTGAAATATGTTTTTTTTTCCTGCACTTTAAATAAGGTATGTGATTTTCAGAGCACCTGGAAGTGCTAGCGAGAAATAAAATTCATTTGAAAATTTAGTGTCGAAGTGATCCAAAGCTAACTAAATATTCATTAAATATCCATTGGTGCGGTTACCATATTTTTGGAGAATCACCAAGGTAATTTCATTGTTCAGTAGATTTTCGTGGTTTTGGCGAGAAAGATATCTTTCCACTGTGAGAATGAATGCTTTTCCGGCTTATTGCTGAACGAACCCTTCAAGACTTTTCTTTCGAATATCTTTATCCCGTTTCTCTCTCATGCACGTCATATTGTAATTAATCAGTCAATCACAAACAGCTCCATTCATTATGGAATATTGGTGGTTGACCAAAATGTGTTGAAGAACAATACTTAATCTAACTACCGATAATATTTCCCAGATTACAGATTTCTTTCTGTGGCTAAATTATTCTAATTAAAAATCTTTATGCACTGAAATTTAAATTGATTCTAACTATTCGCATGGGTGAAAGATATCTTATAGTACTGAATCGTCTGTAGACGAAAAGTACATTTTGACAATGTAATTAACTGGTAAACATGTCGTTATCAACACCTATAGAAGGAGCACAAGGTTTGAAATACCATGCGCTTGGAAATATTTTTTAAAATTCGTTACTAATGATGAGATAATAAATCACGGTAAAAAATTGAACAGTAATTAAAAAACAACTACCAAATAAAACAAATACGCTGTTATACCTGTTTCGCTATGAGGTAGAACATTTCACTGTTTCAGATGAAATAAGTATTCATCTCAACCTTTCACAAAACTAAATGACTATGGTCGGAATTGAGTTTAAAATTTCTGTTTCATTTTTAAATTAACCAATTCAATCAAATATTTAATGGAAACCTTCTTGTGATAACTGAATTACGCCACAATTTCTGTGCATATTGGTGGGAGAATTTATAAACACATGTAATTAATTTGACGATTTAATCACCTGTGTACTTCATTAATAAAACATTCACAGGTTTTAACACTAATAATTGCTTTTGGAGCTCATACGATAGTTCGTATTTGGAGTTTGACCTTTGCCAGTCACTCATATGTGCATTAAAATCTATTTATTACTTTCTCCATGATCACAGACTGGGCTAAAATAATGAACATTTCCGGGGACGATTTTAACACAGAACTATTGATTAGTGGAGCAATATATTTTTAACTTCGTCTACATAAAGACACCTTTATTATAATATCATTAGTAGTTTTCAATATTTTATTCGAAATTGCAGGTAATATTTAGCATTTTTTATTAAATTTGTAAAATAATGAAGCAGAAAACGCTATTACGAAAAATGTTGTTTTGAAGGAAATATGCTACACAACTTAATGGTAATTTGTAATTTATTACTTCTATGATAATTTATTTAATCAGTTCCAAGGTTCAGACTACGAAAAATACTGTCATATAGTACAATATGATCTCAACATAAACTGTAAATTCGTTCTCTGGCTTATCCATTATTCTATGAGTAATATTCTTCTGTGTGCTCTATCAACCTGAACCCGTTTGGCTATTTAATATTTGCTGTTCTAAAATATCTTGTGTTTTATATAACACTAATATTAGATTTCTTCAAAAAAAACTTAAAACATTTATTTTTTTACAATATTTGAATAACTGTTTATATCATTACTGTATCATTCATTAACTCTGAACGATCAAGAGGAAATAATGTTTCTGCAATTGATGTCAGTGAAACGCTCCGTTTCTACTTGGGGCATTATTGTCTGTTAACATCAGACTCAACAGAACCATGCAAGTCATCAAACACAGCTTTATATTAATTTTAATTGTATGATTCGAATACATTAGAAACAAACATTGAGTTACTGTAAATTTTGTATATATTTAGCATGAATGAGTACTGTTTTCATGGATGGATATTGTTTAAATGAAGTTTAATTCGTATAAAAACAGTATAATGTGTGAAATTTTAATTAAAATACTGTAATTAGTAATGTAGTATAATCCATACTGTTTTAAATATGATTTTTGGCTTTTAGGAAAGTTTGATTTTGTCAGTTTTGTGTTTAAATGCCTGTAAATAGTCTCTATTTTCATTTTAAAATATTTTTTTATGATATTAAGTAATCATGTATAATTCTATTGTTTGAATTGATTGTTATTGATCCGTGAGCGTCGGCCGGTGGTTTTGGTGTTCGCTTGATTTTCCTGCACCAAGTACGGGTGCTGCCTAGTTTATACTGAAGTGTTTGCTTGAGTTCGCTGGAAACTTTGCTAAGAAGACGCTGCGTCTGTAATGTGCTGTAGAATCTTTGGACGAAGTTGATGACATGCCCTATTCGTATAAGTGTTTATGAATATAATGACAGAATAAAATGTATATAAAACTTCTAGCGAATGTCTTGTTATTCGATTACCTGGTCATTGATGAGTTACAGGAATTATCATTCTTTGGTTAAAGAAATAATTCGCTTGGCGACCGACAGATTAATTAAGCTTACGTTGAACTACAGCAAGTTGCTTATTAAAAGACCCACAAATACACTACCGTCTAAACGCTACCACGCCCCAGTCTTTCTCAGAATGAGCTGTTAATTCAAGGTAAAACTTAGTTTGTCGACAGTATACACCGAATTATCAATACATGTGCCAGAATATCGCTCTACGAGGAAGCTTGTGAGCACTCTAATTATACTAGCTACTTAGAGTAACGGATCTCTACGGGTAAGAAATCTGTAGAGGACTGAACGGTAAGACGGCAATCCATTCAGCAATTTATATTTTGCTTGTAATGATGTAAACAGATGGCTGTCTACATGATATGGGGAACCGTTGCTCCTAGCCGCACACCTCCGATTCCACTCTTTCCACTCCCCCGCCTCTCGGCGTCGCGACGCCTCCCGACGCTGGCACCAGCGCCGCGTCGTCAGCAGGTTGCAGGCCAGCAGTGCGTGTTGCCAACTCTGCCCCTGAGCCCTGCCCATCGCTCAGGAACCTTGCTGCTAGCTGGAGCACAAAGCGATAGACACGCCACAAAGCTTCTTTCCGAGGGACACGAGACACGGAGTACCCCAGGGGGGGGCGAGCTTTCGACCTGATAAATTCTGATTTACTGCTTGCTGACTCAACATTAAGTCCTCCGCTCGGTATGTGTTAGTCATATATCATATAATCTATTCCTCAACAAAGAACAGAAGTATTTCACGGTGATATTGAAAAATAGACTTACGGACGCATTCGTCCATCTATAAGTACAGTCAATTTCTGGTTATTCCACCTGAGGCTATGCAATGATTATATTTCTGGGTAAAATAAAAACAGAGCAGGATTTAAAATAAGACTAAAAGCCTAATTCAAAAAATGATGTTAAAACCTTAACAAATATATAAAATTTAATGGTAATACTTTACATTTAAAAAAAATTTTTTAAATGTTTGCTATACCAGCGGCTGTGAATTTTCTTGTTGTGGTTGTTAAACAAGCAACAGGTTGTGAAATTTTGCAGTTACTCGTTTCAGGACAAGAAATTCTTTAATATTTTGATATAATTTCAAAGATCTGTTTCAAATTGTACTGAAACCATAAACATTGGTTATTGGCAGTGTGATTATAATTTGAAACACTTAAAACGTAAATGGATTTTTCTTATTTTTCGGAAATATTGTAGATTATGATGCCTATCTCCTTCTTTCAATAGCATCTATTTAAATGTGTTCTAAACAATGATGTTTACTATTTAGGGGTACTAGCAGAGTTCCCGGCGTTGCTCGGTATGATCTAGGTTGAATGTCACACACAGTAAATATTGAAGCTCATAAAACAGGTCATTTTTTGCATTTGTGAATTAAATTTCATGGCAGTCGCTCCATTTTTCTAGACGTATTTAAACGGCAGAAAAGAGATGTGACTGGGGTTGATTTATTCCTGCAATATTTTTAGCCATGATATCAGGAACATGTGTACTATGGATCATCATAATAATCATAGCTATTCGTGCAATCGTAAAACAATTATTTCTTCAAGAAATGTGCTCAACAATAAATTACAAAATATACTGTTATGTCAACACTGAAGGTTTTAAACAGTTCAATTTCATGTTCAATGCCACCAGATATGCATTACTCACTATGAACAGCGATTTTAATTCACTTCCAAACACAGAGATTGTAGCTGTGAGGCCTGAGACCGTTGTTTGAAAAAGCAAAAAATTTCTCAGAAGTTTCAACACTGAAGGTTTTAAACAGTTCACTTCCATCACTCATCAAATATGCATTAGTAAATATCAACAGCGAAAATAATTTCACAAACATCACAGATTGTAGCAGTGCGGCCTCATATAGTAACTTCAAGAAACAAAGAAGATATTGAAAGTTTTTTTCATAACATTATTAAAATTAATATTTTCCACTTTACGTAGTTTCCTCTTCGCATTCGATATAGCAATGTATGGGGTTTAAGGACTAAAAACCAAGCATGGCTATTACTTTTTTGCGATGTATGACATTGCAGACTGTACGTTCAGATTTTTATTTACCGTTCCGGCGTTATGTTACGTTGGAGCGTAAGACATACCAAACAATTCAATTGAGATTCTAAGCTCTAAAACGGTGAAAACCACATCGAAATCTTAGCAGTAGTTTTTGAGTTTTTCTGGTACAAATATACGCGCTTTTCGTTTTATAGATATAGATCCAATTAATACAAAATCGAAATATCCAGTTGTCTGAAGCTTAACAATTAATGATTGCAATTAAAGTTGAAAGAGATTCGGAAGAGTATTAAACCAAAGTAAACTAAATATCAGTTAATGTAGACACACGTAGTGCACAAACTGAAATTGTAATGAATACATGTTGAGGAGAGATAAATACGAAAAAAGAGCACGTTATCTCAGAGATAAGTAAAGTGCCAAGACACGGGTATGTTGAACAGACTTGGTATTTGTCGGATACGAAACGGCGGTCATTGGCCCCCTACAGCATCACCTTTTCCTTTCGACGCATAGGCGTATCTAAACACCATTCGCGTTAAAATTTCTATTATACGTAATTTGAATGAAAGATATTGCGAAGTTTTGTTTTGTGCATATGAATAAACGCTAGCCTATTCAATCGTTCATACATCTACTTGCAGTGATATTTGAAACTATGGGTGAAACACAGAAACCTTGAAGCGTAGAGTACTGCTAACAACCCGTTCAGTTATCAGAGGCGGCTCAAGGTCAGTCTGTTCTATCCCCACTCCACTGCCCTCACCTCTAGATGCAAAGGCTAAAGACAACCCGCTGACAAATCTGTCACTCGTATACCTGAATACAGCGGTCTGCTTGGTGATGTAGGAAAAGGGTCGGAGTTGTCAGGTGAAGAGAGGTGCAAGGGCATCTTGACCTTGATCCGCTGTTTGTGGATGCACAAGATATTTTTCTTAAATATGACACAAACAAAAAGTGAAACTATCGCAAATTTTTTAAAAAAGATAATACAACAGTGGTTATTAATGCAGTGTACGTTTGAAAATTGTTCCGAAAGGTGTCGATAATGAATCCTAATTATTATTTCCGAAAACTTCAACTCAAGCAAAAATTGATTTCTAGAGGAATACATTTGCTATTAAAAATAAATTATTATTTACGTTCGACGTAAGGACGCACATATTGAGAAATGCCGATTCATAATACATTTTTAAAAATGATAAAGGGTAACACCACACGATATACTGATGGGTAATCGAATAGTTCTCTCTCCAAACTTCGTGTTGGGATGATTGCGATAAAAGAAGTTTTTGTAGAAACTGCTCAGCAAATACTTAGCGTGCATTAGGTCTGTATGAGACAACAGAAAGGCAGAGATACGTTCTAAATGGGAAAAGCGAGTGACAAACATCTTGCACAGTGAAATCGATGTAATTCAATTTAACTTAACCTAAATCCTGCGAAGTCTTTTTGGATCATAATTCGCTGCGGACGGTCTCGATAACCCAAGTGCTAATGATGTCTGCGATTAGCCTCCTGTATAAACATTATACTCTGTGGGTTTCACTAGCAGCAGAGTGCGACTCAGGTTGTCGTATTTACCGCCGGTCACAATTAACGACTGCCTGCTTGCGGTAAACGGCAAATCACTCCCAGAGACAGGCAAAGAGGACCGCCCTGGCAAAATACGTGAAACTCACACCGGATTCACGGTGCAGAGATACTAAAAATCGAAAATCATTTAAAGAAACATTTTTTATTCACTCTAGTTAACAATCATTAACGGATGGTTATGTCAGAATTTTCAAGTTCGACGGTTTTTCAGTTCAAACTGCAAAATTTTTGTTCGTGTCTACGGTCGCTTTTACAAATCGATACTATTTCTTTCATTTGGTTATCCATAAATTACCCTGGGTTTGATAGATACACTGTGTGACCGCAGAATTGACGTCCAAAGTGGGGTTCCCAGTATTTTCCAGAGTAACCGAAATTTATGTTAGTGACTTTTTGCGGTTTTAAGATATAATTTTTGTATTACCTTCTGTTTTACCTTCAGCGATATATTTCAAGGTTTCGGTGACAATTTTTTCTTTTTTACGGTTTTGTTCTTGTTATTTTTGAAAATTACTTGTTTTCACTTTGTCTTTCATTCTAATTCTTTTGATTCTCTCTAATATTATTTAATAAGAAAAGTATAAATTAAAATAAAAAAAGTTTAATCTCTTCGTAAAAAATGAGAATTTATGCGTCTGGTGAATTTTCAGACTAATTTGTTGATGAGGAGAAACAAAGAGGCCATCGTTACCATCAGGTATTACAAAAACTTCCAATTAGGAACACTTGATGAAACATACAAATCACAGTACCCTTAATAAGCTGAGAAAAATATGTTACAAAATACTTATGATATAGTTTATTGACACCATTCGCGTCTTTTAGTCTTGATACTCATAAGACGTCTAGAATCCTTGTTTATAGTCCCAGCTACTGATCTTGTTCCGGATACTTGGCTTCAAGAATTTCAGTCAGTTTCATTCGTTTATCTTCTAATCAATGTGTCAAAATCTAATTAATATTTTAGTATTTGAAGCAGGTAGGTTCTATATAAATACGCGTCTGCTGCCTGAGTAAAATTTTTCTCTCTTCATGTCTGTGAAACAGGACTGTAGAAGTTTTGCTGTTGTTTTAATCCTATTGCTTACTTCTGAAATTAGTTTATTATCAGGCAACATAAGGCTGCCAAAATATTTAAAATTCGTAAAAAATTCAGTTTCGTGCTTTACTAATTTTAATTTGACTGATTTTCTTCCCTGCTAACTGCCAACCACCAGGTTTTGGTCTTAGCTACTTCAAATCCAAAAGTATAAAATTCGTCTTTTCACCAGCGATCCGTTCGATGTTTATTGCCCTTCACTCTTCCTAGAAATCGTAATGTCATCGTCTAAAACCATGGCTGTAAGTTTCTTATCTACCTTTTTGACCAACATAGTTCTTTCATCCATAATGTTTACGAAAAATAGTGGTGACAAACAACTGTGTCGTTGTACTTCTAGCTTCTAGCAGTTTCATATGCTAGCTTTTACTTCAACTTAATTGTCAGTATTTTAATTCAGTTGGTTCTTTCCACAATGCGTTCTGGTACACACTTCTTAAATAACAGTTCTCAAATGTGATGACAAGGAATGTGATCTTAGAGTTTACTACATCAAAAATATATGACAATGACTGGGTTATTACTATTTTTCCCTCTGTTTCTCGAAAATCATCCATTTAACAAAAACAAAAAATCTACTGTACATCTATTATATCTAAATACATGTTATTCTACTTTGAGTTTCGATTCAACTGATTCACTTACATTTTCTTGCAGCCCAGATTTGAGAATCTTCACTCCTAGGAGAGACATTTATGGGGAATAATCAATTTTTTACCAATCGTCTGGTTATTTATTTTCCTTCCGGTTGTCTGCTATTACTCAGTACATATTGTGTATTCCAAAAGTTAATAGCTGCTTGATCAGATCCATGTTAATCTCGTCAGCACCTCCTTAGCGACCACCGTTCATCTTCTTGACATCTCTTTCTAATTCTTGTGAGGAAACATATTTCACATCAGTTCTACGTTGAAAAATTTCATCTCGCCGTTTCTTCATATTTATATTATAAATATGAGGAAATATATTGCATTAACGTAAGTTTTATAAATTGCACTTAGATATTATGTTAAATTCATCGGGCCTTACGCAAACTTGTAAAGTAGTTCGCAAATGGTATGCGGTATATACTTTTGGTAAGTGCCTTTTTACAAACTAATGGAGAAAGGTACATGTCGCCTTTTGTTCGTATTGTACAAGTGAAGTAATGTAATATTATATTTGTTTGTGCAGTTATTTAGACGGTATACGGAGATTTTCCTGACATTCGCCTAGCTGCAGGCTGAATATCTGAATTTTCGTTCATTGTTTTCTCTCCTGGTAAATAATGTAGGACCTATAACGCACACGTCCAGATTACACAATCAAAAGATGGATTTTCACAACCACAGTATATTTCATTTTAGCCGTTCCTACTGTACAACTAAAATGAGCCTATTTGTTACACAATTCCCAGCCCTAAGCATTAAATGTGAAATAGAGTTACTAAAGGCATTCAAATATTATACTGAACTGACAAAGATATAGAAGCAATTAAATCTCTAGCCTGCTTCAACATTCGTGGAAATAAACTACTGTAGCTGAATATTCTGCATTTGTTTTTCTGCCGTTTCGTAAAATGGGTTTCGTTCAATATTTGTTTATTGTTCGCAAGGATAAAATTCATTTCCAGCTCGTTATAAATATGTCCTTCTTTACCGGCGACGAATGATAACCCTTTATCGGCAGGGATAATGACGGTAACAAACAAAAAAATTATATTATGAGTTGCGGCCATGGCAATCAACTTTAATGCACCGCTAACGAAGCCACCTCAACAACCACTCACCGAGCTAAAAAATTACACCACGATGCTTCGTTTCATTAAAATGCATCTGTTTATTTTTAGTCTTTTAATATTTTGCGCTTTATAGCACTAATACCCATCTTTAATTAAGATACCTCACCAAGAATTCATCGCGTAATGAATATTTAAGGTGGCTACCGCTGATCTCTGCGTAATCTTATTCTTCACTGCAAGAGAATCTCGGTGAATGGCAGAGTGTTAATGAAGGCAACCGACTGACTTCCAAGCCAGATTAACCAAGGAGCTTAGCAAAAGAATTCTGTTTCTAGGAGAGAAGTCTTGACACGGTTACCAACCGAGATTCATACAGGGTGACTCGCGATCTAAAGGACGTCAGCACCTGCTGTAGTGCTACGCAAGTTTAATGAGGATCATTAAGGAGAACTAGGATTTTCCTGCGGCTTCGTCCTCTTAGCCCTAGATGTGAGGAAGAAAGCGCGTGCGTAAATATTTGGATTCTCCAGATTTGGCATTCTGTATTACAGCATAAGAAACGATGAATTAGAGTTTTAAATAATTCAAGTGCCTCCACGAATGTCATGTTACTAATGTCAATACTATTGCCCACAGTTTTAATGAGAAAAAATAACTTTCATGTGTTGTCCCTCCAGCTCTCAAAAGGTTTGATTTACGTTTTCCTTGTATTTTAATGTAGTATACTTCAGAAAAATGAAGAAATATATAACCAAAATTACGTAGTCGAAAACAATATTACAGAATCCAAAGAGTGTAGGGTTCATCTTTGTTGTAGTGTGTTGTATGATGCGAATCTCGTCAGCTTAAGCTAAAGATTTTTATCTGTGGTGTACTGGTTCTTTCGGACCAATCTGTTCAGGTGTTGAACATATTATCTCTTATTGCTCCGTCCAACGTTCATGTAGTCATGAGGAAGCTGCTTTTAAGTTATATCTCACGGTTTCAAAATGTAAAAATCTCATCCAAATCGGTTTACTAGTTTTTGCATGATACCTTAACAAAGAAATCCCTAGTAAATAGCCTCTTGCTGATTTGTATATTCTACATCTACATCTATTCTGCAATTCACAAATATTGTGGGTGGCAGAGGGTGCTAAGCACCAATCCTAATTCTGTTACTTCCAATCCCGAACAGAACGAGGAAAGAAAGAATACATATATATATTGATATACTGGTAGTCATGAGGTGATCTGCTACTGGTACTGACGTAGCAAATAGTATTTAATGCAAATTTTTCAGCTGGTATCAATCTCTCATTTTCCTGCAATAAAATGTTTCGCATAGATAATACCTTGATATTTTTAATTGAATCGGGAAATTAATAGTCAACTACTACTTAAATTGTTAGAAATGATTTAATATCAGTTTCAAACAGCGGATTCATTACCTATTTCTTCGGAAGCCAACTGAAATCATCTGAGAAGGGAAAAAAGGAAAAATTCTAACCGTAAGGATACCGTTATTTTCAAATACAAACTGATCATTATTATTTTCTGATATAATTTTCACAGTTTTTCGTGCAGATTACACATTTGTTGATGGTATACGTCTGCTTTTAATGCCTTACCCTTTTTTCGAATAATTGTTTTTGATTTTTCTACTTTTACGACACTTTCTAATAGAGAAAACAGATGCAGCTGTTGTAACGTTGTGTGTTAAAGATACATTCTGGCTGGTCACCTGTCGTGATTGTACATTATAGTTGAAGGTTTGTTTTCAGTATTTTTTTTGGCGATTCATATGCTTCTAACGTTGATCCTGGATGTCAATGATTGTTACATAGGATCTACTTTTCATCGTATGCCATGATTTTATGAGGAATCCCGTAGTTTTTATACTGCAAACGCAAGTATTTCGGAAGTTCTCGTCTTATCTTTATCATTCAATTCAAGGGCATTTCATTTATCAAAATTTTCTCTTTCCTAGTGGCATTTAACTCTAGCTAGGCTATTAAATTGTTGACGTCATGTGTTACTACTAATTGTCAAACTGTCTTTCTTGGTTTCTGCTATTTTCTCTAAAATACCGTCATCAGAAATCACCAAGATTTTGTTTCTCCGGAGGAACAGAAGCAAAAACTGAAAAAGAACCATCTCAGTTTTCACTTGAAGTGATTTTGTGGAAACCATGAAAGAAAAAAAATCAACATGGCTGGACCGACAATCACACCAGCGTGTTCCCATCCGAAATAAAACTTTACAATCAAGAATTTCATTATTCAATCATTTTTTTCTCATGGTTTTACTCCTCGCTGACGTCGAGGTCATTAGAGGCGGGAAAGGAATGGGGGCAAGGAACGGGAAGTAATTTTTCCATGACATTTTGATGGAAACATCCCGGCATCCGCCTGTAGTGTTTCGGGGAAATCATGGAAAACCCAAATCTGGATGAGCGGATGAGAATTCAAACCCGCGTCCTCCTGAATGCGAGGCAAGAGTGTTATCGCTTAACCACCACGCTTTCTATTTTTACTCCAAAATCGTCATTGGTGTTTTGTGTTCTGACAACCTATGACTGAGTTTAAACTTATAGTGATAATTTATTATAATTTATTTATTTTTCATGCCAGAAAGAAGTCTAATACCAAAATTAAATTAGTTGATAAATAACAGGTTAGTATTTAATTAATAATATATGATATAAAAATAAACTTTTAGGAAATACAGAGTGAGGATATTTAAAATATGTAATTTATGTTTAAACAGATAAACTATAATATTTTCTTTACAATATGCTATTCAGTTCGACGTGTCCAACGTAAATAACATTTGTACGGATTCACGATTCACTAAGCAACCAATACTGAAAAAGAGATCTGGGGCATAAATTTTCATAACAACTAGAAGTATATGACGGTTAGATGACGTAGCCTCGTACCTAAGGAGCGTCTCACTCGAGGTGACGAACACTTAGCTGCTGACTTTTCTGGCCGTGGAATATTATACCCCTGAAGCGTAGAAAATCTTAAATCCTTTTTAATCCGCGACAAAAGGAAGACTTTTCTTCCCCAGCAAGCACGTAAAATCGTATTGTGTGACATAATTTAAGCAGAGATTATACCATTTTGTATGTTTGCATTACGAGGATTAGCATGACACTGTTTCTGGAAATCCTTCATAAATAAGAATTAGCTTTAGCTTAAATCCCATTGCAGCGGGCTGGCGCCTAAGCATATTACGACACCTCGAGATCCTTTTTTTTTTTTTAGCTTCGCAGCAACGGCTGCAGCCAGAGATCACATGCAGTCAGCGACGCGGAATTAAAGAATATCTCTGAATAATACACAAGCCCACCGGATGGAACTCACGGCATGCTTCCACTACTTCCAAACTTGCTTCTATCTACGCATCGAATTTTATTCGTCCATTAAAATTACATTCGCGGTATCACTGCTATAATATGTATATTCCCTTATTGTCACACAATATATATTTCGTTTTCACTGGCTACTAGTGCAAGTTACGTCAGTCCTAATTGAAACGTATCACTTGTGGAAGCAACACGTGTACAGTACCGTCAAAGGAGCAGATGCGTTGACGGCTTAAATTAAATTTCATTCTTATTTTATCATCGTCCTCTACTGAACCGGATGCTGAAGTCAGCCACCAAATTAAAATCTTTGGTTTAGTCGCAAAAGATGTTTGATTAGTAATAATACTGTTTAATTTGACTTATTTAATATTATCAATCACATATAAATATCTATTCTAAGATGCCAGCTGTTTGTAAGTTAAGCACCCACGGTCGATTTTAATGCTTTCTGCAATTCCGAAGATGTGAAGTCAGATCATTATCATGTACCAAATAATCCTAAAATCGATTAACCGAAACAATAATTTTGTTTATTGCAAGCTGCTTTACCAGCAGTTGGTGCGATTAATTAAAGGTAGCCAATGGTATTAGCTCATTCGACATTCTCGTCCATGTCTGTTAACAAATACTGAACCAATAAGCGATTAGCAATCTTCCTTCCTATTCTTGAAATGTCGAGTTAAAGTTCAAATTCATTTTTTATATTTGTGACAAGAAAACGTTCCATTTAGATGGAAAACAAGGAAGGTACTGACGAATATGAACTGCTACAGGATGTTAGGTCATCACTTAGAATGACTGCAGCGCTTTGTGTGTGCAGTTGAACATATTTCTCTCAAAAACTTTTTTCAATGAAAATTAATTTGAGTTTTTGTTCTGACGTAAACATTAGTGAGTGCTGCCATTGATCAGTGGATCGCGTTAACTTTGGGCAGGTACGATTTGTATTGACTTTTAATTTATACAAAGTTTTCTGACATAAGAATTTTGATGATTGTTTTATCACCACATGCATTTCCCAGTTATGTTATGGGGCATCGTAGTGGTTGTAAATATGTGCGTGTTGTTATTGCTAATCATTGTAAAAATACATTCCTATTTGATACAATGATTACTTACCCATAACGTAATTTAACGGCAATCGTAATACGTAAATATTTACAGCCACCGATGATGCAACATACCTTAAAAGGGAAACGCATATGTGAATAAACATTTAATTTATATAAAAAAAAATACGAACCGTGTATCAGTGTTTGCAAGCGTAAGAAGTAAATCTGCTATTCTCGTATAAAAATAAACTGAAAATTATCATAAAATTAAATAGCACTACGCTAGATCATAGAATATAACATGAATCCATTGTCTGTGTTTTTTTGTTTAGAACTTTTATATCGGAGAACAACTGATAACCATTCTTACAATCAATAGGATGAGAGAGATCTCAGTGATTTCTTTTTATGTGGAGGAAATAAAAATTGTTTTATTATGTAGATATGTGAATGGAGATTTCATTATTATAAAGTTTATATATATTATATAGATATTTACAGATAATATGTTGTTGTTGACGATGATTGTTATTATTATTAATATTAATTTATATGGTGAATTTTTATCACACCCTTTGGTATTTAAAGGTTTATGGTAACTGAATTAGGAAATATGTGTTTCACATTTAATATGATCTACTGCTTAACGGGATCCTAAGCGACAGCAGACACTACCGCAGCTGCTTGTATCAAAGTATTGTCAAGTGCGCATGCGCAGAACTTTAAGTGCGCATGCGTAAAACGTTGGGCTGTATGCGCACTTACCGTGAGAAGCTGAAAAATTTTCCCCACCGTGCCCAAAGAAGCTTCACTTAAAAAAAAGAAGTTGTAAATAGACAGTGTTTAAAAACCATTAGAAACAACTGCGAAAAAATGTTCAGCAACCAAGTGATTGTAGTTTTCTAATCAGAAAGTAGGGGATCAAGGAGTAATAGACAAAAGTCAGGGCGGCCGACAAGGCAGAACAGTTATTTAGAAGTGGTTCTATAGCACGTCTACCACCTAACGGCGATAATTCAACGCTTTTGTCGAAAGTAATGTTTAACACGGTCGTAAACCACTGCTGCGCTGTAAGGTAACAGTGCCCGCCGCTGCTTCAGACAAGATACGGACGAGATGTAATTCGTAAGAGAGGTGAGGCACTCAGAGAGGGCGCCGGCGGAACTAGCAGAAAACACTGTGCATTATGGAGGAGCTGCGGACTGGGCCCACGCGTTAATACTTGATGAGCCCGCGGGGGCGGGGGCGGCGCCGAAACACGGCCGTTGGCCATTAGCGCCCCTCTCACCCCTCTCTCCTGCTTGACCGCTGCACAACTTGGGGCCGTCTGTCGGCCATCAAGGCCTCGGGGGCTCCCGAGCCAGCAAGTTGTGGCCGCCGCCTGCCTCTCATTGTGTCCAACACTGTTGCTGCGCCTTCACCGTATTACATCAAAATCTCTACAGCGTTTTCTTCATTTTTAATATGATTCAACCGTGCAACTTTTTTTCCAAACGTCCACATTTATTACTCTTCTTCTCTGTATGCTGTGGAGTGATAAACTCGATAAAGAGCTCCTTCTTTGTGGTCAATTGTTAAACAAAAGTATCGGAGAAAACTTTAGTCACAAGCACTTGCACTTGCACGTTCACACCACTTCCTCCAAGACACATTTCTCCTGTTATCACTTAGGGAGCGTGCACAAACTACGTGGCTCGGTCCAAGGGGGGGGGGGTTGGCTGGAAGTTTACGCTGGGTTACGTGGGGGGGCATAACATTTTTCACAGTTAAAATGGGGACCAGAACTCACAACAGCATATAAATATTTATTTCCCTCAGTTAATTATCTCCGTATGTAATATACAATCGTCAGACAAGAGGAAACAGTACAAAATGTCTTCTGGAATCAAAATGGAAAAAAAAGCTACGTGGGGGGGAGGGGGGGTTCACAGGAGGCCAAAATGGAGCTACGTAGTTTATGCACGCTCTCTTACCATTCACGATCATTTGCTCACTGTACTTTAAGATTATTACATTGAATTAAAGTCACTCTTGCAATAGGTCAGACTTCAAGCGAAGTTAAGCAACGACTAAGAATATTCACAAACAACAGGCTTTAGATAAAAGTTCGTTCATGAAAAAAATCGTTTCTTCAGTGTACCGCAATATTAAACAAAATGATGGTCCTCTGATATTTTATTTCCATCGTTAGGTTTAATAAAAGAAGTAAACTTCCCATAATCCAAACTACTAAAACCTAAACTCTAACTCATTGTGATTACTCACCATCAATGGCTTATTCCAGCTGTTGCCAACCGCAGTAAAATATCATTTCTATAAGCCATAAAAAATTGAAAACATTTAGAATTTAGAGAGATGGTAGCTAAGACTTAATTGTGGAAAGTCAGCTAAGAAGAGTCTCGGAGAACTTCTAACGGTGTCTCCGTACAAAATATGTAATAAAAATCACTTTTTTTTTCTTTATTCTCGTTCTATTGTCCTTGGATGAAGCATAATGCGTATACACACTTCACTACTCACTGTGGCTTAGTTAACGATTATAGTTCATAACATTCTCAGTGATAAAATATTGTGCATCAAAAGCATTAATTTTGCAAATAAATACTACTGACTCGATCAGATTCGTGACATACAACCGTGTAAAATTTGGCATAGGAAGAGCATCAGTGCAAATTCTCTTCAGTGAGAGTTTCTTCCACTTAGCCTTGCCTGGACGTGGAATCAAGAACAGGAGTAAATGGCTATGATTGGACCGAGTGTGGTGGCTGACCGCAAACAATCTGGCTTCGAATTTGAGAGGACGCGGGTTCGAGTCCACGTCCAGCCATCCAGATTTAGGTTTCCCGTGGTATCCATAAATCACTCCAGGTGAATCCTTGGGATCGTTCGTTCAAAAAGGCGATGAGGGAATTAGTATTCTTCCATTGTTCCAGTCCTTTCCTCCGAGCGTGGTAGGCGAGCGCCGTTTTGAATCCCCGTCCGGGCATCCAGATCTGGGTATTCCATGGTTTCCCCAATTCACTCCAGGCGAATGCCTGGATGCTTCATACAAAAAGGCCATGACCGAGTTCCTTCCCGTTCCTTGTTCCCGGTCCCATGCCGCCTCTAATGACCTCGACGTTGACGAGGCGGAAAGCCCTAAGTAAAAAAAAAGTCCAGTCCTTTCCTTTCCCATCTCTATTAACCTCGACTTCGAAAAGGCGTATAGCTAAAAGTATAAACAAAAGTCACGTTACTCTGGGCATCTCTCCCATAGTAACGAAGGGTCAATAAGCAGCCACAACAAATTTCTACGTTAGGACAGTCAAACTTTGCTGTTATCTCGTAATCAATTGTTATCAGACGTCTCTTTCTGTCTCCTCAGGTGTCAGTCTGGTAGGTATATTTCCCGGTGTCAAGTCGATAAAGCCAGTACCTGCCGTGAACGTTGAACACACCTAGCTGGCTGGGTGACTGTATGTCCATGACCATCTACCAGTGACCCATCCATTGCACACTCAGTGCCGTCTACTACATTCGTCGCTGTGATGTCACACCGCAAAGTGTACGGGGACGAGTCGGGTCGGTCCGCATTTCCAATTCAAATTCTGAATCAACGTCGAATCGCATTACGGCGCCGACGCTATATCAAATAATTGAATCTTCTCCAAGGAATGGCTCTTGTTTACCGAACGCTGCTTAGTTCTTGGTACGAGCCACCTGCGCCTCCCGATAAGAGCGCTCGCGTCGCTGCTTTCGGAAACGGGGCTGCGAGACTCGGGGAGTGGTAAAACCCTAAAATTAATGGAACCTCAGTCATTACACTCGCAAGACTCAACACTTGTCCCTAACTTTGAAGAGATGTTGGTTATGATGAGAATTGTTCAGCACGAGCAATATTTGGTCCACGAATATTATTCGTCACCATAAATTCAGTTAATAATTATAATATTTTGTCCATGGTGGACTTGTGGAATCAGCGACTGTGATATCAAATTTGGTTGATAATTGAATACATTTTTTTATGGTGTTGCTTTATTTTATTTTACCATTACCGGTTTCAAGCATACATTGCTCATCTTCAGATGGTTTTAACAATACAGATGCGAATTGGAGGCGTGTTTTTGTGTCCTAGAATAACAAAAATATGATGATTGACGAAAGAATTTAGATCTGGAGTGATGATAGTTAAACTTGGTATATAACTTACATTGGGTGTCTGCTTATATCCGAGAACAAAGACTTGTATGGAACACAGTTGAGGAGGCACATTTTTGTGTAACACTATGCACTATCACCATTATATTGCACAAATATATGTGGAATAGACACGCTGCACACTTGCTACTGTATTTACAAATAAACATGACAGAGACATTAATCTACAAAGAAGTATTTACAAAGAGGTTTATACAGACAGTAATTGATAAAAATTAGATATGATAACAAAATTGAACTTAATTCTATAACTATATTGGTAAAAACGGAATAAAGGATAACAATAAAAATTATAAATAGTTGTTGAATTTAATATGCATATACTAATATGTATATGGGCATACGGGAGACATGTATTATTTAATCTGTTATTTATTAGTGAATATGTCAATAAAATTGAACAGGAATGCTTTATTAGAAAGATCTTTTTGTTCATTTAAAAGGTGGTATGGCAATAGCTTATCGTGAATGTATATTTCAAGTTCCTCAAGGATATCAATTTTCTTCCCTTTGTCTACATTATGAATGATCTGTAGGTTTTCTTCTATAGTGGGTGGGGAATGTTTTTCATTTAATATGTGGGCAGCAAAAGTGGACTTATCTGTGTTGCATAGTCTAATGGCATCAAGGTGTTCTTTAAAACGTATAGAAAAGTTTCTACCTGTTTGACCCACTGTGACTGGTCGCTGTGTTCAATTATCAACCAAATTTAATAATTATAATTTTAGACTTCATATTGCATCCAGAAATACATGTAACAGAGATTGAAAAATACTAAACCGCCACACAGAAATCGATCACATTTATAAAAACTGTATACCACAGCATCACCAAGGACTAATATCTTCATTCCATCCACACATTAATCTGTAGCACAGGGAGCATATATAAGCTACGTGGCTTCGTCTAGGGAGGGGAGGGGAGGGTTTGGCTGGAAAACTACGTTGGGTTACGTGGGGAGGGTTCCTAGCCAGGCCACGTAGCTTTACATTCATATTAGAAGTACAGAACACACAAACAGCATTTAAATATTTATTTCCGTCATTTAATTATCTCAGTACGTAATTTACGATAGTCTGACAAGAGAAAACATTACAAAATGTCTTCTACAATCAATAGAGAAAAAAGCTACGTGCTACGCGGAGGGTATGGGGGGGGGGGGGGGGAGAAAAGCCACGTCAGGCTACAAGTACGTGGGGGGGGGGGGGGGAGGTGGGGCTCACAGGAGGCCAAAATGGAGCTATGTGGCATATGGACAGTCCCAATCAAAAAATCTTGCCTTCGATACTAGCTTATTACAGTAATCATTGTATGCTCTAATCATATATATATATATATATATATATATATATATATATATATATATATAAATAGACGTGTGTTTTCCAATATTTCACTTTTCAGCCACCACTACCTAGCACAGATTACTGGTGCTTGTGTGTGAAAATAGCATGGAGTTTCCTGTCGTGCACAACGTTGGCCGAATGCCGATAGCTGTGGGGACGTGGGAGATTCGATGATTAAAGTTTGTAAATGCAGGGCGTTTTCATATTTCGATCAAAAATTTGTGTCTCCTTATACTTCTCTTTCCTGCCACAACTACATAGCATAGACCATTGGTGTTTGTGTGTGGCAGTAGTATCGTGTCTCCTGTCATGCACTATGATTGTTAGATGTCGATAGTTATGGGGCTGTGTGAGATATTGGGGTTGAAACTGGTCGACCTGCGGCACTTTCAAATTTCTACCAAAAACGTATGTGTCCCTGTGTATCACTTTTCAGCCAAAACTATGAAGCGCAGATCACTGGTCTTTGTGTGTGGTAGTAATACAGAGTCAGCTATCGATAACAACGTTGGCCGAATTCCGGTAACTTTGGGAGTGTGGGAGATTTGGTGGTTGATCAAGGATATTTTCGTATTTCGTCCAAAGACATGACGTGTCCGTAAATTTTACTTTGCTGCCTGAACTACATAGCGCAGATGACTTTCATTTGTGTGTGGTAATAGCATCGAGTCTCCCATCGTGCACTATGGTTGTTAGATGTCGGTAGCTGTCAATCCAAATTCTTTACAAACACGAACGAAGTCGCCTTTACCAGCTGGTCATGAATAAATTTTTAGAATCTAATGACCCGCCGGTGTTAATCAGTGGACGGACGTCACACCTTGGATTTGGAGGTACAACGGGCAGGCCACGAGACCAGGCTCCCGTACCGGCAGTCCTGACTACTGTTTTTAGGCGGTTTTCAACAGCCATCGAAGTAAAAGCCGGTACAGTCGCCAATCTCCAGCCCACAAATTACGTATATCACTAAAAAAAAAAAATAATACACTTATCATACAGAACATAGTTACACATTTCACAGCAGATGACAACACTTAAATTCCTGGCAGTGGGTATAAAATACTTGGTATGAGAAAGGGCATGAGGCCGCAAAATTAAAAAACTACAAATTTTTCCACGCTTATAATAAGTAAAAGTCATCAGTGGTAGGTGACCCCTTATGGTGGGAAAAGGTTAATGAAGAACTGTGTATTTGTTTCTGTGGAACAACTTCAACCAGATATTCATGAAACTTCCATTTTCATGAGACTTTCTCGACGTATACTTGCAATGAAGTGTTCACGGGTGTTCCACCGTATTGAAAAAACGATATTTCGACGGTTAGCTCCGTCGTCTTCCACAGGTGCGAAAACATGTGTACCGATCGGCTGACCGACCGATACAATAACTGTAGGTACAGATACAATATATGCCGGTCAGCGGAACAATACAGATGTCTTCGTACCTGTGGAAGACGACTGAGCTAGTCGTTGAAATATCGTGTTTTCACAACACAATCCGGCGGTACACCCGTGAAGACTTCATTTCAATTTTCGTATTTCTGATCAACGCATAATACCAACGAATGAATTTCTGGAAGGTTTACCTTTCTATATACTACTTTCAAAATCGATGGTCACTAGTTGTAGGATAGCATTTTCGAATCCCAGGCTATCACTTTGGTCGACCTGATAACGTCATTAAATGTTAATGAATTAGTTGCTAGATTCCATGATTGCACAAAGCGCATTTAGTTTTGGTTTGCGAAAATAATAATTGTGTGTACAATTTGTGAACTTTCTGCCCTGAACGTGCAGTCAGTAAATGAATATTCTGTAAATCTTTCCAATTTTAAGTCTGAACGCAGCACTGAAGTGCCGATACTGAGGAAGAGAAAGTGTGAGCCTATCTTCCTCCAGTTCCATACTACTATCCTATAATGTTCCGCCAGAGATTCTCTTCACTGCTAACTTTTCGTGGAAATTAATGGTTATTTAACGGGACAATGTTGAACTTATTTATTTTATTTATTAAAATCTATACAGTCTCATCTATTTACTACATAGAACAAATATCTCTGAAAATTGATAGTATCCTCTTGATGTGTTTTGGAAACATCAGCGTCACCGTTGTCACTTAGAAACAAAGATACTAGGAAGTAATGGGAGCCACATATCACTGCGACACAGACCGCACGCGGCCATCAGGGGCCACCACAGAGGTCGCGCCGGCCACAGGCAGTTAATCAGAGGTGACAGTATTGAGCCGTGGGGAATAACGAGGCCGCAACGGAAACTTCTCAAGTGGAAACGGGGTCAGACAACCAGTACTCCAGAAAACCACGATAACAATGCTATCACATCATTTCCATTGTAGTACTACGCAAACATCAGGATTTATTGAAAATATCAAAAAATCGTCATTCAATACCCTTAAAGTGTTATTTAGAGACAGGAATTAACTGTTTCAGAGTTTTTAGTATGTGATTATGTTAGCGAATCAAATAAACAAAGAACTAATCCAACATTCTCTTACAGATATTATTCTTTGACAACAATTTCAGTGTCATCGATTCAAAACAAATATGTATTGGCGTATAAATTATATTGGAAATCATTTCAAATTAACTAAACTAATGAATTAACCGGTAATCACTAAAATAAAATTAAAAACGTGGATAAAATGAAATTTACATTTCTGCTGCCACAATGTCGGAATAATAACCCTAATTTCTTTGAAACTGTAAAAAAAATTGAATATAATAAAGCAATTACACAAACTACGTTTGCTGCAACTTCTGGGTGGTCAACACAGAAAGATCCTCGAATCTACAGATAGAATTTATAATGACGTAGAATAACTAGGGCTGATGTCGCGTTACACAAAATTGAAACATTAAGAAACAATTGTCATACCATAAGCTCTATATGCATTAGGGACAGCGGCTGTGGAATTCTACTCCCCGACAACAGAAGACTCCGAAATGCTAAAGCAGTAGCCACAAACAAACAATAAGCAAACGTTCGTCCATGCAAATCACATACGTAACTACTTTGAAATGAACTTGATCAAACGCTAACAAAGTTGATCAAATCATTACGCTCAGACATATTTTTGTAACTGTAAATATTATGTTCTTTACTAGATCAGAAATTGATACATTAATCATTGTGATTTTGATGAAAAATATTATTATTGAATGTTCAAAATAAATGCCCAAATAATCCCATCTTTAATAAATAAATGATTAATAACCTACAAATTTCAATGACTTTCCTTTTAAATTTGGCAGCGCGACGTGGTGCTATTATCTAAGAAAATTGGAAGTTAGGAAGAGAAAATGGAATTTCGGGGATGAGAAAGGGAGAGAAAATTAACCGAATGTGTGAAAAATACCGAAATATTGAGGAGTGAGTTTGATGCTGCAGCAGGGCGTTTACATTCACGTATTTTATAGGATATATCAGAGAAAGAAATTTTTCAGCTAAGTAAAAATGGGTAAGGGAGCGTCCATAAACCACGTAGGTCAATTTTGGCCACCTGTGAAGCCCCCCTCCTTGCACGTATCCCAACGTGGCTTTGGCCTATAACCCCCCAACCCCCATCCCTAAGTATCAAGTAGTTTCTTTCCCTTTTGATTCCAGAAGACATTTTGTACTGTTTTCTATTTTAAATTACATACAGAGATAATTAAATGAAGCAAATAAATAGTCACATGCTGTTGTGTGTTCTGTACCTCATTTTAATTGTGAAAAATGATATGAGTGGAAAGCTACGTGCCTGGCTCGGAGCCCCTCCCCCTTTCCCCCCACGCAGCGCAGCGTAGCCTTCCAGCCAACCCCTTCCTCCCTCCCTCCCCTAGACCGAGCCGCGTAGTTTATGGATGCTCCCTAACTAGGCAGTAAATTCTGACGATAATAGGAGGGAAGCGGGTAGCTCAAAAACCGTAAAGGAGCCTTTATAGATAATTATACCAGAGGTGTGTTAAGTATAAGTGTTTATCATCTCGTACCGTACCTAGAAATAGTATTTGAGACTTCTCAGTTTTTACCCAGTCAATACCAGAGCTGTCAATTGTTCCACAAAATTGCATTATGAAGGATAAAAAAGATATTTTAACTACTTCTATGGAGACGGTACTTAAAAATAGCATACTAATTGTTATCAATTAATATCGATCAGCTATTAATGAATCAACAAGCTGTTAGCACAAAGGTTAAAAATAGGAGAGAAAGGTCACTGGGAGAGATTGTGCTAGGACAATAGACTTTTTTGAAACTTACTTTTCTCCATAATCGTTTCTGTGTCCAGAGCGATATTGTTTCACGCTTAAGTCGCAAGTATGCAATTAAAAGGGGCTTGTTCCCGAACTATGACAAGAAATGGTTAGCTACTTGAGTTTTTTGATTTGGTGGTGTATTCTACTGAATGTGTGGAGTTAGTATAAACACTGTTAGGAGTATTTAGATGTACGAAATGGTGAAGGAAACATAGAAAGGCAAAGGAGAGGGTGGAACTCGTATAATCTTTATTATGTGTAGAAACGTTATTATTGTACAGTAAAATGCATGTAGACCTTACCAGAGACAATCGCAAGTTTTCTTGTGAACTTAAGCTTTTCATATAGAAACTCCTAGTAACCCAAAGGAAAAGATCTGTGACAGTATTTTAATTTAGATTCTGTAAGGAAAGGTTTCTTGTATTTCTGCAGAGCGTTAATAAATGAGAAGGCATTGCGACATATTAAGACAATGTTTTGAAGTTCTATTATTCTTCTATATTCTTCTTCTTCTACTTCTTCTTTCCAACGAGGCCTGCTAGGATCACGTGGCAGTTTCAGTTCTTCATCCTTTCTTTTTTTCTTCCGTTGAATCCATTATTCCTTCACTTTGTTTCTTCTATCTCACATAAGACCACTTCGGTCCGACTTTTGTGCCTTGGAAACCTTCGACACTCAATAGCACCTTTCTATGGATCTTTGTTTCAACATTTTACTCTTCTCTTAATTATTTCTAAATCTATCTTGACCGCTTAAATCTGGCTTCTTGTTGATTTTTTCAAAGGTTATTTAATATCTCTTTCTATTAATCCAGTCCATAGATATGTCCAAAAAACAGCAATCTCCTTTTTCTTATTGATTCTTTTACATTTTCTATGTTTGGTATATTTCCTTATTAACTCTTAATTTCCATAGTTCTGTTATTTTCATCAGACGCAAGGTTTTACTCGTGATTCTCCTTTCTAGTAATTCCGGTTCATCTAGCCTAAACTAGGTATTTATTCGCGTATAGACATTATGGTTCCACTACTGAGTTGTAGTACCTAATTTTAAGATAAGCACAGATTTTACAAAAATTCTTAGTGGTACCATCTTGTGAATTTCTTTATTTTCTCTGTTCCTGCAAAGACTTTAAAAGGCTGAGCAATTTTAATGTTTGTAATTAATTTGGTTTTATACCACTTTATATATACTGAATGTCTGTTTTATCACAACCTGTTATTACATAACTTTTGCTACAGACACTACAGCAAAGTAGCAATACTACATTACAGTGTGTAAGACAACGATAAGATGGAACAATGTTCCAACAAAAATACAGCGTCCTTATGATGTAGTGCCCACTTCAAATTATAACAGTGAACTAGAGAAGAGTAAGGCAAGTCGCTGCCATCACTAGTGCTGATCCACTCTGCAACTTTCCTGACGGCTGCGACATTGAGCGATAAATTCATCTCGTACACAATTCCTGTTCCCATTTCTCTGTGGATGATGTCCCGGGAACTCCAAGCAAACTCCATCGATAATGCTAACAAGTTTTGATACGTGCAATAAAACAGTCTACGGAGCGCTCCGCGGCTACACAGCTAGCAGGCGTGCGCCTGGCACGTGAGCCATGGAGCCAATCGGCTCCTACACGGAGCGCCTGCCAATTTTTCTCCCTCTCCATCCATCGCGGGCGAGGCGCAGAAGAGCTACCGCCCTTAATTTGGCCCATCCGTCAGGCCGCGTGCCCGGCGTAGGCAGATTCGTTTAGCCCGAGTCCTTTGTTGCCTCCGGGTCCGTCCGCCTTTCCTCTGCTCAGTTTGATAAGGGCCCGGTCTCCAATATATAACGCCCTCTGTGAATCCGTTAATTCCCCAAACTGCGAGACTGTTGGAAAATACTGGATTTCCCCAACACCAGCTCTGGCGGAAATTGTACAGCTTTTTACATTAAACTTTAAGTCACCATTCTACAATATATTGAACTATAGTGCGAAATTAAATTCCCAAGATAAGAAGGATGTATGCTATACTAACCTCCAAGTCTGTCATAAATGACACCTGAATGGAATGTTCTGACAGTTCATTTCTCTGTGGTTGCCTAAATAAAGACAATTATTTTGTAATGTTGTACATATTCCGGTTGTAGTTTGCACAGCGATATAGTTGGAACTTCTGCTTAATTAATGATGTCAGAATTAACCAAACGATTAAATTAAAAATAAAGTAGGAATCCCTAATCCTCATTCAATACAACCTGAAATTGGTTTTATTCCTGGTACAGGTCTCATTCAGCACGATAAATACGAATCTACTTCCATCAGTATGAAGTAACAAATAACTTCAGTAAGTTGGCGCTTATGAAATCAGCTAAATTCATCGTGAATTATTCTGTAAAAAAATGTGTCAGTTGTCATTCTGGTCCTTTCTGTATTTCGATCTAACGACAACTTCCACTAATATTGCTGTTCAAATATCGTAGCTTCTATTTATTACATTCACTGTATCGTGATCTAATTTTTTTTTTTTTTTTTTTTTTTTTTTTACTTAATGCTTTACGCCTTGTCGACGGCTAAGATCAATAGAGGCGGGATGGGAGTGGGGACAAGGAACGGGAAGAAATTCGGCCATGGCCTTTTTGAAGGAAGCATCACCGCATTCGCCTGGAGTAATTTGGGGAAACCATGGAAAACCCAAATCTGGATGCCTGGACTGGGATTTGAACCCGCGTCCTCCCGAATGCGAGGCCAGAATGTTAACCGTTCACCCGCCACGCTCAGTTCTAAATTTGACCCACTGGAAATATTTACATGTGTCTGATACAGTTACCTCAAAAAGCAAGTAATAATTAATATATATTAATTTAAACGCAATACATACTTTTATTTCAGTGTTTCGGCAATTCATTTCTTTCAGTATGCTATAGTAGTAATTTCAAATATATACAGTACATCGAACATAAATATCTTGAAACCCCGTAGAAAATGACATATTGAACGTAGTATTATGGCACTTCATTTCTTTGCTGGTTGAATATAATTTTCATTAAAGAACCCTCGTCGCCTTGAAAATTATGTAATGTAGATGTTCGTTGGCTTACTGTAACAACTGTGTCGCTGTACACAGAGATTAAGAAAAATCTCCATCGAAGACATTTTAAATAAGAAAAAGCAACTAATAAATAATATGTCAATTTCTACAAATGCAAAAACAAAATCGTACTTCTCTTTTAATGCGCTGGCAGTTAATTTACTCGTGGACACTTAATTAAATGGAACTGTTCATAATCGCGCATTACTTCCAATAATATCTCTGACCGTTGTAAATCTAACAGCGAAGGCTGACTGCGTGACGTCTCTGTATGACGTCACACCATGACGTCAGTGCGTGACAGAATTCAGTGACCAAGGTTAGCATATTATTAGTATAGATAAGAATCTTGTGGCTATAATCAAAGTAGAGAATCATGAGAGACATGCATTAATTAAAAAGGATCTGAGACAGAGTTGTAGACCTATACCCAATAATATCCAACTTCAATGTAGATGAAGCTATAAAGGAAGTAGAAATAAAAAATTGATTATGGAATAAGTTTTCAATGAGAAAAAATGAGTATGTTACAATTTGCTGATGAACAGACCAGAATGAAGATCTTGAGAAGTTACTGAATGGCATGAACAAAATACTGGAATAAGATATTGGACTAAATATAAACCAAAGCAAGACAGAAGTGATTAAATACAGAAGAAATGGTAGCAACAACAGTACATGAAATATAAAAACAGAATCTTATGCAATATTTAGTAGGTTAATGCTGTTATTGAGGAAGTAAAATTACAGCTGATGGCCGAATCTGAATAGCACTAGCAAAAAGAGCTTTCTTGAAAAAGAGAAATCTTTTAGTTTCAAATTATGATCTAGGATTGAGAAAGAAGTTTTTAAAACTCTCTGTTTGGACACAGCACTTTGTGATAGAGATGTATCGACATTGGAAATATCAAGAATGAAAATTAAATAGAAGCATTTGAAATGTGGCGCTATAGAATGATGTTGAAAATTAAGTGTAAAAACAAAGTACGAATGAACTTCTTTTGGAAATATTGTGAGGAAAGAAGTTGTGTAAGAGTCTTACATAAAGAAAAGACAGGATGATGGGTCATATTTTGAGATATTTTGTTAGTGGAGGGAACATTGGAAGGTAAAAACTGTAGAGGAAGACAGATATTAGAATACAGGAAGCAGATAACTGAAGACGAAGATTGTAAGGTGTATGTTAAGAAGAAGAGTTCAACACAAGATAAGAAGAGATGGAGGATTGCACCAAAACAGTCAAGAAAATTTAAAACGGTTGTGAGTGCAATGATGTGTCATTCCACCGTGGCTACCTTCGTCCTTCCTAAAATACAACTGTGATCCGTAAGTAACAATAGGACAATGGCACTTCGGTTTAAGATTCTATTTGATTTTTATTCGCACCATAGATCATATACCGAATCACACATAATAAAATAAACTTCTTCAATTTAATAAGTCACAGGATCAGCAATAAATCAGAAGACGAAGCAAAACAAAAACTTGATACGTTTCTGACTTGTTCCTCTCATTAAACAGCATTCCTTTAATATCGTAGTTCACGACTGATGAAACATACAAAATTAGTTTCCTGTGCTACATTGAATAATTCATGTTGAACTGTTTTACTTCGCATATTTGTTTAACATGTCATAATTTTTGTTTCATAATCTCATTACTTCATTAAAAATCACTGGATTTAATGTTATAGTTTATTTAGTGCCGTACTATTTTGTACCATAATACATTTATCTTTTCCATTGAAGTCATCCACTTTTATTTGGAGACATATTGTATCTTCCAATATATACATATAACTTAATTTTACTACATCGGCCATATTAGGCTTGCTTCTCCAAACCACCACACGGTAGCTCCCGCGTGAGTGCAGAGTCAAAAATGACTTAAATATCCTTCAGCGCAACCAACTTAATATCATCTCGCCCTTTCGAATGTTATTGATTGCGCGGTAAATGGGCCACGTAATGAAGACTCTCGTGCACTTAGCTGTTTTACTAAAGCAGTGTTTACTTTTCTAACATCTGGCACGTATAAATATACTATTAAGAAGTACTTATATTGATAAAACAGTGCCAGATCATAAATTACACATTAATCTCTGTATATACTGAATGAATTGATAAAACAGGTTCCACTCTGAAAATGATATTCTTCTGAATTCCGTTTAGAATTTTTATTATGAAGTTTGATTAAAACTGTTATTTTAAGCGCTTAACAAAATTAATTTAAATAAAATTTATATTTCCACCATTATACAAGTATATAAAGTCTAATAAACAAGAACAAATATATTGCCATAGACAATAGACTAAAACAGAACTTTTCAAAATAATTGTTAAAAATGCAGAATAATTGTGAAAGGATTGTGTTAAATATCGAAAAACATTATCTCTATACACTGTATTATGCAAACAATTGATTTATAATGCCCAGTGACGAATATCATGCTGGGAACATAATTAGATACTTGGAGTAAACATAAGAAACATGAACTAAAAATTATTTTTAAAAGACTGCATATATCACAGCAAGGGAAGCAAATCATGACTTAACAATTGGTGGAAATAATATATGAAACTGCTTGAATTTAGATAGAGCTGGCTAACAAGAAAATATCATCAATAATTGAATTATCAAGACGGGCTACACATAAATTAATGTAATACCCACTACCTAAGATATCCCGTGACACATACATGAATCGTGGGAAATTGGAGAGAGGTCCACGAAGAAGGACCTTTTAATCGTTAACTAGTTATTAATAATAATAGGAAAGAGATTAAGTGCATCAACCGAAATGGAATTTATGTATGGTAAAAAAAACTGCAGAAGATTTTAGCTGTACTATTTCAATACATTATTATTATTATTATTTGCGAGTATTCCCCTTTAGGAGAGCGATTTAATCTTCAGCTGTTTCTCCTTTTTTGTTCCCAAAATCTCTTCATCCTCTCGGAGTGCTCTCTCTTCCGTTTATCTGTCCATTTCTTTCCAGGTTGTCGTATTGTTATTTGCTCCAAATTAGCATTTGTGATCTTCTTATGACACTCAATGCGGTCTTCGAGATTTTCTATGTTGATCCGTTGTAGGTCCCTCTGGACCACTTTCAGCCATTCCATCGCATTTACTCTTTGTTATGATGTCGAGTAATTTCTTTGCTATTTTAGTGTTTTCCATCCTGTAGATGTGGGTGTAGAACTTAGCTCGACGCTTTGTGGTTTCTTCTGTTATTGTGTTGATCTTTTGATAGAGTTCATTCCGTGGCCTCTTCATCCAAATTCCGTTTCTATTTATTGACCCATATATCTTCCTCAGAATTTTTCGTTCCTGTTTTTCTGTTTCTTTAATTTTGTAATGACCATCAATTACTATTGTATCGGCTGCATAGGTAGCTTCTGGAAGAATCACTGTTTTATAATGCCTTAATTTTGCATCTACTGAAATGCATTTCTTGTTATAGTAGTTCCACGTTAGCCTGTATGCCCTTTGAAGCTTGGTGACTCTTTGGCGATTCGGTTTAGTCCTGAGGATTGTATAATTTAAAATGGGCGACTTGAGCAATTTTACCGTATTTCGTAATTAAGGGAGATTTATTTAATGGTCGTTTTTCCAAATAAAAATTTCAATACATTATTAGTGTTATGTTATAATTTTCATTAACTAACTGTGTCAAGAAAATAAAGTGTTACCAATGTATTCGTCGATGACTTTTCCAAAATCTTGAAGTATTTGGTCAAAGGTACTATACGTGGCTTCTTTCTTATTCAGTAATATCTTGAGACTCTGAGAGCTGTACATCATCAAGCGCCGACTGCCGGATTTGAGTTAGCTGTATCCCTATCCATCTTCATCGCATCCGAGTCCAAACGAGTTTCTGATGGATTCCGGAGGGAGATGAGAGTAGAGTACAATCAAAAGATGAAGGCGACAGCCGTTAGCTATCTGGATTTACCCAGAAGATGGCTTTACTCACAGATCTTCTTCGAAAAACGTATTAAAAGCATCATGCATTATGGAAAATAAAGAGGAAACCCATACGTTTAATATGGTACCTCACGGTACAGTTTATGACCCCGTTATTTCGTTTCTTATTTAACGGTACCGTACTTTAGTAACTGAATTTTCGTGGGGGCTCAATAAGAGACTCAAATCTTACGGAATAACCTATTTGCTCTTCTGTCACAGAATCGTTTTTTTTTAAAACAATTTAACTTATAAATTCTAAGCCGCACTGCATTAGTTTTTACAACACCAACAGCAGCGCTAATACTAACGATATGAAAAAAAAATCATAGGATTGAGAATAATTACGTTCGATGTAGTGGCGAGTTAACCTGCAACATATTCGGATTTATTTTTCATTCCACGATTTGCACGAACATTTGGAGCAAAACCATCAGAAAAAACCTGTAGTTCGTTCGTTTCCGAAATTTCTTTCATAACTTGCAGCGATATGTAGCAGCTTAAAAAATACAGGAAAAGTATAGCAATACAATAATAATAATGTTTTCAAACACAGAAATTGTAAGTTTTAAAACAAAATTTGCTTAACTTAACAGGGTCCCATACTTTAAAAAAAAAACCGGAGAATTCATCGAACCGACAGGCCTTCAGAAAATCATGCAGTGAAATCGCCTCCAAAAAAATAAAAAAAGCATTCGGATTTGTCCAAAACCTATGCAACAAAAAAAACATGTCAAGACAGAAGAAAATTCGACACTACAACACAGTCATAAAACCATCAGTCCTCTATGCAAGCGAAACGTTGACACTTAACAGAAAAAACTAACTTGAAGAAATCAAAAAAAAAGAGAGTAAAGTCATTAGAAAAATTCTAGGAAGAAAACACACTAAAGATGGTTACAGGCTACATACAATCAATCAAAACAACAGAAAAGTTTTCGAACTTCGAAATTGACATCAAGAAAAGGTGAATCTTTGGTCACCTTAACAGATTCAAATAAAATCGATTGACAAAAAATATAATAGATTATGTAACCTCACTTAAAAATTCAACACCTTGGCTGAACGAAATTCGAAAGGATCTCAAAAACGAAAACATAAGATCAACAGACATTTTATAAAGAGATACCTTCAGACACAAAGTAGACAAATGGGAAACTACAACTGAGCAATCAAAACAAAAACAATACAGAGCAAAGTGGTCAGAAGAACGCAAAGAAGTTTTCTCGGAAAGAATGAAAGCCTATTGGCACAACAAGAAGAACCCAAAGGAAACTTGATAGGTTGTTTGCTTAACGTCTTCCATTTATTGGGAGAATTCGCCACTAATGATAATAATAATGGTTTCAGTAAATGCCTTCCTTTAAGGGATTTTCGTTATTCCTTTTTTTTTCGTGCACACGGTAAATCATTTGGGAGCGAATTTCGTTAGTGGCTATACGACTTGAAAATACTTTCGTTCAGAAAAATTTAAAGTTACTACAACTCATCATAATTTTTTTAAACTAGTATAAACCTTTGTTTGAATTTTCTAGCTCACACGAACACATGATGTACTAAGTTCTGATAAATTTAGATGAAATATAATAAATAAATATACATATCTTATTACGTTTGATCCAATGACCAAATGTAAATATAATATATTAATTACTCTAGGCATTAAGAAATAAAACAACACAAAATCAGGGTGCGGAACACTAACAGCAAGAGTACTTCCTATTTTACGGCTTATTATTGCTCTTATACGATGCGATTCGAGATAATACCTAGGATAGATGCGATGTTTCTTATTTTTTGTAGCAAAGTTGATTGAGTTAAAGGTTTCATTCTTTAAAGTTTTACAAAGCAATAACCTAAGTCGGAGATTCTGTTGCATTAATAAATATATTTGAAAACGCAAGGCATTATTGGCAACGAGGTTTTCAAAGGGTATTTGGGACGCATTACTGAAAGAATTCAAATACAGCGCGTTCCGCATACCACACAACGGTCTAACCACGTCCAATAATCTAACCCAGTAAAGGAGAACTCGCAGTCTGAATGCGAACCAGCTCCTAGTGTACACCGCATTAAGAAAACACTGGTTTTTCCAGAATGGTCACTTATAAAAACCCATAGATATTCCAATCGAGACAATATTTTCTTTATTCATTTATTTTTTATCATTTTATCATTATTGCGTTTTCTCTTTTTTTGTTACTTATGGTTTTATTTCTCTTCAACGGCGAGGTCATTAGAGGCGGGATTGGACTGGGGACAAGAAACGGGAAGGAATTCAACCATAGCCTTTGAAAGAAGCATCCCTGCATTCGCCTGGAGGGATTGGATGCCCGGAAGGGGATTGGAATCCGCGTCCTCCCGAATGCGAGGCCAGAGCGTTACCGCTCACCCACCACGCTAGGTATATTGCGTTTTCATTAAAATGTTTACACAAAGAAACAAAACTAAAACATCAAAACAGAAATTCATTAGTCAGACAAATGTAGACTGGAGTTTGAGCTCTTCTTTCAGCCATCTTCAGCAATTGCGTATTAAACGGCGACTGCGCAACGTCATCAAAGTTTTTCGATTCCCAATATCTATGTAATGCGCTGTGTAAAATCATTCTTCTTGTGACATGATTTAGAAAATGAAAAATCATGCTTTAGGTAATTTTTCATGATATCATCATGGCTTGAACCGGGGAATTCTTCAAACTCCAGTTAAGCATTGTAACCACTGAACCACTAAACTGGTCTCTACTCAGTAATAAACAGTAGATTCTTCTTGGTAAAGAGAAGCAATTTTCTGTTTGTCAGTAAGCAACGCCAATTAGTGGGTTTGCTTAGTGGGCCATATTGTTCACTTAATAGAAACTGTCTTTAGATAGGCATGACCAGGCGCAATCACTGTTGTTAGAAAAAGAAAATAAATTTTGGTTTACATTTGTCTCTTTCTCGATTCTGGGAATTAGGATATCTTGGAATCGAATGGTACCAAAATAGTGTTTTCTCTCTTACTGAAACAAAAATATATGTTACCTTGTTTTGCTGCTATTTCAACCTTAATTATAGCACATAATGAAGTCAGTAAATCATATAAAAGAGATGTTGTGTTCCTGTTCCAGTATAGGATCTCAGGCCACCTCTGCATACTATGGCCAGTGGGTCTGGTTTAGCACTTCCCTGCTGGTAGTATGGTAAACATAGCGATCTCCCTGACTGACCATCTGGTTAACTGAATAACTGATCCTCCCCGTTTGCTTGTTTGGCCGATATACTCGTCTCACACCTCTGACATGTGTCCATTTGGTAACGAGCTTCAAGCGTTACCTACAAAGTTCGGCGCGGCCGCCGCTTAACCTAAAATTCCTTCGCACGCTCCCTCCATCCGATTGGGCGCCGATGACCGTATAGAGTACGGTTACTCGCTCACACCCATAATCAATTCTTGTCTTAAAACATAGCTTGGCTACAAACTGTAAGCTTTGTACTTTATCTTCTTAAACTATTTATTTAACAGGAGTGTATATATGACTGAAAGAGTCCAAAATAAAGAATACTGTTTAAATTTTTCATTAATTACCATATTTTAATAAGCTTTTGGGAAAATTGGAGGTATGAAGAAACTTTCAACACCATCTTCATCTAACTATTATCACAATATTTTCTTAAAATGTCACGGCAGCAACACTTGAAAGTGATTGCAGCTAGTACCCAACATCTTGCGTACCAGCAGTAGTAATTACAAGTTATGGGCCTAATTAATATACCAACATGTAAACTCTATCGAGGAATGGTGACCAAGCGTGGTGGGTGAACGGTTAATGTCCTGGCCTCGCATTCAGGAGGACGTGGGTTCGAATCCCCGTCCGAGCATCCAGATTTGGGTTGTCCATGGTTTCCTCAAAATTACTCCAGGCGAATGCCGGGATGCTTCCTTCAAAAGGCCATGGCCAAATTCGTTCCCGTTCCTTGTCCCCAGTCATATCCCGCCTCTAATGACCTAGACGTCGACGAGGCGTGAAGCCATAAGTAAAAAAAAAAAAAAGAGGAATGATAATTTACATTTACGTCATCAAGCAATAACTGTATGAAGTGATTACTGAAAAACAAACATATCTGAATTAGAAAACCAAAAAGAAAGTTTTTTTTATGATGTCATGCCAAATTCCAGGCGATTAACGTGGAGGATGTACCCTTCCATGGAACTTTCTTGGGAAGATGAACTGGGATGGTTTATCGTTGCCTTCCACAGTGTGATGTTATATGTGTTATTGTAAGCGTTGAGGACTATGATGGTAGTGTGATCAGTATAGAGTATTATGTTTGCTGTATGAAATGAGATATGAAGAAGGCAGCGGGTGAAAACCGGTGCCGGCCTATTCGAGCCTACTCATCCGAAAGATACTGTGGGGCCGCGGAGCTTAACACTCCATCCACAAGACGAATCATCGTCAACAGTGCCGTATCACCTTATTCCATACGCACTGCCAATAGGGTTGATATTTAGTTTGTCGCTCGATCTGGTGGTTAGAAGTTGTGCACCGCCACCTCTCCAATCCTGCAGGCCAAGTCCTGTTGATGAAACTGTCTTTCACCAGCAGGATTCAAACCAGCTAATCCCGTGTCAGCGTCGGGAACTATCATGGTGCTGCAAGCAACTGAGCCAGTGGGGAGGGCAAAGAAAAGATACATAAGTAATTAACTGTAATTAAATTTATTTATTAGACTGTTGCACTCAGAAACCAGCGGTTGGAAAAAACTCCAATAATGCGCCTTAGTAAGGCGTTCTGCGAATGGTTGATAGGAAAGGGAGGGTCATTTGATCTCATACCACTCGTTTCAAACGTTTTATTTAAGAGAAACCTGTAGATATTGACACGAATCTTCGCTGATTGTGATATCATTATAAAAACACGTAGGTTTTTCTAGCTGGTATGGCAGAACTTATTGCTGTATAGAGGCTGGGGGCCGTAACAAGTATTGTATTGTATTTAAAGGTAATTTAATTTAGTTCAATTGTGATAAAACGACCCCTTTTTCCCCTGTCGTGTGCTAACCTTTTCATCTCAACACTCCCCCTACAACCCTCGTTCTCAATTATCTAATTCATATATTCTAATCTCTGTCTTCCTCGGCAGTTCTTACCTTCGACTGTTGCCTCCAATAACAAGTTAGCCAATTTTGCATGTCTCAAAAGATGACCTACCATCCTGTCTCTTCTTTCTGTAAGACTCTTCCACAAACATCTTTCCTCGTCCATCATTTCCAAAACTCATTCGTTTCGTTCTTTATCTGACCACTTAATTTTCAGCATTCATTGATCTCCTTTCTTTTATACACCTACTTTCTCTCTATACGAATTTTAATTTTAAGCTCTTTCAACATTTCTGGTAAATTATTCATCACTTTCCTTGGTAATTTATTCCCTACATTCACTAAAAAAAAAATATTCCACACCATATTGCCAGAAATCAATCGCTAGCTTGTGCTAATAGTCATTTTTTCCCTTCCTTGCGCCATTCTTAATTCTTCCGCCAATATATTTCCACGCTTCATCACCATATAAACCCTTTACACTTCAGCACCCTTCCTCCTCTTGTTTTCCAATTAATTCCATTCCAGTTCATTTATCTTATCATTTACTGACTGTGTCCTGCAGTATTTTCCAAAATACAAATCTGGCAGCCCTTCTTTGTATCCGCTTCAACTCCTGTATTTATACCCAAAACGTGGGTCCCGCACTACACCACCATATTCAAGCAATGGTCTGACCAAAGTTTTGTAATCAAATTATCTCATCTCTCTTGTACAACCTGTCATCACGCTCTCTATTAAATTAGTGCAGATAAATAAAATTATTGCATCTACAAAATAATCTTGAGTTCTTTTGTTTCACTTTTATTACTTGAAACTCATCTGTTTTCGAAGCGAGGTTCTGTATCTCAAATTTCCTCATTTATTCTGCTCCATCATTCCTGAAAGCTTTTAGTGCCATAAAGCAAACACACTGTATAAACAAATATAAATAGAACGTCTTCCCTACAAGAGCAAATAATTATCAGGCTTTTCTTCCAAGACCTGAATTTGGTTACATTATATTCTTTGATGGCGGTCTTACTTGGACTTGCAGCTGCGGCTGTCTCCGAGGTTGGGAAAACGTGTCCCGAGCTGAGATGGTCGCCCGGATTACAACCGTAATTTGCATTCTGCGTCTTCGGAGATGATTCTCTGCCGCTAAGCCGTCGCGTAATTCCCATGCTGCCTCCGAGATCCACCTGCAAGGGTGAACGCGTGTTCTTCTCACTCTGCAGGTAAGCTCAGCCCTCTTGGGAGTATTACAGACACGTCTAAATCTGAGCTGCTCTCTTAAGCCGAAACTGTCTTTATCAATATCGAATCACACGAACAAAGTTGCTCTTATTCGAAACCCATTAGAGAATAATGAATGTTAAATCATTCCGAGTCTGGTAATTAACCCTGTATAAATAAGCCATATTATCTACCTTATAACATTTTTTGCTGCTAAGATTTTTAATAACTAATAATTTGGCTATTTCTCTGTTTCAATTACACTATTGTTTATTAAATTACATTTTTTTAGAAATTATAAAAAAAAATATCTGTAACTATTGAGGAATGCGCCAATTGTAAACGTGAAAAAATTGATGGCAGGATAACGTCATGGTTCTGAAGATTTCAGCCTCTAAACTTTTTTACCGTTTAGTTAGAGTAACGAAGCCAATTCATGGGTCAAACGTTTTCAAGAAGCTTTCTTCCGCGTGTCTATCTTCTGCGTTAGAGATAGGCAAGTTAGCGGTCTTAGCAAAGAAATGTTCATTTACAACTACGACTCATTAATTAATTATTTGCTTATAAAGACTTTACATGGTAAGCAAGAAAATTTATCTGCTTCCCGGAATATACCAGGGCTGTTTAAACGTAAAATACAATCTAATTTAATACTTAAAAGAAATATGTGTAAAAATTGGCATTGCGGCCTTATGCGTGGAAATAAGTAAAAAACTAATTCACTTGTTTAACAGACACCATGAAAAATTATTTGTTTGATCCAGGACAATTTGCATCAAACATTGTAACAATTTGTACAAAACTAAATGTTAAACAATAAAAACAAAAATTATTAAATTTTACTTTATAGTGAGAGATTTTACCATACACACTCGCCTATAAAAGAAAAGGTAATATAGCATTCAAAGATGACCGATAAAGTGTGAAAGCAAACCACGCTCTTGATTTTGAAAAACATTTAAAGCAGGGATATATTTATATGTTTAAAATACTACCATTTTCACGCTGGCACGCCCGTGCAAGATTAAACTTATCTGTTTAAAGTTATGTGTTTTTTAATTATTTTCAAGTAGTAATTATTATACAGGACAAGGAAAAAAACTTTAATGACATGTAAGAATTTTCGTTTCTTTTGTATTCTTTCTTCTTTCCATTGTTCCTCCAACTATAAGAATGTTTTGAGTTTCTTTTTGGCGTATATTTTAACCCAATATAAATTCAAAATTAGGAAATTATCTAATTAGGCGTTGATAATTCTTCTTGAAAAATAGGCATTTTAATACAAACCGGAATTATTCCACATAAATATTATCCTAACCTACGGGGCATAACAAAAAATTGTTTAACTACAGAAAACGTGTCTAAACTTGTCTTTAAACTTGGTATGATCTACCATCTTATAACCCCCGGAGGCGACATTTGTAAGCTATTGACGTTAATGCGAACATGTTAGATCTCTTTCGAGATGGCGTGGTGAAATAACCAAAAAACAATATGCAATCAAGATTTAGTATCGATATTAAGCAGAAACATTGGTCAGGATGTTATATTAGGTTTGTAATGCAGCATCGTTGCAACCTTTAACGTGAAATAAATATCTAAGTATATTTGAGTGTTAATATACAAAAAAAAAAAAAAAAAAAAAAAAAAAAAAAAAAAAAAAAAAACCCGAGAAGTAGGTATATCTGTAGGTTTATCTGTAGGTTTATCTGTAATTAGGTGATCTTTGGTGGGTACCTCTTGAGATTAAGAAAGGAGTGTTTATCTGTAATTTATTATGATCTGTAACATCTATTTGCACTGGTTAGAGACAGTTTATCATTTCGTACTCCGTTGCCCAGTTACGTAGAGTAATGAAGTATTTCAAAATATGAACATACCATGAAAATCATATTGCAGTAACAAAGGGAGAGACAGAAAAAGATATATATATAGAGTGGAGATATAAAATAATTGTGAATTACTTTAACGATGGCCCCTAGGAACTGAAAAGTTTTCAGCTTGTATTTAGAAATATCTATAAGCAAATTATTTGTGTTCTTTTAATTATGAATAAAAAATATATAATATTTTTAATCACAATGTCAGATATTCCAGCTGTTCTTGAATTTTTGGGCTGTATCTATGATATTTTGCATTTATTTTTCTCTGCTCTTAGAAGAAAGTACTTAATCTTTGAAACAGTGTAGGGTGAGCAGTGTCTGGTATAAGTCTGCAGTTTGTCACACGAGACCGCTGAGTGCATCTCCAGTCCCTCACATGACACGGCCGCTGAGGTGAAACTCTGACATTTGTTAATAATTTCATTTACAAGAGCTGTGACTGTGGAATGATGCGCGTCGGCGCACATCGCCAGCACAAAGCCGGTGATTTTGCTTTGATCTTCTCCAGCGACCTGTAAGCGAGCGCTTCTCAGTCGTTTTGGCAATGCCGCTTTCAGGGCCGGTTCAGCTGATACGAATCCCCCCCACACAAATCCAGCCCACACTGTGGGCTTCGAGTGTCACTGGGGGGGAGACGAGCAGAGAGAAAATAAAAATTCCCCTTCACCGCTCTAACAGCCTACGCTTGTACCGCGGCGTTACCACATTTGCAATGGTAATATTTGCACTGCCTGTTGCAAAGCTGCTTTGAATATAAGCACTAATATCGACGATGCGTTTATCGCTTACGTCGCATCGATGGCAATTGACTCTAGACTCCCTAACCCTAACAGTAATTGCTTCCCTCATTTCCATGTTCTCTAACTCATCTCATCCTTCCCCTTCAATTCATTACGATTCTGGAATCGGGTGCTGCCTTTCAGAGTTTTGAGCAGCTGCATCGCTTCGTATTTTCATTTAATACCAGAAAGAAGGGAATTGAAACATTTTAAATGCTACAGACAGTTGCTGTAAATTAATTTGGTTGGTTAAGTATGAAATAAAAATGTTTTGGAAATGATTGGGAAAATAAGATTTAGTACCAGAACCTCATAAAAACATGAGTAAACATGATAGGCATAATTTCAAGATATCTGGGATTTGTTAATTTAATTTAATTCATATGCGATGAAGTGGCAATTTTCCTAAATGCCCCCTTTCTCCCTTTCCTTTTGCCACCTACTTCTGCTCTCTTCTATTTTCAACTTTTTTAATTTATTACTGAATTTATTACCGAGGAAACAGTAGAGAGGAAAAGTACTGACAGTGAAAAAGACTAGAACAAATGAGGCAAAAAATTGAAGACATAGATTGAAAAGATTACGTTTGTTTTGATGAATAAATAACTTTGTGATAGGGAAAAATAGCCAAGGCACCAAACCAGTAGAGACAATGATCACAATCAAAATATACTATGTCCTTGTTAGTCTGGAGATCTCATGGATTGTTCGGACGCCAGTCGAAAGTGTTTTAGATTCACCGCGCAATGCATCCATTGTCGAGTCTAACTATCCTAACACAGTATTCCTACACAGACGGAAAAAAAAATCCCAACACCAAGAAAAAATTATTGTAGAGTAATGAAATTTGGACAATGCATTTGTCAAGTTAACATGTTTAATTGATTAAATTTTCAAGATCACAGGTTAATTTAAGCTCAAGAAAATGCATTTCAAATGTGAAATACTGTTAAATTAATAGCCGGTGTAACCTCCAGAATTTTGAATGCAAGCCTGCAAACGTGAATGCATTGTGTCATACAGGTTTCGAATGTCACTTTGTGGTATGGAGTTCCATGCTTGTTGTACTTGTGCTGTCAATACTGGGACGGTCAGTGCTGGCTGTGGATGATGCTGGAGTTGTCGTCCAATGATATCCCATACGTGTTCAATTGGAGACAGATCTGGTGATCTCGCAGGCCAAGGTAACATGTCGACACTCTGTAGAGCACGTTGCGAGACAACATTGGTATGAGGGCGAGCGTTATCCTGTTGAAAAACTCCCCCTTGAATGCTGTTCATGAATGGCAGCACTACAGGTTGAATTACCAGACTGACGTACAAATTTGCAGTCAGTGTGTTTGGTATAACCACAAGAGTGCTCCTGCTGTCATAGGAAATTGCTCCCCAGACCATGACTCCAGGTGTAGGTCCAGTGTGTCTAGGCCGCAGACAGTTTGGTTGCAGGCGTTCCCCTGGCCTCCTTCTGACCAACACTCGGCCATCACTGGCACCAAGGCAGAACCTGCTTTCATCAGAAAACACAACAGATCTCCACTCCGTCCTCCAATGAGCTCTGGCTTGACACCACTGGAGTCGCAAACGGCGATGGCTTGTAGTCAGTGGAATGCACGCTACAGGGCTGGAGTCATGGTCTGGGGAGCAATTTCCTATGACAGCAGGAGCACTCTTGTGGTTATACCAAACACACTGACTGCAAATTTGTACGTCAGTCTGGTAATTCAACCTGTAGTGCTGCCATTCATGAACAGCATTCAAGGGGGAGTTTTTCAACAGGATAACGCTCGCCCTCATACCGCTGTTGTCTCGCAACGTGCTCTACAGAGTGTCGACATGTTACCTTGGCCTGCGAGATCACCAGATCTGTCTCCAATTGAACACGTATGGGATATCATTGGACGACAACTCCAGCATCATCCACAGCCAGCACTGACCGTCCCAGTATTGACAGCACAAGTACAACAAGCATGGAACTCCATACCACAAAGTGACATTCGAAACCTGTATGACACAATGCATTCACGTTTGCAGGCTTGCATTCAAAATTCTGGAGGTTACACCGGCTATTAATTTAACAGTATTTCACATTTGAAATGCATTTTCTTGAGCTTAAATTAACCTGTGATCTTGAAAATTTAATCAATTAAACATGTTAACTTGACAAATGCATTGTCCAAATTTCATTACTCTACAATAATTTTTTCTTGGTGTTGGGATTTTTTTTTCCGTCTGTGTATTTGGTGTAAGAGACCAGCGGCTTAAACGACAGAAACTTTCAGGCGTACTTCTCATTATATAGTAAAAACTCCTTATTCGCGGGGTATACGTTCCGTAAATATGCCGCGAATATGGAAACCGCGAATATGGAAAAGTAATTTGTATGGGACTATAGGGAATACATTCCAAGATTTCAAAACAAAAATTAATTTACTAAGAGATTTTAAGCAACATGTTTTAATTATTGATCGAATTCCATTGAACAGTGTGATTTTGAAGGTTTGTCTAATGTAATATAGTTCAGAGGACTAGATTATTCCTTGGTCATTGGTGTCCACTGGCGGATCCGGAGGGGGGGGGCTGGAGGGGCTAGGGGGGGAGTAGGGGGCTCAAGCCATTACCCCCCCCCCCAAAAAAAAAATATCTAGAGCCACCCCGTCATTTTTTCAAGCTCACGACTAACCAAAACTAAAATGGCCGTAAAGCCTAAATTACTTTTCTTTAAATAAGTTTCAACTTCACTACCAAAACAATTCAGAAGCTAGTCACAGAGAATAACACTTGTAACCCACGATTACCTATTTGCACGCCAAACACGGGCAGATTGTCCTTATTTTGATTTTTCAACGCACGGAAATTTATGGATCCTTAAAGCACCTGTGGCTTAGTAATATAATCACCTTATGCGTTAGAACACAGCAGCAGTGTAACTCTATCTTTTTCTGCCTTGAAACCTGAGGCGCGCGTTTCACTTTTGGATATGAAAGTTTTGTTTGGCATTATTTTCCAAAACAGAGCAGTTTCGTCTGGATTAAACACTTATTCAGGTTTGTATCCACACTCATCAATTATGCTTAAAAATTATCCTGCATATCTTTCCGCTGCGGCGGTGTCTGTAGATGCAGCTTCTCCAACAATTTTGATGCTGTGCAATAATTGTCACACCTTGAATTTATTAAACAATCCATGCTTGAAATCTTCCAATTGTAGGTTCATCAGCAGTTCTTTAAAAAGCGCGTAGAGACGCTTTGCTTTCTGCAGATCATAGGACCATATAAGCGCACTCTTTTCTGGTTACGGTCTTCAATCTATAATGATAACGATGCTTCCACCTTTTCAATTGCTGGATCACGAACAATTTTTGCCGACGATGAAGATATATTTTGCCATTGGATTTCTTGATGAATCGTATAGCTGATTCATTAACATTGAAAGAACTTGATATGGATACAAACGACTCACCAAGGCGTAAACGGTCAAGCATTTCTATTTTTACTGTAAGCAGCAACACAACTTTTTTCGGTTAGATGCCGGCAATAGTCAAACGATGCCAACACGTTAGTAAAGGACACCGAACATTTCAATATACCGAATGAACCCGCGAATAATGAAAAATTTCAAGCAGAGAGTACAAAAATTGTCACTATTATTTTATCCGCGAATAATGAAACCGCGAATAAAAAGATTTGACTGTATAGCAATTTGCGCCAGAGGTGAAGGTGGGGTTAAAGAGCTTCGAAAATACAAACCGAGATCGGTAATCGTTCCGGGGATCTTTCGAACTCCAGTCAGATGACTTAACCACTGAGCTACCTGACTACACCTGAGGAAATGAGGTCAGAAGAAGAATGAACACAGAAAAACATATTCTTCCAGTAAATTATGATACGCATCTTTGATGCGATATTTCAGAACGGATTTGCAGACAAAAACCATTGGCTCTTTTGTGTTTTATATAGAAAACACGAAGCCGTCTTCCCACCTGTGGAAGTCCTCCAATACAACACACTGGACACTGCAAGAGGTTAATGTTGAGAGCTGGGTATCATAAATCATTCTTCTTAAGTGACTGATGCCCGACACTTTGTTCACATGGACTGTTAATGTGCTAAGGATGAAGGCGGACCGGATCCCACGAAAAATGCAGGAAGACCACCAAGAAGGTGGACTGAAACCATAATAGGCGCACGCTTGAATTAATCTTTCAGACCTACGACTTCACACCAAAATGACCGTGGATGTACATTGTTTGAGACCTCACCAAAATGCGACAAGTAATTCTACTATTCTAGCATGAATCTCGTAAAACGGACACTCATTTACGGACACGTTTATTTCAGTTACTGATATCTCGACGTAATTTCGAAATGACTCACACTGTCTATACTGCTGGGCCCGTAGGCTGTGCAATCATATGACAAGTAATTTTTTCCTGAATTGCGCGAACCGCATTCAACGAAAAAGGTAATGTAATTTCCAAACACATTTTTCTTAAATTCTAAGTTTTCTACAAAATATTCAATTTTAATTCTGCGACCATGGATTGTAAATTGACGTAAAAAGCGTCAAATTCCTACCAGTGGTTTTAGCACGAATTGTGTGCAACGAAACCAAGAGAGAGTAAGAGAATATTTTCTTTATTTCCCAACTTATTGACGATTAAGTTGAAGATGAAACGAACGTCATTTATCTCCCGGGAACCTGGACTACGCAGTGTTCAAAATCCTATGAAAATCCGTAGACATCTTCGCCAGTCTCAGCATTAAAGCTGGTCGGTTGGGGGTTGTTGTCCTGAGACATTTCCTCCCTCAGTCTTCTCTAGAGTGGTCTTCTCTTCACTTCTGATTGGTCGTCTTGGTGGCGTATTATTAGTTGGTCCTTAGCGCTCCGTCAGCACCAATGGCCTGCTATGTTTGTCAGCGGCAGTTTCATATTCGCCGAGACAACTGACCAGTGGATTGGCAGAGTGATGTGCTGCTCTGTAGAATTTATAGGCATGTTGCCGGAACCTGTCAATGAGCTTCTCTGTTCCCGACGCCTCGTGGACTGCGACGGTGGGGAAACGGTTGGGCAGATGTAGTGCCCGCTTCAGTGTTCTGTTTTGCAGCACCTGCAACTTTCTCAGGTGGCAATTAGCAGCGTACCCCCAGACGGGGCAAGCATATTCAATTACCGGCCTAATCAAGGAGCAATAAATGGCAACTCCTAGGTGTGGTACCAACGAACTTTCCCGGTTAAGTATAGGGTAAAGAGAATGGAGCCGAGCACTTACCCTTTGCCTGATGTCCTTGATGTGAGCTCGCCATGTCAGCTTACAGTCAAGTGTTACACCAAGGTAACGAGCAGTTGGTGCCCAGGGAATGGTTTTACCTCTGAGCTGAAGTTGCGGGTGAGGTAGTTGCTCACTACGGCGTCCTAGGCGTCGCGTCAGCATAATCGCTTGCGTTTTGACAGGGTTTATACTTATCCGCCACCTTCTGGCCCAGGCTATCGTCTGCTGAAGAGCTTCCTGCAATCGTCTCGTGGCGATGGCTCTGCTACGGCTGGATGTAAAGAATGCCGTATCGTCGGCGTACGTGGCTGTTTTCACATTCACAGGTGCTGGAATGTCGGCTGTGTACAGGTTATAAAGAACTGGTCCCAGCACTGAACCCTGTGGTACACCTGCACGAATGCGCCGTCGTGTTGACATGGCATCACCAACCCTGACGCAGAATGTGCGCCTTGACAGATAGCTGCGGATCAATTTCACGTAGGGTCCAGGCAAGCCCCATTCGTACAACTTGCAGAGCAGACCCGTATGCCACACTGAGTCGAATGCACGGGCGACATCGAGCAACACCAAACCACAATAGCTTCTCTCGTTGAAGGCCCTTGTGGCTGCCTCTATAACACGCATCAACTGCTGCGTTGTGGAGTGCCCTCTACGGAACCCAAATTGATGATCGGGTATGACGCCTGCAGCCTGGATGTAGGTGTCAATACGCTTCAGCAGAATTCGCTCGAACACTTTGCTGAGCGCGGGTAGCAGGCTGATTGGCCGGTAATGCTGGGGAAAGATTGGATCTTTCCCAGCCTTATGAATACCGACCACGATGGCATGCTTCCATGCTCTCGGGAAAGTCTGATTTCGCAGGATGGTATTGAAGAGCCGCGTCAAGTAGTTGATGGCTTCTGGTGGTAGATTTCTGAGTGCTCGATTGTCCACTTGGTCATGCCCAGGTGCCTTTCGCGGATTCAACCCGGCGATGTAGCTAGCTACCTCCTGCGGCTCAATCGCAATGATGTCATGGTCATCACTGGCTGACATGTACCGTCGCAGTCGGCGACGTACTGCTACAATGTGGCGGTCGTCAACGTCGTCATCGACGGGCTGGAAATTTTTCTCAAAGTTGTCAGCGAGCGCGTTAGCCTTGTCTTCCGGCAGAAATACAAGACCACGTTCGCCGTGGAGTGGTGGTATCGGCTTCCTCCGGCGGGTGAGTCGCCTAGTTTCGTTCCACATGCTGCCATCGTTTGGTCGCAGCATTGCAACACGTGCGGACCACTCACGATTTCTGTGTTCTACCAACGCTGCCTTCAGCTCTCGCTGCAGTTGATTGAGGAGGCGGCGAGTGGAACGGTTCCTCGTTAGTTTCCACTCCTTGGCGATCCGATTTTTGTTTCTGATCTGCGCAATGAGGTGCGGTGGAAGCTGGCACGAACGTTCTATGCGTGTATGAACCAGTGGTGTGGCGACTTTTGTAGCTTCATTTACGGTGTTGGTGAAGAATCTCAGAGCCTCCTCAACATTTCCTTCCACTGTACCGCTTTCCAGTTTAGTCGCTACGACTTCCCTAAACCGGTCCCAGTCGGTCCGCTTGTAATCAGGAATTGGTTGATTGTTTGGCTGCCACTCCCCAACGTCGACCTCAAGTAGCACAGGAGAGTGGTCCGAAGATAGTCTGTTAAGGGTTGTTGCCGAAACAAAACCTGTGATTCCCTTTGTTATAACAATATCAAGAACATCAGGCCGGTTTCCATTTGCAGGATGATGCGTTGGTTCTTCAGGTGCCCATACACATAGGTTGTGGCAGTGGGCCAAGCGTCTTAAGAGGTTACCAGCCGGATTGGCAGTTCTGCTATTCCAATCCTGGTGCTTTGCATTCATATCTCCACCAATCAGGATTTTACCAGGAAGTGTGATAAGGGCGGCGATGTCTGCTTCTTCAAGCACTCTGCGTGGTGGTCGGTAGGCTGCGACGACGGTGATAGCGCCTGAGGATGTTTTCACCTGAACAGCGACAGCCTCTACCTGCTGAAGAGGAGGAAGAGGGACTTCACAGTGAGGAATACCGCGTTTAATGTACAGCGCAACACCCCCACCGGCCGTCAGTCTGTCTTTCCGGTAGCAGCAGTAGTTTGGTGCTGCCGCCCGTAGGCAAGGTTTCAAGTGGGACTCGCTGACGAGGCAAATGTCCACATCTTCTTCCCGCAGAAATTGTCGAAACTCAAGTAATTGTCCATGAATGCCGTTAGCATTCCACACACAGAAAGTGAGGCTATGAATGTGAGGCCTCCTATTCATGGTTGCGTTGCTGGGTTATGGTGGTGTTGGCAAGCGCCGACGTCACTGCAGCTGTGATGTCCGAAGACATTCTATCGAGCCGCGTTAGGAGGCTGACCATCATGCTAAGTATATTCTCAAGCATATTGACTAGTCTCCCGAGGTTTGTCCCGTTCGTCTCTGCTGCTTCATCTGGATGCTGGTGTGGTAGACCTTGTCTTTTCTGACGCTTTGGTGGTACAGTCTGCAACGCCATCGGTTGTTCGGACTTTGCAACTGAGCCTTGCTTCACCGGCTGCGTCGAAGTGTCTTGGCACTGTGACTGTTTGGGGAGAGAAACATCAATCACATCTTTGGTTACTTCAGCGAAGGATAAGTCTGATTGCACTTTGGATGATGCCAGTTTCTTGCCCTTCTGCTTCTTCGTTTTCTTCAATTTCTGTGGATTCGGTTTCGTTGATTTTGATATTTCACTGATCTGCCGACGTTTGTTGTTGGTTTGACTGCTGTTGTAGATGCCTCTGAGGAGCCTCTGTCCCCACTCCTCTTTGACGATCGCGGGCTCGCTTATAGGCTGGACAGCCTTTCCAACTGGCAACGTGGTTGCCGTGGCAGTTTCCACAGATTGGTGGGTCACGGCCCTTCTGCGTGTGGCAGTCTTTTGCGTCGTGTTGCCCTGCACACTTGACGCACACCGGGCGCATTTTGCAATGGCGTGCCACATGGCCAAACAACTGACAGTTGAAACATTGCTGCGGTCCAGCCGAAGATCGCAGTTTCTCTGTCGATACTCTGAGGTGGCACAGCTTGTCAACCTCAAATATTGTGCGATTTAAGGGCAGGTCTGGTAATACTACTAGGAAAAGCGGCATTACATCGTTACTGCCGGGGCGACGAAGTTGAGCAACAGACCTCACTTCGTAGCCCATTTCTGTCAGCTCTTCTTTCAATGTCTCTGTTGGCAGAGTCCTGGGAATGCCACGAAACACCACCTTCAACAGTTTCACCGCTCCGGTCGGAAAAGTGTAGTACGGGATGTTGCACTGTTGAAGGAGAGAAGTGACGGCCACAAAGTCTTCGGTAGTAGTCATGCTGAATTTGATTTTGTCACCACCTGCGGTTTTCGCAGCGAATGGACTCTTGATGACATCTGCCACCCGATCATGAAGGGTCTTGTAGTTTTCTGCGAATTCCACTACAATAGGTGGTATGGAGTCGCATCTCGGCTCCTTTCGCGGCGTGTCGTCAACAGTCAAGGCAGTGAAACGATTTTCTACTTCCATCGCAGCTGGGTCCAGTGAAGGTGGGGGCTTTGCTGTCTTCTTCGGCATTATGAAACCTTCCTGGTCTGGCTGCCAATTCTGGGTGCGAGAACGACGCCCTTTGACTCCATTCCGCCCGGAGACCGAGGCTGCAGTATTGTCAGCGGCTTCGATGGTCTTCTTCTTTTGTACCTTGGCATTCTTTGGTTTCTTGGCTGAACCAAGTTTCGTCACTGCCAGGCTGACTCCAGCAGATTTACGCGTCTCATCTTTCCTGTAGTTGACGGCGCGTGGCTGTTTATTGTTGGTCCTCTCTGGTGGAGTAGTGGAACGCTTTCTTGGGTTTAAATCTTTGCTCACCGCATACACGTCACCATGTATACGCTGAATGTTGAACACAGCGGCTGGCATAGCATCTTCATCCATTTCGATATCCTTATCCATTTGCTGATTCGTTGCACTTGTCACAACGTCCGCTGGCAAGGCCGAGTTCAATGAGGCGCTCGACGTGCATGGCGCTGAAGTGCAGAGCGGCCTTTCCTCGTCACCCATCCGTGCGATCCCTCTGGGTACTAACTGATGGGTGGCCGAGCTTAATTCGCTGCCTGCAGTCGCGAATCAGTTATTCAACTTCGACACACAGGTAATTTCTTATCACTTTTGTAAACAATACCTATATTTAACAATCACACATTCACTCAAAAATGCACACACGTAGTCAATTATTTTCAAAAGTCATCACCAATAAACGCACTCACATTAATATTCGACCACATACATTCTATATATACTAATAATACGAAAATCCGTAGAGAATTTTTTGTGTGAATCACATTCAATAAAACTTAAGTTGTTTCTCGCAGCTAAAGTGTTAACATTCTGCAATATCAATTCAAGAGGTGATTTCCTAGTTCCTATTATGCAATTATATATTCATCGGCACTGTTCTTTTATTTGCTTGTGGTGATTTATATCATAATACAAAAGGCCAATGATGAGGTTTGGTTATTAGGGCTATTGATATTTTCGTTTCGATGTATCCATATTTCTCATAAATACAACCTGAAAAAGAAATATAGTTTAATACAAAACTGTTTACTGATAAAAAGATGTGAGATATTGTTTTAAAAATTCTTTTTCACTTTGTGGAAAAGGAAGGTTTGCTACGGTGATGAAGACAATATATTTTTTAAAAATTTTCTGGCCATCATGCATGTCATAATTGTCATAAAAATTACTAACATTTATATAATTGAAAAGAGGTTTGAGGGAAATCTTGGCTTTTGTGTATTTCTAAGATAGGTAGGCAACGCAGTTTAAGCATTTACTTAACTAGAAGAGTTTTGTAGTATTATCCGTTTTTTTTTATTTTATATTTATAGCTTATTCTGAACTTACGTTTCTAGATCTAATGCATGCATATCAGCAACTGTTTCTTTACTACACTTCCCACTATTCCTGCTAACACAAGTTGGATTTCACCGGATAATACTCGTACACACGCTCATTTCAAACAATGGGCTCCAGTCAGATTCGTGTTGGGTGAGCGATGTCGGGCCTACACTAGAGTCATCATCTGAGTATACGACGTACCTATCTATAACTAACAAATTAAATATAGAAACTTAGTGGAATTTTGCTGATCTCTTTATGAAACAGAAATATGGGCATAGTGTCATCCAGAGGAAAGCAATTAACGTACAATTTTACACCGAAATGTTTCATGGTTGGGGTTGCCAAAGGATTATGTGTAAAATCACCAATATTAAACTATTCTTATGATTTATTGATGAAACCAAATATGTGTACCAAATTACCTAGTACCACATAAGTACTCTGAGGAATTAAGAACCATGAATTTCTCTTACCTTTAATGTAAGTAGAGGAACGAAGGAAAATTTAACACATTAGTTACGCTCAACAAGCTCTGTTTATAATTACAATTTTCTAGCATACAAAGAAATTAGTGAAAAAGAATATCCATGATGAAGCAGATACGAGTATGTTGTTGTTGTTTTTGTGGGTTTTAAGGCACGTCGACGACGTGGTCATTAACTCACAGGTAAGAGTAGAAGTAAGTAGACGGAAATTCCCGAATTATAGACTTTATTATTATTTTGGGGAAAACCTTATCTGTGTAAATAGTTTCAGTTTTCTATAGATACAAGAAATACTTTATAGTTCTAATGATCATTGCACGTGAGTAAGTGAGCAAATCGGTGAAATTTGCTCGCAAATAACTCCCAACGAAACAAACATGTGTTGGCTAAGCTTGCTGATATTTATGCATTTAAGACACGTAGCATCATCCAGACCGAAAATATTAAGGTGCAAAAATGACCCGACCGTGCCGCCGTTGACTTTGATAGGCCCAGAAATGATCTACACAGTTTTTTAATTAAGTAAACTAAGTGACAAATGAATGTAATCGTTGGACCTCTGTGCTTTCAAAAATTATTAATAAAAAAGATAAAGTTATATGTACCAATATTAATCAGCAAAATTTAAAAAAATATATTCGTTGTTTTATAGTTTCTGCAGGTAGACGATTATAGATACCAGAAAATTTATTGTTGATGCAACTCTTTCAGATGATAGAGATGTGGCAGAAGATACCAAATATGTTACAACAATTTCTGAAAGCATAGGAATAAAATGCCTAGTACCTATCCAGATTCTTAGAGCATTTGTTGGGATTGAAACATTCGGCTGACGTAAATATTGTTTTAATATAACAGTCATTGTGCCAAATCTCTTACCATATATACCGTTTAACATATTTTTCAAGAGCATATCTGTCCTAAACAGATGAAGTTTTTTGTGATCGACATGTATAAGCTCGTACATTAGGAAAAATAGTACCTCTCTTTTATGCTCGACAGAAATGTCTTTTCAAAAAATTGATATTGCAATAGACCAGTGATGAACCAAAATTAAATGGTTGCTTTAAAAAACCAAATTGTAGAAATAAATAACTCTCGGGTTTTCTGCCGGTTAACTGATTTATTTAAATCTTTCAACAACGTTTCGGCAACTGCCATCGTCATAAAACAAATTGTGCTCTGAAGGCACCAATCTGTCATTAGTACCTTTTTAAAAAAACGTTTTGTATTGGTAATCCAATAGCAATAGATACTTTGTTCTGTTCAATATCTTGTTTTAATGAATTTGTTAGTGGTATAGATAAACAGGCGTCCAGTTATTATTTTGCTGTGTTACAAAATGCGTAACTGTGAAATAGCTATCATGAATGGTAATTCTTGATGCTAATTCTTTTGGAAAAATTGGAGACCAGTTTAAAAAATTCCATCATGTCCAGGTAGTGGTACAAACGATTGTAGCTGTTTGAACAAGAATTAATTTTTGGAACACTTTTTTTCATTTTCCTTATTACTCAGATCGTAGATCAGAAATACTAATTGGGTGTTAAAAACATGTTTAAACTGATTTTATTTGTTCATCCAGATTTAATAATTTGTGATTCGTATTCCCCAAAAAAATAAATTCGTACTATCTAAGAGGAAAACGGATTATCACGACGCAGATACCCAGACTTTAGTATCGATATATCTTCCTAAAAATATCAATCATAACTATCAATGTTTTCAAAATTATATTAATATTTAGGTAAAACGATATATTATCAGGAGTGCTATTTGATATCTAAATTTGATATGCAAACTAATTGCATAAAGCACATGAGATAGGATTATCATCTACGTAATAAGTAGGAAATAGTGCTTCTACATTGGCGGAAATTAAAAGTGTACCACACAGACTGCAATGGTGAAATTTTAGGAAACTGTTTAAATATATCCAGTTTCATGTCCAGAAGAAATGATAACAAATTGAAATAGATTAGGCTAAGTTTATTAACTTTAGATACAGCTGTCAGTAACAAGTGCACCCAGCTTCGCACTTATACATTCGTGAATACTTGCCGGCATAGAATCAATAAGTGTTCGGATGTCTTGTTGGGGTATGTCTCTCTACGCTTGCATGTCTTGTGCAGTCAGTTGTTATACAGTTCGGGAGTCACCATGTGATCTAATGTGCCTACTACTGGCCCCCCAGACATGCTCTATTGGGGATAAGTCTGGTGACCCCTTGCAAGGCTTGTGTTGTGATGGCCACAGTATGAGCCTGTTTGAAGATGCGATTTAGATGGTGGGCACGAAGGGTACCACAACAGGGTGCTGCACCCCGTCTAGGTCTAGACATGGATCAAGAGAAAAATTTGGCCAAGGCCAAATTTGATGAAACTCGACCAAAAAAATCGAATGTGAAAAATAAAATGTTTTTATATCTCGCTTAGTTCTCTAGATATGCTGCCTCAAATATGAGATGGTTATATTGAGATGGTGGGCTATCATTGAGCCTTCAACAACCAATTCAGCCCTGCTGTTGATAGCGACTGCCTCCAAACCATGACACCAGTGGCTGAACCTGTGTGGCGTTCTGAAATCACAGCAGGGCAAGCCTTTTCTCCACGATGCCTGCGTGTATGTTATGGATTATCACTTTGCCACAAACAGAATCGAGACTCGTCTCTAAACACAAATGTACAGCATTCAGTTGTAATTAAGCCAATTAGATAGGGGCTCGTTGCTGAGAATATAAGTTGCATAAAAAGGGAGGGGGGAATTAATCATTAATACGTAATAATTAATAATTGATTTTAAATATAATAAAGGGTGATCCAAAAGGAACCAGAACCATGAATATTAGACACAAAATAATATCCCATTTATTGATTCTTATGGCTTATACAAGGCCGGGTAATAGTTAACTTTACGTTAAACATATTCAGACCAACAAAACAAGAAATACCCGACGTTTACAATCCGCCGATGAAAAGCAAACAATAACTGAATGAAATATTTCAACAAACAAAATAGCAAAGTTGACATATGAACAGCATGGCAACACAGGCCATCAAAATTGAAGCCAACATTTACTGTAACAAAGGAGTATCCCAGGGGCGCCGTATAAAGTTAAAGAAAAGCATCATAGTGAATTTACAATTAGCAAGATGCTTGAAATTTACAGTGAAACATAAAATCAGCTAGCTCAGTGATTTAGTGGCGGGAGCAGAGTCTTATCCCAGTGCCGCTTAAGGGCTCACAAGTCCGTTAAAACCCAATGAATAGTGACCGTCTGCATCCGGTACATTACCATAAATGCATCGCCGTGATGTAGCGTGACACGCACAATGTCACTGCACCTGTGGAAGCCAGATAAGCGGGTACGACCGCGTTATTAAAACAACTTCCAGACAATGGCAGGCATGCCATATAACCTCTCGCTTCCCAAAGCAAGAGAGTGATCAAAACCAGACAGTGATCAAAACCAGACAGTGATCACCGGACGAGAGCGTGTCGGCTGACACGTCTGTTCAGTAGCTCGTCCCGGCAGCAAGTGTCCTCAAAAATGGCCTCTTCTCGTCTTCTTCTCCCAAGTTGTCTCCCACTCGCCACATGTAACAGAATCCCCTTGCATTAAGATTTGGGAACCCCAGTAAACGTTCATGATTGGTTATCTACACATGTCCGTCGTCACGTGTTTTATACCGCGCCTCGCATTTGCTGTATCCCTTCGCGCACTTCTGCCTGACCTTCAGCGCAGCAGCGGAGAGGGGTGAGGTCAGCGCCCTTCAATAAACGGAACCATGGCTGTTGTGCGGCTCCGGCGCCGTCAAGACGGCGACCCATTCATTGTTCCGCTCTCAACCGTTCGAAAATGACAGTTTCTGCCTCCAACATTCACTATCTTACTGAACCACGAGTTTTACAGAAAATAAATTTACAATAATTATACCTCTGGCTGCCCTGGTTTAATATATTTTTAATTTATCCATACAATCCCTATTATTTACGGTATTTACACGTCACAAGATGGAATATTAACTAAGAAAATTGAATATAATTAATAAAATTTTGAATATAATTAATCTATTTAATTATATTCATTGTGGGTGACGCTGTCACACCACAAAGTGTAGATTTACGTTTTACATTACGACGATGCTGTCAATGAAATCATGCTAATGGAATACTTTGCATAGGGGTCAGATTGTGAAATCCAGCGTCAAGCCATTGGTTTACGATCATCCGGTCTGTGACTCTCTCTGTAACCACTGCTTGTATCGGGCCTCAGTCACCCATCTGCCAGCAACAACCACCCACACAATTTTCGGGTCTTCACGCGCTGTTGATCTTCTGTAAGGACCTGGCCTGCTCTCGATGTACTAGAGCATTTTTTCATCCACTGTGTAACAAGTCTGTTTAATGACATTGCACTACGGCCAATCCCTCGGGAGATTTCACGATATGATGAATACGTTTCAAACACGCTAATTCTCAGACCTTTCTCACAGTTTGACATTTTGGTATAGAGGGTCGTTATTCTTCGCCTTGGCATGAAAAATTTTCAATCTTTCAACATTTAATTCTATATGTATGAGGTCAAATTTCATTCCTTTATCACAACTTCGTCTGGGTGTAGCACTTTCAATTTCCGCCAGTTATACAGAGATAGAAAGAGAACGTTCTACAACACCACAGATGAACACAGTAGTCGCACTGGTGTCAGTAACAGCATCAACGTTATTTTTAATATCTATTCAAACATATTCTGACCATAAACAACGTCTAATTCTCTTATGGTGCCACAATTTATACCACGTGAATAAAACATCTAGAAAACATCACCAAACTCCAAAATCAACTTCTGGAAATAGAAGACTGAAGTAAACTCCACTGCTGTCGAGGGCAGCGAAATTGGGAGCGGCAAAAAGTTTTCTAAGGGGCGGAAATCTTAATTTTTTCTTCGGCTTGGAAAATTTCAAGATCCGCCACTGCTTAGAGTAACAGTAGAAAACACTCACCTTGCATTACCATTTAAAAGAAGAACGACTAAATATTCTTGGTGTTATAGTAAAATCTATTACCAACGCATAGCAGCCAGTCAATAAATACAAAAACAAAACACCATCTTTACAAACCAACGATATTACCAGCAATATCACATGGCTGCCTAATTTTGTAAACAACGTTCAATACTTATCTATCATGGCTACAATTTCTATGAAACAGATGCCTCCGCTCGATTCTAAATGTTTAGCGATGGACCAGAATCACATAAATACACGAAGCAACACAATTAGAGACAACAGACAAAGTAATAAAAATATTAACTGAATCCTTTCATAAAAGACTCCACATCCTACGTTAAACAAAAGATTCGATGGCATAGACTCAAAAACCGTTATCTGTCATCCAATCTGTTCCAACAAAAAATAATTTCAGCACAAACAACCAGCGCTTCAAAGTGGTTTCTATGGTAACCTCCATGGAAGCACCGAGCTTGATTGGTGAGCAGTAGGAAGCGGGTTCGAATCACCCGTCCGCCGATCCAAATTTGGGTTTTCCATGGTTTCCCCAAATCGCTCCAGGAAATGCTGTAATGGCTCCAACAAAACAGCCATGAATGAATTCCTAACCGCTCCTTGCTCCCAATCCTTTCCCGTCCCTAATTTCATCGACAAGGCATAAAGCCATAACAAAAAAATCAAGGAAGCCTACATATTCTCCTTAACGAAACAAAGCAAAGTAAAACAATATATAAACTAAAACTCTCGGCAGGACAACGGATGTGTCGGAGTCAGCAGCACAAGATTACCAGCAAAAACAGAAAATAATAATAATTATTACTATATTGTATGTATACAAGTAACTTTCATGGATTGTACGTTTAGTCTACTAAAAATAGATGAGTATTATTTTGGCTGACGCTCCTAATTACAAACAGATCAACTAACGCCAAAATTGATAGAAGGCGGAGTAATTTTCGCGGAAGCTAAATTGCAGACATCTCAACACAGCAGAATAGTTCCTGTAAGAGGATGGGAGACGAGTCTCCCTTAGAAAAATAGAACGGACCTGAAATGATGATGAACACATCGCCTTCATTCCGGTTATGGATGTGGCGCGTTGATCCTATCAAACCTGATAAGCGTGAACTGCATCATGATAGAAAACTGGCGTTTTAATTACCTCGGTTCTCAATATTCGGCTGATTATGATTATTAAATTTCAGCCGAAGCCGAACAGATAAAAGAAATTCTGAAAATTTGTGATTGTTCCATCTCTGTTTATTGGGACGATAACCAAATACGTATTTTTCGTGGTTCTGAATCGGATTTTGAGACAACAACCATGCGATATTTCAGTTTGTTTACTCCGTTTCTATATATATTTGCCAAGAAAAAAGGTCTTTTACGGAACCGTCTGATAAAACAGGAATAAAGCTCGGAAAAAGCTATACATGTAAAATGAAAACAGAACAAAGAGAAAAATACTTCTGCTCTTTTATCCATCAGATCAAATAACATTCTATAAAAAGAAACGGTTCCATCCTCAGCTTTATTCGTTTTGCAAAACAGTTTGACTTTCGTATATAGAACATTCTATGTATTGTTTGTATTTTTAAAGAGCTGGTAGTCAAAGTCTGTATGAATAGGTAGGATATCGTTTATCTCAAAAGCGGAGATTTTTCACAGAATTGGTCTTATGGTCAACAGAAATATTGACTTCTACTCACCCTCGCAATATCTCCGCCTACGTTATGACCCATCATACTACAAAATAGATGGTTTTCAATGTGTAGGACACTTCCATAGAAATGAAGGGATCTTCCAGGTTTTTTTTTTTTTACCAACTCTCTCAGCTTGCAGCATATTGATGGTGTACAATGCTTTCCTCATAATTTACTGGTTCGAGCCCAGGTGATGGGATAAATACTGAGTATCCGGGTCTCGTCCATCAAGCTGCCGTGGTGCTGATTCAGTATTTCTAACCAACATATTAAATTCTAAAAAAAACCTTCGTAGAAGACATAGAGTGAAAGTGTAGCAGACTGCTGATGGTGAATAATCTGTTGTATATGTTGTCGGTTCCTTTATACTCTATGGGAGAGTAACTGTCAGAGGGCTTCAATCTCTATCTTAATTACAGTGAACACTGTCATGTATATACATACAGCAACTCTTATGTACATCTACATCCATACTCTGCAAATCACAAACATTGTGGGTGGCAGAGGTTGCTAAGCACCAATCCTAAACCCGAGGAAAGAAGGAATACATATAAGCATCAGTACGGCATCTTATTTCTCTAATCTTATCCCTCCGGTCATTGCGACCTAAATAGGTTGGCGGAAGAAGTATTTCATTGCACTCGAAATTTAAATTTTTTCACATATTCTCCAATAAATTCGAACGTAAGCAACGTCGTCTGTCTTCCAAACTATACCAGCCCAATCTATGTATCAATTCTGTGACGCTTTCATAAGGGCTGTGACAACAAGTCACGAATCTAGCGGCTCTCCTCTGCACCCTCTCAACTGAGTCAATCAGAACCTTGCGATACGGATCCCAAACCCCACAACAGTAATCCAAGTGCGGACGAACTAGTATTTTATACGCTATCTCCTTTGTATGAGCATTACAATTCCTCAAAATACGACCTATGAATGGTAATTTAGAATTAGCCTTGCCTACGACGGAAGTTATGTGCATGTCCCATTTCATGTTGCTTTGTACTATCACCCCCAGATACTTCACGGAATCAACCGTGTCAACAGCTGACTTGTTTATTTTGTACTCGTGAACAAACTGATTCTTCTTGTTACTTATCCGCAATGCCTTGCACTTTTTGCAATTAAGTGTAAGCTGCCATTTACGGCACCAATCGAAAATAGCATCCAATCGCGCTGAATTACATTGGGTAAAGGACGTCCTGTTTCTGTAACCAGGCTTACAGTTCCCCCTACGAGAGGATCAGAAAAACTCTCAGGTTGAATACCACTCATATCAAGTCACTGCCTTCCCTGTACCTCTCACAAACGGTTTATCTGAACAAACTACTAGGGTTTATAATATTGATAATCAGCTCCAAGAATTTTGTGCACTCTTCTACAATAGCTCCCTCCGTCTTGTAAGCTATCCTGACAGTTTCGCCCAATTGTTAGCTACTAATTATCCTGGGAAATGGTCAGCCACTTGTGAGAAAACCTCTCTGTTAGTGAATTTAGACGAGAATGGCCCAAACTCTCCTCCTTTAACACATGCAAGCCGTTAGCTCTAATAAACAAATTGAGAGATATGTGGACAGAGTCTGAGGATTTAAACCTCGCTGTTATGGTCTAAATACTACGAATTTAACTAATTACATTCCTTTGCCAAAACTTTTATAACATTTATGTTACATTGAAATAAGTTTCAGATAAATTTAACAGGTTATTTTAGCTTGTGTAAAGAGAGCCTGTGCTCGCGGCATACAACCTTCTCCGAGCGGCGTAACACACACACTGCCCCGCGCCCTGCTATACTACAATGAAGGAGCCCAATCAACAATCGCTGCCCACACAGCTTTGCTGGCCGGAGTCAAAAATTGTTAAATAAATACAATGGCGGGTCCATGGGAGGCTAGAGGGCTCGGCCCCCCCCCTCCCCAAAAAGTATTAAGGTCCAACGCCGACATCTTTTTTTTTTTTTTTTAGCACTAATTATCTACTATTTTATCCGTCTCAACCCCCCTCCCCCCAAAACGAAATCCGCTCAAGCCTCCCCCCAAACTAAAATCCTGGATTTGCCACTGTGTAAATATAAGATCATAATGCTACCCCTTTACTAAAGAAACTACAGTCTTTGAAAACAGAACAATGTTGAAAATCAAGTTACCAACACTAATACAATTATTCACGATTCTTATAATTAATAAATGCAACATAATTCAAAATAATAATAGTAAGTTAAGAAAAAGTGATCGAGTGGTTAGTGACATTGTTACACTCTGAATCGTTATTAACGAATTATACAATACTGATTTTTTAAAATCACTTTATATCATCATTTTATCTTGCTACTGTCTTTATATCTTTTACAATACTGTAGTAATTATCTGAAAATGGGTCTACCGTAATGAAAACAGCCTAAACTAAGATTGTTATAATCTGTTAGCTTTATGCTCATTTAATTTGGTTCTTTCACGATTATATTTCTTACTTTTTCATACTACTAGTTCAATCATATTCATTTTATGAGCGTGTGGTTTTTTGCCTAGTCGATGTAAAGGTGATTAGTCACTGCTTGTAGATAAAGTATTGGTTTGCTGAGTACGAGTAACAATAGCCAACAGTTCGGCTCACAAGGTTAGGTTCAGGTGTGTGTGTCTCCGGTTTTGATGAGCTTCACCATAGACTTTCTACAACGAAAATTAACGAACATGTGTTCCGCCGTTGTTAACGGTCATGGCGTCATATCCGTTACATTCAGAGGGGTATACTTAGCTCTTTAAAAAAGAAACTTCAAATTTTATTAATACACGCGGGTTTTAGAGTTATTAATAATTTTATGCGTCCGTGGTATAGCTGAAATACCTGTGACTAGATCTTCAACACGAAGCGAGTGTCGTAGACAAGTTGTATGGGTTTTCGTTTCCTTGTCTGCGGACCCTTTTTTGATCTCGCATACTGTATCTTTATTACAGTATCATCAAAATATAAACTTTTGTTCCAGAATTATAAGTATTCTATTATTTTCGCTACAAAATTGAGTGACAATAAGTTTGAAACTTATATTTCTCGAATAAAACTTCATATTAAAAATACTGCAAAAAAGCAGATTCTGTTTATTCACGGATTCATGGGATGGTCAAACCGATGTGATGCGGTACGGCTCATAATGGAAGATCAGCGTCAGCCGCCTTGCACAGTTAAAGTAATACAATTTTTCCATCAGTACGGTATTTACTTTTGTTGGCATGTAAATAATTTCATCACGAAAATTTAGAAAAATTCGGAGTCGTTGCGTGTTAGAGAATAATTTCACAATGGAGCAGACGCACTAAAAACCCACTCCATGATCTATAATATTAGTGTCTGCTCATGCTTCTGTACGTTTGGTATGCATCCAGATTAATATTACATAGACGCGTCTTGAGAAACGTGAACCAAATTTACTCCCCACAATCACCATTGCGAATAATAATAATAATAAATATGTGCATACGGTAAAGGTTACTTCATGTGTTGCCAGGAGGTACTGTGCTTCACGTGTTTTATAACTTCCATCCGAATCTATGTGGAGCAACAACAACGAACTATAACAATGCATGTGAGGTATGTATGCTCATAAATATATCAAAAAAAATAAACAACATTAAATTTGACTGCTGTCATTCAGTTTTTCAGGGCAAATGATAAAACACTTATATTTCTAGAACAAAATGTCATATTACTAAAAATACTCAAAAAAAATTTAAATTCTTTCATCGTTTGTGATATTCACCTTTTTTTGTATCTTATTACAATCCTTGACCCCTTACTATTTAAAAAAAAAAAAATCTTCCTACACCTTTGTGTCTGAAATCGAGTGCCCGCTTGTGGTCATGTGGTCATGGACATCTTTTCCATTCCATGTATTACTTTTAATTTTTACGCCAATATATTTCTACACAAAGTCTGATACAAGTGTTTAGATTTGTAGTAGATATGTTCTGTATAGAGTATCAGAATTGGTGACCCTCGCATTTGGACCTCCCTTTATCAGGCTATTTTGAAATACGACTGTCTCGGTCTACGAGAATAATTGGTCTTCATTTTATCAGTGCTCTTCCTAATTCCATGAATAATTTTCCTTTGCCTAAAACAAGAGGTTGGCTCTGTGTGTCTGCTGCTACGAAACGCTACCCTCAACATTTTAAGATGGAAATGGAAAAATTTCAGATAGGCCCAACGTTCCATATAGCGGAAGATGTTCAGTTCACAGCTGTATTCTATGTAAATTTGTCCATTTCTCGGCTAGGATCATTTCTATTATTCAGCCGGCTAAAAGGTCGATAAAGCGCTGCATGAAACGCTGAGCATATGCTGACTGCACCCCCGGGGGTTGGAATGGAGCGCCAGCAGTGGAGAGAGACCTGTTGTGCCCCCAGACTCACCCCAATCCTCCTTTTTCCATTTTCGTATCATAGTCTTCCAACGAAACTAACGCACTCCGAAGTAGCATTCGGCCTCCCGGTTTATTTGTGCCACTCGCAACCGAAAACAGAAAGTTACGCTTAGATGGCTTAATTTAATGATTCTGTCATATTTTCTATAGGCAATTTTTTATGTTTTTCGCACTTTAGCTTTCTCAGTCTTTCTAAAAGTGTGTGCATGATGTTTTAGTAAAATTTTTATTTAGATTTTCTAGAAGCTATATACTATGTATGTAGTCTTATGTCAGATATTATTTCTTTCATCAAAATGTCTTTGAGACGCTTCTACAAATTTATGGCGGTCTACGCGCCTTTAGGCAGTGTTTGCATGATCCGAGTTGACTGAAACCAGTGTACTGTCTTGGACGCAAGCGCAGGATTTGCTTGACACTTTCCTCGCGTCAACAGGTTCAAGACAGTAGTTGACTAGATAGTGGATTCGGTTAATGAAAAACTTTAGACGTGCGAGTTCAACAAACAAGATGGCGACAAGCAGCAAGTAAGCGGAGTGAAGCAGAAACATTAAAATTTTTAAAACTACATGAAATTGAACAAATTATTTGGAATTTTAAGAATAAAAATTATAAAACAAGGATTTTAGAGATGGTGTTATTAAAAATATTGCCTCGTAACGGTGACATTTATTATAAATTGGCAGAAATATTTGACAACAGCTCTTCAAACTGAGATACAATTAGTCTTAAATGATTTCTGTAACTTCTTACATCTTCAATTTCAGAAAAGATATTGAGGTCCCTAAAGCGTTATTTTTTTTTTTTTTCCTTTTAATATCCACTCTCTTGCCCATTTCCGACGTCTTTTTTTGTTATTCTTCGGATCGTTCAACGTTACAATTAATAAGATAGCATTAATAGCAATTCCTTCTTGTAATATGGACATACTTTCAAGAATATCACATCGTAGGACCGGAGAATTGTCCTGACAGTGGACTGTCTTCAAATTATTACTAGCCTGCTAGTTCACACTCACGCTCCCATCACCGACGCTCCTGCCTTCCAGTCAACACGCATCCTGTAAACGCTGCCTGATGTGCCATTCCACTTGATTGGGGAGATACAACAGGCTCAGGTTTCAGTCCTAGACTGCGCGTATCGCTGTAATTGCGGTTTCTAGGCTTTTTGTAAAAGAAATATATAAGCTATATGTAAAAATATGTATAATTTTGTATCTGATGTACCACGAACATAGCATGTTGTTTAGTTGACGTAAGAAAGAATGTTGGCAGTGCCAGAGCCACTCAGCTGTCAGGGTAGGCAATGGCAGGAAGACACATATAGGCGTGGTCAGCTGGGCCGGTGGCCGTTCCCCGCTCGAAAGCGATTCTCGAATACGCACTAGTTACTAACAGTTGGTCTAGTATTGAGTTGGACAGACGCACGCATATAGTGTGGTCGAGAAATAGTGCATCATCCTTGTATGTAAATGAGAATCAAATAGAATATAAAGTGAAAGGTCTAACCAGTGAGAATTACTGTCAGTGCCATATTCTTTAAATCAGGTTCAAGCTGGCACTATCACATGAAAAAGTTGAAATTTATGTTCTGGAATTGTTCCTGGCCGAATTGTTGAATTTATTTTGGCCAAAATGTGCAGAATAACAAGACAAACAACGGTTAATAGCAAACAAACCCCTCAAGACACGAGGGTGGCCCGGAAACTAATGCACCACATTTTTTCTTCAACAATTATTTATTGAACACAATGAAACTTATAACCCTGCTATATTCTTTCCAACCTTACCAGGAAAGCCAGGTTATAAACTGCCGATGATGCCTTTTATTTGTTTCGGCAGTTGTGAGTATTAATGTAATGCATTTAGGTGAACATAATATTTACTAAAACAAGAAAAACCACACATATATGGTACACCAATAACATGAAACGTTTGTTCAAAACCAGATAGCCAAAACAACAAAACCTCTCGCAAGCTTAACACAGTCCGTGCTCTCTTTTGTCTCTCAGCGATTACACCTCTCTCTTACTAGTTGTATTATTCTTTGGAAGCGCCAGCTGACCAAAGATTATTGTCACTTTCAATACTTAGAAGCTAGTCTTAGCGTATACGCTACAAACTTATACAAAAGAAAGAAGGATGATTCTTCTACACTCCCTGTTTTTCCACGTAATCCCCTTCCAGATCTGTGGCCTTCCTCCAACGAGACACAAAAGCGTGTATGCCCTGGCGTTACCACTCTATGTTCTTTTCACGAAGCCATTTCTTCACTGTGCGAATCACCTCTTCGTCATCCTCAAAATGTTTCCCACGAATGGCATTCTTCAATGGCCCAACCAAGTGGAAATCTGAGGGAGCTATGGCAGGGCTATAGGGTGGATGGGGTAACACTGTCCAACCATCTTTGGTGATGTGTTCCAACGTCCTCAAACTTGTGTGAGGGCGAGCGTTGTCAAATTGAAGCAAACAATAACCTGGGTTGTTATTCCGTCCAAGTCGCTGGAAGCGCTTCTTGAGTTTGGTTAATGTGTACACATACGTCTCAGAATTAATTGTGGTGCTTCTCGGCATCACATCAATGAGTATGATACCATCACAGTCCGTAAACACAGTGCTCATGACGTTACCAGAGGAAGCAGTTGCTTTGAATTTTTTCATCTGTGGAGAGTCAGGATGGTTCGATTCCATCGATTGACGTTTTTTTTTTCGGACTCAAAATGGTGAACCCAGGTATCATCATCTCTTTCAATCCGGAACAAGAAGGCTTCCTCCTCAGCTTCAAAACGTTGCAGCAACTCAGAATAATTTTTTTCTGAGGGTTTTGTGTTCCTCTTTTTTAACTCTTTTTTTCCTAGTAAAGAGCACTGACGATTACACCCACACTTCCTTTACTGTTTGACAGCTCCCGCGCCAACTGCCGAGTCGTCGGTCCTCGCGAATGAGCACATCAGCACGCTGCATCTTGTCAGGTGTTGCAGCCGTGGGTGGCCTTCCCGACCATTGCAAATCTTGGAGCTCTGCAGAAACGTTTTCAGATGGCCTCACCCTCTGTGTCCAACGACTAACCGTACTCCTGTCGACTGCCGATGCTTCATAAACTGCACATAAACGTTTGTGAATGTTTTCAACCATTTCTTGCTCCGCAGTGAGAAATTCAATAGCGACCCGCTGCTTATAACGTACATCAGTCACAGACGCCATGTTGAACCATTGCTGCAAGTACGTTATCTGTCGGAAGAAACTGATACTTAAAACTCTTAAAACTTCAAAGAATTCATATCTAATGTTTCGCATTCGTACCATTGTTGGGGGCTGAGAAAAAAAAAAGTGGTGCATTAGTTTCTGGGCAACCCTCGTATTTAAATTTTATTACACCGAAAAAATCAATGCAATAACAGAGTTTTAGCTTAAACGAATCGTCAGCTGGTGTTTCACAATGGCTGTAGCTAATTCCTCACTCGCCTTTCCAGTATATGAAGGGAGATGAGTCAATTTTTATCGGATGAATGACGCTCCTTTCTTTCGATTGCCTATGCTTATGGGGCGGAGGAGATATTAAACAGGGCGAGACGAGGGGTGGGGATTTCGACAGGGGACCCGTCTGTTTGAATAAGGCGAGAGGGCGCCTTATTTGGAAATGGGGGCCGAGTAAAGTTTCAAAAGGCACTTCCATTAAAGTTGGATAGCTCTGCCGGCGTGTTTGCATTTTATTTGTCCGCCTCTGGCGACGGCGGCATCGCTGCAGGCACAGTGGCGTCGCCTCCCCTAGCTCGGCGTCGTTATTGGGTAGCGCGCGACGCGTGGCGTCGGATTCAGCCCTGGCGATAAGACGAGTTGCCCTTCCTCACTCTCACCGGGCGTGGTGGTTGAGCGGTTAACCCTCTGGCATTCGCGAGGACGCCGGCTCGAATCCCCACCCGGGCATCTAAAATGCCGGGATGTTTCCTTCAAAAAGTCCCGTCCCGCCTCTAATGACCTCGACGTCAACAAGAAGTAAAGCCATACGTAAAAAAAAAGAAACAGAATATTTGTAATAGTGCTTTAGAAGATCAAGTAACATTACTACCATTTTGTATTCCTTCATTCTCCTTCCTCTATTAATTAAGTATCTGTAAGCAAATATATTATTAGTTTGTTATGTAGTAATAACAAATTATTCTTCTTATGTGTATTTTTACAATTATTTATTATTATATGAGATAGTTTTGAGTGTGTCTGAATTTCTAGTTGTTATAAATTGATTTCGATAATTTTAATTTAAAGTCATTTAAATTTCTGATTGTGTCGAATAGCTTATTTTGATTTTTTTTTTTTAAAGAGTTTTTTAATGTTCGAAAGTATGTCAAAATACTTTATAGTTTCTTTTAAGTGTAAACATTAATTGTATTTAATAAACAAATTTTTGACCATTGTTTGGTATTCCTAAACAAGTAGCAGTGTGCATTTGCAAGTTTTTGGAACATTCGACGTTGGTAAGTAAAATATGACACAATTGTTGAAAATTCTAACAATTGATAGCTGTATGATTATTGCCTTTACTGTGCCCTGGTTACATTGGAATTTAGTTCTACATATTATTTTGAAGGTTACGCTGCAATAAATGTGAAATTTAAAAAAACTCAAAATTGTTTCGATAAGGAATTTGTCAAATACACTAGTAGGGGGCAGTTCAAAGTATTCAGCACTTGGCGTGTTTCGAAGTGTTGTTCGAACTGATTAACACACCGCGTAATAATACTGAGTGACGTCACATTGTATATGCGGAGAGATATGCACGCCTTCGTACTCAGCGAAGAGGCCAGCCGAGCTACAAAAACATCAATATTATTCAATAACTTGCAATTGCATCCGCCACTATACGTTCCTCGAATTTGTTCTTACTGAGATATCCCGACAGTAAAGTAATAAGCATGGGTAGCATTCGTTGTAGTTAAACTTTAACCGGTGATCCGGTGGAAGCAGCTTTGGTCATCTCTTAGCAGCTTGGTATCTTACTGAATGAATGATGATTGTAGCTGTTTTAGAAGTATATTACCGAGCGTGGTGGGTGAACGGTTAACGTTCTGGCCTCGCATTCGGGAGGACGTGGGTTCGAATCTCCGTACGGGCATCCAAATTTGGGTTTTCCTTGGTTTCCCCAAATCACTCCAGGTGAATGCCGGGATGTTTCCTTCAAAAAGGCCATGGCCGATTTCTTTACCAAATAGAAGTATTTACTGTGCCAGTAAGAAAAATTAATATTTCCCGCTAATTGCATAATCAATGAAAGAAACTAATATTCGCTTGTAATGAAAAGCCGGAGAGACAAAATATGAATTTTAATTTTCGGGTAAATAATAGGATTTGTATTATGATGATCTTGTTACGTAAATAACTACAAGCGTTAGACCACAGCTCTACGGGTCTGAGTTAAGACAGCTTAGGTTCGTCTTACAAAACTCAACTTTGCATCTCATTTCATCATGTTAAATATTAAACCTATGTATACCTATATGTACGTGGAACACATTTTCTAGCACGGTCAGTGTACTTTTACGGATTCAGCTTCGAGAAACAAAATCTTTGGCGTCATCTGATTGGGAAACTCATGTCGTCATGTTTGTAGTCAATAATCTTACCAACTGAGATACTCACAGCATCTGGATTGAGCAAAAAGTTCCATGAAAAAAAAAATTCTGTTTCTTTCATTTAACCCTCGCATATTGTAACTACATAAGTTAATGGCATGTGTTGTTGGCTTGGTGACGGAAGATAATTCAGAATGGCCCTTCTTACGTGTAAGCAGCCTTGTAGTTTAACAAAGCTTAATTCTATTGAAGCCTGGCTTCTTGCGTATCAAGTGACAGGCAACAGTGACCGTGATGTGAATTACTTGCAAAGTTGTAGATTCCCATCCCAGCGAGTTACATAAATGAGGCGGGAGAAATACGATCAATAATTTTTAAATAAATAAAGTTAATTCTACGCCAACAGTGCAATGGATAACGTGCTATCTTCGAATAACATAACGCACCAGTTTGGGTCTCCCTGAGGGCTCTGTATCAGGGCCAGAACCGATTCATTTCTGTAATCATTTTTTCCACGAGCGATTAGGGAATGGAATAGAAAGGATTTACCGGGCGAGTAAACTTAAAATCCGTCAGGAGTAGCTGTCGATAATGATCTCCGGCCATTCATGGTTTTCCCAGATTACTCCACGCGAATGCTGGGATGGTTCCTCACAATAGCCCATGGGCGCCTCCTGCCATATCCCGTATATCCCTTCCAAACTATTACCCTTTCGGATATGTGAAATGCACCCTCTGCCACACACTTTTAGTGAATCGTGGAATAATAGTAGTAGTAATAGCTCTTACTTTGTGCAGAAAATTCGGGAAAGTAGTAACAAATAAATTGATTGGAGACGACTGTCTGGCGGAAACGCTAAAATACTGTTGTTATAAAAATAATCTAGTTACGAAGAAATAGAGTTCTAAGCGAGGAAGTACCACGGTTAATCTGATAATCAGCTCCTCAGAATACTTAAACCTAGTTTATCATAAGAAGTACCTGTTACCCTAGAAATCGTTCATGAAGTTTGGAGAACCAATGAGCGAGACAATATTGGTTGCTCCATCGCTTCCCCTTTCAAATATTACAAATTTGTAAAAATTAAACTTTGGAAAGAAGCAAAGATATATTTAGCCTCCAAATTCACTATCACGGTTGTTGATAAAATGCAATTTTCGGCTGTGAAGAACGAGCTAGCCTTAAGGCATTATGAAACTCTGGCCGACAGATCAGCGCTGTAATCCAGAAGCAAACAATATTTCTTGGCCATTATTTTCGAACTCTGCCTCGACTGGCGGGTATAAACATCAGTTTCCGCTTTATTCTCGATCAGACAGGCCCGGAAGCTATTACACCGCCAAGTGAGATTACTGTACGACTCTTAATAGGCAATTTTACGGTTCATCGCTGTTGACTCTGAGCTTTGTATTGTGAGAGCTAACAGAGTTAGAGCCGAGCCCCTCCGGGCCGCGACAAACAGCATTTCGGCCTCCGATAGGATCCCTTCCGGAGGCACTGCGCGGGCTCGTTTCAAAAAAACCAATCACGGCCGTACAGCAACTTCAAATGAGAACAATAATCTCGTGCAACTCACTTAACGAAACTCGGTCACACAAGTATTGAAGATCAAACGCATTGCCGCTAACTATACCCGTATTCTGGTTTACGTTCCGATTAGCAAAAGGATACATGGTAAATAACGTTCTATAATGCAGCGCCACTTGTTATAGTTGATTCAGAATTTAGTGGTTTAATCAGCAGGAAGATACATGCAATTTTAAAGTGAAAAAAAATAAAAATGGATTTTGTGGTATCAACAACCTCAAATGTGATGAAAATCATTATGTGAGCTGTTACATAATTCCCAAAACAACAAATCTTGTAAAAAATGTGCCAAGTCTCGTGATCATGTAGTGAAAAAAAGTTATAAGATGTTCTTCTAAGCAAAGTCTAACTTTGGGGCCATCCATAACTTACGTCACAACTTGAGGGGGGGGGGAGGTGGTCAACAATGTGTGATATCGTGTGACAAGGGGGGGGGGGGGACATGTCCAAAATATTGTGGCATCACATGCATAATTTGTATCACTTTTTAGTTCGTTGAGGAAGATATGTTGACACATCGAATGTTCCCAGTACTATTGAAATCAAGAATGAAGTTACTATTATGCCAATATAATCAGTATCACGGAATGGGTTCAAAATCCATGGACATATGATGACTCAATTTTGTATCATTAATTCGATTTTTATGTTTTATATTTTCTTAAATGTTTGATTTATTGTTTATACGATTTTTTTAACTAGAAAACATTTTGGAAGTTCTGTTTTAATTTATAAATTTAAAATTTCAAAATATGTGACGTCACACCAGGTGAGGGGGGGGGGGAGTCCCCCAAATGTGACAACCTGTGACATGTGGGGAGGAATGGGTCCAAAAATCATGAAATTCGAGTGACGTAATTTGTGGATGGCCCCATTACAGTGTGTATTCACTTTGTGAAAAAGAATGGTTTCTCTCTGTCTCATAGATCGTTTATTTAGAATAAAAATAATTTGATGACTTAGCCATTATGCGCGCCATGTTCTGGTTGACCTATATAAATACCTCAAATGTGTTGCTTTATCAAATTCTTTTTTTAATTTCACAAGTATATATTATGCCCTCAATTTCAGTGAAAATTATGACGTGTGCCCCTCCCCGGAATATACGGGAATTAGGTCACTTGTGTGAGAAGACGTGGTACCAACTCCCTTCAGCGACATACCGAGGCCTCATTGCTTCCATTACAAGATGCCGCTGTTATCTGTACCATAGGCGGACATACCGGCTATTAGGTAGGTGGTCTGTGGTCATAATGTTCTGGCTGATCATTGTATATATTTTTTCCCTTGTAGCTTCGACGTCGAGGTCATTAGAGGCGGGAAAGCACTAGGAGCAAGGAACGGCAAGGAATTCACCTTTGCCTTTTAAAACAACCATACTGGCATTCAACTGTAGAGATTTTGGGAGACCGTGGAAAACCGAAATGTGGAAAGCTGGTCGAGGATTGGAAACTGCGTTCTCCCTAATTAAAATTTTATCCTGCACAATAATTTTGAGAATTTTAGAGTGACATATCGAAAGTTAGCAGAAACACAAATGTTTCAATTATTACTATAAATTCCAATTTTTTTAAAATTTATCCTACTCCAGGAGTGTAAATTTGAATTAACGTTAAGTCAGTTATATAGTGGATTGGTATGGGACTCACATTTTTAGTGTCAAACTAAAAAACTTGAGGGGGTGAATGCTACCGTATGGGAGCGTCCACAAACTACGCGGCTCCAGTTTGGCCTCCTGTTTGTCTCCCCTCCCCACACGTATTCCGACTTGGCTTTTGCCTCTAATCCCCCTCCCCCCCCTCCCCAGTCACGTAGCACGTAGCTTTTTTACTATTTGATTCCAGAAGACCATTTTGTGCTGTTTTATATTGTCAGACTATCGTAAATTACAAACAAAGATAGTTAAAAGACGGAAATAAATATTTACATGTTATTGTGTGTTATGTACCGTACTTAATTTTAACTGTGACAAATAATATGAATGGATAGCTACGTGGTCTGACTTGAACACCCTTCCCCCCCTCCTCACGTAGCCCAGCATAGCTTTCCAGCCAACCTCTCCCCACTTCTTTTACACCGAGCCACGTACCACGTAGTTTATGGACGCTCCCTATATTACACTCAGTAACTGGCTCGATAATGCTTTTGAAACAAGTGGCAGACAGGAGTAACTTGATGAGTCTGGTAGATATGTACAAGCCATATTGTATGCATTAAACAAGCAAATTTATTAAAACCAAGTTTGTCATGCCTTGGCGTTGGCATCGGTCAGTCTATACGAGACAGGTAACGTCGGGAACAATGTAGCGTTCGTAAAATGAAAAGATATTAATCTTGAGTGACAGTGTGAACAGAACTGGACTGCCCTGATCGCGTTAGCGCTATAACAGGTTAATGCATTTCTAAAACCGCTATGGGGAATTTGCAAAGTATTATCGGCAGGGTGGAGTTGTTTGTCGTGGGAGAACTGACGTGGGGGAGATAAAGTTTAAACAAGTCGATAGTAGAAAGGCGGAATTCTTTCTGAATAAGTTTCTCGTGATAGAAAACAACCAATGAGGGACACATAGTACTAGGATCAGGAATAAACATGTTTGAGTAACAAATAAATAATCACGAACATATCGTTAATAACTGTTGTAGAAATTATTTATGCTTTCTGCATATCATCGAGGACGCTGCAACAACTGATTGGGGAGAGCGGTGAGAACTAATGCGACAGGAATCACGGAAGCAAGTGGCATGATACCGATGTTTGATGTTAAGTGATGGCTTCGAGGTGACAGGTGGAGTATAACTTATACATACGTTTCGGCAATAATTCAAATCGAACAACTTATTGTTATGACTGATACTGTAAGAGCCTGTCTGGGATTCGTAGCACTTGATCTGACTAATTGCATTATCATGTCATCATATACACCATCAACTGATGTGCCAGCGAAAAACGTGGTACCAAATACGCTGACATCACGCTGCCAAAATATCAACGAACATGACAATTTAATTATTCGTCCCCCAAGGTTCAAAGAAAACTGATGTCTTAAAACCCGTCGAAGCCTTGGTGATGCAAATCCGATTAAGGAATCTCGTATGTTCCGCCATTGTTACTGAACTAAAGACAGTACCCTTTTGTAATATGGTCTGTTAGGCATTGTATAGAAATCAATTTCATCCCGCCTTTTTTTCTTGTTTTGTTTTGTGTTTAAGTCAACTGCCGGTTATTTTTTTATCAGGGACATATAATAATTAATTTCAATTCGTATTTTTTGTGTTTTGTTTCATATTTACGTCAGTTTTCGGTATTTGGTTATGGGCAACAATAAATATTTCAGTAGAAAATCGAATTCAGCATTAACATTTTTTTTAATCTCTTCATTTCGTTTCTAATTCATGAAAGTTACATCTACTGTGTTTGATTATATGCATTTTGCTTTGTGTGAAAGGGATTATTTCGGCAGAATTATTTTGACACTCATTTGATTACAATAACTGCCTTAAATAAAGCAAGCTAAAAATTATTGAAATTATGCTGATAAAAAAAAAATACGTTTCGTTGATAAACGATCAAGTAGTAAACTACAATATGTTGACGATGTGGCTTTGTTGAACGGGAGGATTATGAGCAGAATTTGGAAGCGATCCATCCGGTTACCCTTTAGTTTTATAGCACCCCTTTGCTGACATATTCAATTCTCAAACTTAATGCCTCAAGTTCCGACTGTCTTCATTACGGTTTTTTTTTAAATTCTCTAGCCTAATGCTGGATAGTTACGTAGGTTCAGTCTCAATCATTACACAAATCACAAAAAAAGAAACATTTATAGCAATTTAACAAACATATGGCTATCTTTGCTGTCAAAGACCCTTCTCAGGGTAAGAAGAAAGTATTAAAAATAAGGTATGTGCAAGTAGTCAGATTACCATGACCATAAACAGCATTTGATTTCATTCATCAGAGTGTGGGGAAGTTTTGATTTGTGGTTAAAGGAAACAGCGACTGGAATGGATTAAGTTATCCAGAGAGATGTACCGCACAACATTGGAAAATTTAGATTACAATCACCGAGGTGGAGGCGTTTGGAAATTAGCAGCTGGCATCGCTTCCATCGCAAATGACGATAATACTGAAATTATATCCCAGCTTCTAATTGCCTGCCTCTCTTCAAGCCGCGCCACGTCAGATGCAGTCCAATTAAGAAATCTGTTCTTGAACGCTCTTCTCGGGTGTTGACCAGCGTCAGATTCTCCCATCATCAAAATTACAAGAAAATTGTTCTGTCAGTTGCACGAAGCGCCGAAAGATTGAGAGAATTGTTCCAATTTCCTGCAATTATCCGTACAACATGACCCCACCATTGCTTGTTAATGTGTACATTAATTACAGGAAAATAACAATAGAAATAAGATGGATATGTTAACCTTCATCCCATGTCACATTAGGCATTCTAATGTGCAAAAATATTTTTTTTAAATATAACAATAAGATCAATCAAACATACTGACGTTAATTAATAAATTATTAACACTGTGTATTAAATATAATAATTTAATGTTGTATTATCATGAGGATATTTTAGATTTAAATTAGCTGGTACTCAATAGTTCATTCGTTTATCTCAAGAATTTTGAAGCTTTTTTATGGTTTTGCAAGAAACTTTAAATATTTTCAGGATAAAAGGTTGCCTATTTCAATCCCAGCCATATTCTAGAAGATTTCAAAGATGTTTAAGAACATGCTCTAGGTCAACCATCATACGAGTATCTCCCACATCCCTACAGCTACCGTAATGCAACCACCAAAGTGCATGATGGGAGACCCACAAACACCATGGTTCTGCGCTTGGTACATAGTTGTGGCTGGAAAGTGAAATATAGGGAAACACAAGTCTTGGCTCGAAATATGAAAATGCCATAGGTTGACCACTTTCAACCACCATATATCCCACACCACCACAGCTACCACGATAGTGCATGATGGGAGACTCGAGCCTAAACACCTGGGTTCCGCAGTTGTGGTTGCAAAGTAAAATATATATGATTTGAGCACAGAGTATAGTAAAAAAAGAAATTACAAGGTTTTTATCACAGCCTAATGCCTAAAAATGTATATTAACCCACAGTACCTCTGTCATTCGGCATCTAACGTATAGCTTTTTTTATTTGATAGAGTCGGAAATTCCCTAACGTTGGACATTTTATAGTTAAAACTTACATCTTTTCACAATCGTGGTCATTAGACTCAGAAGTGTTGGAGAGCAAGGAACGGGAAGGAAATCATCCATGGTCTTAAAAATGCACCACTATTATCCAATTCTCTCCTCTGTTTCTTAGACTGGAATCTACTGCACGAATCCTTCACTTACTGCTTTTCTCTCGTGTTCATTTCACAACTCGTAAAGTCTAGATGCTCCATTCCTAATATTATGAAATTTCATCTTCACGACAGAATTCTACTAGGATCTCTTTCTTTGATCACGCATGCTTCAGAAATGTACAACAATGTTGGTAAATAGTAAAGTACTGTGAATAATTCCTCTGCACTCCAGCGGCACCTGCCTGCTCCAACTCAGTTCTTTGACACTCCTGTGAGCTTCTACATATTTCATTTATTTGCTTCCTGTTTCTGACATTGTCTTATTCACATGTTCCACATATATTTCAATTCTCCTATAACCTTCATTTTCTGCGTTCCACATATAACGTAAGAAATTGTGAAATTCTTTGTAGGGAGGGTAGTTATTAATATACTGCTAATTACTTTTTTTTGTAAGATGTGACTACTTCCTGTCAAGTATTGAATAGTTCTTGTACTTCCTTATTCCCAAATCAGCCTATTTCAATGGTGATGTTTATGGTTTATTATAGAAATTATCTTCGTTAAATGTCAGGTCCCTGAGGTGGACATATTCATTGATTATATTTTTCCCTTAGTTTAATTCTTTGTATATGTGTTTATTTTCTTGTATTAACAACACAAAATATACATAACACTAAAAACAATACCACAATCAAACACATCGCTATAATATAGGTTATAAGTTAAACAATAATAAACATGTCGATAATGCACTTTCTTAAGGTAGTAGGCCTCTTTGAATACATCAGCATAAACAATAATAAACGCGTGATTAGTAGTTACACAAACATAGCACGTGAGAATTAAACAAAAATTAAACTTGTTTTTTTTGTTTAAAAATAACACTACACTGCGCGTGTTAATCACATAAAGCAAGTAAACAAAAGACTGAGATGATATGTTTTCCTGCTGACAGTTAATAAGGTAATAAAACTATAAGTAGAGTGAAGTAGTGATAACTAACATTCAATAACAGTTTATATTATCTACAGGAATACGCTATATCAATATCGAAACATGTACGTAACATCTTCTAGGGAACCGATGAAGATCTAGTAAATCGAAACGTGTTTGTTGAAAACAACAATTTTTTCACTGCAGTGGACGTATAAAAAAAAAACTACTAGATACCACATATCAGCAACGCAGGTAATGAAAAGCCCTGAATATCAACATGACTACGCCTTGGGTTTAATGCTTTGAAAAAATGCTCAGGAGGTATTTTTGAGGAGCGTTCTGATTTGAAATATGACTTATATTTACTCAGAAACTAAAATAATGCAAGTAACTACTAGTTTCGAAATCGGTGGCCTCATTTTTCGGCAAGTTTAGGTATTCGTTGTGAAGAAAAATCCATTTCTTCACTTCTGTTTCGGACATCATTAATGCTTTTCGTTCTCTATGCGCTATCTGAAATCTTGGAAGTTTTATTAAAGTCATATACATATTTGTATCAAAACAATTATTCAACAGTAATTATTCTTGACGTTTTATGCGAATGTATGATGATTTCACAATTTTTTCGTCACAAATTTGAATGCATATTTGTCAAACAAATATGTCTCCGCGCTGTTTGCTGAACTTCTACATATCCCCATCATCAGGTTGTTAATTCAAATAACTATTTAAATTTAATCACTTCTGCATTCTCACAAAATAGCCTTGTGTAATGCTCAAGCAATGAAACTTTGTTTTAAGAATTAACCATCCCTTTGAAAGTACGAGTGACAACTTGGTGAACGAATTTCATAGTTTACCAGAAGCTGTACCAAAATCAGTGAGGGGCGAAGTGGTTATTGAGATGATTTCCAATTTCTGAGGACACTGATTCATCTACATTTATATTCTACAGTTAACAGAACTACCACTACTTGTGTTTTCCAGCAAATCCGATCTTCCATCTGCGTCCTGTACCTAACGACACGGGGAAGATAGAAAACAGATATGAATGAATACGGCACTTTATCTCCCCAGTCAATGCGACTCAAATGGATCGACGGACAAATTATTTCCTCACAGTCGTAAATGGGAGTCGACTTTCGTATTTTAGTTATTAAATACAGGCGAAATCTACGTTTCTGTCTACCAGACAAACCTAGACTTACTTACTTTCCGTGTCCGGACTGTTTCAATTCCCCCCCCCCCAGAAACTAGGTGCTTGGATCGCTTTGTCATTGGTTAAGAATATGTCTTCATCTTGGCACGTCAAGCCCATGTCTCTGCACTCGAGGAGTTATTCTGGTGTATGAATGTACCCGCAGCCACACTTGTCGTCATCCGTGTATCCCCACTTTTTCATAATGCTCCTGCACCTTGATACTCCTGTTCTGAGCCTATTCAAAGTCTTTCATTTCACGTACGGCATATTCCACCAGGGGGACAGTTCTTCTTGGGCCCTAAAGTTTGAAGGTGCGAGAAGCACCTCCTCCCAGAAGGATAGTCTTCTTTCTTCTGCAGTTTTGTCTAGTGCCGTACCTCTTTTTAAGTAGCTTCTCCGTGAGTGGAAGCTTGGTGGAGCCATAACTAATCAAATGCTATCTGAGACGTGGATGTCTGAAGCTAACAAGAAATATTGTAGTCGTATTCAGGTTTCGTATTTTTTTCACATATTTGAACAAGTTAGACGTATGATTCTTTATTCTGTTGTTATCGGATACAAAAATTACTTGAAGCTAGATGAAAGCAGCAAAGATGAAATGACAATTTTTTATTATTATTTTTAAGCGAGAAAGGAGGAAGAATGTTTGAAGATTACCATTTAAGCAACTAGTTGGTGATGCTTCGATTACGTATTATGAAGTTCTATTCTGTATATTAACTTTTCAGAACATCGATTTCGTCTATAATATAGATCGTATTCTGGGTTTGTATTTTTTTCACATATTTGAACAATTTAGACGTATGATACCCTTAATTCTTTTGATATCGGATACAAAAATTATTTGAAGCCAGATGAAAGCAGTAACGATGAAATGACAATTTTTTATTTTTTATTTTTTATTTTTTTTTAAGCGTGAAAGGAGAAAGAATGTTCGAAGATCAGCATTTAAGCAACCAGGTGGTGATGCTTCGATTACGTGTTATGAAGTTCTTTTCCATACATTAACTTTTCAGAACATGGATTTCGTCTATAATATAGATCGTATTCTGGGTTTGTATTTTTTTCACATATTTGAACAATTTAGACGTATGATTCTTTATTCTGTTGTTATCGGATACAAAAATTACTTGAAGCCATATGAAAGCAGCAAAGATGAAATGACAATTTTTTATTTTTATTTTTAAGCGAGAAAGGAGAAAGAATGTTTGAAGATCACCATTTAAGCAACTAGTTGGTGACGCTTCGATTACGTGTTATGAAGTTCTATTCTGTATATTAACTTTTCAGAACATCGATTTCGTCTATAATATAGATCGTATTCTGGGTTTGTATTTTTTTCACATATTTGAACAAGTTAGACGCATGATACTCTTAATTCTTTTATTATCGGATATAAAAATTATTTGAAGCCAGATGAAAGCAGCAAAGATGAAATGACAATTTTTTATTTTTTATTTTTTTTTAAGCGTGAAAGGAAAAAGAATGTTCGAAGATCAGCATTTAAACAACCAGGTGGTGATGCTTCGATTACGTATTATGAAGTTCTATTCTGTATATTAACTTTTCAGAACATCGATTTCGTCTATAGTATAGATCTGATAACCATAGCAGAGTACGAGGTGAGAGTATTGGCAGAAAAAAAGAGCTCGTAACAGACGGCCTTCATGGATCGATCTTTATTGGAAGAACACATGTCCACACAGGATAAGCCCACCCAGTTGCAGTCTGCAAACAGATCAGTTGATGACTGCAGTGGATGGTCATCCGGCGGAGATCGATTGGCTTAGTAGCTCTGGTCGATGGTCGCAGATACCGAGCTTTAATAATGCACGTGTCACGCGGGGCACATGTCAATTCGGCGCGCAGATGAAAAGTGTGATTGCCGGCACGGGCCTATATCTCATGTTATTACGGACGATAAATATTGCCGGCGCGCGGCCGTTATTACTCAGGCTCGCAGCGCCGCCTGATGGGAGGACGGACGCATTGCGCTGATGACAAACGCACGTCCGCGCCATTTGCAGGATTAGCGACATCACCTCCCGAACGCTTCGCCCAATCGACAGCGTTGATCCCGAAAACAAAAGTAATCGCAAGCCTTCAGATCCTTCCACAGATACCGATTGGTTCGTAACACCTGTGGAGCGAAGGCAGAAAATAGAGAAGCTTTACGTCAACAGCTCAACGTATAAGAGGGCATCCATTGATTACTTAAGGTGAAATAAAGGGGAGGGGTAGACAGACATCTCAGTCGTCTTTTTAAGAACAATAGAGTTAAAAAATAAAAGATATCTAAAATCAAGTGGTAGCCAGCAATTTGGGAGGGGTGTCTCTCGATATCTCACCTGACCATAGAGGAGGGGGGCCCGCCATATCACACGAAGTATCACCAAAGAGAAGTGGAGGTCCAGATTTCCGAGAAAAAAAAACACTTCACGTGATTAATGGATGCTCCCTAACGTCACTGTGGCCCCAACCAAGCTGGAATTCACCTTGTATGACCAGGTCACCTTCCATTTTTAAGGCCACTCTGAAATGCATTATCTTACTGACGAAATTATTCAGCATTTCCTATGGGAAGACTTCTCGCTGTCGGCCTTATTGCTTACAAGCCCGGTACAAACATGGGAAACACACTCAGGTGTCCGGAAGAGGAATTGGAAAATCGTCTTTTTTTTGTGGCTTTCGGCATCTGAGGCCATACAGCGCACTCGATAGTAACCATGTCACTCATTGCTTTCAGTATCTCCAGTATGAAATTTTTCCAGTTAATTAGACACGCCACAGGACGGACACAATACTTAAATACCCATGCCCATGGCCGGACTCGAACCGGCGACCTTCTGCACGTAGAGCTAGCGCTCTAGCCCCTATGCTACCGAGGCCGGCCCGTCTTTTCCTTCTCCACCACCTTTAAACAACATTAGATGTCGGCTGTCTTGATAAGTTTTCTGGACTTTTTCCGGTCTACGGCGTCCTCTTCTTTCAGCCCTATGTTCACGAGGTCCAAGCTTAAAGCCGCGTTCCCACGATCTCTTGTAACGTAGGCGAGACGGGACGGGACGGGACGAATAATCAACAACACGCCATGGAAACAGGGCCGCCTCTGCGGAGATGAGACGCAGCTACCCATTCTGTGTCGCTAAACATCACAGGCGTGTGTAGTGGTGCGCTGTTGTTATCGGTTTGCAGCAGCGGTGCGCACTCCTTCTGTTGCTGTAAGTGCTCTGTGCTAAACGACACTAGGCAACGTGGTGAGGAGGTGGCGGCGAGGTAAGCGAGGGCTAACCTGCGGCGCGCGCTCGTCCCTACACTTCGGCTAATGAGGTCCCGTCCCGTCCCGTCTTGCCTTCGTTACAAGAGATCGTGGGAATGCGGCTTTAACTAGATCTCTTTCCTCTCCCAGGCATCCCCAATGCTTTCATGATTTTCTCTTCCTCACTTCCTATTATGACCATAACACCTCTTATCCCTTCATTTCCAAGTCCGTCCTTCACAGAAATACCCAACAGCCACCTTGGCTTCTGAGATAGGAGACTTTCCCATCGTACGATTCCAATGAAGTCTTCAAGGGTACTCAGTATCTGTCGGTCAGCCGACTTGTACAGATGTTTCCACACCTGATGAATACGGCGGAGCTAGTCGTCGAAATACCGAGTTTTCAAAACATAATCAGGTGGTACACCCGTGAAGACTTTATTGCGCCTTAGCATTATGAAATCGTAGAAAAGAATTTAATCTCACGAATCCATTAGTTTACAGAAGAAAGTCGTTGCATTGGGTTTATTAGGGAAAATGTTACTGGTCTTGAGGATTTGGGGACAGAAGAGGTCTGGGCCATTTACCAGAAACAGTACCAACCCGTCGCCAAGGGGGAAAGTTGGAGGTGAAGTTGGAGGTGTAGATCAGATGGAGTCAGTTGCAAGTAGCCAGCACTTCGGTCCAGCTGCAGTTCAGATGTAGTAATCAACAATTTATCACTCGTCAGCTGTAAGTTATAACACATTCCAAGTAACGTTAGGTAACTACCAGAGAACTAATAAATGTGAAATACAGTAGTATATGTTAAAAAAATGTTATTATACATGGTTGACGGCCTCAGGATATCAATAATTAAGTTAGCTAGACTGGAAGCTGGGTTGGAATGCGATGAATATCAATGAACTTTGTAAAATAGTATTGTAACGATGTCATAGCGGAAAGCAACAGTGAGATGAGTCTGAGAAGGGAAAAATGTCTGAATTAAGTGTGTGTTGAAAAGGAAAGTGATCTGTATATGATTCGTACAGTCTTTGAAAACAAACGATAAATTGTGAGACGGCTTATTTAAGTGAAATATATATATTTTTTTAAGGATAACGACTTATTTAACCAGCAGAGAGGAAGCTATCGTTCACCATTTTGGTGTATTCAAGATGCAAAACGGTCTATAACACTACCACTTATTAAATCATAAGCTCGGCATTTCAAGAACGAGTCTAAATAAAAGATATTCCTCTCACAAAATTTGGATTGTGATGGACATGCCAAAATATGCAGGTATCGGTATATGATCCACAATAGATCACTAGCTTGTACTGCGAGACAAGTTTTAGTCACAAAAAACCTTGCATCCCTCAGTCCACCTGTGAAAAAAAACATGAATCTTATAGGTCAACATCATTAAGGTGAAGAAAACAATTTGAATTAAGAATCAAATAGAAATCTGGTCAGGTATTCTATTTATTGACGCCCTGTGTCACACATAATTTGTAACGTTGTCAGTTAGGATATTGGAAAAAGTAATAACACTGAGTAGGAAGGAAAGAATTGTGTTGCTGGCCTTATTTTTTGTTACCATATTTGAGTGTAACAAGTGGATTCTCTTTCACCTACGGAATTGATTCGACCCAGCTCGGCCCAAGCTTAAGGAGCTCAACAGGTGACCAAACTCGACGAGTGGATACTGAACTGCGAGGCTAGGACTTGACTATTTCAGGACGCTGGAGTAACCATCTGATTTATTAAGGCAGCTGAAAACATGTTAGAGTATTCTGAAACATTTCTATTACGAAAACATAATTACAACCCGTTTTATACGAATGAATGATCGATGTTACCATATAGATAATTCATTGACAGAAGAGCAAAAATAATGGAAGTACAAATATACGGCTATAATACATGCAGCTAATATGAGCATCGAAGTTTTTAAGCTTTTCTTACAGAAACAAGATGAAGTGTTTTCATACACAAATCTCTCATTGTGAGTTACTGTCAAGTATCTGCAGTCGTGATTACCTCAATCAGCAACAGACTTTTCTAAAGCCTGTTCTACCTTCTGACATTTTCATTACAATTAATTGTCATCGCTGTCCTTTGAAGTTCATTTCTCTTCTCCCACCTATTATTGGTAAGAAAATCGCCCGTAAATCGTTCGAATAGTTTTTTAATCCATAGGGGACACACATACGAAAATTTCCTTTTATGTAGATAGACTTGCTGCTACCCTCGACTTTGTACGCTTTGACTCATTACCAAAACTGGATATAGGAAGCTGTTAGTAATGTAAGATTTGTACGAAACAACACCGAGTCGGCATAATATGACAGGAAAACCATCACTATATCATTCTACCGTCGAAACTGTCTCATGAAGAGAATCAATTTCCAAAACAGAAAAACAAACGAAGGTGCGGGGATATAGGGGAGGGGAGGGTTTAACTGAGGACAGAATTATTTTAGCTTGGTCTTTTCTTCTTTCTTCAGCGTGAGTATCCGATTCTTCAGTTCTAATAACTTTAGCCGCTCGTGTTCTTCTAGATCTACACCTTAGGCCAGATTTACACCCGCAATGAATGTCAAGAAAGAAAACAAAATAAAGTGGTGCCAGAAACTTTTAGGCAGACACAAAGTAACAGTACAGTGCAGAGTAAATCAACATCTATACTAAAAATAAGTTTTGTCTCTAAACGAAGTTTACTAACAAATCATATACTAACAGACTGTGCGAGAAACACAGCTTGAGCAACCGACGTAACATTACAGACTAACACACGCATCCGTCTGTCTGTCACCATTCGTTAAGTTCTCAAAATTTCGTGATTACAACTATTATTCATACCGAAAAATTTAATCAATATCGGTATAGCCATTTAGTCGTTAAACGTAACAAAAAGACAGAGACTTACTTCCGTATTTATAATATTACTAGCTCGTATCCGCAACTTCGTACGCGTGGATTAAGAATTTTTTTGCCAGAATTAAATATAGAAAGTTGTTGGTAACGAAGGATTGGTCCCAAACAATATTAACAATATCGAGTCGGAATAATATGACAGGATCATTGTGCCGTCGAACCTGTCTCTTGAAGAGAATCAATTCCCAACATATTTCTGTCACCATTCGATAAGGTCTCAAAATTTCGTGACTAAAACTGTTAATTATACTGGAAAAAATATCCTGTGCCCTTCATACAGATTTCCGTATAAACTTCCATCACAACGATATAGCCATTTAGTCGTTAAAACGTAACAAAAAGACAGAGACTTACTTCCGTGTTTATAATAATATTACTGTGGTTCACACTCACACACTGACTGCGAACAACACCTGAGGGATCATTATAACGTAAAAACGTGTACACCTACAAGATTGCAAGACTACCTACGATTTGCCTCACATTACACCAGTAAGTTTATAATATCTACAGTTTAACATTCAATCCGAATAACCTACGGCCCAGGCCTGACTCTTACGATGAAAAATAATTTTTAAAAATCTTAGCCTCCACGTTGATTTTAACCAGAGACCACGACGTTCGTAAGCAAGCGCTTTAACCACTGAGCTGCCACGGAAACACAGTAGGGAGACGTTCATATCCAACGTGTCTGTCTATCGCCGTATTTCGAAGTTATGAGACAATATGTGTTATTTATACAGATAATTTTTCAACCAAATGTAGACAGTATTTTTCTCCTTGTTTCAAAGGATAAGTGTGCAAAGTTTCATCGAGATCGGATGAAAATTGTGGATTTGTATGAAGAACAAACAAACTAACAAACAAACAAACATACATTCATCTTTATATATAAAGATTAGTGCAGATGACACACACACACACATACACACTGACTGCGAGAGAAACAACGGTTCGTCAAAAAGTGTACACATACAGCATTGTTAGACCGCGTCCGATGTACCAAGCATTGCACCCCTAAATTTGTGGTATCTACTGTTTAACATGGAATCAGAAAAACTGACCATCCATGCGTGGCTCATACGATCAAAAACAATTCTTAAAAATCTTTGTTTCCATCAGGATTTGAATCGGACTCCAGACTCCAAATACTGGTAAGCTAGCGCGTTAACCACTGCGCTACCAGCCCGTTGTAGAGTACTGCACTACAAAGCGTTAGACATCCTGAGCGTCCGTCTATAGCAGTTTCGGTAATTTTTTAAAATTACATGACAGTATGTACTATTTATGAAGAAAAAATATCCTATGTCCACCCTAATGTCAAATCGCATCTACTTGTCAAATTTCATCACGATAGGATTAGCCGTTTAGCCGAAGAAACGTAACAAACAGACTGATAGACAGTATTACTTTAGCATTAATAATTTTAGTATAGATGGGAATGACTCCACGCTTTCACATTATTTACTGCCCTTGCAATTTCAGCATTGATGTAATGAGCACTGGTCAGTGAGTATTGTATTACAAAGATTGTGGTCATTGAGATTTCTTAATAAGTATCACACGACTTCTAACATCTCTGATTCACAACTCAGATTATCTTATCTGTGATATTGAAAAATGATATCTGCAGATGACTTGCAGCTGTTGGTCTCGTTTAGCGATCCAATTGACGCTGTTAGACGCTATATCATATTTAGTGTCACCTTATGTATAATTAACTTCCGAAAAGAAATATAAATTTTGGGGTATACACGTTTTATGAGAGGTGATATACAAAGTAAAAGTACCGAAACCTCTGCTAATTTCAGAACCAAAATTGTAAAAAATTATTCTTTGATTTATATATATATATATATATATATATATTCTTGTTAGATTTTCTATATATATATGTACTACAATAATTGTTACTAATTTTGGCATTAAATATTAAGTAGCACATTTCTGATAGATCTGTGACATATCTGATTTTCTGTTTGGTCTTTAACTTATTTTTACTTGGTGTTGAAGTTGCTTTAGCTACCGTAAGTTAAAATTGGTGTTTTTATTTTAACTATTACGTAGCCACGCCTTTTGCTTATATTCAAAAGTCAGTTGATTAAGAACGTTAAAAATCTTTTTAACGAAAAAATCTGTACAGTTTGAAGAAAAATAAACAGTTTCGAATTCACTTTCATACTCTGCAACGGTTTAAAATATAAGAAAAATGTGGATTCACCTCCAAACTTTGCCTTGTTGTTAAGCTAAAAATATATTATTTGAAGAATTTTGTCAGAAATTGTTCTATCGCTTGTTTATTACACTATAGTTTTTGCAGTGTTCCTATGAACAACAGAGCAATGAAAATTGAAATAAATAGGTACATTTTATTCAAAGACGGTTTTAAGTTATACAAGAAATTTAGATGAAACAAGGGGCAGCAGAATTCTGACACCTGTTTTTAGTCGAGAGATAGAACGGTTGTGCCTCTAAGGGATGACTTTCTGAGATGTCCTGACTACCTGAAAGATGTTCGGCAGTTTCCCCAAAGTCAACCAGACCAGAGGCTCTATCTATAAGTATTATCTGCAGCCAATTATGTGCAGTTAACTATCGACAGCCGCAGGAGATCGTCGGCTACAGTCGATCCTTCTCGATGTGTCTTGGACGGAGTTTGCTAGTAACAACAATGGTTTTTATAAAATTTAATACGGGATTGAAGTTACAGCAGCGGTCACACCATAACAAAAACAATTATAAACAAGACGTTAAAAATTCAACTGCGAAAACATTCGAATTTTCGTATTAACAATTATTTGAAGTGATATCCTTAAAATGTTCTTATATTCAGATCGCCAAGTGACAAACAACATTCATTGCAGCTAATTATAATGCTATCAATTTGTGGTATGTTTTTACACGCTTTATATTAGCTTGACCTGTATGTATGAATGTAACGGAATCTGTTAATTCAATTTTCATCCACTTCCAGATGTTCGAGTTGTTTGAAATTTTGCACACTTCTTAAGAACCGATGACAATATAAAATTTATACAGCAACGTATGCTACTCTCATTACCCTTAAAATAACAGTAGAAGAGTAATGGAATCTGTCACTTCAATTTTCATCCACTTCTAGATTTTCGAATTGTATTAAATTTGCTCACGTATTAAGAACCGGCACAATACTATAACTACATTCCTATATCCTGATATTATCATTACTTTAACAATATAAAACCATTTGAATCAATGGTTACTCATATCCTGACTTTCGAATTTATTGAAAATTGGCACACAAGTAAAGAACAGGTGAAAATACAGTAATTTCATAGCTACGTCCTACTGTTCTCATTACTTTGGCAGTAACGACAGGAAAGTAATGCACTCTGTCAATCAATTCCATCCAGTTTCAGATATCCGAATTGTTTGAAATTATGCACATATATCAAGAACCGGAGACGAAATCATAATCTCATAGCAACGTCCTGTTATACTCATTACTTTGACAGTAAGAATAGGAAAGTAACGGAATCTGTCAATTCAGTTTCACCCACTTTCAGGTACATCAATTGTTTGAAAATATGCTCACATACTAAGAACCAGTGACAATATAATAAACTCATAGCTGTGTTCTGATATTCTCATTACTTTGACAGTAATAATAGAAAAGCGTTTGAAGCCAACGGATTACTTGGTTTCAATACTCACCCACTTCCCGACGAATTGTTTGAAATTTTGTACACGCATCTAGAACCATTGCTGTGTCCTGATATTCTCATTACTTTGACAGTAACAATAGAAAAGTGGTTGAATATAATGAAATTGAATTCTAACCCTCTTCCAATTGTTCGGATTGTTTGAAGTTTACACATGTATACAATAATTTCATAGATATGTCCTGATATTCTGATTACTTTGATCAGTAACAATAGAAAAATGGTAAATGTGGTGGAATTTGAAATTGAATTTTAACACAGACCCAGTTGTCAGAATTGCTTGAAATTTTGCACATGCATTGAGAACAGGTAACAATACAATAATTTCATAGTTGTGTAATGATATTTTCATTGCTTAGACAGTAACAATAGAAACATTGTTGAGTGCAATCAAATATCTCATTCAATGTTCACTCACCTCCTGATGTCGAGCTTGTTAGAAATTTTGCACACATATTTAGATCGGTAACAATACAATTATTTCATATCTACGTCCTGAAATTCCCATTGTGAACTTATTTTAAGCGTATTCCAAAAAAGTTATACTGAATTGTGGGACCTCCTAGGGCTGTTCAACAAAATTTTTATGTTTAAAAATTATTTTTAAGCATTTAGTTCACATTGCTGCAAAAGCGTGTAATTTATTTTTTTCAACTATTATTTTATTTTAAATGATTCTCGATGATGTACAGTACTCCTTTTAATTAACTCGCTGAGATGAATAACCAATAAGAACAATAATCTCCTGAGATTTACCAAGAAGCACAGTTAGTGAAACTAAGTGACGAAAACACTTGCACAGTAATCCAAGATGAAACTTTCTGGAAGGATAATCACAGTTTAGGCAAGGATAATTCCTCGAAGAAAAAAAGATCCTTGAGATTACTTGAAACTTATCACTTACCAAAGACAACACAGCACAATGTCTTATACTGAATCAAACTGTAACAGGAAGGAAGCAATTGTGTTCGCTTTGGGTAGAAGACAAAGTTACTTGTCACAGAGGACGTGTTCCAGCAACGCCAACACACAACAGCGTGTATATTGGAATGACTGGTAGCATCTATCCTATTTTTATCAAGCAAGCGGTGTGAAAGAGACAACATAGTAGGTAACGCATTGTAAATATTTTACATCCTGCTGAGGATTTAGCGTCATCTGCGTCCAAATCTTCTGAAACAGTAAAGACTGATAAGTTCGATCCTACGTCTTGCCCGCGGAGAGAAACTGGCAGTTTACGAATTTATAACAAGTGGGCATCAATTATTTGCAGCAGTTGTGAGTCTAGTGGACTAGAGCGGTCGTTACGTATTGTCGGGGCGGTGATTGGAAATGCATTACCTCCGGCGTGAGGAACGGAAGCCGTGCATAATGTAACGTCCTGATGCGCCCTCTCGAGGGATCTCCATGGCCTGCATTATACAACAACTCTGGCCGCTGCCTGCCGGAAGCAAACCGCAGCTGAATAAACGAACACGTCGGGGTGAGGCCGTATCACAACGAGAAACACCCGCAACGTCACTAATTGTTTCTTATTGTCCTTTCTCAGTCGCTGTAGCAGTTATCGGTAGGATTGCAACGATATATTGGTTAACTGATAATATCGGTAAAAAATATCGATATTCATATCGGTAAAAATATCGATATTTATATCGATAAAAATATCGATATTTATATCGATAAAAATATCGATATTTATATCGATAAAAATATCGATATTTATGTCGATATTTTTAAATGGTTGATACGATAATATCGATATGATGCAGCGAAGTATCGAAAACTACAAACCCCTTCGCGCTAAAAAATATCCTGCAAGTAAATGTATGAATGAAAGAGACCAAACTTGACTATGCAAAAACTCTGATTTAGCTCTGTAACGTCCTTTGCTATTCTGTCGATCCACACCGTTTCGTGAGCGATATTCGTTTCCCATTCATTTACGTTCAACGTTTTATTATTTCATATGTTGCGTTACGTTTGCGTTCGTTAGTTCTTGTTTCTCTCTGGAACGTATTACAATATTCTAAAGGGGGGTAAAAAAATATGACCGCCTGACCAATACAATTGCTTACTTTATCGGTTTTGATAATAGACCTTTTTATACATTTGAAAACAAAGGTTTTAAGTTTTAATGGAGGGTTTAGCACCGTTATACAAATTCCCTTTTCATGGAACTATAAAAACAAAAATTGATGAAAAATATGAAAAAAATCTTGAAAGTTGTGAAGGAGGAGTTGAAAAATGTGACTCATTTTTTATTGCTACGTATGTAATAACACCGACTATTTGGAGATTACGATACATTTTTTTTTTTTTTTTTTTGAAAATTAAATTGAAATCAATTATGATTGGTATACTAGTTGGATTAAGATATGTTCAAAATTGCAATTAATTATTTACTCAAAGTAGCCTCCTCGGTACCTTCTGAACGCCTTTTCTCACACGCAGGAACCATTGTCACTCAAACTAGGAAATGACTTCATGGGGAAAAGGTTAAGCAATTTTGTTTTCAGGATTTGGTGAGGCTTAAAATTTGTAAACCTATTTTTTTCAATAAACCACCTTAAATTTATTACTTTATTTCGATTTATATACTTAATTCTAATTTCTAAAATAATGTACACAAATATCGGAAAATATTAATATGATGTAGTCGATATTATTGATTATTGATATCTGCCTACCATCGATATAAATATCAATATTTTTATCGTTACTGAAATTACCTTACATTCCTAGTAATCAGTCGCCAACTTAAACAATCCGAAAATGTCTTATCTTTAAACAAGATAGATCTGATCAATGGCCAATTCGCCTCCTTGTCATAGTCACTTATTACCTAAAATACGAAGATTGGTACACGAGAAGTGTTAAAATAAAATTGTATTAAATATTTCAACTGCGAGAAGAAGTTATATACGAACAGGGATTTTTTTTGTTGCTTTAATCGCGTTAAACGAAAAATGAACACTACTTTGACAACATTTTATCTTAAATTTCTCAGCTTTCCGATTTGACATCAAAATGAAACACATGCTGTTTAAACCCCCGGGATTGGTGATGAGGCGTGGAAATACGTTGATGTAAGACTTAAAAGTAATGCATGGCAGGGAAGAGGTGACCATGACCACAAGCTGTCTACTCGATTTCAGGCACAAGCGTGTGGGATGATTTTCTTTCGTAGGTAAGGGAGTCATGGATTAGAATAAGTTCCAAGAGAACTGATAAATAATTTACTAAAACGGTGAAACAATTTAAAATTGAAATTTGTAGAGAGAAAAAGAAGGTGGGTACAGGAAAGGGGGGAAAATTGATGTTTAGGGATTTTTCCACCGGAACGAGCGCTCCATTGCAATTATGTTTTTTTTTAATGTCTGTACGTTATTCGAAAGCCCATCAAAACATGAACATTAGTGTTGATTGAATTGCGTTCAACCTAAAATGGATACTAATTTTTTAACTTTTATGTTAAGATTATGAGCTTCGATTTCACATCAAAATGAAAAATATAGTATTTTAATCCCGAAAGAATATGCTCCTAAGTATAAATGACAGCACTGACATAACATCTGGCTATTCATATTCTTTTAGCACAATTCTTTGCACCAATTATATAGCTTTTGGCATGGCAGTCTACGTTATTTGCCACTAGCAATGAAAATTTTGTAAATTAACGCAGTTTTTCGGAGCATTGTATATTTATGAATGTTTCTCGGAAAACCAACCGAGTAATACTATTATTTATAGCAATATTTCGGCGACATAAACTCCGTCGTCATATTCAGGTTTACGAGAAGACTTCAAGTTTGCCTGGAGCACGTTGTTGAAAAACTTGCCAGTTATTCAACAAAGCGCTGTAGGAAAACTTCAAGTATTACGATTACACCTGAAGATGGTGACGGAGTTTTATGTCACAGAAATATTATTATAAATAATAGTATTACTTGGTTGGTTTTCCGAGAAACATTAATAATTGCAAATTTCGTTCAAAGGTTACTCTAATGTTCATTGTATTTTATGTATAGGTGTTAGACTTCTTTCCAGTGTTTAAATTCATGTATGAAAACAAAACAAAAATATTAGAATTAATTGGTTCCGCGCCAGTTGTCCTGAGTCTCATCTTATTTAGTTCCAGGTCCATAACTCCCCCTGTTTACGCTGTAATCCGAACTGGAAGTGCTGTATCGCGTGCTGGCTAATAGCATGACGGTGAAAAGTCTTCCGGGAGCCAAGCTCCCTGAATTAACCGCTGTATTAAATTCATGACGCTCTGGCATGAGTTATGATAGACAATCCAAAGAAGTTTCTTCCCTCCATTATCATTCACCCTTCTCATCAGCCGTCCATTCCCACGCTTGAAACTACTGTAGTGAGCTTATGCTACAGGAACGTAGTAGGTGTTGTCAGCAGTGGAAACATAAGCACTAATGCTGTGTTCCTTTGTTCTGTACATTGCTTTGTGGCAGAATTAGCTAAGAGCTTTTTTCTCATTGATGAGGAGATCTCCTGACACCCACACCCACGGATAAATTAACCAAATAAGGCCTTTTGAATTGACTTTCGAGGTGCCTACCAGAGAATAATACTTCGACAATTTAAAACCTTAGTCAGATCATAGTGACTGTTATTGATATCTTATTGCTATGTATAACGATTTTCACGGTCCTCTGAATTGCTGGTAGAGACAAATTTCCGCCGCGCATCGTAATGTTTCGCATTTAGTGGCTTTGGGATCGACGATACTGTTAAGTATTTGGTTGATAAAATATCTTGATCAAACTATTAACTTCACACACATTGCAGTTGTAAGCTATCGATATTCAGCCAATTATCAACAGTTTTGAAATTTCCGACGATAATGAAACAGAATGAAGAATACGTTCACGATATCTACAATTGTTACTTAGTTTTTTACATATTTTTATTAGGTTTTATTTATTGCTAGACGAAATATGATTGTTTGGATAAGTCTTAGGCATACATAATTGCAAGGGGTTTGGTAGAGAGTTGACACTCTTCATGGGTTTCAAATAAAAGCTATCAGCCTATCGACTGTGAGAATTTTTAGTTTTTATTGCACGATATGTACCAGTTTTTAGAGAGAAACCACTAACAAATATAATTAAAGCATTTATTTTTATGTATCTTCATTTTGATAAATTTTTGTAAACCCAGGCTACTTATGCCGAAGAATCATTTCTCTAACTTTTATAGTATTTTTGAATGGGAAATTCTGCAAAGTGCATTATATGATTATCATTAAAACACTGTAATGTACCAGTGCTCTTTCCCTTATTAAAAAGACTTCTCACTAACTATGTTCGATTTATTCATTTCCAGCATTTGTATCCAAATTTTTTGTGTTAATTTGCCGAATAAAGACTAAATATTTTTCTATCAATTTCATGAATTTTAGCATTAATTAAGACTTCTATCAGTTGCTGTTTTTCTGTCTTCCTCGTTCTCGTAGCTTCGGTGCAAGTTAGATGGCAGTCGCAACGCAGATTATATTCATTATGCTTCCTAGGAATTCAAGCATTTTGGCTGGCCAGTTTCATTTTTAAGAGGCGGTACGATTGACTAAATTGTTTTTGTATATCTCTAATGGTTTGGACAGCACATAACAAGAACGTTTCTGTCTTTCCTACTTTTGCCAGCTTGCATTGGAGACTCCAGACTACTCATTTCCTACTTTATCCAGTATAGTAGTTCTGAGCGAATAATCCATCGACGTATTATAAAAAAGAGTATATAAGCTTCTGGAGATGTAAGCTTATTAACTAAACACCGATATTAGCTATATCAGAATTTCTATGAAACACTGTATATCATGCTCGTTATAATTTATACACATTGCTCTGCTGTGTGCCATTGAATGCCAAGAAAACATGTAGCTTAACTGTTTTTGTAAATTTACACCAATAAAAATAAACACTGCTGTATACATACTTCTTGCAGGTTAGTGAAATGTAGATTAAAATCTCACTCAATTATGAACCAACAAACTAAAAAAAGTACATTTAAACAAGGCTAGTTGTCGAATTACGGACCTTGCGTTTTATAATATTTTCTGGACTAGGAATTTTGTCCAATATGCCAGAATTTCCAGAAAATTCTACCAATACATTCCCCTATTTCTTCAGTTTACGGCTCGAATGAAGGACTTCAAGCTAGTCTTGAAATACAGAACGTAGGAGATGTTGACTGTCATGACTTTCAAGATGGAGTTGTGTAACTGATATACTTTGAATGTCAGTGAATACTCAGTCACTGCAATTAACACAACACAAAATTATTAGAGTTGCCATTTTATCTACACCACTTTGCAAGGCGAACGCTAAATCACACAGACTGCAAACGTTTCATATTTACTTCCTGCGCTAGCAACACGTGTGCACCCATGTCCTCTAACGAGTGTTCTCATCTGCTCCAAGGCTTCGTTGCTAATGAATAAGAGAGGGCTCTGTAGACGGAAATAAAAGGGCTGCTCCCGCAGTTAATTTATTTTCTCTTTGTTGTCCTTTGCTAATCACAGGGCACAGTAGGTATTTTCAAGTTAATTAGATCAGGCAAACCTGCCCCTGGAGGGTCGGAAACCCGCAGCTCGCATACCTCGTTAGACCAGTGGCTCGCCTAGGGTGCGTCAACAGGACATGCAGCCAATGCCAGCAGTTCCTCGGCATACGTCACAGATATCTCAATTTTGGTGTTTTTAGAAATTAATCGTGAGTCAACAATCGTTTTATTAATTTTCTTGATCCTGGAATAGCGCCGAACTGCTTCGGTCATATTACAGGGCTAAAATACACTAATGTGTTTTACACTCTCTACAAAGCTAGATTTAAACGACTCCCTATTAATACGGGCGAAGGTCTTCGATTGTATTTAATCGTATTACTACCTGTGTAAACGATCTTCGCTCCGCATCTTTCGATTTCTGTTCAGTATGCAAGATCTCATCAAAATCTTTAGAGAAGTTTGTGAGAAATTAATTTTACATCATACATTACCGCATTAATTTTACTCATAGTATTAGATTGGACAGATTTGATACATAAACAGTATAAATTATAATAGCTTAACTTGGTCGGTGGGATGCTCCAGGAGGAGGCATACTTAGCGATTGTATCAGAGGTAGGACGGCAAGTTCCTTTTCTCTGGGACCTACAGTTTAACGTGAAATCGGAACCACAGAACGTCCTAACGTAGGTCATATGGTCAAATACGATTTTTGCCCCAACCGGGATTTCAACCCGGGATCTGAGCCAGAATTTTATGAGACCAAGAGCCTTAACCACTTGTTTACGACTAATCACGTTGATGAATGTACACAGTTCAACATTTTATTTTAAGTAACCAGCTATATTATGTTTTTTATGAATTTTTACTTTACGGTTAACATTCAAATATAAAAAGCCGCTTGAAGCTTACTGGTGCCTCAAATTTCTATAAGATGACATAGTAAAACAACATTAGAAAACTTTTTTTTGTTAGTAAACTCGTGTTTAAAAAAAAAGGGGGAATTGCTTACAGGCACCTCAGACTTCTAGGAGATGGCGTTAGAACCATTTTCGATATACCAAATACAAGAAATGATAGTTTTTTGTAAAATCGATTTTTTTTGTCAGGCAAGACACCTATTAAGGCAAAACGTTATCTGAATATGAAATGTCATCCAAATTCATAGTGCCGTTTCCGAGATACCAAATACATACAAGAATAGGGCACAGTTCCTTGCTCTAACCAAAGAGAAACTAACAAACATCAGTAACCTTACTGGTTCCTGAAACTTCTACGAGATGGCGTTAGAGCCGTTTTCAAGATACCGAATGCTAGAAATTTTCGTTTTTTTTGCGTAAAATAGCGTTTTTCAGCGCAAACACCTATTAATATAAACCTGAAAAGCAAAACTTTATCCATATATGGACTTTCATCCAAATTGTTAGAGCAGTCACAAGCTAGATGTTAAAATGGGTCCCATTCCCTGGAAAGAATATTAGTGATTGTTATGATTTTTTTTGTTCCATTGCCATGACAGTTACGACACACGAATAAAATTATGAAACAGATATATAAACACAATTTATGTGGATTTAGTATGAGTTTCGTGTCATTCAGTACTTATGTGAGTTTCGTTTGTTTATAATAGTGTGTATAGCCGTAACAGAAATATAGCCGTTCTTTAACATTAAACCTCTGTCTATGATTTAAGGCTCTGTTAATTAGTGAAGCCCTTAACAAAGGTATATGATAAGGGAGGCAACTAAATTTTGTAATATGTCTCAGAACAGTATAAAGCCTTTGGCGATGTGTTACCTTTGTTGTCAAAATCTGTTATTATGTAAGAAATGTGTAGCAAAGTAGCCCGAGATCTTAATCAGTTAATTAAACTTGATCAAAGCTACCCCAGTTTATCAGAACTTCAAACGAAATACAGATGGAAATAAGTGGTATAAAACATTTTAATTCAAGATACTTTTAGTTCAGTTACAGAAAATTAAAAAAAAAATTAATAATAATAAGGAAGTCAAATGAAAGCCGGGACCAAACTCTGGTATTGGCTTAAGGGTACTGGCACATTCTGGATGGGTCAGATAAAATTAAACTTTGAGAAATATCTCTCTGACTTTCACTTAACAGCTCTACCACGACACCGAGCGTGTTGGTGTAACGGATAGCGTTCTAGCCTCGCATTCGGGAGGACGGCGGTTCGAATCCCCGTCCGGGCATCTAGATTGGGGTTTTTCATGGTTTCCCAAATCACTCCAGGCAAATGCCGGGATGCTTCCTTAAAAAGGCCATGCCCGAATTCCTTCCCATTCCTTGCCCCATCCTTTCCCGTCTCTAAAGACCTAGCTGTCGAGAGACGTAAAACAGTTTTAAAAAAATCTACCACGACGGTTAAAGTTTTGTAGCTTCTTAGAAAGGTACACTACTTTAGTATTTTAGCTAACGAAAGAATAATATGGCGAATCCTTGGCGCCGTAAGGGGGATGTACCAAGAAATGTAAACATTTAAAAAAAAATTATTATAGCCACAATTATTAATTTTAAGGTCACAAATTTTGTATGTTTAAAGAAAAAGAGTTGTAGTTTAATTTTAAAATATAGTAAAAGTTGGAGATATAATATTTTGCCACAAATTTGAATTTTTACTTTTTTGACATTATTTTTTAAAAAAGAACTATAACTCAAATTTTAATCATGCAATGAATGCGAAAATTTTTGTGTAGTGTTCTAATAAGGTTATAAGGCCACTGAACAAGAATCATTAATTTATTTTAAAATGTTTATTATTTATGCAGTTTTGAATTTTGTAAATTCAAAAATCAGGGTTTTTCTACCACATACAACGTTATAATTTAAAAAATAATCAAAATATGCTGTATTTTTAGTTCCATAGAGACAGTAACACGTCTGGAACAGCTGCTGAAAATTTCATAGCATTAGTTGACATAGTTTTTGAGAAAAAGGTTCTAATAGTGCAAAAAATGTGAAACGGAAAAAATGCGGTTCAAAGATTTTCTTCTCATTTTTCAACATGTAATAAGCTTACCTCAATTTTACCAAAGCAGAGTTCAACAATTTTTAAATTTAATTTTTAAAGGCATTTCTAATACCGCTATCACAATGAAATCCACACACAACATAAAGAAACCCTGAAGATTCAGAAAGTAATATTTTTGAATAACCGATTTTTTCAACCCAAATCGGGTACATCCCCCCCTTAACACTTGTAGAAGAAATTCGGACAGATTTTCAGCTACTTGAAGTACAATTCCCACAAGTCAGTACATGGTGTGTCTATTGAAAACACTGCAAATAGAGATGAGAATAAATCCGTATAGGATCCTTGTGTGCAAGGATCTAGAATATAACTATAAGCAGATGTAATAGGCACTATATTATGACGTAGTGATGATGCAACTGAATGCGGTATGGTGCTCGTTCAAGTCTAACCAGCTAGATCTAAAATAATTAAGCTCGTGAAGTAGGTACAAATGCGAACGATGAAAAACATTTAGATGTTAAGCTAATTACAGGCCAGTTTATCAGAGAAAAGAAGGCTTTGTGCAACGGGGTCCACCCAATGAATAACTGACGCCCTACCTTAACATCAACATACTTCTGTGCTAAAACTGCTGTTAGGAAAAGGAAGTGTAGGTGCGGACACGCTGTCTCATAATACGTTATGTACTTTCGAGTGTCTCCCTACTGTGAATGCATTTTCTCCAATAATTATCATTACGTTAACAGTTAGAATCTGCAGTTGGCAATTATGTCCTCTATACAAATCCATAATTCCAAAATATATTTAGCCATGCTTCGTGGAAGTTACCATGCGAAAAAGACGTGATACATAAAACATACCACCGCTTCTAGCCGGCAGTATGGCTCAGTGAGTTGCGGCACCGCGCACTGGATAGGGAAGATACAGCGGGACCGGGCACAGGATCAGGTCCTCTTGCACTGATTGCGGTTTCTAGGCGGTTTCCCGCAATTATCTAGGCGAATGCTGGGGTGGTATCCAGTCTCCACCTCTTAAACTGCACATCACGCAAACAAAAAAAGCACTTGTTAGACTGAATATACAAAGTCACACGTTTCACAAATAGATGGCAGCATAGGTTTTCCTCCAATGGATTAAATACGCCGGGCCTAACAGACCAGGTTAAACTTCCAGGTCCGCCACATAAACCAGACACCACTCAAAGCAAAAATACACTTATCTTACAGAACATACAAAGTTACAAGTTTCGCAGAATTATGGTAACACAGACTTTCCTCCAAGAGATTGAGGGGGTAGGTACAGTTATCAGGTTTCAAAAAAAATATTTTTTTCTTTGGATTCACAAAAATAGTTTTTACTTTTGACTTCATGTCGGTGAAAAAATTATTTAAATATATTTGACAGTGTGTGAATGATGCGTTATTAAGCAAAGTCCAGCACGATTGACAGCCATTTAAATCTTACTGCACTTGAAGGTAATCCAAATCTTTAACCTTAAATATCTCAAAACAGAAGTTCATCAATTGATTATAAAGATAACTTTTTTCCACATTCATAGATCTTTTTTAAATTTTGCAGGACATGTTCTACATACTAATTAATACAGTCCCTAACATTACTGTTTAGGCAGCTTTTCACAAATGGAAAGTATCCCCATCCGTTTAAAAAAAGCAAGAATTTTAATTTGTTGAATATTTTTATTAACAATAAATATAAAGTTAAATGTGTTGTATTATTGGTTTAATTAATTGCCTGGATATTAGTTTACAAGATAAAAAACAGATTTCTGCAAAATTTCAAATATTATACTTTCTATCATTAAAGACCTTGTTGACGACATTTTTGTAACTGTCAGTTTGAATGGTACATTAACATATTGTTAAATAATATTTTTATTTTAAAAATCAATTTTTATATATAACTATAATAGTTCTATGGGTCTACGAAATTTGAACCCTCAAATTTAATTAGATTTTGAGAAAATGAAATTTCAGTTTCTACAAATATTTTTTGTGTTAGCTGTACCTACCCCCTTAAAGATGGCCGGCCTAACAGACCCAGAATGAATTTCCGGCAGTAACACTGTTCCTCCCCACACCTCTCTCATTATTCACACTGGCCACCTGTGCAAACAGGTGGCCAGGGTCCACGTGATCCTTCAATGCCGAACCGAAAAGAGGAAAAATATATTTTAAAAAAATCACAGCTTCTAAATGCCCTTCAAACCGTCTGTTTGAAATATTTAAAAGTAACCAAATATATCGTGGTTGATCAAAAAACTTTAATGTAACCACTCGACGTAGGAGCGCCCTTATAGTGCGACAGAAAGTCACACCGGTCGTCGTACGATCTCCCCGGTCGTTACCAGAGAGGCCGTCGAACCGAGATACAAGCGCAGCCCTCGGTTATCTCAACCCTCACGCTCCACGAAGCTCCAATCTCCGATCCAATAACTTCACACTCGGTAGCACTGAGAGAGCGCTCTTTTACGATTGTATAAATGCATTCCGGGCAGCTCCCTCACTTAAATATCCCTTGTTCTTCGCATTCCTGCCAGTCGACCCGCCTTCACTCGCGGGAAACTCCTTTTTATTCCACACACGCGGCGAGGGCGTCCCTTGTTTCAACACTGATTGAACTCGAGGCGCATAAAATGAAACGCGCAGCCAGGGTATATCAGGTGATTTCTCTGCAGTGCAGGTGCCTCCTTGCACACACCACCTGTGCTTGAGGGCGCCTCCGACTTGCTCCGGGAGTTACACTGGCAGACAATTGATGCCGTGCATCTCTACTGCTCGGTGCGCCATACGGAGAGATGGTGGAGTGCCCTGTGGAGCAATGAGACAAATAGACGCAATACATGTAGAAGTGCCTATAATTATGATTAAGAACTGTAAGGTGTAGTATTAAATAGGCAATAATGAATTAACTTAGAATCTAAAGATTGCTGTAACGGGAGTGAGACATTAGGAATATTTTATGGACGCTACTGTGACAAGCATTATTTCAGGATAGTGACTTTTAAAAATCATTTACCCTCCCCCTTTCCACCAGTAATTTGGGTGCTGTCCCGTCACCAACACCTCTCTTGGGAGGGGTATTATCTGTGGAATCTCGTGTATTTATCCGTAAGGTAGAGAAGTTGAAGATAGGAGTAGGATTCCACGAAGTCAATGTTGGCAGTACTCCTCTCGGAAAGACACAAGATAATCCCAATTACAGTTACGCGAAGGATATTTAAGCTACTCAGAACAAACATCGCTGTTACTACTTGTATTGGAACACATCATGTAAGTCAATTAATTTTCCTCTCTCTTTCTATGTCTCTGCCAAGTGGTCATACTCACTTTGTGCCATTATATGAATGAAAGGAATTATGCCAAGACAAATTACTAGTATTCAGAATATTTGTTTGAATTATTTCTATAAACTTGTTTAATTTCATAAGTGTCGCAGTTCTCCAATTTCTGATGTGATTATTACGTACAGACAAAATATGTTGAGATTAAATAACTGTTGGTTACTGAAAAATTCCAGTGTATTTGTTAAATCCATATGTTCCAGTTTATAGCGCCGATTATTGTATGCAGGTTGCTTAAATAGAAAAGAATATTATTTGAATACTGTTGTTCATCTATTCACTCATTATTTTCTTTTAAACGTTCCTGTCTTCTACCCTGATGTTAATAAGTGATTTTCTGATAGTGAATGCAAACAGTCTTAGGTAGAGGTTCGATTGACGTGGATTGTTAAGGGTGGAGGTAGGGAAGTTGCGGCGTCTCTTTGAACTGAGTTTTTCTAAGTTCTACAATTGAAGAACAAATTTCTAGTGCTTCTTGGAGAGCACATAATTATTCACATAATGTTCTGTCTGTCTATATATCAATTTCCGTTTGTTTCTTTGTTCTGGCATCACTGAAAAACTACCGAATCGATATTTATAGGTTTTTCACTTTTTCAAAGCTTATAACCTAGCTTTAAATCTGTGGGATATGCTATGACTGCGTAGCCGGTGTTCAGAACAAGAAATGGTAAGCAGCTCCAGTAGTTTTTACCTTATTTATAATAATTTATGGCTCACTCAGCCCAACGCCTCCAGTGGTAAGTCTCCCAGTTTTGTTTCTTCGCCCGTATTTCTGAAGCGGCTGCAGAGAGCATTCACTAAAGTGAAGAAATGAGCCTTAATTTATCTTTGTCTCTTCCTCCATCTGTCATCAACTTTTTTGTATAAATCTTTCTCCAATATATGAATTAGTTGTACTGTGAGTTTTGGTAAAGAATCAATTTTTCTGATAAACGACTAGCAAAGTTAAAATCGATACATTATCAATGCTTACTGAAGTTTTATGAAAGCTTCAAGAGTGAAGTGTAACATTGAACACTTGAAATACCATTTACTGTGTGTAGCACATTCTGTTCTAATAGAAGTGCAAGACTGATTTAATGGATCTTTTTGGATAATATAAACTATAAAATAATTTATTGTATTTTAACCCTCTCTCTATCCAGTCAAATTCTAGTGATCGCAAATGGTTTTCAGTCTTCGGAAATGAATCTGCACATATAATAAGAATCTCAAAAATAGATAGGGAACCCTAAATATAAACCTTAGAGAATAGAACGGTTATAAATAGGAGTCCAGTAAAGCTGTAAAAGTATCTGAAGGATGGTGTGATTACCAGAGTCTCACCGAATTCTAGGATCAAGCATTAACCACTAACTCACCAGGCATAGTCCTAAAAGCTGAAATACGCCTACGATTATTGCATATGCCACCAAGAAATAATAATGCGGAAAACCAACTACCTGAAGCATGCTGAGATCACCTGGATCATTAGAGGCGGGAAAGGAATGAGACCAAGGAACAAGAAGGAACTCGGCAGTAAAAGGAACCATCCCGCCATTCGCGTAATTTCAAGGGAAAGCTCGGACGGCGATTTAAATCCGAGTTTTCCCGAATGCGAGGTTAGAGCCTGTCACCCACCACCTCTGTGCCCTATTGCTCAAATTATACTATATATTCCAAATTTGTCTGTACTTAATTGCTTTGAAACCTATTTAATCAATACAGACTGAGTAATTTGGACAAATGCTGTTTCTCAGACCGAGTACGTTGGGTGAGCGATAACGCTAATTGCCGTCCAGGTATCCTGACGTCGGTTTTCCATGGTTTCCTGAAACACTCCAGACGAATACTAGAATTTTCTTTCAAAAGGCTATCACCAAATTCCTACCCACTCCTTGCCCTAATCTCTAATTACCTCGACGTCGACAAGGCGTAGTCTAGAGTTGTGCAAACGCTGTCTGGGAGCGATCAAATTGTCGCTGCCAGTGCGACCTCTGCCGGCGAAATGCAAGAAGTACAATGCAGAGGATCGAGCCTGGGTGCAAGCTCGAGCTTGACAGTAGGCTCGGTCTGTTATTCACGTACAGTCTGGAGACGAAGCGACGCTGGTACTCGACCGGTACTATCGGAACAGCAACGAACTGCATCACAGTCTTAAAATCGTTAAATCGAACGAAGTAACTGAAAAATTAAAGAGTGGGGAGTATATATCTTCATCTTCTTATTTTATAAGTGCTGTTGTATCATTTTATAAGATTGTATACGATTTTGCTTTCGGAAAATTCGGATATTTAAAGATCGGGCACAACTCTACGTTAGTGAAAAAGTAAAAATCGGCAGATTGCACCACATTTTAACATTTCTGAGACGATGTTCCAGCATTTCATAATAGGTTGAACAATCTTGCTCCTGAACATATTAATGACCTTTTGACGACTAACAATCACTTATTAGAATGATAACAGTTACGTGATTAAAGTGAGTTCAGTTATGTGCATTAATAGTTACAAATCCTTACAAGCTATCAAATATATTTGAAATCTCCGTTTAAATCATAATGCAGTAAATGTGGTTTCAGTGTATACTTTATGTACCTCAGTAAGTATAGAAAACTTATTTATGTTATGGTTTTAGTTACACTGGGTTCTGATCTCATAGTTCGTAATACTTCGGTTGCATATGTTTATCAAACACATGTACGTTGCACTTCATGTCTACGGCGATTCAATTGATAGAATATACACAAAATGTTGGTAGTAATCATTGATATACTGTAGATTGTAGAATGCCCCTGCTGTACAATGTAGCCCAGTTTTCTATTTTGTACCATCCTTGTTGCGCGGCACGGGCAAGGAAGACATCATGCTCTATTCATACATTGCGGAGCCTTCATTTTCCCGCCGAGCCTTCGTTTGTTCACCGAGCCTTCATTTGCCCGCCGAGCCTTCGATTATCCACCGAGCCTTCGTTTGCCCGCCGAGTCTTCGTTTGTCCACCGAGGCTTCGTTTGTCCACCGAGTCTTCGTTTGTCCACCGAGTTTTCGTTTGCCCACCGAGTCTTCGTTTGTCCACCGAGGCTTCGTTTGTCCACCGAGGCTTCGTTTGTCCACCGATTCTTCGTTTGTCCACCGTGCCTTCATTTGCCCGCCGATCCTTCGATTATCCACCGAGCCTTCATTTGCCCGCCGAGTCTTCGTTTGTCCACCGAGGCTTCGTTTGTCCACCGAGTCTTCGTTTGTCCACCGAGTCTTCGTTTGCCCGCCGAGTCTAGGACCGGTCATAGGAATAACCGAGCGTGTTTGAGCTTGAGTAGACGGCAGTTTGCACTAAATTAGCAGGTACAATCAGAAGTAAAAAATGATTTCTCTGTGGAGGAGACATTGGGGCAAGAAGAGGTTGTGAATTTGAATGGTCTAATTTCCTATTTGGTGTTTTAAGACTTTCCCACTGGAACTAACGTCCTTACCTACCAAGGGATATTATTTTCACCCCAGCGCATTTATAATTTATCGTATCTATCCTTATCAAGATGTATTTATATGGATAAAAGTTAATTTTCATTCTGTGTTAAAACTTTGTAGACAAAATTTTGCAGCTATACCACTCCGAAGACAAAGAATTAGCATAATATGTTTCGAAATACCTTCAAATGTAAAATTCGGGAGTGGAACAATATACTTCCTGCAACGAGGAATTTGTAAACAAATCGTCAACGAGCCAGTGAACATTAGACTCCATCGAGGACGGCGCAACCCCTCTCATTCAATTACTGCGTTTACATCTGCGGAGCGCGGGTGGAGCTTAATTTTTCCGATAAAGAGGAACGAATTAAAATAAAGCTCGCTAATAGCGTTTAGCTCTTTGTGGGTAATTAATGGCGAGGCATAACTTTTAATTCGGTTCACTCGCACCTACCAGAATTTCCCGGCCATCCGGCCACAAGATGAGTCGTTTTGCGCACCGCAAAACGCAAATGAAGCTCTGCCTTTCGACTGAATTGAAAATGTAATGGCCCTGTTTAGCGGGACCGGTCCGCGGCCTTTCCTCTCATTTTTTTCGTTTCCTTTCTTTTTTTAATCGGGCCCGCGCATTGAAAAGGACTCAATAGTTGTGCCACTGCATTATGCTTTTAAAACCTGCGGGAAAGGGGATTTCATGGCGGTCGAGCCCGGTACAAAGATTCTCTTTCATTCCGCAGAGCGGAATATTCGCTTTTGTGACCTACCTGAACACCGGGTTCTCGATTAATCATATCTCATTTTTGAAACGAAACGTTACATTGCAGCTGATGGGGAAATTTGCGGACGCGGAAATTGGGACGATTAACGGGTGATTTAATTGCAGTGCAGTATTTAAGACTCCGGGATTGATAAAATAACGATAATTTTGATTTGAAGTTTCAGCTATTTTCATCTGTAAATGTCACATACAAATCTTTCACTAGCATCTAAAGTCGTACTATATTAAAGAAGCATACTGACTAAGAAACCAATCTACTGTTAACTACAATTTATATTTCAGATAGCAGCCAATTATTCATAAATAAACGTTAAGATCATCAATGTTCTCCTGTAACGTAGCTCAGACATATGCGGCAGGTGTTTGCTTCTTAAGTAGTTATCCTGTGATTTATGTGTGATGTTTCTTTAAATCGAAGCAAATTCAAGGTAATAAATCATCGCGCGCTCAACGGTATCATTAACCAAGATCTCCGATAATGTCTCTTTAAATTACTTTAAGAATAGCACTAATATTTTTCTTTAATTCTTTCCTCAAGTTTGAGGAAACACTTCCAAACGGTTTAACTGTATAATATCAGATATTTCTTTTGAGTACCTAGCAGGCTGCAAAATAATTTAGGTGAGAGACAGATTGGTGCGACATTAATTATAAATAACGCCATTGGCTGGTTGATTGAACAGAGCTCATTTGTCGTGAGTCTGTTTACTTATACCCCGTTAATTTGGTACTGGCAGCTCAATGTCATGTACCCCTGACCCCACTCCATACCTCACAACCCCTCCCGTTCCTATCTCTCCAAGCTGACTGCTGTGTCTATGTACGCGAGAGGCAAATTACCCCTTCGTATGTAGGGGTAAGGGTGACGAAGTGGAAACAGAGCAGACTGACCTTCACCTGCCTCTGTTAACTGAACGGGTTATAAATATCATACTTACATGGTATATACCAAAAGTAGTAGGACTGATTTTTTTTAAAAAAATATTGAAGATATTTTTATAATTCCTTAATCCTCTTCGAAATAGCACCCTTAGGCAGCTACACGCCAAAAATTACGCTGCTGCCATTGGCCATACGCCATCTGGAAGTCAGTTTAGGGGACGCTGTTGAGAGCCCTCGTCGATGCTGCTTCAACGTCCTGGATTGAGTCAAACCGCTGTTCCTTCAGCTGATTTTTCATCCATGTGAGTAAGAAAAGTCAGATGGAGCCAAATCAGGACTGTAGGCGGGGTGCAGCAACGTGGCAATGTCAATTCGGGCCAACAGTTGTCTCATGACGGCGCGCCTTGGCACGGCGCATTGTCGTGATGCAGTGTCCAGTTGGCGGAGATGACTTGTCGGACGCGATTCACTCGGTCTCGCAGGCGGTTTAGCACTTGCACGTAAAAGTTCGAATTAACAGTTTCCCCAGGGGAAACAAACTCCTTATGAATCACCCCGCGACGGTAAAAAAAACACGATCAGCATTGTCTTCATCTTTGATTTGCTCATGCGAGCCTTCATTGGACGGGAGGATGAAGAAGGCAACTGTTGGCCCGATTCAGCGTTGCCACGTTGCTGCACCCCGCCTACAGTCCCAATCTGGCTCCAACTGACTTTTTTTTTTATTCCCACGGATGAAAAGGCAGCTGAAGGAACAGCGGTTTGACTCAATCCAGGACGTTGAAGCAGCATCGACGAGGGCTCTCAACAGCGTCCCCTAAACTGACTTCCAGATGGCGTATGGCCAATGGCAGCAGCGTAATTTTTGGCGTGTAGCTGCCTAAGGGTGCTATTTCGAAGAGGATTAAGGAATTATAAAAATATCTTCAATAAATTTTTTAAAAAAAAATCAGTCCTACTACTTTTGGTATAGACCTGTATTATTTCTAAATGGTATATTTTTGTCATGGTCACTTATCTCCCTTCATACCTAACCGAAATCGATAAACGAGGTATTATTTTAAAGAGTTGGGTATCCGCTTTTGTAACAGTATAAATTTAAAAAAAGAAAATGTTATTAATTCGACCCTTCAAGGACAAAAGTATCATTTTTCTAAAATTGTTTTTTTTTTTTTTTGCGTTGAGCCATTTATCTCGCATGAGACCTAACCTAAATCAAGAAATGAAGTACCATTTTAAATATTAAGGTCTCGGCTTTGGCAAGAACATATTTCAAGAAAGGAATTTTTCCGAATACGACCCTCATTTTTTTGAAAAAAAAAGGATTGGCCGTGGTTACAGTGGTCTTTCACTTTGTGGGCGTTTTATGATATTATTAGATTGAGTGACTATCAAGTGGGCAGATTATTATAGAATTATATTTAATTATCAGTCTGAGTTTAGTGAAGCAGATTCGCCAACTGCGTTAATTAGTAATCGATGAAGGTTAACATTACTCTCAGCAATAGATAAAACATGTACTTCTTACCTTGGGGACATATTACTCACATCATATACATTATACGAGAAACAACTGGGTAACTTACTGTAACGACTGATAAATGATTGGGGAACAACAGCAGAATGGATTGAATGAGAGTATTAATTCATTAGATGCCGAAACATAATACATGCGTCCGCATTTCCAACTAAGTTATGACGGGAGGAACAACACGCGCAGTAGCTCCCAGATTTACCAATATGGTATCAACAATAATGGAACTAAGTCTTCTTCAGACGTGAGATACTGATTTAAATATGGCATGACTTGGAAACAATGATAACTGTTGAGACTGTGAACAACTGGTTAGAACTCAATGCAAACTTTATTAAGTATTAATGCAAAAGACTTGAACCCATAAGTTAAACTATGTATTTAGGAATGCATGATGATACTGGAACTTACAGACAGACGAGCTATAGAACAGAATGAAATACTAATGCTACAAGAAGACTAGTACAGACTAAGTCTAACTGCCATGCGGCAGCAGACCGACTCGCAACTATTACCTTGCTACATCGTGTCAGTCCGTTGGTCAACTGAACTGCAGAGAGCGAGGCAAGATGGCGTCTCCCTTTAAATACTATCAAGTTACTGACACTAGCTAGGCCATTGATCTGAGGCACGCGCGTAGAATGTGCAGATCAGTGCTTGACGCCGCATCGGCTGTGCGCTAAGTGGAGCAGCTCTCTCGAATGTTCACGAATCGATCTTACAACATTTATACTCACACCCATAATAATATTTGGACCTTTACATTTTCTCAAACTTTTTTTTTTTGGGGGGGGGGGGGAGCCATTTATCTCCCTTGACACCAGACAGAAATCGAAAATTCAAGCGCCGTTTTAAAGATATGGTTACATCATATTTTAAGAAAGAATTATTTCGGAATTCGACTCTTAAAGGCCAAAAGTGCGATTACTTCTAAAACGCGAATTTATGCGACGAAGCATTTATCTGCCTTAATACATAACGGAAATGAATAAATGGGGTGTCATTTTTAAGTTCAAAGTATCCGCTTTGTTCACATCATATTTTAAGAAAGTGTTGTTTTTTTTTTAATTCTACTATTAAAGGGCTTAAATGCTAATTATCAAGGGCAAGCGGATGGGACAACTCAGAACCAAGCCTCTAAGCTTCGCTGGTGTCCGAAACAGAGCAGTACCATATATCAGAGAGATATGGATATACTGTGTGTGTTCCGGTGAGGTCTGTGACACTTCGGCTTCCGCGAAGGAATAGCTTCGGGTGTTTACGTCAAACTACAGCTCTGCAGTACAGCATGTATCAGGTGACATCAGAAAGATATTTGAAGAAATGGGTCAGTTCTTTTTTCAACATACCAACCTCACTATTCAACGTATTTTATTCGAAAATTTTTTCACTAGTTACCTGGTAACAAGTTATTCCAAGATTTACCACACCACACCTGCCAACAGTTACTTTCCAGTTTATTAAGTTTAAAGAGAGTGGATAGTAATTAATTGTTCAGTTTTTACCATTTCAACGCTAAAACTTTTATTTTCTCCATTGATTTGTTCAATTTAGGGATTTACCTCTAAGATGTCATCGGAATGCTAATACCAAGAGTAATTATCTCGAAATAAGGAGGCAAGTAAGCAAGATCTACAGTCGTGAGTGGGTGGGCGTTATCCTGCTGGTCGTAGAACACGTATTTTGGAAAATTACACTTTTTGTTGAAGTATTAACAAAAGTTTAACGTGAAAAACGCGTTGTATCAACAAACCAGGCGAGATCTCCTAATCAGGAGGACGCCGGTTTGAATCCTCGTCCGGTCATCCAGATTTGAGTTTTCTATGGTTTCCCCAAACCACTCCAAGAATGTTTCCTTCAAAAGGACCTGGCCTAATTGCTCCCCATTCCTTGTTCCCAGTCCCATCCCACCTTGACGTCGATGAGGTGTAAAGCCATAAGCAAACAAAACCACAAAACGCGTCAAGACAGACCTGCAAGCTTTGTTTGGTACATTGTAAGACTGTTACGAGGCCACTATTGCTGCTAACTGATCAAGATTCCATTCCAGATTGCCTTATGATTTGAAACTACTGTTTGGTACTAACGAAGTTCGAGATATTCATTTCTGTTTTCGTGTTGGCTGATGAGTCGATGAAGTGATGGTAAAACTGTTGTGCAATCACCAGATATTTAATTTTTTATTCGCATAAACATCATTTCATTTGCTAATAAAGTACTTTTCTGCAGTGAAGCGTATGTGACGATAAGTACCAGATAATTTTTTCTAAGTTAAACAAATCAATACAACGAATTACCAAAATATAAGGCGAGGTTATTAAAACCTTCGTTCAAACTGTTGGTATATTCGAGGTTTGATTACAAAACATAATTTTTATTTACTTTTTAATTAAATATTATTTTGTGCATTTAGAAGGCTTGGTAGTCTCTTGTACAAGTATAATGGGGAAACTGAGGAGTTCAAAGACTTAGAGCAGCGTATTTCCCTTGTAATCCTCGCCGCCAAAGATACAGGTGATTTCACCATATACCACTGCCCACGTCAGAGGAGTTTCGTTTTTGATATTCACTGGACAGCAGTCAGATCAAGTTTCGGTAAAGGTGGGAGTCGTTTCCTGCAGAGGTAACTTACTTATTTATTGGTATCGGATGCTACTTGCATAAAATCATCTTACAACTTAAAAAAATATTCTCTGAAATTTCAGGTGTGAAGCCTGAAGAATAAGAAATAACTTGTTTTGATGTAAGTACTGAAATAATTAAGAAAAGTTAGTAATTGTATACACGGCATAAACTAAATTTACATTTTGGTACAGCTCAGTGTATTTCTCAGTCTCTGTTCCTAAAGCTATATTAACCTGTACGCGGGCAGTGGAAGCGTTGCTCTCTCCTCTCCCTTTAGAACGCAGAGCTGTGACAGAGTGTCGTAGTGCGCTGTCAGACAGCAGCAACACAGCTGTTGGTTCTGAGTAGCTTAAGGACTCTACTCTGCGAGACAGACAAAATAAACTGAGTTGGGAGTTTACGACTCGTCGACGTCAAATAATTAGAGACAGATTAATGCCTTCAGCCAAGACGTGATTCAAAACCAGAAACCTGAAGGTACTAAATGTGAATATAATACACGGACTTCCTAGGGAGCTTATCTTCAGTAACGACTACAAGTTTTCGTCAAGACAAGTTGCTCCAGTTAAGCGAATTATACGAACATTCACTGGCACAAACGCAATTACTGGAAGCTGAATTATGCTAGGATTAGCGAAGTCAGTTCTAGTCAAACACAGCCATAAGATGAGTGACCACCTCCTTTTTTAATTTGCTAGACGCAAATTTTGGTATCGGCTTCGTTCTAACTTTCAACGGTCCAAAATATGAGCCTAATGCAGGGACACAAATACGAATGTTAAGAATTCTATTCCTTGCATTGTTCCATGGTCGGTATAAACTATTTCTTCTACGGTTCTGCCGAAAAATCTTCAGTTTATTTACCCTTCACAGCGGCTTTCTAAACGAGTCTTTCGGATAGATCGATTTTAAATTCATTTGTATGTTTAAAATTCGGATTTTCTAATTAATCCCTGCTTGACGGTGAAATAACAGCCTACTAAAATCTGTTGAGTTTATTTGATAGGTACTAAACACGATAATTACATTGTTTTGCCTGAGGTCGGAGAAATTTACGTCAAAAGATACTGGTAGTGAATTTCAACAAGGACTGTTATGAAAAAATGTCAGCTTCCAACTTGAATAGAATGGTAAACATTGTGTTACGTTGAGCAGATCTTAATCATTACACAAACAGGAATGTTTACACCCTTTTTTTTTCTTTTTTTTATGGCATTCGGCCAAGTTAGCCATTCAGCCAGCTCAACGTGTTTTTTCGTTATTTACAGTGTATAGATTTCATCCAAGTGTGATTGTTTTCTCTCTTTTGTAAGGACGACACAAGACGAACACAACACTTAATTAAAGCCACCCATGCCCTCGGCCGGACTCGAACCGGCTACCCCTGCAACGCGAAGCAAGCACGCTACCCCTACGCTGCCGGGGTCGGCTTTACACCCTTTTAATGCTAGAGAAAGACGTATTTATCTAACAAATAGGCCATTGAGGTCGTTAAAGACAATTAGCTTCATGTGGAATGTTACTGCCAGTCTTCATCAAACCACGAAGAACTTTTAGTAACATGTTTTGTGTTATTTCTTTGTAGAATTCGTTGTTTCGTCACAAAAACTTCATGTGAATACAAATCATCACAGCTCTTTGCGGTTTGGTGCGAATGCATTTTAAACATTATTCTCAGTTGGAAGTCCATTATGTTCACACTTGATGGATGGTAACTTTAATTTTTGCGTTGAAGCCGCTTACCTGACTCTCTACCTGTGTGGTACTTGTATGGTGAGAAATGGAAATTACATTATTAATATAAACAAATAAATAGTTGTACTTTTCAGAGTCCGATAAATAACAATAATATTGGATAGCAAATCGAAATGGTTGTGGGGAGGATCTATGGTTGCGAACAATGAGGGAGGGAGGGTATTTTTGATGAGATAGAAGAATTTTACCAATAGTGAGGAAAGAGAGTAAGTGAAATGGTAAAGAAACGCTGCAAAACGGAGGAGGTAGTAAGAGTTACAACAGTTAAATTGTTAGGCCCTTATTTTTTATTTATTTTTTATATTATTATTATAATTTTTTGTTTTTTGTTAGAGTTTTACGAAGGAATTAGGACATTGACTTGAAAGAATCTTCTCGACATTCGCCAGAAGTGATTTCAGAAAACCATGGAAAAAACCGAGGGTGGTGGGTGAGCGGAAACGCTCTGGACACGTGTTCGGGAGGACGCCTGTTCAAATCCCCATCCTACCATCCAGATTTGGGATTTCCCTGGCTTCTCCAAATCACTCCAGTTGTATGCTTCCTTCAAACGCCATGGCCAAATTCCTTCCCATTGCTTCCCCCAGTTCGAGGATACCTGTTCGAATCCCAATCCTACCATCCAGATTTGGGATTTCCCTGGTTTCTCCAAATCACTCAAGTTGTATGCTTCCTTCAAAACGCCATGGCCAAATTCCTTCCCATTGCTTCCCCCAGTTCGAGGATACCTGTTCGAATCCCAATCCTACCATCCAGATTTGGGATTTCCCTGGCTTCTCCAAATCACTCTAGTTGTATGCTTCCTTCAAAACGCCATGGCCAAATTCCTCCCCATTGCTTCCCTAATCCTTTCCCGCCTCTAATGACCCGATGTCGACGAGGAGTGAAGCCATAAGCAAAAAGAAAGCCGAAATCTGGATGGATGGAGACTTGAACCTGCCTCCTTTCCAGTGTCAAGTCTGGGTTTTAGCGTTCATCCATCGGGCTTGGCAAAGTAAATGGGATACGAAAGAATAACAAGTAAGCACTCATACGTGAACTTGAAACGAAATGGCCTCATGCCGAAAACAGATGCTTAAAGAAATTGAGAAGAGTATCAAGGAGCAAAACATGAACTGCAACACACTAGGACAAGCTGGAGTGGTTCATGTCACAAGCAGAAGCAACAGTGATTGGAAACTGCCCAAGACATGATGATACGTCAGTAGTTAATCAGTTAATGGTATGTCCGTGTAATACCTGACACTGTGTGGGCGCGCCAAGCAAGCTTGTGTACTGCCTTTGCTCACCTAAGTACGCTATGTGCTGCCTAATGGACTAGTTTACAAGGAACAATACTGCTAGCCTCACGCCATTATTCGAAACAACTTTTTCAATTGTTATCAGCAATAGGAACATAACGTGACAGCCAAAAACTATTTGTATTAAACGACTTTTGTAAATATGTCTTCTGATTAAAAATTTATTTGTTTACAATTCTCTTAACAACTGGTCAACCAATACGTAACACTTATTAGGGAGCATATTATGTTTCTTCAAGAATATAACTGTCTGTGTTGTTATTTGTTTCTGTTTCAGCACCTACGAGTAGATTATATGATAGGGCGTTGGTTACTCCAAAAAAAACAATACACTGGTGAAAAATATTGTAATATGCATGAAACTGACTACATGCTATAGAACTGTACAGTAGCTAGTTATTTCACTCGTCACCAACTTGTAATAGAATGAGATGGGCGGAATTGTTTCGGGGGTGGTGTACACTATCTTATCATTACAACATTCTCAATGTAACAGCAGTAAAGACGTTATTACATTCTTATCTTCACTCTAGTTACTGCACAAATTCCACATCATTAGATAATCACTATAAAGTTCACGCAGTACGGTGAACAGTTTGAAACTTTCCTTCCATAAGGTAAAACCTTACGACAAAGTGACAGTCTCGATTTGACGCGCATTCCGCTTCTCAAGTGGCTGGACCTACAGTTTAACGTGGACTTAGATCCATGGAACGTCCTGACATAGTTCATATGAACAAACACAACTCTTAAAAATTCCTGTTCGCGACGGAATTTCAACCCGGGCCGAATTCCAAACTTTTGAAAGAAGGCAACATTTAAAAAAAAAAAAAAAAAAAAAAGTGGACCGAGCGTGGTGGTGTAACGGATAGCGTTCTGGCATCACATTCGGGAGGACGGCGGTTCGTATCCCCGTCCGGGCATCCAGATTTCTGTTTTCCATGGTTTCCCAAATCACTCCAGGTGTAGCGTATTAATACTATAAACAAACGTGCATTACAACGTGCTTTAACTCTTTATTAATCTCTGTGACTACAACGAAAGTAACTATAAACAAATCCATAGATAACCGTAACTGCTAAGTCAAAGATAAAACATATTGCTCTTAATCTCCGACATCCTCCCCACCCTGGTCAATCTCCAGAGGGATGACCAGCTGGACAGGCCTGGTGATTAGTTTTCTTTCTGGCGTAGACAGGACAACTGTTCGTATGAAGCCATCTCTTCCGGCGTTCAACTGATGAATTCTTGCCATTTTCCAAACGTGACGTGGACGTACGTCTTCCTGGAGAAGGACAATATCTCCTACCTTTAATTCTGCTGATTTTCCCTTGGGTTGTCTCACCTTGTGGAAGCTTTGAAGGAGCAACAAGTACTCCTTACTCCACCGCTTCCAAAAGTGTTCTGCCAGCTGCTGCTGCAACCTGAACTCCTTTACTGCCGTACTGATTGTGGGTTCTGGTCCCGTGGGTAGTGATGTAAGCCGCCCTCCGACCAGGAAGTGAGACGGAGTAAGCAAATCTCCATTTTCCTCGTCTTGAGTCAGTGGTCTGGAGTTAAGTGCGGCTTCAATACTAGTGAGTACCGTCTGTAGACCTTCCATATCCATCATCGAACGTCCAAGCACCTTTCGCAGACAGCGTTTGGTGCAACCAACCATTCGTTCCCACCATCCTCCCCACCAAGCCGCACGTGGCGCAATAAATTTCCAAGTGATTCCTTGCTGGGAGAGATGCTGATGAGTTCTCTTTGCTGACAGTGCTGCCCATACATCCGCCAGTTCCCTATTAGCGGCGTGAAATGCTAGAGCATTGTCACTATAAATCGTGTGTGGTATGCCACGTCTAGCAACAAATCTCTCCAAGGCTTGAAGAAATCTTTGAGTAGTCATGTCACTACATAATTCTAGATGTAGAGCTCTTGTTGTCGCACATGTAAAGAGGACGATGTAGGACTTTCTCGTAGTCTGGTCTGCCTTGATGAATAGTGGCCCTGCAAAGTCAATTCCTGTGACCGCGAACGGTTTCTGAGGGGTCACGCGTTGCTCAGGTATGGAGCTTCTATCACTTGTCCACTGCGGTTTCTCGCCATTTTACAGGGTAGACACTGATTCAATACTTTCTTTATAGCCTGGCGCGCTCGTAATATCCAGTACGTCGATCGAAGTTCAGAAAGTACAATTCGAACTCCCATGTGATGAAGTCGTATGTGAGTGTGCTGGATAGCAGCTGCGTAAAATGGTGGTTTCCATCTAGAATGATTGGATGGCGTTGTTCTCTTGGAAGATCGGCAAAATGCAATCTTCCACCAAGGCGCAGAAGACCGTCATCCAGATAAGGATTGAAGCATTTGATTCTTGTTTTGTCTGGTAGAGGAAAATTTTGGTTCAGAGCAGTAATTTCGGCAGTGAAGCATTCCGTCTGTACTACCTTTATCCAGTAATCACGAGCCCTTACTATTTCGTCTGCAGTTAATTCTCCGTTTTTGTGATCCTGATGCAGTAGGATATATTTCATTCGGAGAATCCAAGCAGTAACTCGTAGCAATTTCACGTATGAGCTGAATCTTCTGGCGTCTATCGGACTCTCTAGGACGCTAATTACAAGGACTTGTTGGGTTGCTTTTAGTCTCTCTGGAAGTGAGGCATTGGAGATAACACTGAGGGGCCAAGTGCGAGGATCTTCAGTGAGCCATTGCGGTCCGTTCCACCATATGGATGAAGATTTTAGTTCAGAAGCGGAAACTCCACGTGATAGTAAATCTGCTGGGTTACTCTCAGAAGGGCAGTGCCGACACTGAGCAGGAGTTATGCTCTCCTGTATTTCTGTTACACGATTGGCCACAAACGTCTTCCAGCGATTTGAAATCGCTACGAATCCAACCTAAGGCTACCATAGAATCACTCCAGAGCGTAGCGTGCTTAATGTCGTATTCAGTTGCGTTGCAGAAGTATTTCAGAATGCGTGTGCCCACCAAGTTGCAAGCAATTCAAGTCGTGGCAGTGTCACTTTCTTGACGGAGCAGTCTATTTTTGCTAAAGATCAACTGAACCGTAACTCTGTCATTGATTTCCGTCCTGGAGTACAGTGCAGCTCCATATGCTCGTTCCGAGGCATCACAGAAGACGTGGATGTGAGAATTACAATTAGTCACTATGTGGCGGGGAATAAACACTTGTGATAGTGACGGAAGTGCTGTCACCCACGTCTGCCACCGTTGTCCTAAGTCTGTAGGAAGGATGTCATCCCAGCCGACTCCTCTGCACCAAGTATCTTGAAACAATATTTTTCCAGTGATGGAGACTGGAGATGCTAAACAAAGCGGATCATAAAATTTAGCTATAGTCTGTAGCAGGTTTCTCTTCGTTGTGGGACCCTCCATTACTTTGTCTGTAAGGACCTCGTGGTTGATGAAAAACGTGTCAGTTGTGGTATTCCAGTCAAGACCCAATACTTGTGTTTTTGCATCGACTTCTCGTCCTTCAGCCATCCATATTCCTTGCAACTGCGATGAGTTAGAGGCAAACTTAGCCATTGGCAAGTGGATTTTTTTCATGAGGGAAGTAAGCTCATAGTACAACGATATTGCTTCAACTTCGTTTTGAGCACCTGCAGCGAAGTCATCGACATATGTGCTCTTATCCAAAAGAGATGCAACATGAGGAAATGTCTCCTTATGATGCTCGGCGAGTTCGCGGAGTGTAGCTGCAAGCAAGAAGGGACTGCAAGTCAGGCCAAAGGGAAGTCTTCGGAAACGGTATGTCATCACATCACGTGTGGTTTCTTGACTGTCACCATTATCAGTTACTCGATACCAGAAGAATCTGGTTAAGTCCCTATCCTTCTCATCTAGAACAAGCTGCAGAAACGCTTGACAGACATCTCCAATAATAGCTATGGGATACGCTCTGAATCGGAGCAGAACAGATAACATTTCTGGCGTAAGGTTGGGTCCCATCTGAAGAGCGTCATTGAGTGAAGGCGAGTTGGTTTCATGTGAGGACCCATCGAAGACAATCCTCCACTTGATACTTCCACGTTTTTCCCTCTTCACCACATGATGGGGTAAGTAGTAACATTCGTCTGCATCCGATTCTGCTACTTCCACGTGACCATTCCGTATGTACTTTAGCATCTGTGTGTAGTACACGTCCTTCAGATCTTCGTATTTCTCGAGGCGCCTTTGCAATAAATGGAACCGTCTTTCAGCGTTGTGGCGATTGTCCGGTATGTTTATACCAGCCTTTCTTGGGAGAGAGACCACTCTTCTACCATCCTCGATACAGTAGGAGTCGAGAAAGTTCTGGTGGATCTCCAAATCACTTCCACTCATCGATCTTTGTTGGTGCGGAGTGATTCCTACGACGTCTAACTCCCAAAATTTTCTCATGTCATTATCGGTTAGAACGGACTCGTTCACTTGTATGTGGCTCACATGATTTTATTTACTGTGCTGCCAGATTTGTTGCCACTTAAAACCCAGCCGAATTTCGATGGCAGAAGCACTGCGGAATGTGACAGACGAATTGGTGGATCATCTTTCATTATCTTCCAATAGTGGTCTCCACCTATTAGAATTTCGATATCCAGGTCTTTTCCATCTTGTTTTCGGGTCAGCAAGCTGAAGTTTTCTTAGCTGTGTGAGAGACTGGACGTCTTGTGGAGCTGCCGGATGTGATGAATACTTATTTCCGCTTTCGAACCCGGTGATATTTACTGTCGCATTAGTCCACATCCCACCGATGCTGAAGCGGACAAGTCTGCGACTTCTTGTCACTGCCTGCGTTGACTCAAACCCAGTAACAGATAGTTCTTTGCGATCAATCACATCTAACTTGAGCTGCCCCACCAGTTTCATACTGACGAAAGTCGACTGACTTCCGGCGTCGAATATACAGCGGGTACGCGCACAAAGTCCTGTTGGGCCGGTTATATGAACAGAAGCAGTCTGAAGATACGTGAACTGGGGTGATTCGACGTCGATTTTCCCCACTGTTACCTGCTGACTGTCACTGCAGATTGAGACGTGATGTGGCTTCTTGCACTTGGCACAAGAAACTTTGTTCCTTTTGCTGCAGACCTTCATCCCGTGTCCTCGATTGAGGACATAAAAAACATCTATGTGCAGACTTCAGTTTCTCTAATCGTTCATTACGTCAGAGACTTTTCTGCAATCTTGCGCCCAGTGTCCTTGAGATTCACAAAAGACACAAACTGGCAGTACTTTCTTCGGCCTTGTTCCTCTCCTTTCCTGCTTCGTGGCTACTTGAAGGGCAGCAGCTGTGGATGAAAGCATTTCTAAGTCGTGATCTCCTCTTATCTTCTGTGTCGTCATGGCTCCCTCCACCTCTTCATTTAAAAATTCCATCAGTTTAGTGATGTGGCTTTCAGAAACTCCCTGTCTTCTGGAGTAGATGATCCAGCGTCTAACAATATCCAGAGGGAAGGCCCGTAAAATCTTCGGAGCCAACATTCTCCCGTAGTCATCAACCTTTTCACCTAAAGCCCGCAACGCTTGAATCCTACGATTACATTCGATATAGGTCAGATTCAATGATTCAGGGGATGCAATTAATATAGGCTTCAACCCTTCTAAGTAGTCAAGATGGGCTTGAATGATTCGATTTTTGTCCCCATAGCGTGAAACAAGAATTCTCTTTGTCTCTTCATAGGCCTCTGCAGTTACTGGAATGCCTTCCACCAAGTTCTTAGGCTCTCCATCCAAGTATCCACGCAGGAAGACATGTTTGTCGACTGCAGAGACCGACGGGTTCGTGTCTATTGAGGATTGAAATTGTTCCCAGAACCTTGACCACGTCTCGACATCACCAAAGAATGGTTCCAGTCTAATGGCCGGTAGTTTGATAGTGTGAGTTACTGAAGAAGTTGATGGTTGAGCTGGAAAAGATTGAACAGGCGTCGCAGATAAGACAGGTAATTCGTTTAGTTTTTCTCCCATCACTCGTTTTGCCTTGAAGATCGCTCTCTTAGCGAGGTCCACGTATTCTTCGCATCGTATCGCATCCTCGTCGTATTCATCGTCGGACAAATAATTATGAATTTTGTCATCAAGCATAACAAGATCTCTCAACGCTTCTTCAAGTCTTGAAAGATTATATACACAATCATCTTGGGAAGTCTCGTCACTAATTGCAGTACTAAATTTCGTGATTAAGCTCCTTTCTGTCGCCCGTTTCCGCCTAAAAATGCGTAGCTGCTGTTCATCCTCGTCTGACATATTTAACAGCTGCCGTTCGTTAGTCAGTACTGATAGTTCTACAGTTAGCCAAGAGATGGCGCTGGTAGCGACGTTGTTTTTTTTATGCAAATTTACAAATAGCGTAAGCGTTGTATTACTTCACAGTGTATTATCGCAGGCTACGCGTATTATAAAATAAAGCAATTGAAGTATGCGCTGCAAATAAATTACTGAATGCTTGTAATGCGCGTCTGGCACTTACGTGTCGTAGGTTCGAAGCTGTCGTTTAATTTACTTCCTGTCAAATCTTCATAGCGAAGACAGCGTATGGAAGTCGTGCTTCAATAAGCTTCTATCCCGGGTTTCGGCACCAAAATGTAGCGTATTAATACTATAAACAAACGTGCATTACAACGTGCTTTAACTCTTTATTAATCTCTGTGACTACAACGAAAGTAACTATAAACAAATCCATAGATAACCGTAACTGCTAAGTCAAAGATAAAACATATTGCTCTTAATCTCCGACACCAGGCAAATGCCGGGATGCTTCCTTAAAAAGGCCATGGCCGAAATCCTTCCCATTCCTTGCCCCCCATCCTTTCCCGTCTCTAAAGACCTCGCTGTTGAGAGACGTAAAGCAGTTAAAAAAAAAAAGTGGCATTTGGCTTCTCTTTGGCCATACAACCAGCTCAGATGTAATTTCATATAATTCATTGTTTTCATTTTTTCCATTGTATATTATTTTGCAAGTTTCTCTAGACACCACAAGACGGACACCACATGTACACACTCACAACACTTACACTAAACACCGATGCCCTCGGCCGGACTCAAACCGGCGACCATCGGCAAGTGGAGCTAGCACTCTAGCCCCTACACTACCGAGGCCGGCTTTCTTTGCTTCCACGGGGATTTGAGCCAGAAACCACCCTCGAAACATTAGTAAGCAAGTGGTTTTTACCACTGAGCTACCAGACCACTAATAGCGCTAAGATGAAACAGCTACCGAATTTCGTATACTCAGCGTTAAGTCGACATATGAAACAGCTAAACACTTGCAAGACTAAGCAGTAACAATAATAGACAATTCTCGAACGGTAAATGGTATCAAGAGATTCTAACCAGCATTAGGTGCTTAGAAATGTTAGATCAAGTTCAATCAAAATTTGACAAAAGTGCTCGTTTTCAAGGAGCTGCATTAACGAAGTTTGTTGTGAGGTTGAAATCCAGCTTGAACCAGAATAACTACGAATATTCCATGGTGCCTATTGGATTTGGAGTGAAGAAGGTGGCAGTCCATGCCAAATTCTGACTATAATGACGTCAGAATCAGCTAAAGACGTCTATTGCCACTGAGTGAGTAACGTTCCTAATGGTATATTGCGCGAGTTACAATTTGTTTACCAGTTTCCTGGATTTGAGGTGCGCTATCCTTTGAAGAGTTAAAGACAAGGAAGCAGTTAACCATATTTTCAACCCAAAGGCAGAAATTTTTCTATTGGTCGTACTTCAAACAGTAACAAAAATTCTTATACTATAACACTAATTCAAGCGGACGAAGTCGTGGTTACCTGTTGGTATGAAATAATTCCAGTTACATTTTGTGGCAACTCAGTTCCTGTCTGAAGACGATGATTCTAATCACTGAAGATACTCACGTGAAGCTCGTCTCCCAGGAGAGTACAGTTTTAACGTTGCGGACGCGAACCTCATTAAAAGCAGGAGAATCTCTCCTTTTTAACGACGTGTCGCTGTTAGTGTTAAGACCTCAAGAAACGTGCGCATGAATGCGATGAGGATAGCCCGGCTGCGGAACAGATTCCTTTAACGCGTGGCATAAAAGCGAATTACGAGAGACATAGACGATATCGTGTCCCCGCTTTTTTTCTTTTTTTTTCGCACAGTCCTTTCCTCTACCGCTCGGACGAAAGGTATTTGCATAACGCGCCCGCCCCGTGGCTGAGAACGTTCATTACCAAGGCGGACGCCACACTCGTATTCCCATAACAAAGGAGCCTCGTCCGCACGTGAAACCTGAGATTGTAGTCCGGTATCGCGACAGGAGTTTTGACCAAGCACAAATAAAATTCCAATAACAACCAAGGAGCACATCACTCATAACAACAACGTTTCTTCTTCTTTTGTGTTACTTCAACCATTTTCTTCATTAGTCTTCAGCTTGTGATCATTACACGAGCAATTGTTACGACGTTTTTTCTTTCTCTTTTCATATCTTACATGTTCTCAGCTTCGGCTTTTTTTGGAAACATTGCAGCGTTTCAAGTTTCTTCATAAGAAAATTATTTATTTAGCTACTAGCTGATACCCGCGACTTCGTACGAGTGAATTAAGAATTTCTTTGCCATAATTAAATATAGAAAGTTGTTGGTAACAAAGGATTGGTCTAAAACAACACCGAGTCGGCATAATATGACAGGAAAGCCATCACTATATCATTCTACCGTCGAACCTGTCTCTTGAAGAGAATCAATTTCCAATATATTTAAAAACAAAAAAACAAACGAAGGTGAGGGGATGTTGGGGGAGGGGGTTTAACTAAGGGCAGGTTTATTTCAGATTGGTCTTTTCTTCTTTCTTCAGCATGAGCATCCCATTCTTGGGTTCCAATAACTTTACCTGCTCGTGCTCTGCTAGAGCTACAACTTACGCCAGTTTACGCTCGCAAGGCATGTCAAAAAATAAGGCAAAATAAATTGGTTCCAGAACCATTGAAGCAGACACAAAGCAATAGGACAGAGAAAAACTACATCTATACTAAATAATACGTTTTTTCTCTAAACGAAATTTATTAACAAATTATACACTAACATAATGCGCGAGAAGCACACCTTGAGCAACCGACGTAACATTACAGACTAAAGCACACATCCGTCTCTCGGTCATCATTCGATAAGTTCTTAAAATTTCGGACTGCAACTGTTAATCATACCGAAAAAAAAAAAAAATACTGTGCCCTCCCTACAGATTTTCTTGTCAAATTCCGACACTATAGGTATAGGCATTTAGTCGTCAAAACGAAACAAAATGACAGAGACTTACTTCCACATTTATCGTATTATTATTGCAGATCACACACACACTGACTGCGAATCACCCCTGAGGGATCAATATAACATAAAAAAGTGTACAACTACAGCATTGCAATACTATTACGATTTGCCTCGCATTGCACCCCTAAATTTTTTATATCTACAGTTTAACATTCAATCCGAATAACCGACGGTCCAGGCGTGACTCTTACGATCAAACACAATTTTTAAAAATCATTGCATCAACGGAGATTTGAACTGGAGACCACGATCCAACATCATTAACAAAGCGCTTTAACCACTGAGCTACCTGACCGGTGTATAGAATGGCAGTACAGAGACCTAAACATTAACGGGTCCGTCTATTGCCGTTCAGTAATTTTTCGAAACTATAAAACAATCTGTATCATTTATACAGATAATTTTTCAACCAAATGTAGACAGTATTTTCCTCCTTGTTTCAAAGGATAAGTGTGCAAAGTTTCATCGAGAAAACTGTGGATTTCTATGAAGAACAAACAAACAAACATACATACATACATACATTCACCTTTAAATATATAGATTTTTATTTCTATGGCCTTCCGTTTACCAGATTGTGGAAGAAAACTGAGAGGAAGAAGGAGATTCAAGATCATAGATCAAATCAAGGGAAACAGAAAGTACTAGTACATGGACCTGAAGAGGGGGGCAGAAGAGAGGAGAGCATGGAACAAGGAGCACCAAGTATAAACCTGCCTTTTTTTTTTTTTTTTGATTTGTTTTGTTTTTTTCGTTTAAGATTATTTCACTGTTGCAATAGTTATATAAACTTAAATATAATGGCACTTAGTCATTTAATTTTTTGTCAGGGCACAACACTAATGATGACTACGTATGGCCTTCGGTCTTTACGACCACTCTGTCACCTAGAGCTACAGAAATATATTAAAAATTAATACTTTGAAATTAAGCCTTACAATATAAACTTTTTTCCTTTAAATTACTCAGAAATATTACAATATAATTAATTATTTCACTATAAATCTTTCACGCAAAACGGCATAAATATGTCACTGGTTGATTCAGATAAATAATATAAAATTACATTTAAGAAATCATGTTAAAATTGAACTTCTTACACAGGCAGAAAAAATTAAAAGGAAAATAGCTCACTTCTGCCTATAACCCTGTATCCGTATAGATTAGTAAATAGTTTAAAATATACTACCCTCGCCTCTTTATAAGTTGTCGACGTTCTCCTCTTTGCTTCTGTAAATCTTCTTTCTTCCCGTTATTACCGTGTTTATCGAAATGCTCCGAAGAGCATACGCCCAACGCCTATTTCTTCCGGTAAGATATTAGATCCTGAAGGGGATATTGCACATTGAATTCATATTTAGATTATGAACATCATTTAATACAGCCACTTCGTTTTGCATTTCAATTACATTCAACATTAACGTCACATCATGTTAAAACACACTATATCCACAGAAAACTAACTCATTTCATAATGTCAGATAAAGTTCAACAATAATTAATGGCCTGCAATTTTCTTCTTAAAGGGTCTACTAAATCTGTACTTTCACCTTTTGCTTTGCCATTAACTCCGTACTTTTTGTCGAGAGATAGAGAGAACTTGAGATATGAGAGATATTAAATAAACTTGTTTACTTCGTAATAATTACACCGAGCGTGGTGGTGTAACGGATAGCGTTCTGGCCTCGCATTCGGGAGGACGGCGGTTCGAATCCCCGTCCGGGCATCCAGATTTGGGTTTTCCATGGTTTCCCCAAATCACTCCAGGTGAATGCCGGGATGCTTCCTTCAAAAGGCCATGGCCGAATTCCTTCCCATTCCTTGCCCCCATCCTTTCCCGTCTCTAAAGACCACGTTGTTAAAAAGGGACGTTAAACTGTTACCAAAAAAAAAAAAAAAAAAAAAAAACGTAATAATTACTTCAACGCGCTGCCAAATCACTGCCGAACTAAAGCCGCTGGAGAACCGAAGAACCAAAGAATAGAAGTTGGAGACCAGCTCATAAGTTTGCCGTTATGCATCTTAATATTAAGTGTTGAAGAATATTCATGCCTCCGCACTAGTTTGTGTCTGTGTCAACAATCGCCTTTATCCGCAGGAAGATGGTAATATATATACACACACAAAAAAAACGGCGTTTGGTCTTGTAGCCTCTCAACCAGCAACTGTGTTTCTTTCTTTAATTATTTTCCTACATCACATTATTCTCTTCTAGTGTTATTGATGATACGATTGATAAGAAAGCACAGGAAAGACACAACTCTATATTAAAACCACCCCTGCCCTAGGCTGGACTCGAACCGGTGATTGTTGCAACGCGAAGCCAGTTCGCTAGCCCCCCGCTACCACTGTCGGGTGAGAGAATGTTTGTAGAGCCCTACAGTGAAGGCATACTGAAAACAGAATAACAGTGAAACTGGTAGCATAAATAAGAGAAAGACAACTTAAGGTGAAAGTAATCATTGCGCTACGGTGCTTACTGTCCTCATCAATGCCAAGGAAACGATATGAAAATTAAAAATTCACAAATTGTTGCATGAGTTCCCTAACAAGTCTCTTTTGTTATTACTTTCTAGCAATAAATGGATTTGTGAACGCTTAAGAGCCCATACAATCTATAGAATATAATTAAAAGCCCATTGTCCATTGTAAAACCATATTATAATGCTTGATCAATTTCTGTTATTTAGCTAGATGGATTTCAAACACTGTAACTTCGTGCATACTGTAGTTTATGATTTTAAATATTTTAATGTGTTTGAAATGTTGATATAATTCCATGTTTCTTTTGATATATGCAAATTATCGCTAATACTATATTGTTGTCAGCTAACTTTGGCACACACAAAAATACGTATTGGCAATTAAAAGCCCTCAGCTATTGCTTTCATGACTGATAAAATTAAAGTGATAAATGCAATTGATATTAGTAAATGTTGCTAAAATCATTTATTTTACTCATTAGGGCTTAATTAATTTCATATTTACAGATAAAAGATTTTCAACCCATAATATCCTTTTGTTGTTAGGAGATTTAATAGTCAAAGCAATTGATTTTACTGTTATTAAAAATTTTAACCATGGTAAATTTAAGTAAAAAAAGGAGGTTATTACGAAAAGGTGCCCACTGCAAGGGCTTTATAAGTGAAGAGATTTTTACAGCCCCCTAGTTGGTATTTTTTATTGTAACCAACTTGCATCTTCTTAATTACTTGCAAATTTGAAGCAATACAGTAAAAATTACAACTAAATCTCTGTAATAGATCCTTAAAATAACTAGTGAGAGAGGTATATTCACTACGTCACACAATAGCACCAACTGCTATATTCACGATGGACCAAGCGGACGTGGATTTTACTCTCTAAACTGCCATACCTCAGGTAAGCGATAAATGCTAATGTTTCGGGATCTGTCAACTAGGGCAGCTAGGTTAGTGGCTTCATATTTAAATGCAAAGTAGTTGTCCATCCTCCACGCATTGGTAGCAGTAATAATATCTGAGATGTGTGATTACCGTTAGTATGCCAATATAGCCTGGTAACAGAAAGCGCATTATTATGCTATATACGATTCCGCACACCAAGAATCGAGGCAGATACCGTCATATTAAACGGGCCATGAATACACAAACTGCTGCGCAGAACGGAGAGAATTGTGGACGAGTACGATCGACGGAGCTTCATTACTGCTTTTCGCCAGAGGCATCGCTGGCATTAAAACAGGCATTTGTTATTTATGTTTCAATAAAGAAGGAGCTGAAGTGTACGTGTCTTCATTTTACTTGTAGTAGCTATTTTGTTGGGTGGAAGGAAAGGGTGAAAACTTTCTTACTTATCTTTTTTTCATTCAAAGAAAACCTAGGATGCTAGTTTATTTGGTACTCATACTGGCGTACAGGTGAGGCTTATTTATTTTTGACATTAACACATTCAATCATAAAAAAAAGATATCCTGCAAAGCCTCGCCTTACAATTACCAGCACATTGATAAACAAACAACAAAATTTAAGCACTACCACATTACTAACTGATCATGAAACAAATTCCCAACATTAATGAACGAACAAGAAAGCTTTACACTTGGTTTTAATAGGAAGTTCCCTTCATAACAATCGGCAACAAAAATCAAATATAATACTAACATGAAACTACATTAGATTTCAAATGCCGGGCGCCAGGATAATTTATATTATCCACCAAGTGTTGTTATAGGAAAGCTCTGTCCCAACTAGCTCATTATTTGCTGGAGGCGAGAACTCCTAATCGTTCCAAGTTTACTTTGAAAGGTCGTTACAGGATTGTACCGAATGACTGCATGTAAGTACCACACTGCACTGTTCGTAGGATTACTACCGTGATGGCGATAGGCGTCCCTCGACGGCGAAAATGTTATAGCACATTAGCTATATCAATTTACTGAATGATTGCCAAGCAACCTCACTTCCAGAGTACGCTTGTTTCGAACCCTCGGATTCGATGCCAAGGCAGGACAATCTCCAACCTCGGAATATTCACTCCTTCCTCTCTGAAGACTGAACTGAGTTCTTCCGCGTCCGCAGTAAACGATCCTTTCCGTCGCTTGTGGTAGCCGCGCCTCCTTCCTAGGGCGCAATTTTTAATATAGAGATAAATTCACAGGAATTACAAAATGCGGAGAATTATTCGCTATTCATTGGTTCCACCCCCTCTATATAAAAACGATTGGTCGGCCCGACTTTGGGACACGAGCGCACTCTCGGAATCAGTCGGAGCAGTTTGGGACATTTTGACCTTCAGTAACGTCCGATTAAGGACAAGAGGTCGCCGAACGTGCGTTCACCTTGGTGGGGCATTTTCCCCGAGCTAAGCTATTATATGCCTGACCAGTTCCGTTAGGTAGGGTAGCTGTCTCTCCATTGTATGCCCCCGCCTACCTGTCGCGACTCCCTGGCGAGACTACCAGCTGAATTGCTATTTGGGAGGCCCAGTAAATGCTGACAAGTCCCTCTGATTATTCTTTTCATATGTTGAATATAAAAATGTACGGAATGACCCATTTACCTCATTCCATTACATACTTAAGTCTTACTTTCACCGTCAATATATCCCCTTATATTTGAAAATCGTCATGTGAGCAAAAATTTATAATTATTTACAAATTTTACTCATGTATCTGTCAGACGGTTGTGGGTCATGTTTAATGACAGGAATTCGACTCCACGATCAGGCCATCCATATAAAAGTTTCTCAGGGTTCTCAAAATTTACCTTCCGCCATGCACTTTTACTGAATCGCAGAGTAATAAAAATAATATTAATTCCAGGCGAATGAGAAATGGTTCCTTCAGAAAACCATTTCGGAATTAATTACCATTTATTGTTTTTATTCTTCTCCTGGCGTTCATGAGCTGCAAAACCACAACTAGACTAACACGAACAAAACTCAGAAATAATCAGTCACTCACTGATGGATTTTACCAAAAAGTGCAAGAAGGATGACAATGTGTTTCACCAAAAAGGGAATTCAGATTCCAGTGCGAAAGTGTGGCTGATCCCGGAGGGTGAGCGGAAGCATTCGAGTGTGGCATTAGGGCGGACGCAGGTTCAATAGTTCCCAGAAATGAGTTCTGGCGAATTCCGGAATGGTTCCTTCAAAAAGATATGGCCGAATTCCTTCCCGTCCCTTGCCCCCATCCTCTCTAGCGTCTGATGACCTCAGCCTTGAATTCAAACTCGATCTCAACCACGGCCTCTACCTCAGCCTTGAACTCGAATTCAACACCGAACCTGTAATCGCACTTGATCGCGATGGTGATCTTGAATTGTGGCTCGACGTCGATTTCGAGCTCGAACTCGCACTGGCTCTGGATTATGACGTCATCCTCGAACTCGTACTCACTCTGACTACGACGTCGATTTTGAACTCGAACTCCAGTTCGACCTCGACGTCTCATAAGGCCCGAATCAAAACAAAACATAAAGGATCGAGGGAATGAAGTATCGTTCTTGCACTCACTTTCGCAATGGCTTAGGACACACAATCTGGTATTATTCAGGTAATCCTGAAGTTGAATGATAGTAAATATCTGAAAAAATGCAGGTTTAATTATGGTTTATAAGAATGACAACCGCTGTCCTTCTCAGAAAATAAAATATACTGCACTTCAAAATCCCAATGTAACTTCACTCGTATGTCTAAAGTTAATAGTTCATCTGACCATCCTCACCATTTATTCATGTTATAGTAAGCATATTTATTATATTTATGATTCTCAACGTTACACTAGAAGTATTTCTTCACGTATCGGGAATCGAGTCAATAACAGTAAAAAAAAAAAAAAAAAAAAAAAAAAAAAAAAAAAAAAAAAAAAGTTCTTGTACAAATAGGCCAAATCTCGCAATTGTTTAGTAACAAGTAGTGAAATTTTGTCATGAGCCAAGTCTACTCTTTACGTTTTCAATTTACTTCAATTTCTAAAACAGAACGATTTCTCTAGGTGTTATAGATGGATTTAAAAATTTAAAAAATCTGCTGATTTGGCAATTATGCATGTGCAATTTTAACTGAAATGATAGGCATAGTAGCCCTATATATTATTTATTCTAGGACTTGACAAACCTGAAAGAATAGTGAGGTAAATCTTGGTCTTTTTGTATGTTTAACATTGGTAATGCAACATATTTAAAGTATTTGTATAATTTTACTAAAATCTGGCATGCATAACGGCCAACTCGCCAGATTTTTTTAAATTTTAAATCCACTATGTATAACACACAGAGAAATCATTCTGCTTTAGACAGTGAAGTGAATTCATACCGTAAAGAGCAGATTTCGCGCAGGGCAAGATTTCACAACTTTTTGTCACTAAACAATCAAAGGACTTTTTTTTTTTTTAATGGCATTTGGAAACGGAGGCCATACAGCAAGCTCAAGGTAATTTAATTGCTTTCAGTGTATGGACGCCACATGACGGACAGGACATTCACACAGACACACAACACTTAACATCCATGCCCGCCGCCGGATTCGAACCGGCGGCCTTCGGCACGCGGAGCTAGCACTCTAGCCCCTACGCTACCGAGGCCGGCTCAAAGGACTTGTCTTGATTTTACTTGAGGGATCACTTTTTCCTTCACCTACCTGACGTGACGTTTGCCCTGTTATCCCGTCCTCATGTGGAATATAATGTTTTCCCTATTAATTCCAGAAGACTATATATTCTATTTTCTCTTACCAGGCTTCCATTAAAATTATTGCGTTATAATGAACACGACCTATAAATGTTCTCACTCCAATGGTGACACTAAGCGTTCTTGCAAATGATCAACTATTGGGAAAACCTCTTTCTCAGACAGCCAGGGATCCTATTATTCTTAAGGTTACTAAAAAACATTCTCCTCATCGCTACCATCGTTACTGATTAACTGATGAAGTAGAACTAACTATACATGCCGGGTAAAAATACTACGAAGTGTTACCTTTTTTCGTTTGCTGCAGTTCTGTCACCTTTCTTTCTATACTACCCTGGAATGATTGTTTTTTTGCTTACAAAATTTCCATATCACATTGGCGCCGCTTTCGATATTGAAAACTCGCTGGAGAAACATTTCAGATAAGCCACGTAAAGTTTATTCCACAGCGCTGTTTCGCAACACACTCTGAACATGAAATATCACTTCATTGTCACGCTCTCTGCAAACGATTGGTGTGTCTTGTGTGACCAGCCACGAAAATCATAGAATTAACTGATTAACTGCCACTATAAGTTAATTCCAAGTAACTTCCAAGGTAAGCACAAGAATAAAGTACAATTTAGAATCGGTAATCGAGTCATTAATAATACTTGAGGCACCACTCTTTTGTACTGATCTGTCAACAGTACTCGATACTACCACATACATTCAGGTAACCGGTTTCAAGATGAAAATATCACGTTCCTGTTTTTTCGTGTACCCAAGGCAAAATAATATTCAGCTTTGAATATTAAACCCTGAGAATTGGCAGAGTATACAAATTTAGTAAATAGACCGTTCAATCTCAACTACCTTAATTTATGCACATTTTTTTGTGAAAAAAGTGAGGATATGATACTAATTACTTTCCACACCAATTTAACGGTTTTCGAAAATGAAATTAACGTGTGCTTTGTAACCTACATTGTTGCTCGCGTTAATTTACTACGTGTGCAATTATGATAACAGATTTACTACTACCATTAACAGTTATTTAAATCGCAGTGGATACTACAAGTAACAGTTCAAGCATTCGCAATTACTATGAACAGCGAATTTTAAATTGAGTTTGGGCCCACTGATTTGGTATCTAAGAGTTTTTACGATTTTTTTTTTTTTTTTTTTTTTTTTTTTTTTCCTGCTTGACACAAAACATTAAACTTTCCTCTTTAGCGTTCAGAAAATTGACTTCTAATCCAGCGTGAAAAGTAATAAAATTTCTGTCAGTTAACAATGCTATTATAATCTCACTCGCAAGAAACCTAATAGTTAAAAAAAAAATGAAGCGGGGGTGATGGAAGGGTGTTAAATCCCACTCCGACATTGTCGCCTAATTGTACGCGTAATTGCTTCGTAATAAAACGTAAATACTATGTTCTTTAAAGCTAGCCAGACGGAATCACGAAGCCCTGATAAAAACTAAATAACTCATTGTCTGTGAGCACTGGGCCGTGAATCCCCACCCCCCTCCACAACTCCTTTTGTCTCCGCCGACTGTCTCGAACAAAAGAAGGCGTTATCAGGCTTGGCGCCCACAGATGGCTCTGCAGTCGACGTGAAATATGGACTCTGCTCCCCAACAGCTGATAATCATAATAGTAACGAGCCAAGTTGGTGATAAGGGAGGCAGGGTGGCAGCTGGTGCCACGGGCGAGATTAAAAAGCGAAAAGAAAAAGTGTGTGGCAATACTGAAGAGGCCAACAACACCTAGAGATGAGAAAATCGGCGATTTAAGGTGGTGGATTAGTATGAGGCTTTAAAGAAAATACGTAGTCCTGCAGCGGATAGTATTGTAAAAACCAAAAGTTTTGACTACGTTCTCTGTTGCCTTTATCAGGTTGAGTGCGCACGCTGCTAAAAATTACCTGAAACACATTGCTTGTCACCGATGCGCATGCGCTTGTGTAACGCAAACGCCTGTTTTTTTTTGTATTGTTTACAGGTTAAATCTGAAGAATTGTACACAGCATGTCATCGAAACGTTGTGATTTTACAAGACGAACAGGCCACCAACTCTGGAAAACTAAATCTTATTAGCATGTGGAGAAAACCGCCTTCGAGCCATAAATAGAAGTTAACGAATTTTCGTGTTAAACAAAACACATCTTTAATAACAATACCTGGATTTTCAGGGAAAGTCTCGTTATTTATTTGTATTTCTAAGCTTTCGGCTGACATGCCGCAGCCTTTGTCGGAGATACGATGTGTGTGCTTATTTCTGTACTTGTAAATAACATGCCATTCCCGAAAAATCAAATTATTATTAACAAAGACAGACGTTGAATCCTAGCATAACAGATTTTTAATAATTTGGGGAGTATCTGTACACAAATTCATATATTCTTGAATTTTTGGACTCATTTTAGAAGGTACAGTATATAAAGGCAAACTAAAGACAAGTGTGATCGCTACGGAGAAAAAAATAAAGGATTTCCAATGTTCGCAAACGTTTCCTGTCTTCGTGTTCATTTACATGTAACATAAAATTTTTTGCTTACGTCACAGTGTTTTATATATATCATGTTACACACTCTCAAACGCGTTGGAACAACGTGTTCATTTTACGCACCTGAGTTTGGAATAACTCACAATAAATTCAGAATAGCATTAACACTCCTCCACAGAGAATGCTTTAATATTGCTTCTCGTTACATAACGAGCATAATAAGTGAAACAAATCAAAGAAATGAAAAATATAAAAAATAAAAATCAAATGTAAATGAAAATAAGAAAACGCACACTCCAAATCACTGGGGAAAAAATTAAAGAAACTAAAATAATGAAAATAAAAAATACAAACGAAATAACTAGCAGACGCATATAAAAACACTCGAGAATTCGAATGCAGCATTGTGTCAAAATTTCAAAGTAATCGGTGTAGAACTTTAGGGAATTTAAGATTTTGAACAAACGAAAATTTACATTTTTATTTATTTACACATTCGCTGTTGAAGGTGACTGCCGAACACGTAATTGAAACGTTATATTTATCTAACAGCATTCGGCGATGTATTTTCCTATGTTTCTTTGGATTTCGAAGGTTTTATATCTGATTTCTCTTTGTTTATGAATTAAACGCCCTCTATTAACAACTGTGTTTTATTAATGTTTCTTTCGCCAGCCGCGTTTCGCCCTTTTGGAATGGGCATCATCAGTGGTGGGAAAATTGTGTTGGCTATAACATATCAGTCCAGAACAGCACTTGCTGCATTTTTCTGAACTGGTGTTACTTTCTAAAATTTAACATTTCTCTCTGCAATCTTTTACACACTTCACTTTCTGCTATTTGTTTTAACAGATCATAACAAGTGCTTATTCAAAATGTATGAAAGATAACAGAGGGAAATATTAAATTTTAGAAAAAAACACCAGTCCAGAAAAATGCAGAGAGCGCTGTTCTGGACTGATATGTTATAGCCACCACGATTTTCCCAGCACTGATGATGCCCCGTTCCAATAGGGCGAAACGCGCATGGTGAAAGAATAAAAAACAGTTGTTAATAGACGGAGTTTAAATCATAAACATTTATGCAACAACTGTGGATCATGGCCAACACCAAAGTTATTGATTTCTCTTTAATCCCGCAGCACGATTGTTCCACGCTATGTTAATTACACAAAGGAAGTGATTAATCTGAATGGGTTGATTCGAATTACACGTGATTCGGTTTCATAGGCTTCGTGCACTGGCTGAATCACATTGCGAACAATGGAATGGGTACTTGTCACTTCCTTGACAGAAAAAAGAAAATCGATAAATGACAGTCCATTTTTTTGTAGATTATAATAAATTAGTTGCCACATATTGGAAGCATTCATATTATACTCAAGACTGATCTTGCAGAACTTCCGTATTTATGCTTCTAAGGAAATAGATTTCATGTGCGATTACATTTTTGTTGGTAAAAACTGAAAGAAAATTATATTTTTTGTTACTTTGCTCGACCTGATTTCGAACCAAAAAAGCAGAGAAACTTTCTGGCGAATTATACTGAAGACGGCAGTATATTTAACTGCAGACGTAAATTACGCCAGAGTCACTCTTTAACTTTACAGAACTTTGCTTACAGTGAAGTTTACTTTTGAGCTAGTGAACTCAAAACACCAAGATTTATCTTGGCTGGCTCGCCTGCAAAGTGCGCCGATTGAAATTAATAGCACCGGAGCACCTGTTCAAACCCCAAGGCGTTTCTTCTGCGACCGAACACGTCCTTAAATATTCAACACCGGTGCAAATAAATCTTTACCACCTTGAACACGACAATCGACTAGACATCGGAAAGAGACACACACGTTCCCGATAGATTCCGCATAGTTTGACTGAAGCTAAAAAAAAAAGGCTCGTATCAATTGCTGTGAGGAATGCTCAAAAAATTCGACTGAAGAAATGCAAAATCCGTTACAACATTGTAACAGGAGACGAAACGAGTCAGAAACAAAACAACACTCAACTGTTTCTGTGTTCCAAGATGAACCAAATCCAACAAAAGTGGTTCGTTCGCGAAGCACTTTCAGGAAAATAGTAATACTGGACATATCGTGACCATTGCTTTAGTTTAGAGGATCAAAGAATAGTTAATGCTGAATGGTCCACAACCATTCGTTTGCCAGAAGTCATCGATGCAATCAGGAGAAACAACCCAAAACGTCGCATCATTCTTCATCATGACACACGGCATATTATTTGACGGAGAAAAACATCGAATTGATGCCTCATGGCCCGTATTCACCTCATTTATCGCCTAATGACTTCTTTTTGTTCCAGAATGTCAAACAAAAAATGCATCGACAGCGATTTTCATCACCTCAAGAAGCTGTTGAATTCTTCCAAAACCATGTTTTTTGCGTTACCAAAATCGGGGTGGAAACAATTGGTTCGAACGTATACAAATGTGTATAAATCTTAAATGCGAACATTTTGAGAAAATTTTTTTTTTTGCTTTCATTATTTTTGTAAAAATTTGAAAGGCGACCACTCGTACACGTTTTCTTCGCATTCCTTCTTCTTTGTCCACTTAACACGTTTTGTGGCAGAAGCATCCAAAACCTGTTTACATAAACGTCTGTCTTGTGCTATATTGTTCCAAAATGTACAACTATTCATGGGAATCCTCTTTCGTGTTGTCTGCTTTTTGCGCAGTTCTCAGTTGCTATTTTCTCTAGATAGTTGCATCTATCATGGACACATAGCCTACCAATTTTCATTTCTTAGCCACATCTTCTTTCTATGGTGTTACATGCGAGGTTTTTGCCTTTGGATTCTGTTACGGAAGCAATCGTTAAAAAAAAAAAAAAAAAAAAAAAAAAAAAAAAAAAAAAAAAAAACCTAATTAGTTTTCTCCGTGTAACAAATGACGACAAAGAAGACATCAATAAGAAAAAGCAGCTGGTAATCGTCAGCTCCGGCATGTGCTATGACAGTTAATGCATCAAATTGTTCTTAAATAAATTTAGGCCAAAGTGACATCAACACGTATTTAGAAAATATTTAAAACGCGAACAATTAGTTTCTTAATTAGAATAATCTTTTCACGTTTAAAAATATCGTATTTTGCTTCTATACAATTGAAATCTGTTCAAAATTTCACTTTTATTGATTTAACTATATCAATATCTGTTTAATTGGCTCCTAATTTCATAATTAGCTTTGGGTCCGAAATAAGAACCACTTGGGTTATTTTTGCCATAACCAAAGTTAGCATTTCATTAGTCGTCCACCTGACAAAGTATAAACATTTTGTCCTAGACATCACTGTAACATTAAGCTTCTCATACCAAATATGTTTGTACAACTGTTGTTTTAGCACATTTCTTTCCAGTGTAGTGTCTATACCTAGTAACATATATTATCTCTATTTCTAGAATGGTGAGTATACACGTTAAAAAGAGTAATAATGTAATAAATTTTGGATCGAGTTTATTTTTTCAGGCAAACGTGGCAAGTATTGGCCAAAAAAGGAAAAAGGGCTATTTAATACATGGCTCTGATAACCTACGGAATCGACAGTACAACAGGAAGAGGGAAAGCACTAAAAAAGGAAGGTTTTCACAAGAAGTAACAAACAGGTGACATATTTGTTGCATTGGTTTAAAAAAAACGATAGTTGATAGTGCTGCTTTATGACATTTGTAAAAAAGCAAAAGAGTTTTGAAAAGGAAATTATTCATTAAAATTGTTTGAAAACAAAACTTAAAACCATCACATTCATGAAAAATACTTAAAGATAATTTAACAAAGAAATTTCGTCACGTACAAGCGTTTACAAACTGTGTAAAACTTTTTAACAGGGTCTAGAATTTATCTAAAATAAGCCGAACTGTGAACGTCCAAAATAATTTGCTGTGTAAAAATTCGTGTACTACCTGGACGTGATAGCCAGTGCCCTTAAAAGTAAGAAAAACTATTTTCTTACTTTATGATAGTTCTTCAGGAAACAGTAAATAATTAAGTGTAAGTTACATTTGAATAATTCTCATAATTCAAACTAATTCACATGAACAAACAAGCAGCTTTAAATATCGATACTGGGATATTTGTCACACTTGAAGAAAGCACAATAATAATAATAAGAGAGAGAAATCCAAGAAGGCAACTGCTTTCGCAAACGAAATGCTAAACTTGCGGTCCCTGTTATTTCAGCTGCCATTCCGATACACTTGGAATAACTCGCACCATTAAAGGCAAAGATAAAGGGAGAAGAGGCCGTAATACGTCTTTCCATTAACGCTAATGTTCGGTATCCCATTTCGTCGGATGCCAATGTGGGAGTACTGTAGTGATGAGAAAAATAAAAACGGATGGCCATAGAATAAATTGAGTTGTTTTTCGACAAAAGCTCCTTTCCGAGTGAAGTTTTCTTCTGCAGTCTTCCGCGGACGGCGTAGAGATGAAATACTCTCATTAAACCAAATTGCTCCGGTGCCTCTGAAGATACAAAGCAGTTACAAAAACAAAACCCACACCCCTGACAAAGCGGGCAACTATTTTTCGGAAGGGTGGGTGCGGTGCGGCAGTGTCTGCTCCACAGACGACCACCCCCCCACCCTTCTCCACCACTTTTTTTTCCTTTCTTTTTTTTTTTGCCGGCTGCGAACTTCTGAAATCCCATTTACGTTTGAACGGATCCCGTTCGTTATTGGAGTTTCTCCTCTTCGGATGCCGATGCAGTAGTGAGTTCGCCGCCTCACCCATTTGCAGTGCACGCAGTCACTGGGCGTTGCTCAACACGCTTCCAAAATTTCTGCCCGTCACTTGACATAAGTTTATCCTTCTACCCTCGCCAGTATCTACATGTATGTCGGCGCAGGGAAAATACACAGCGTCGATTTATTAAAACCTAACGTTTCTGCCATCTTACTGTGGCTTTCATCAGAGGACTGCTTGTGAGTTGCCGCTATCGCCATAGATCTTCTTCTTTTTTTTTTTTTTTTTAATGGCATTTGGCAACGGAGGCCACACAGCCAGCTCAATGTAATTGTTATACCTTTCAGTGTATAAGTCGTCATCCAGTATATATATTGCATTTCTCGAATGTATGGACGCCACAGGACGGACAGGACATTCACACAGACACACAACACATAAACATCCATGCCCGCGGCCGGATTCGAACCGGCGGACTTCGGTAATCGCCATAGATAGCAGGAAGCGAGCGCTAAACCGCCGCGGTGACGTCACCGCGCCCATTGTAGGCGGTAGGATGGGGCCGTTCGTCTTGGATTTCCCTGAGCAGGTATGACAAAATATGGTCAAGTTGCAAACCATTGTCGGTATTAATGTTATTTGGCCGTTTTTGTATTTCTAACGCTTCTCTTATACGTCTAGGCCACCATCTGCTTTCAATGCAGATAGCTTAATGTTATATAATAGAATCAAGATGGGAGAAGTCTGTGAACAGTTGCAGGGTAATCTGGATTGGATCTCTAGCTGAGGTTAACAAGGGATGAAGATAAACTCAATGAAGTGTCAGCTTATTAGGGGCTCGGCTCGGTTATGATTAAAAAGTGGAGAAGAAATTGCAAAACATTTGATGATAAACTTAACTGCGCAGGACACATTTGGCAGGTAGAAAGAAGAGGTTTAAAAATTACACATTTATTGGAGAGGGAGATGAGGAGAGTTACTAGAGAAGTGAGGGAACTGGGTGGTAAAACTTTGTCAGACCATTCCTTGAATGGGGTGGGATAGCGTGGAACCCATATTTAGACTATAAAATTCAGGAGATGGAGAGGGCTCCAAAGGGCTGCTAGATTTTTCTGTGAAAATTACTAAAGAACACAATCAGTAACTGGAATGGGATTCATTGGAAGACAGGAGGAGGGCGAAGAGAATGGTGGAAGTGTACAAAGCGTATATTTGTGATGAGGCGTGAGAATATATTGGTGGAAGAAATGACAGAGGAGCATGGAAGGGAAAAGATGACCATTTCATAAGGTGGCACTCTGGTTCATACAAAAGTGCATGGGGAAATTTTCTTTTGTAGGTTAGGGAGTCAGGGATTGGAATAAATTAGCAAGGGAAATGATGAATAATTTATCAAAAATGCTGGAAGAATTTAAAATTGGAATTCGTAAATAGTAATAGTATGTTGGTAGAATAAAAGGAGGGAATGTGTGTAGGCAAATTAGCAACGCAGCGTACGGTCCATCGCAATCAAATTAAATTTAGAAAAAGAAAATTAAAATGACTTAGATTTTTCCAAAGTTGTCCAGACAAGACCATCAGCCATGCGCCGCTGTGAAAATTTTTCAAAGATTATGTCACCAAAAAAAAAACGAAGGGAACCGTTATTATCACAAGACGATTACGCTGTGGACCAGGAAACCGCTAATGGAAAGTAGTAGTATGTTACAAGATGATTTAAAATAACACGAAGAAGGAAACATTCTGTAAAGTAGTGCGGTAGAAATATGATGCAATTCGAATAGGAGAAGCTATGTATAAAAAGACTGTAACTATTTTCATTCTTCCCGTGCGCAGATATACGGCAAAAGAGATCACAAACCGAGCGTGGTGGGTGAACGGTTAGCGTTCTGCTCTCGCATTCGGGAGGACGCGGGTTCGAATCCCCGTTCGGACATGCAGATTTGTGTTTTCCATGATTTCATCAAATCATTCCAGGCGAATGCCGGGATGATTCCTTCAAAACGGCCATGGCCGAATTCCTTCCCGTTCCTTGTCCCCCAGTCCCATTCCGCCTCTAATTACCTTAGCCGTCGACGAGGCGTAAAGCAATAAGTAAGTAAAAAAAAAACTTACTACTGTTTTCGAAATTTGAACGAAACATTTTATTTTCTAGCAATATGTACGTCTTCAAGGCAAAAGAACTTTCTGAATTTCTTGACCTGGCATCTTCCAATATATACTGCAGAACGTTATTAACAATTTTTGTGGTTGGTTACATTTTAAGGATATATTCACAACCGTCTGTTAAAATTTTTCTGAAAATCTGTTTCTTTTTCTGGTGACGAAATTAATTTTTAGTCCGAAGTGGCTATTCCGGGAGAAAGAAGCTAGTCCGTCAGGTAGAGCAAGATCCGTCGTATATGGTGTTTCAGCGGTGTATATCCCGATAATAATAATTCATTGTGACGAAATTTTACAATAGGCAATAATAAAATGAATTTGTGTATAAAAATAAAACTACATCTCATGAAGGACGTTAAATGTAAACAATAGCATAGCAAACTTTTTTTTTTTTTTTTTTTTTTTTTTTTTCATTGCCTCAACGGCGTTTTGTAGCCCCGCTACTGTATGTAGCTTAATCTACTGTTTCGAATAGATTGTATTGGATTCGCTATGATTCGCGTTAGGGAAAAACCCAGCTTTGACCGTTATAAACAGCCTTTATGGGAAACCCTTGAATGTTCTTATTAAGGATCACTTGTGGTAGTTGATCCTTTATATTGGTGTCATAATTGTGCTGAGTGGCACTTTGAATTTGTGCCATTCCATTGGGAGTACTGTACCTACTGACTCCAATCTGTCAACTTCTGGGCGGATAGTATCAAGCCTGGTGAAAAATTTCTCTGCTTGTCGAAAAATTTCTGCATTGATGGTAGGCATGTTGGTGATCTCGTGAAGAAGGTCTATTGGCGTGTAGATGCTAGCATGGCTAATCATTCTTAAGCATCTGTTCTGCACTCTTTGTAAGTGTAGCAGGGTAAACTAAAATTAAAATTGTTATTTATACATATTTGAGTCTAAAAACGAGAGAGAGAGAAGAGGGAAAAAAATAAAAATGAGCTATGCCTGTGGTAGTCAACCTGTACCCAACCGTCCACTAGTGGGCGTTCCAACTTTTATGGTGAAGGCAGGAATTTTGTCCGATACTGAAGCAATTTTGTACGTTTTATTTTATTTCTTAAAACATTGTAATACATTTAATTTATCAATTTACAGCTTCAAGAAGCTAGTAAATTTCATAGAGGTTGCCAAATTATTGGGTTATTCATGATTAATAGACTTTCGGGTTATGCTGCGTTGTTTATTTCATTACCTGAGCTTTCGGCTGGTATCCTACAGCCTTCGTCAGGATACCAGCCGAAAGCTCAAGTAATGAAATAAACAACGCGGCATAACCCGGAAGTCTATTAATCATGAACAAAGACGGCCGCGGAAGTCTTAGGAATATTGGGTTATTGTTTATTGGCAAACTTGACATAGTGCATCATAATCAATTGATAAGATAATTTAATCAGTTTTATCAATTATCAACTATGAAAGATAATATAACTTCATAGAATATTGACAGATTCAGTAGCCACCAAAACGAACTTAAACTGGACAAGGGAAAGCATTTTTAAGATATCTTGATACTGATGAGAAATCCTTTTGCTGCAAATATTGAAGAGGCTGACACAACTTGCCAAGAAGAACTGTTACAAATTAGATATAATGAAGAAAGTAAATATAAATTCGATAGTGGTGAATTTCATTTAATTTGATATAATAGCGATTTAGCGCACGTTCCGATGGCAATCTCCCTACAACTCCATCTTTTCCTCTTCTCACCTATATGTGCCCTCTACTAATTTTAACCTAAATTCTTTCAGTGTTTTAATTAAATTATTCATTATTTCTCTTGATAATTTATTCCAATCCCTTACACCCTTCAATATGAAAGAAATTTTCCCGCACTCTTGGGCCTGAAATCAAGTGCGAGCTTGTGGTCATGGCCATCCTTAACCCTTCCACCCACCTCTCTTAATTCTCACAGCAGTATCCTTCCATGCCTCATCACCAATATGAAAACCCGTGGCAAAATATAAAAAAACCTGTCTTCTCTTTAAATATATGCAAAATGATATTCAGTTTATTGAAACCATTCCCTGTCTTATATCTCGTGTAGTCAGACTTTATTGCTGTTAATCATATTACGTGTAACCAATGAAATGAATATTTCCGAAAGAGAAGACTTTCGTTTGTTCCTTACAAAAATTGAGCCAGATATCTAGTATTTAGTTTCACAGCATCAGCCGGAGGGATTCTCATTAATAAATTAAATATAATTTCACCAGATTCCATGCTTCTATGTATGCAAAGTGAAAATGTTAACACAGGTTTAACTACAGTAAGTCGTTTTATAAATATTTATTCTACCGTAATGAAAGTTCGACATAAAATATTTGGAAACGATTTATTATTATTTGCTTTAACTTTCTGTAACCCTGCTTTACAAGTTTTACAAAGTTACTTCCCTGGTGAGCGATTGGACAATTTTACTACTAACAGAGGTACAAAAGTGGGTGGTAGGTGAAAAAGGTTAACTACCCCTGATCTATACGAATTTTAGTTAAGTAGCTAGCTATATTTAGTGACTCGTTAATATCATTGTTGATATTGTTAAGTAATCAATATTAATTTTACTGTGATTAGTTTCCAGTGACAATAGCTTACCATATCTATTTTAACTACATTTAAACCTTGTAAATTAATAATAAGTACCTAGAGATCTGGGATATTCTGTAAAGTGATCTAAGAAAAACCGAAGTTATTATATCAAATCTGATATCCATATTACTTTGCAGCGAGTTCCACTAAAAATGACAAAACTCACTAACAGAACTTAATGCTGATATAGGATTTTCTTCCGTCGAAGTAATAGATTTAACGATAGAACGGCAGTTAAGAATTCATAAGTAGCACTATATTCTTATATTATTACAACTAGCTTCTTCGTGATTACTTCGAGGATAAATAATTAGTTTATAGTGATCTGGAGATGATCTATGATAACATTCAAACCACTTCCTGTCACCACTGTAATACCAATTAGAGATCACATTTGTAACTGTGAAGTAATACTTTGCCGATGAAAAGGCATGGCGTTCATTGAAATTACGATATATCTATTTGTATCGAAGGTGAACACAATCGAATGCGATACAATTATACCCACTGTCCTCTCAGAAGTACTTACTCGTTCCCACCTCAGTTTACTGTCTGTAGAGGTGATTCCTCTCCCCTCTCTACGCACAGTGCAAGGCAAGTCCTGCCCTTCCTCCCCCCCCCCCCGCCCTAGACCGACCTGAATGCCGCTCCAGAGGGCAGCACGCTCCGTCAATTAACAACCCTTGTAGGCCCCGGTCCGCCTCGTCGCACAACAGCCACTAGAGAACCAATCACAACCTAGCAGAGACGCTGCAAACATACAAATCTCATAACTTAACTGCTCAGATTCAAGATAACAGAGCAGACAACAATATTTATTTAAAAGACTATGTGGTCCGTGCGGAAATTTCGTGAATGTCTTACCAAACAATTAAAAAAAAAACTTTTGGAGACGTTAAACATACCTATGGCACCAACTAGTGGTAATCTACACCACAAAACAAAATGTAATATACGTTTCAAACAACATTTTAATTATTACAAAATATTAACATTAAAAATTTAAATTACAAAATATTTACATTACAAAACATATGGAAGCCAAACTATCAATGACCTTACCGGAATACATATAATCTAATTAATTATTAATTTAATTTAATTGCAATGGAGCACAGGCTCCGGTGGCAATTTCCCTACACACCCAACTTCCCCATATCCTGCACCCACCTACATTTGCCCTCGCTAACGGTTTATCCATATCTCTGTAATATGTGGTGCTGCTATAATTCCTTATCGAAGCCAACGAATCATAGTAGCTTGGATCTTAATTATCTCACTTCGCAGAAATTCTTATTTGTTAATTGAAATATATTCGTAGGAAAACCTTTACAGCGTCATAAGAAACAATTAGAAATAATGAAATGTTTCCCTAACAAAAACAAAAATATCAACAACAAAAAAATCTTACTCTAGCTAACACACACGTTTTATCAATAGTACTGCGATATGTGTGCTGCTATCTAGCTGTAATACAGTCCCTCCTTATCGATTGCACTGAAGCCTAGCAGCTAGACTTTTAACTAACGCAAACCCATTATAAGATTGTTGGTGGTTTAATTAATGTGATAAATAATCAGTCCTCGATAAAGTTCAATTTAAACTTGTTTATTTTATTAAACACGTTGTCAACGATACTGTTTTCATGAATACACATATAATCCAGAGATCGCATACAACACTCCTTCCAGAGACAATACAGTTCTTTGTCTTAGTAAAATTTAGTCGGTGAAAAACTTTGCCGAAAAACTAACTAACTCTCTGTCTTGGATGATCGCTTTATATAAACTCCACCGAAATTTCTAGAACACTTCAAAAGATTCCGACAGATATTTCTCAAACATTAACAATACATAAACAATTGAAACTTATTAAAAACAATCAGAATTAATACATAATCATTTAACATCATTACAAAATGGTCAGAAATGGAAATTAAAGTTACTTAAACACAAAATTATTCACAGAAATCATTTTAAACTGTAGCAAATTGTCCTTTAGACATCGTAACTTGCCTTAATACTTGTAATTACAAACATTTAAGCAATTAGCTTACATAATTCTATTCTTAAACATATTAAATGGCCTCTAAATATTTTCTTTTTATAAAACAAAGTCTATATACATTGATTTACAGGAAATTACAAAGCAAACATACCAGATCATATTCAACAAAACTCTAGCTTACAACCAATGTTTTATAAAATACAATTCCATTTAATTTTAGGTTTGAGGGCTATTACACCATGATCTAGATTGTTTATAATTTTACCATTTATCGCTTGTACTTCGAAAAATTTCTGTATTGATTAATAATATGATAAAAGCGGAGGACTTAATTTTTGAAATGATACCTCATTTATCGTTTTTGGTAATTATGAAGGGAGAAATAATGGCTCGCCACAAAATAATCATCGTTTAGAAATAGCAATAAAAATTTTAAAACTTTCTAAAGCGGAATAATAATGGGAAAAAGTAAAGCAATTTGTATCTTCAATAAAGGAGCCAAGGAAGTGTCGCAAAACTAATAAGGGATAAGAAACACTACTCGACACAGTTCTGAAATTAACAATGAATCTCGTTAGAGAAAAACCTGAACGAATAAAATCACTCCGCTCCGCACTGATTCAATTATGTCAGACAGACAAACAAGAATGAGTTAGAATTTCACGATGCTTCATTCTTCTGTTTCGTCGATATTGAAAAGGCATTTGATTGCTAACAACTATTATTTATCTTCTTTTATGGATGAAAACCGAGTATTCAATGGTTTAATAACATGAATACGTAACCTATACACTAATAACTATACAGCAATAAGCGAAAGGTATTGTGACTGAAATAATTCCCGCTAACAAAGAAATCTCAGTCTTATGCTTTTCTGTATGACCGCAAATGAAATTACAAAACAACTTGGAACCAGAGTCACAGCGTGATATACTTTGCGTAAGAATTATATTAAAAAAAAAATACCCGCTCTGTTGATGACGAAATATTTACTACCCACACAGAAGATTGCTTTTCGAATTGCCCAAAGAGTGTCAATAGTACTACCAAGGAATATTAACAGTAACATCGTACATAATTAAAGTAAACAAGGTAGCAGTAAGGTGTGACACAAATTAAAATTTTATAACACAATTATTAATCAAGTAGTTAGTTTCATTTCGTAGGAATACAACTAAGTAGTAGTGACATACTAAATGTGATGTAATGAAACAAACTATTAAATTAGCAAACAACTCAGAGCCTTCTTAAATAACATCTTACCTTTCAACAAATTATAACTTCAGAATCAAGACTAAAAATACATAGGTCAGTTTTACGTCCTCTACAGACCTGTGCTGCAGAAACAATATCTACAACTTCTATGAACAAAATAATTCTGGTAAAGATTAATTCAAACTCTTATAAAAATAACCCGAAATAGAAGACAATATCTAATGTATGATGGGTACGCGGGAACCCAGTTTTCTTTTGAAGATAGAGGAATCGTCTAATGGACGAAAAACGAAACGCTTGTTCAAAGTGGCAAGGGATATGTCAACAAGGAAAAGTTCGCTTACAAAATTTAGGAGACGATAGCGAGAAAAAGATTTTTTTTTTTTTTTTGTCAAAGAATACATAAAAGGACAAGTGCACCAGATATCTAATTACAAGTCACACATTCCCTTAAATTTCTGACTGGTGGTATGTGGGCGCTGCACCTAGGAACGAGCATCTCGGAAACGGCGATGCTGGTCGGCTGTTTGCGGGTATTGGGAACCAAGTAAAGAAAAATAAAATTATTTCCTGGGGTCTATAGTTTGTCGAAAACAATAAGATGAAAAATGAGCTTACGTGCATTCGATCTCTTTCCAAAGAAATTTTCATACTTTCACTTCAATCTAACTCTATACTTTTTTTTTACAGGAGTCAACAGTAAAGAATAAAACAACAGCTGAGCAGTAAAGATGTTGGAGACCTGAAACGAAGTCAAAAAGACGTTTGCTGGAGATTGGTTTCTCCCTGACCGGATTAGCAGTGAATCCTGGATTAATCCAAAAAGCGTGGCCGAATGGTGTGGATTTCCTTGTTCTATTCATTTCCCCCGAGACTAGACACCTCTCGCGAAGTTGAACGCACGCTCTCGTCGATAAATTTGTTCCAAAGGCACTGACTGAAACACATCATCTGATTTAAAGTATTTCTCAAAAGAAATAATTTATTGAAGAGCTTCATATCATACCTGACGACGTGCCTCATTAATTATAACTACGAACATTTAATTGCCATCAGATTAGCCTACATGCAATTCCATTTTAGTTTAGCATAAAAACAAGATCTGCATGAAGAAGTAATTTGATAGTGAATTACAAATTATTTGTGAATTGTCAACTTCACTGATGCATCCCGTAGCGTGCTCCTCATACGACTGCAGAGAACGTATGATTCGGGAATATCAATCACTGATGCACGAAGCGAATTCGCGTGACGATACTTCCATCTAATATTCCCAAAGCAAATTCCTGCTCGTAATCTCTAGACGAACAACGCAGTTTGGTTGTTTTTTTTTTGTTGTTGTTTTTTTTTTGTTGTTGTTTTTTTTAAACTATTTCCAATCAGTGTAATTCGAAATCTTGAGTCAAATCTTTCGATCCACTAATTGGTTTTCGCTTAGCCCTTCCTAAGACCAATCACCAGTTCCCTTCTTTAGCCATTTTTAGGAATGATTTCTGTGGGTAAAGGGTGTTGTGGTATCGAAATAGAGATAGTTTCATTGAGTAGTGCCATTGATTGCTTGCGGTATACCTGAATGGTTGTAATCATCGCCAATGAACACTATAGTTCGTTAGATAAAATACCATACTCGTCGGCTTTAACGATACGGTCATCGACGACCCATAGAGCTATAACTGGAACAGTACACTAGCAGTTTTTTTTCTTCCGACTTTCTGTCTTAGACTCAAGGAGATGACCGTTTTCCTGTCAGATATTATTCTATACATACACGGACAGCACTGTACAACTCAAAATGGCTTGTTATGTAAGTCGATACAGGTTTAGCAATAGTATAAGGGCTGTAGCTAGTTAGCAAGGCAATCCGGGTGAAGTTATGAGAGTAGCTAAGCTGTGGAGAACATGGCATCTGAACTAACAATTCCCACCAAAGAGGGGCACGATGTACGAAACATTTTATCGGTTAAGGTATACTAGTACCACAAATTAAATTTCGAATGTGTTTTAATATGGATACGATGGTCTCTTCCACTATATCGTACTCGTGTATGAAAGAATAATTGGTTCTGCGGTACATAAATAACTAAGCGAAACTTTACCATCAGGTTCGTTAAGGTTGATGGCTCGCTGAAACATTTCTTAACCTTGATTCCGCTGCTTTAACAAAATTAAAGACAAACTTTGACGCGAAATTTCGCAGAAAAAAAATATACCTTTTTTTATGGAATCCTTTCTGTTCAGCGTTCCCGGCTACCATAGGGAAGAACAGCCATTATTTACGCATTACCAATTGCCTAAATTCTAATAAATCTCAACGGCAACGTGAATTTAGAGCAAGGCTACCTAACCGTGGGAAACAGGGGAAAATGTGTCAACATAAAGAATGATTATATATGAGAATAATCTAATTTTTTCTGAGATAATCAGTAAATTAATATCATATCAATTGAAATATCCATATTATATACGGCAAAACTCACTAATCAGTATTGAAAAAGGCGCTATGCATGATCGTTGAGTCATCGTGTCAATAATGCTGATCTCACGACTCACGATCCCGGCCTTTGTTGCCGATCTAAAACGATCACAGATATTCCTGATAAATTGAGGTTATGAGTAATAGACTTGTCACTAAATAATGTTATTCCATTTTACCAAGCAACTGCGAAAAAATGAATCTAAAGAAAACCAAAAGAAAAGATATAGTTTGCAGAGTCCCATTTAGGATCTGTAGGCACTTTATATATATATATCACAATGTTGTCTTGTGCCGAAACTTCATGAACAAGCAGTGATGTGTGATCAGGTGCATTATTGTGATATATATATATATGGATTAATTATTATTAAATTAATAAAACTTTAAGCCAAAATATTCGATAATGTAACGATGGTAAAAATATATCGAAAGTTCGAAACGTGTTTTCTGTATCGTTTCCGAGACTGAAATGAACGACGATAGCAAGTGATGCTCGCACGTTCAATTTTTCAACTGATTATCGATAAATAAGGCGCTGTCTATTGTAGTTGTATGTTGCAACCAAACAACCCCTCAGAAAAAACCCGCGGAATTACTAACTCAATGACAATGTGAAATAGTAGGCCTACACATTAAGATGAAAAAGATAAAATGTGATTAATATCACTAAAGCACGCAATAGAGAAAAATTAAAAAAAATATATATAATAATTTATTGGCATTTGGTTCCAGAACCATATTGTATTGCAAAAATTACAATCATTTCAAAGTAGTACAAGTATTTTGCTATACAGACATTTCATAGTAACACAAACATTTCAAAGTAATACAAGTATTTTGCTAAACAAAATATTGATTGTTCACAAATGCACGTCAACAGGAAGACAGCGACTAAACTGTTTTTAGACAGTGCTCCACTAATCAGAGCCTTTCCACGCCATGCCAAGCTATCGAGATTCCTGAATGCTGAAATAAAGTTTTAAAACAAATAAAAAGTGAATTAAAACAACAAATTAAATAAAAATAATTAAAAATAGAATTAATATTGAATTCTAATTACACCTATTTCTATTGTAAACGGATGTAATATCTTATAAATACCTACTTTCAAAGAAAACATTAAAACTTGGCTCTCTCACGGCTATTGGCTGTTTACATAGTATACTAAATGAATTTATCTTACCTAATCTTCCGAACATGAAGGCTGGGGAATGTTAGTTCGTATTGCATTTCCACGACAGTGACTACAATCTACATTCATACGCCCCGACCATAGTACACCATAATCTTATGTTAAAAGCGTTATAAGTTCTCATCGCTGAGCCGCAAAGTTGTTACTTTTCGGTATAGGTGAAATGAAATGTTATTTGACAGTATACCCGTACTTCAAAGGATTAATGTGCGCATGCGCGAACGTTGTTTTCGGTTTTCATGAACATTTTACGACTATTGGTGGCAAAAACGTTTCCGAAATAGGTTGCTGTCTGTCCACATGTTTGATTAATTTTTGTATTTCTCTTTTTTGTTTTGTTTTGCATATGGTGCGAGACCCTAGGCTACAACCTAGATAGCCTAAGCCTAAATGCGACTGTGATAGTTCATATTTATTTATTTATTTATTTATTTATTTAAAGGTTTATTTAGCCTGGCAAGATTAGGGCTGTCAAGCCCTCTCTTACATCATACCAGGTGTTTACCATAAATAATATACACCTTACACAAACTAAGAATATACAACACTTATATAACATTTGGCATAATTTAGGTTCAAGAGAAATACTATCAAAAAATCATCTTAATAATATTTATGAGTAAAATACTAACTAAAATCTTAATAGTATTCGTTCTTAACTAGTTAATAATTTAATGGTATAAACTAATGCTAGTGGAAGTTAAAGAAGTAAATGGTACAAACTTAATACTAGTAGAATGAAGAAACAAGACAAACTGATAATAGGAAAGGCAGAATAAGAGGTGGACACTGTATACATCAATATTATTCAGATCAAATAATTAAGTTATGAATGGAAGGAGAGGTCTTTTAGCTAGTGCTCCAATAAGTAATGCATTTTCAAATGAGTTTTAAATGGGCCGATTTTTGTGGTAGTTCTAATTTTCAGGGGAAGATCATTCCACAGTCTAGCCGCTGAAATGAAGAAGGAATTGGCTAGGGTTTCCGAGCTGTGGGAGTGGATGGTTAGTATGTTTGAGTTCAGGGATCTGGTGTTAATAATATGAGAAAGTCCTAGATATGAGATATTGGAACAAAGGTAGGCGGGAGTTTTCAGATGTATGAGGCGGTGAAGGAGACATAGAGTGTGGAATCGTCGTCGATCCCAAATGCGCAACCACTGTAAGCGGTAGTATGAAGGTGAGACGTGGTCGTACAGTCGTAGGTCACAGATGAACCTTACACAGGATTTCATAACAAGTTAAAGTTTCCTTATGTCTGCCGAACTCAAATTTTGCTGAGCAACGTCACAGTAATCGAGATGGGGTAGCACCAGAGTCTGCACCAATTGCTTTTTCAAATGAGTGGGGAAGAATTTCTTACATTTATACAGAGCATGAAGAGAAGAGAAGGCTTTGCGACATACTGAAACAGTATTTTCAGACCAGGATATTGATTATAAGTCATTTTTTGTTATATTCAGCCGATGTAGATTTTTCCTTATACTCTCTGCCCAGAGATATTGCTTTCACATTACATCATTTTTCAGGTTATGAGCGTTATTCAATAACGATTGTATTTAGTTTTGACTGATTCAGAAGCTATCAATAATCGATATAGATGTCACTGTTATAGTAAATTTGAAGAAATGTATTGACAGAACTATGAGTACAGCCCGTCATTTTTAACTTGCTTATTATCTAGTCATGAAGTAACGGCTTAAAACCCAAAAATAATTTAAATCAGACGGGCATAGCATTTTGTTACCACGTTTGAATTACAAATGCTGCTTACTGCTTCCGGTTAGTACTATGCTGACAGTATACGCTGATATCTCTCTGAGAGATGTAATTTAAAGGAACCTAATACCAATTAAAGCAGCAAAGTGATAGCACTTCAAGTGAGGGCAAAAATAAGAACTCTCATCCAATGCACTTTATGTAGTGATGCAGGAATGTAAAGAGAGACGCGTCACGCGGCGATGTTGAGTAGGAATACAGACGTCGCGCCGTGTGTCATACAGCATTAATAGTTATGAGGACAGCCGACTAAACAACATTTTCAGAGAGCGTTTCTGGCAGATGCTCGTAGTCTCCTCATTAGCTGCTGAATAATCAACGCGGAGTCCGCCTGCACTTCTGCCAGGCCCAAGGGAATCATTCTACGTCTCAAAGGACAAGAAAACGACTTAGAAAGAGCGGCACAGGGCTAATGCGCAGAGCGGGCTCGGAATAAAACATGAGTAGTTACGGTGACACGCGCCACGTTGTTCATTCTTCCTTAAAGGAATTCATACCATCATCAATTGCAGTCAAGAACTGTAATATTGTCGGAGAGCGGCAAAATTCTGGTGGTTCAGAGACCCTTTTCATCCGGTAAAGCAACAAAGACTGTGTAAGAAAACGAAAAACTCTTCCATTCATATAATTTTCTTATAATTAATTACTTTTTATTCACAGAGAGTGAGTAAAATTGTTTTATCAGATTTACGAAGGCTTATTTATTTAAAACAATATCGCACAGTTCATTTTATAATTATTACTATCTGCTACCCACGAATTCGTACACGTCGACTTAGAACCTTATTGCTGGAGTTAGTTACAGGAAGCTGTAAGTTACGTAAAATGTTTCCCACAAACTGTTTGCGAGAGAAACAAAGCCTGAGTGAACGATGTAACGTTACAGAAACTTACACACGCTGTCCGTCTGTCTGTCACCTTTCGGTCAGTTTTGAGAACTTCATAACAAAATGTTTTCTTTATCCCGAAAAACTATCACATGTCCTTCTTAACGATACATAGTACGGTATTTCTTTGTCAAATTTTATCAAGATTTGATTTAGCCTTTTAGTCATGAAACCTAAGAAACAGACAGAGTTACATTCGCATTAATAATATTAGTGTAGATGATTGGGTTTGTTTTCATTTGTAATAGACAATTAATACCGATTTTACATAACTGAGTGGTACTGAGGGCACCAGTCACTGTACCTTTCGCAATATTTTCAGTTCTTAATGAAAATTTTATCTAGTCAATATCAAGCTAATCTAGCAATCCGTAAAGCTCGGACTTGGCATTCAGGAGAACTGTGGTTCAAATCTCCCTCCAGCCATCCAGATTTCAGTTTTCCATGGCTTTTCGAAATCACTTCATTCCAATAGGCCATGTATGGGATATGCTGGGATGTCAAATTCGTCCCGGCCCCAGTATCCAGGATATCAAGGACCAGTTAAAATAGTTTTGGGTTAATTCAGGAGAGGATACAACGCTCTTACCAACTGAACCAGTACATGCATCCAGGCCAGAAATGGTAGTCTCATACTGCCAAGGTCTTTGTAAATTTTATTCAATTTTGAATCCCTTAAATAACATACCCTCTCAACCCGTGAACTTTCATTTCGTTCTCCCTTTCTGGGTGTTTGACTTTTTTATAAGCCAGTGTATTTGACAGTACAAATGTTCGAAACAACTGTAGTTCAATTGAAGCCAAGATATGGCCACTATAGTTTTCTGAGGACCTTTTCCACTTATTTTCACTGTAGTGGATAACACATATATCTAAAATGATGAGAATATTAGAGGCGTATTCTCCAAAAGTAGACTTGTTCACGTTTAGATTGCAACTGCTCTCGCGTGTTCTTTCTTTGGTTTCATTAGTTTTGTACTGACAGCCAGAATACCCATGTATTTCCTTTCTTTCTGTTGACGAATGCAGCGCATGAAGTTAATTATCAGATCGGAGCACGGTACAGATTTTGTTTCCAGAACGGCGGTGGAGTATGTGTTTCGTTTTAATTAATTAGCTCATCTGTCCTTTCATGCGCTACGTGATTCTCACTGTCCAGCTGTTTTACGGCAAACGAAAGCCCGGATTATAGACAGCGGTAAGGTAACAGCTGACTGTCGCTCAGCCACGTTCGAAATGCACACATATAATCGAGTCACCGTTAGGCGCCAACCGAATGTGGCCGAAGTGCTCCGAGTCCACTCGAACAGCGCCGACCTGAGCCGACGCTCTCCGATCACTTTCCCTATTGGCTTGGCCCTTTGCACATCTTTTGTGACCATCACGGTCGTCCATATTGCCGCAATTGGAACGGCTGGACCGCAATTACAGCGGGACTGCAGCGGCCAATAACCGTTCCATTAGCCCTCTCCGATCCCATCTGCATGGCTCTCAAAGCTGTCTCCTCTGCCGTATATTAGTATTTCACATTTTGCCTTTTTGGCGAGGTAAAGTCTACTCTGAAATAGTGGCAGCTCCCCGTTTGGTTACCTGCACTCACTGTTTAAATACGTTAGTTACCCATTTATATCTGCTCCTCAAATACAACGAATTATCAAAGAAAATGTCTAAAGTTTACTCTCTCTAATACGGCGGTAAGTAAATGTTAATCCCAGTAGCGGAACCGGACAGAAATAAAGTACGATGACGACTAAGTAAACTCATTACTTCCTCTCATTTTCACTCGTACCGTTGATACAGACTCGCTACCCAACCTTCTCTCGTTCAGTTAACAGGCGAGAATGATGATAACGATTAGTGATACTCATGAAAGAATGAAAATGTAGACTTGGCGCACAGAGAATTATCTCCAAGCAGCCTGACTCAGTAAATCTCTTACACTGCGATTTTTTTACCTGTTCACTACACTGTTTGACGCTAGCGCATCTGATTATAGAACAAATCTAATGGTATATAATGTACGTCAGTAATAAAGAAGGGACAACGCACTAACTATAAATCCAATGGCGCAAGATTGAACTGTGCTGATTTTCTCGTTATTTTCAAAATTAAAGGTTGCTGTGAAAGGATCAATGGATGGTTTCGAACAATAAATTCAAAAGGCTTTGACAAAGTAGGCTCCTGAACTACAAGAAGTTCAAAGGAGACCAACAAGATTGTTTGCGACAATATTTTAATCATGTTTCCTTACGACTTTTCGCCTCGTCGACGTCGAGGTGATTAGAGGAGGGAAAAGATAAGGAACAAGGAATGGGAAGGAGTTCGACCATGGTCTTTCAAAGGTACCACGCCAGCATTTGTCGGGAGTGATTTCGGGAAGCAATGAAAAACCAACGTCGGGATCGCCAGATGGGATTTTGAACCCGCACCTTTCAAACTGTCAGGCCCCAGAGTTATCGCTCACCCACCGGGATCGGTTAGTGGAAGAGGAAAATGACAGTGTGCATATTGTCGTATGAATACGATTCCTGTGAAATTAATGTAATGTTATATTTACTAAAATTATTTTGATCTTGGTTTGCTTAAACATATTTTTTTTAAAAAAATGAGTGTACTCCAATTTGTCCAGCTCAAGTGTTTTCGTAAATGAAGCAATGCATGAACTGACAGTTATTTTTGTAATAAGCATGTTTACCGAAAATAGAACCATCTTTTTGGTCAAATTCATCAAGATTTGTTGTTTAGTGTGGCGCTTGACGCTGTGGTAGTTTCTTTGAGTCGCGGAAGTTCATTAACTGGTCAGCAGTTTAGTAGCAGTGGTGATATAAATCCTAATTATCGGTTTAAGTAGCATATACTTAAATCCCACACTCATCCGGAGGCCGTATGTACTTTGTGTGTCTTTAGGAAGTGTAAAACTTTAATTGGCAGGCATCAGATTTCACCCTTACCCTTCTTTCATATCTCTTTGTCAACGCACATAACACGTTATCAGTCAACCATGGTCCTGGTTGTGCTCTTCATCATTTTTTGAGGTTAATTTTATGCATAACATTACAGCACCTGTTTCTCCAAAATGAATGGAAATCGGACACATGTTTATATAAACTTTTTTACTCAATATTCTTCATACTACAACCTCCGTCAAAATTTAACATTCCTCCTGAATCAATTGTTGTCGTCGAGATTATAAGAGTCAGAGTGGATTAGTAGAAAGGAAAGGAGGGAATTCGGTCGTTGCCTTTTGAAGAACCCATATTGACAAAGAAACAGAACCACGGAAAACCAAACTCTGGATAGTCTTAAGCGGATTCGAACCCGCGTTCTTCCGACAGGAAGGCTTTAGCATTACTATTGGTGCAATAGTTTCGATGTGATAAGGGAGCTTCCATAAAGTACGGGGCTTGGTCTATGGGGGAGTGGAGAGGTTTGGGGAGAAAGCTGCGATGGGATACGTGGGGGGGGGGGGGGGGGAAGGGGTGTCCGAGCCAAGCCACAAAACTTTTCATTCATATTATTTGTCGCAGTTAAAATCAGGAACAGAATACACAACATGTGGATATTTATTTCCGTCAATTAATTATCTCCGAATGTAATTTTGATATCGCATATACTGACAGTGCCAGGCACGCATGTGACTTGAAGTCATAGCGCTGGGTTGCACGGTGCCGGCGCATTTCAACTAAACGACACAAGATGGCGCATTACGATTCTAAAAACATTATATATACCGTACCCAGATTCAAATTCAATTACAGATGTCAAGGCAATGACAGTTCGTATCGTAGTGCTTGCTAAGGGAGCGTCCATAAATCACGTAGCTCTATTTTGACCTCCTGCGAACTCCCCTCCCCCTCCCCCCACGTAGCCTGTAGTGGCTTTTGCCTCTACCTCCACCTCCCCCCCTCCACGTAGCACGTAGCTTTTTTCATATTGATTCTAGAAGACATTTTGCACTGTTTTCTCCCGTGAGATTATCGTAAAATTACATACGGAGATAATTAAATGACAGAAATTAATATTCACATGTTGTTGTGTGTTCTCTACCTTATTCTAACTGTGACAAATAATATAAAAGGAAAGCTACATGGCTTGGCTCGGAAACCTTTCCCCCCCCCCCACTCCCCTCATGTAGCCCAGCGTAGCTCTCCAGCCAAACCCTCCCTCCCCCAGACCGAGCCACGTACTACATAAGTGTTATTTCAAGTTCCATTTGTGGTGTGAAGTGGCGCTGTAAAAGAATCATTTCATTGTATCGTAGAAAGAAAGGTGACAGAACTGCAGCAAAAGAAAACAAAAACGCAACTGTTGTTGTTTTTTATGTGTCAGGTATAGGTTGTTCCATTTTATCAAGTAATGAACAGTGATAAATAAGAAAGAGAGGTTTTTAGTAACATCTCCAAGATGGTAAGGATCGCTGACTGAGAAAGAGGTTTTTCCCAATAATTGATCATTTCCAGGAGGGGCAAGCATCAACATTTCATTCATGATATTTATAACTATATAAAGTAAAAAACAATGCCAATTTTGTTCATTATATACGCTACAATATTAATGATAGGAGAAAATAATACAAAATGTCTTCCGGGATTATGTAAAAAGCAACGCACCACAAGAGAGATAGAGGGAGAGAAAAGGAGGGGGGGAGAATAGGGGGAGCAGAGGCAAAAGCCACGACAGGCTACTTGTGAGGGGGGGGGGGGAGAAAGGGGCTCAGGGGAGACAGAAATGGAGTAATGTTGTTTATGGATGCTCCCAAAAAAATAATTGACTGATGGTTTGAGGAGGAAGAGAAGAAGAATAACCGAAAACGGAGGAAGAAATGCTACTAATCTCACAGCTAACGTTCGTTCATATTCATGTTTTATAAAGCACAGTGCACAGTGCTATTTCTGAGGCCACACAGCTGTGGAGGTTCTCGTGCCACATTTCCATAGCCGAGCCGAGATGTGCCAGCCCAGCCCAGCGCAGTCAGGTGAGGCAGAGGCCTCACATTACATTCACGTCACGGCCCGGCAGCTTCTTCTGAGCTCGCTCTCCTCCGCAGATCGGATTAAGGGCACCCAGAATAGGGCGGCACCTCGCAGCGAGGATTAATCCCACTCCGCTTGCCGAGTGCAGGGCGCGGGTGCAGCCCAAAGGGCGCAGCGGTCGTTGACACGACAGTGTTGAGGAAACCCTTTCAAGACGTCTAACGTTAATTACTTCCGACATCAAACCAACGAGTTGAGTATCACAGCACTCGAAAACGCGCTCCCACTTGACGCGTTCCGTTACAAATGGTGACATTGCGCATGATTCTATCATTAAATGGCGCCTTTAAACATAACTTTGAGGCAAAAAAATACCGAAAGATAGTATTTTAAACTAGCTGTATATTTACCGCGAATATATTAACTTCTAAGTGCAGCGGCTGCCGAGTCTCGTTTCCTCCTTTGTGGAATCGGTCAGTGAAAAATAAGTACTATACGGTCCGAACGCCTATATATATATATATATATATTTCAAAGGGTGAAGCCTGTTATCCGGACAGCCCGCATTACTACAAAAAAGTTGTAAAGAATAACGATGACCACCTTACAAGTTGTTATTGGATATATATAATGTCCGTTTTTTCGCTACTTCTTACACAACAGATAATTGGAAATGAAGAGAATACACAATGATTAAAACATACTTGCAATGTGGAAATGAACATCCCAATATTTATTTTTTCTCCCTCCGTTTTTGTACAACTTACAATTAGTTCCACAAAACTCGTTAAAAATAATTTAAATTTTTATATGAATAAAAAAAATTACTTGAAAGAGAAAAAATTACCTGATTTATTAACGCTCAAATCTTCAAAATAAAAAATCATCACGTTTCCAATTGCTGAAATTTGAAGATTCGTACATATATTTTGCAGTTGGCTTTTGAGGAAATTATTATTCTGGGGTCATTAAATGGGAAGCAATTACATGGTCCAACACACTTATATCGTTCTTTCTGAGTATTGTCCACTGTTTTGTCAAGCAGTGTTCATTTAGAGCTACGGCCACGAATCTGTAGGAGCCCCTATTGTTATTACGGGACATCGCTATTCGTCATCGCTGACATTCTACGCAATCCGTGATCTGTTGTATGTACCCACTTGGTAAAAGAAGTCAGAGCTTATACCTGCTAGAGAGCTAAGTATGACTTGCTTCTGTAAGGCTGAAGGCCGATCTATCAATTCCTAGCTCACTTCCCCGCTCTGGAAAGTGAGGCGTCGCACCAGACCGTTTTATAAAAACTTCCTACCAATCACAACAGATTTCCTGCGTGATGTTTCCGTAGACGAGTCATGCTCTTTCCTCTCACAAGTTACAGAGTTTGCATCTGATTTGCATCTAGCATCCAGAAATGTTCGGGTTACTAAGCACATTGCTCATGCGAGATAATCACATTTCAGCCCAGAATTTCAAACAATGTTTATTCACACAGAGAAACGGCACAAGGAGCAGCCGGCGACTTCGCATATCTCTGTTCTCGCCAGGGGCGTAGCTATTATGGTGCTAGACGGTGCAGTGCACCGGGGCCCCTATGCTCAGGGGGCCCCCAAGCATACCTCAAGGGGCCCCCATGCGCATCTCTGGGGGGGCCCAAGAACAGTTCAGAGGGGCCCACGCAACATCACGGCAAACTGGCGACCTTTTTTTTAGCTCTACCGTCGTCTAAGGGGGCCCAAGCCCCTCACTAACGGCCCCTCACTGCTCAGGGGGCCCGCAAGCACAACTCAGGGGCCCCCAGCCTCACCTCAGAGGGGGCCCCTACCATCAACACAAAGCAAAGGAAGGTCGCCCATCTGGCCTGAGGGCCCAAAATAAATTTTCTGCACCGGGGCCCTTGTTGGCCTAGATACGACACTGGTTCCCGCCAGTGAAATTTCCTTTCTTTGTGCACCACTGCATCCCATGCCTATTCAGCTTGGGTATTATTGTAAACTAGACCAAATCCGCGACCGTTTTTATCGTATCACCACCAGTCTAGAATAGTTTCAGTTTTTAGGGTCAAAGATTATGACGGTTGATCTGATTTGATCAAATACGAACTTGACCTGTGTTTCACCCTTGAGTTTGAAGAACTCGGAAGTATTAACAGACATAGGTATTAAACACGGACAGGGACGATCGCGCTATCATGTAATTGTTTCAAAGTCGGTAGACTCGAACTTGCTTAAATACAATTTTGACTTAACTCGTATTTGCCCTTCACTTTGCAAAATTTGGAAAATTCCTGCTGGCTTCGAAAGCTTCATGTTGTTTTTTATTGAGGTTGGGCAAACATTCATAGTGTAATCTTTGGTCATAGTGTATCTAACGGCAGAGAACTCAATAAATATTCCAGATTATTAAACAGTTGAGCAACTCAGAAGAAATGAATTGCAAGAATACTCGATTCGGTAACAAATTTAATCTGATGTCCACTTTAAGTACCCTAATAACTCTCAGACAGTGAACATGACCAAAGACCATTAACGAAAGTGGTCAGTAAAATATGGAAAAAGCAAATAAGCTGTAATGTGTAAATAAACTTTGGTCCAGCAGCAACGTTAGCGAAAGTTTTAATTAAATTGAAATTTAGCCTAGACCGGAATGAAAATTGGCATTCGTGGTTACAGCAGAGACCATGAGAAATTTATGTTTTTTATGTTGCTTTCATGAGCAATATCTTCTTACTGAAAAGCAGTTCCTCATTTTTGCAGCAGTGAAGTTTATCGAAATTTTTTTAACTATGAAATGTTACCAAACGAAAACTTAATGAATGTATTATGGCAATTAATTTCGTAGCAGATTCTTAGCTATGAAATTGAAGACATAACATCGAATATCTTCTAATGATATCCCTGGTTGCTATCGATTTGCGATCGAAGGCTGAACGTGACACCGTTCTCCAGCCATAGCTATCAAGGTGAGTGAGTGAGTTTAGGATATTATACAGTAGATATTCTCACACGTTGGCTTAGTTGATTACGGCAACGTGTTGGTGTCCGGCGCTGCTTCAAGTCCTGGTGATGTAAGAAATTTTCATCATCAGTATTTGCTCGGCAGTATAGGAGAGGTAGTGGTCCACACTTCTTAATCACCAGATTTTACTCCAAAGTTCTGAAATAAATCCAAAACCTGTAGGCAGTGAGTATGGATGGGGGCACATGAAACTGTTGACGGCGGCCCCGTTGGTGTTATTAGAAAAAGTGGGCCTGAATGGGACGACACCGAATTTCAATCTCTCCCCACTTTCATCTCTCAGTTACGACACAAACAGCACACTACTCTGAACGCGCACACCATCACAGTCATCAACAATGATGAACACTATCACACTGGGAAACCACCCCAGTTCATCTTCCCAGACATTACCATGGTAAAGTAACTACCTAAGCACTCACGCGCGCAAGTCGTTCATAGAAGTAACACTCATAGAAGAAAAACTCAGTCATTGTTCCATTAAAACATAGAACCAAGGACAGTGGTGTAACTACACCAAACAGGCCGTGGCAAATTCATCGTATGGGGCCCTCCGCTAGTGTCGGATCTTAGGAGGGGATAAACCGGAGCACCCAATTTATGGGCGATCTTCTTTTTTTTAGCGCCAGTACTGCCCCCGAGTGGACAATGGGCTCAAGAGGTTTCAAACGGCCGTCTTGAACAGGGGGTCCCTTCCAATTGGGAACCGGGAACCCCCTCCTGCGGGGGGGGGGGGGGGGGCGTGCCATTGTTCCAGTTTTGCCATCATATTGTTATGCCACTGATAAAGGAGTTATCTCCACGGTGTAACTTTACAGTTACGATAGTTCAAAAACGTACTTACACGGATAAAATTAATGTAAGCGTTTAGTGAAAAAAAGAAGCCACTACTTACTTTTTTTCATTTTCTTCTAAAATATAAATAGTATAGTTAATGTTCAACAATTCTTTTTTTACATGCAGATTAACATTCCTTCTTGTTTCTGTGACCATTTTCACATTTTTATCACACCTCTGTCTGATTCTTATCACCACATATTGCGCTGACTTCTCTGCAACCGAATTTCAAAGAGTCTGCCCTGCCGAGTCGGCGCTGCCAACATTATTCTCTGGTTTCAAAATTAAATCTGTTATTCTCGTTGGATTTAAATATAAGGTGTTTCCTTAGTATGGGAATGTGAGATGTCTGTTCCTTTAAATGTCTGAAGTTCATTGGGTGTTACTATACCCCTGTTCATTAAAGTGAATTAACTAAATCAAATTACGCAGTACTTCCTCGTTAGTGTGGTGCTCCTAGTACCTTACTCGTCCTTGAAGCCAGTGGTCTGCGGTTTTTATGCTGATTGTTGTACTGAGTAGTCCGCTGAGGGTTGAGGTTGCCATTTTCATTCCAGTGTCCGTTAAACTTCCCAGAGCAGCGCCAAATGACTGACGCGAGCACCATCTGGCGGGCGGTGACAACAGCGCGCTTTAAAACAGCCGTTTGTTACGCCGAGGAGTTGTCGCTGCGCTCTTGTTTCGAGCGCGTCATTACTGCCAACTCACCAGCTGTGAATATTTCACTCCGCCGAAAGTAGCCGAACTGCTGGCTCGCTACCCCCGGATAGACGACTAAAAAATAAAATCTCTGCCGTTGTTCCGCCACTCCGGTGGCCGTTGACTCCCGCTTTAAATAATTCCTATCCGAGCGTGTATTTTGCACGGACCTTTTTTCATGGTAAGTGGCTCATAAAGAACATCTACCACGCGCACCTCCTGGCGTCAGCTTTACGCACGGCTGTCTGTTTAATTTCATTTCTGACGCTGGGCCCGACACATTGTGTCCAGTTTACCGAAAGTGCGACTCCAATTGTTCTTAATTTTCAAAGGCAGATTTTGTTTAAAAGAGCTATATATAGTCGGAGCGTCGTCGTCCTTTGTGGTTGATAACAATGTAACGGTGATTGCCCAATTTGGGTTACATACAAACAAAAAATAAATTATGACACAAATGACATAGTTCCACATTTCACATGCAGACGATAATATTTCACTTCCTCCAATATCACGTAGCATGATTTGGTGATAGATATAGATTTTGGCGTCAGCAAGGACATGCAGCCGTAAAAACAAAGCTCCAAATTTTAGCGTGCCAATTATGAGTAAAAATCATCGAAGGAGGAGAGAGGTGTTGAAAAAGAAGAAGACTTCAACTCTTACTAAGACTAAACACAACCTTAAAAAGTACACAAAATATTGCAGATTTATCTAACGAACGTATGACTAACACAAAAGTAGGCCAACTATTTTCTAGTGCTAATTCTTTGTTTCTAATAATGTGATTTGTGCAATTATTAAATTTGTTATACATAAAAATCGGTAGTGTTTGCTAAGTTTATTAAGACTAACATTGTTCTAAAATCATGAATTTTATTTAGTGAGTACGAACAAATAAAGCAATAATTATCTAATTGCACTTTATGGATACGACCTTTAAATTAAACCATTGTGGTATTTTGGGAACACTAATAAAGGGCATTGAGTACTAGAGCGATCAATTGGAACGTAGTTTTAGAAGAAGAAATCAAAGCCGAATTCGAGCAGGCAGATTTTGGTAATACCAAATAAACATTATCACGCACATAGTATCAAAGCAGGCCACAGATTAAATTTGGAAATAGCAATCAGGTTTAAATATCGCACGCCACTGTAAAACTGAGTAGTCAGCCATTAAAAATGCCAAAGATGTTAGACAATATTTACGGATGTGTAATGTTACTTATTAATGACCGGGACTGAAAAGTTGCACAGCAGTGTGAACATTATCATTCTGGTGTTCCTGAGCTCATTATAACTCACTATAACTTCCCTTCTCGCCACCTTAACAAATAAGTTCCATTCAGAGAGCCTAGTGCTGGTGCAGCATTCCTGGAAATTTAATTAAATTCCGGAACACTCAAAGAGGAGAATGTTTGAATATGCAAGGTTCAACAGTTTCCAGCCCTGCGGAAAATTTTTTAAGTAGTCTTTGTTCTCCTTTTTTTAGATTGTCACTATATTATACAATGCGCGCGCCATAAAAATTCCTCATTTGTTACTTCTATGGTAGCCAATTTACCACGAGTTTGGAGTAGCGCGGAACTCAGAAAGAAATTATTTTTCTTTCTTTAACAAGTGTTATATCTCATCTGGTGTCAAATAGAAACAACAACTTCTACTAAAAATTAAAATCATGTTTAGCAAATAAAGATTAATTCTTTCGCGTAAATATTCTTATTTGTAACACCTGTGATTTTTGTTTAACTCACAGCACCATTTACAATCTTATATATACATAAAAATAGGCGTGTTTTTCCTAAATTTCACTTTTCAGCCACCAATACACAGTACAGATCACTGGTGTTTGTGTGAGGAAGTAGCATGGAGTTTCCTATCGTGCACAACGTTGGCCGCATGCTGATAGCTGTGGGTATGTGGAAGATATAATGATTAAAGTTGGTCAATGCAGGGCGTATTCATATTTCGACCAAAAATTTGTGTCTCCTTATACTTCTCTTTCCTGTCACAAATGCATAAGATAGACCATTGATGTTTGTGTGTGGTAGTAGCAGTGAATCTCCCATCATGCACTCTGGTGGTTAAATGTCGGTAGCTGTGGGGGTGTGGGATATATGGTGGTTGAAAGTGGTCAACCTTCGCCACTTTCAAATTTCTCACAAAGTCCCATGTGTCTACGTGTATCACTTTTCAGCGAAAACTACCTATCGCAGATCACTGGCGTTTGTGTGTGGTAGTAACACAGAGTCACCTTTCGATCACAACGTTGGCCGAATTTCAGTAACTGTGGGAGTGTGGGAGATATGATGGTTGAAAGTGGCCGATCAAGGATATTTTCGTATTCAACCAAAGACATGTGTGTCCGTAAATTTTAATTTGCTGCCTAAACTACATAGCGCAACTACATCGTCATTGGTGTAAATTACAGTCGTCATTTTGGCTCAGGCTATATTTCAGCCTAACCACAAACTCCGCTAAAATTGCGCTAGAATATCAATTCTTCAATTACACGCGAATTACTGCATGTTAGTGGCAATAATTCATCGCGATATACGAGTGAACTTGATCCAAAATCTTCGTGCGTTCTTACAATTCCTTTTTTTGATGTTGTCCGTGGTTCAGACCGATATCGTCTGAATGGCCGACACAGTTACTTGCGGCTGAAATAATGACATAAGTAATATGGCGTTAGTTTAAGCAAAGGAGATTAAAAATAAATCTTAACAACTTACGTTATGCCTCCGCTTCAATGTCAAATGTCAGCTGTAATTCTGACCAAGGCTAAATAACTATCCAATAAAAACTTCCTCTAACATCTGATCGAAAAGTAGTTTATCTTACGAATCTGTGGGCAAAGAATTTAAGGAATATGGCGACATTGAAAGAATATTAAATATATATAAGAAACTAATAATTAATGTGCCAATTTAAACGAAATACATAGTTTTATTTCAGTGTTCTAACAATTAATTTCTTGGCGCAGTCTTTAATAAATAGAACTGCCACTAAACAATGTTCATAAACTATACTATGTAGTCTCTGGTCGTCCTTAGTTGGGCTCAAAGGCGGGAAGCATGACGTCATAGCGGGACAGACATGGCTACATCGTGACCGAGATTAGAGTTTTATTAGTATTCTGCTTCTGCTTCTGGAATATAATGCAGACAATTCACTAGATTAAAGGCAATTAATAATCGCGCAATTAGTTTTGGGCATTTGTAAAGTGGCAATCACCGTTTCGGCCTACCTAAACCTTATTAAATTCATTTTATCTGTAATTTCGAGATTACAGAAGAAGATGAGAGCCTTTTTCATCTTATCTTTAATTCATTTCTGTTATCTATTAATAGCACTTTCAATAGGATTTAAATAATTACCGATACCTTTTCTCTTTTTTAAAAAAAAAAAAAAAACTGCTCTAACGTCTCTTAACAGTGAGGTCTTTAGAGACGGGAAAGGATGGGGGACAAGGAATGGGAAGGAATTCGGCCTTGGTCTTTTGAAGGATGCATCCCGGCATTTGCCTAGAGTGATTTGGGAAACCATGGAAAACCCAAATCTGGATGCCCGGACAGGGATTCGGACCACCGTCCTCCCGAATGCAAGGCCAGAACGCTAACCGTTACACCACCACTCTCGGTTTCCCGATACCATTTAAAATCGTATTTACTGTCGTTTTAATTATTACGTATTGCTTCATGCAGGAAGGGAATTAAGCTCTTCTGGATGTATTTTGACATAAACAACCAAATAAATAACTATACGTACTGGCTCCTTCTTTGAAACAGCCACGCAATGTGATACTTTCTGGAGACTCAAGGGTTGACTACAGACGGTCCTTTCCTGCACAAATCGATGTAAACACCTTCAACTTCACCTTCAACTAAAAAATCTCTCAAACATGGACTTAAGAACCTTCTTACATGAACCAATACAATTGGTAATTTAATTTCAACATTTTTATAAAAGAAATTAAAACTGTTGTTTTTTTTCGCTTTTACCTCTTCTTAAGGCACTGGAATATGTTTCTCGATTGTTCCATTCCGTTAAATAAACCGCGCTTGCAGTGCAGCGCGTTCGGTTGGAGAGTAAGCTTTACAGAGGTGACAGCTGGTCTGCGAGTCTACTGGCTTGCAAACAACGTATCAGAATCATGCAGACGTGTTTTCAATGCCGTGCTGTGCCGTGCCTCTACCAGCAGTTTAAAGTGTTTCTTCATTGGTGATGTGGTTTAATCTTCGGTGGCATGAACACTCAGTTTACACGAGTCAATGTAGAATTAATATCGGGTAAAGATAAAGGCAATGGGTTTTTACAGCTTTCAATCCGTATTCCCGTAGGATTAGCGGAGGCAGAGATATTCCTATTTCCTGACTGTAGACACTAGAGTGGACGTGCTGTGGTCACCGATATGGTCCGGCCGTTTTTCTTTACCTTCCCGCGGGGTTTTCACCACGTTACTCAATTGGTAGCAGGCTGAGTGGGCCCGGGGGACAGTTCTGGACGTTAATTTTCGAGGAAATATCCTCTGCTGTTTTTTGGGTCTCATGTTTTTTCTTTCAAGCCCCGCTACCTTTGGTAGCTTTGCTTCTGTGTGTTACGTGTTGTTTGTTTGTTCTCTTTGGAAGAGAAAACCCATGATGGGGGTAAACTAGGGGCGTAGCTACTATGGGGCTAGGCGGTGCAGTGCACCGGGGCCCCTACGCTCAGGTGGCCCCCAAGCATACCTCAAGGGGCCCCAAAGCGCACCTCTGGAGGCCCCCAAACGCAGTTTAGAGGGCCCACGAGCCCTCACGGCAAACTGGCGACTTTTTTTCTTTTCTTTTTAGCTCTACCGTCGTCTAAGGGGGCCCCTGAGACATAGGAAGACCCCCACAAGGGCCCTCGCTGCTCAGGGGGGTCCCCAAGCCCCTAAGCACAACTCAAGGTTTCCCATCCTCAGCTCAGAGGGCCCCTACCAGCACACAAAGCAAAAAGGAAAGGTCGCTTGTCCGGCCTGAGGGCCCAAAATAATTTTTTTACACCGGGGACCTTGTTTCCCTAGCTACGCCACTGGGGTAAACCTCCTAGGTGTGTATACAGGATAATGGGGTTAGGTTGTAAACTTTATTTTATTCCGGTTGGATCACTATGCTTAAGGGGACTTTATATCGGTGCCATCTTTTTGGCATATAATTTACCAACGTTTCGTAAGCTTTCTACATTATCTCTATTTTTGTTAATATTCGCGTGGTATCTTTCAGCTTGCTGGAATATCGCTGTGTGTATTTTAGGTACATTCGTGCATTCATGGATGTCGTCTGTTCTGGTATATCTGTTCGCTTGTAAAATCATACGCAAACTTCTATTTTGGATTCTTTGCATTTCTTGGATGTGGGTATGGCTTGCTGTACCCCATACCTCACATCCATATAGTAATGTGAGCCGAATTATGGTTTTATACAGTCGTAATTTGGTGTTTATTGATAAATCTGTACTGTACAAAATCTGAAGCAGGTTCATTAATATTCCGAGTGTTTTGTGGCATTAGTCAGTAATATGGTTGTTGTATAGGAGTTTCGAGTCTAATGTTACTACTAGGTATTTATGTTTTTCCTTCCAAGGAATTCCATGACCTCCTAGTTGTAATTGATACTCTGGTTCTCTCCTTTTCTTGGTCCAGTCGTCCGGGCCGTAGTTACACGCTCTACGGCCTGAGCTACTTGACCAAGAATTAATATTATTACTAATTCATGATTCGTAATAAGTTCCAACCTCCGCAACTAATTCATTTTTTTCCTCGATATGAAGGCTTTGATGGAAACATAAATGACATGGTAACTAGTAACAAACTGCAATATACGGATTAAAGGTAACAGGTAGATCGGCAGTGACGAAAAAATAAATTCGAAAACAATTAGCAGGATGGATCCTTGTTCTACTTAACACAGTGTCATTGGTTGACGAATTCATTTAGAACACGCTAGAAAGAAATTATTATTCCATCTTTTGCTACAGACAGCATAAATACTCATAGAGCATTTTGTCTAAGTTACAGACTCTGCATTGACCGAATATCTCACAATCTGGAAAATAACCATCTATTCACGTTTCTTCAGGTACAATGTCATTTTAACAGAGACAGGTGACTCGAATCTGTTACACTTGAAAACAGTAGGCTGTTTACCAACTGATAGATAGATAGATATGTTCACTTTGATCCCATGTGAGAATAATCTCGGGGATGTGGAACAGTACATACACTTATTAGTAATGTCAGTATTACTATATAATTGATAATATTATATATTGACAAGAAGTTAGTTATGACCCATTAGTATAACCAATATTTCCTGTAATCTACAAATACAATCCCGAGTTAGTTAATACTTATTATGTGGAACAGTGTATAAACTTGTTACCAGCATCTAACAACCAGTTATTTTCTTACCAACCAGTTACCACAACTCATATGCAGTCAATTACTTAAAAACCTGTTAGTATCATAATTTTTTACAGCAGTTTTTGAGTGCATGCTATCCCATGTTAGTTACTATATATGAGTGAAATTTTGGCAACAGTGTAATTACTTCATTTGTCAAAAGTTTCAACAGAAAGAAAAAACCATATATCATTTTAGTAATTGTGGACAACTTTGTCACCTTCCCCTTCCATACACCATATATACTATTTTATCAGTCATTCTTAGTTACCAAATTCCAAGAACAAAATTCTTCCACAGAGTAAAATGGATTCTGAAGCAGAAAATCTTTCAGTTTGGACTTAAAGTAGTTGGGTTTTTGTAGATAACATTTAATTTCTGTTGGTAAGACATTGAATAAGGAAGCTCCAGTAAATGTTAACCCTTTCTGTACAATTGACAGTGATTTGTAATCCTTGTGGATATTATATTTATTCCTAGTATTATGGCTATGTATGTCAGCATTAAGATTGAAGTATTCAGGATTTTCCACTACAAATGATAGTACGGAGTATACATACTGTATTGTATACATACTATTGTTAGTACACCCAGGTTTTTAAATAGATTTCTGCACGACGTCTGTGGGCTTGCTCCACAAATAGTTCTTATAGCACGTGTTTGCAATTTAAATACCCTCTGTGCTTGTGACGAGTTTCCCCAGAATGAGATGCCATAGGTGAGTAGGGAATTAAAATATGCAAAATATACTAATAATCACTAAATAACAATACTGTATTACTTTAATGTAGCACTTATGGTATCATTTGTTTGGATGTGAAAAGCTTTTCAGTCATAAAGTACATTTAGAGTGCAATATTTACGTTACTTTACTAAAACAGAAAATTCAGTTGAACTATTTTTAGATCCTTGTAGCTGGTCGTGATATGATATGCTTGTCACTATTCTTTCGTGCTGTAAATTGATATGCGGCTCACGTGTTAAACGACGACGAGGACATCAGTTATAACAACGAACAGTGTTATATAGAGACTATAGCATGACAACTGTTTTCTATCTTTTCGGGGAAATTTAGATGAACTGCTCGAAATAACAACAAACATGTAACTTTCTTTATGTCCAAAAAGACAAAAATGTGATACAATTCGACGAAACGAGGCAACCAAGTTTTGTGTAAATATGATTTTAAAAGGACAGTAAAAATAATTTAGATTTTAGTATATCGCATTTATTGTTGGCTAGCTGATATCAGATCATGTGATTTATGATAAAATATGATACCGACGCTGCATTCATCTAGAAATGTTTGTCGTTGACTTGAAATGAATGCATATATTACCAGAATTGTAGGAGTGGAATTTGTGTAGTCTAAACTGAAATTTGCCTCCCCGGATGTCCGTATTAGTTTCACCCTACAATTTTTTCGGAATCTCAGTGCATATAGCGGTTCATATTCTGTTGTATAAATGTTGGAAAAAATTTGATTTTTGTGGAATGTTGCAATAGATTAAAATGGCCCCAACTAATTTTGTCTATTACCACGCTTAACAGGTTGTAGGTGCCCCGAAAAATCTGTCTGTAAGGTTGGTGCAAAGGTTAAATTTGATTAATTATCTACGCGTACTAGCGGTAAACAGGTTGACACATATAAAATGTAGCAGCCCGTAGTTTGTTCTCCATCGCATCAAGACACGTGAGGCCACTGAAATTAGCTATAAACCCGACCAGAGTACTTCTAGAAAAACGCCTATCTGACGATTTTAACGTTTCCATTTCGTTTAGAAGTGGGAAGACTTAAAACAACTCTCCTCAGAAGTCTACCAAACCATTAAACAGCGTTCAAAGGAATTATGGCAAACGGAATGGTGCTGTTCGTTACAACAAAAAGTTTCGCACTACGACGGTCTACAACCAACCATCCCGCGAAGCCTTGCTACTATAACTGAAATGTTAACAGGCATTATATCACATGCATTAGCAGAAGTCGATTCAGTGATGGTAACATCCAAAATCATTTAAATAAAATACTCAGACACAGCAGTGGATGACTTTTACCACATTCTTTTTTCCTGCCAAAAGTATAGATTACCACAAAACAAAATACTGAAATAATTTAAAATCCTTGGTATACCTTTTCAAACAAACGTGTCTATTTTGCTTTCTTCTAACGACATTATTTGACCTTTTCTTATATATATTATAAAATTGGACCCTTAAAAATCTTTAAATCTTCTCTTTTGACACATGTACATTCTTTCGCATTGTGTACTGTGTATCTACATATGCGTTCATTTTCAGTTGGGTAATTATTCGTTTTAATGTATGACTGGTAATTCTTTAATAAACGTTTTTCTCGAACTGTTATAATTCATGTTATTAGACTAATAATTAATTGAAAATTCTATTCTATAGATCAATGGAAACTTTTGACTGGGTGTGTGGCCGACAGGGACTAAAAGCCATTAAATAAACAAATAAATGAGTATTTTTGGGGTTGCAACATGGACATTTCCGACAGGTTCACAATTTTGACGTCTCTTTGTCCATGAAAAAGCAATTGAGTCATTCATCGCAGGGATTTAGCGTTAGTGCGGCAGACATGAATGATTAATGTCAAAGCTATGAAGTGTCGAGTACTAATGCAGCCGAAGTAGCCGGGGGAGACGAGTTGGTAACAAGAAGCCAGACCTCTCGCGTGGTGCAGACCACAGACTCGTTAGAGCAGTGGCCCACACCTAGTTAGCGGAAGACCACTCCCTGGCCCAACTCGCACCTGGCCGTCCTCCAACTTGACGTACTCTGCCGCTCGACTTAGCAGCTTCACTACTTGGCCGTCCAGACTACTGGAGAAACAGAGATGGCGGAACATTCCAACTCATGGACTAGGAATAAGTTTTTTTGTGGGACTAGACTGAAAACATCTGGCCAGATTTAAAAGTGTTTTTTATTTATTTTTCCCAACAAGAATCGTCCTTAGATAAATTTCTCTCGACAGTGGTGGCAGAGTATATGATCACCAGAAATTCGTGTTTTGTCAATGGATTCACTCGGTTAGTTACTCGAGAGAATTTTATCTACACACAACGTGGAGAAAAAACCTCCAGTCTTCCAGAAATTTTCCTTGTTGACTAAGGTCAGCGAAACACCGTGAAACTGCCTGGTGATCGACACGGGATAAGCTGGTATGAACCCCGGTGGGGGAAGAAATTTTAATAAATCGGGTCTTGGCCAATAGGATGAGGGAAATGGTGGTTTATGGTTTCTAGTCATCATACTATGCCAATGAGAACCGGCCATTCCGCTGTGCGAATGGAATTGAGGCATACGGTGTTTTTGAGGTGATCCGTCCTTCCCGTGGGTGCATAAAACTTGGTGCACCCTAGTGTACTTCGAAGTAGTAGGTAAAACTGACAGAGCACACTAATTCTTACTCTTATGCTCCATAATATTTGCACAACACGATCAACACACTAAACAAAAGCCCGCCTCAGTCATCTACACGTAATAATAATTTTAAACGTGCTGGCTGATGTAACAGAAAACCACCCTACTCAAAACTTTCTGTGTTTTATACGACTTGTTGTATACACAATATTATTTTATCAGATGTTCAGTAATGGCGATGGCGAATTTATTCTAAGCGACACTCGTTTCATATTTGCTAGTCAACAAAATGTTATTTTAAAAAATATTTTACTCTTGCTACTTGCTGCTAATAGCGTGCAATTATTTAAATTTCATACTACACTCATTATATGCCATCTTTATGCTTGTAATTATGTTTTTGTAGCTTGTGTCAGATACTTCTTTCATGTTCGCGAGAGACGCTAAATGTTGCCCTTTAAACGTACTATTCGTTGCTGCTTTAAATTATCCGCGGCCAGTTACTGAACTTGTTTGTTTAGTTCACGAATAGTTATGTCGTATTTACACGTTTATTAAAACTTTTCTCTCTTGCCATTTACAACTATGCAAACAAGTTTCACTTTTGCCGTGTGGTCGTAAGCAAACTCTCTTTTTAGGATTCCGTATCCAAAGAGCAACAAAGTCCATTTATTGACGCTCTGCTCTCTAGCAGCAAACCTTTCAATCTCAAACGATTGACTCAAAAACTTTGAATCGGCACATTTTACGTATTTCATTGACACACAACCGTATTTAAAACTTTGTAAAATTATATCCTGGCTGGTTTCATAAAAGTAAATGGGATAAAAAAAAAACTTACGCTTGAGTGAGAATTCAGTCTTTTCCGGCGTGCAGCTGATAAAATTTCTTCACAGGTGTTCTGCGGGATAAGTTCAACCATATACAACGTTTCGACAGCTACGTCCGCTATCTTCATCAGGTGAAATGGTAAGTTGAAGTTGTTACTGCGACAACACTTCTCCGACTGTGAATACCTCCCAAATCTGGGTCATAGAAATGTCCAGCGACCAACGGTCACATATGAGTGTTCCGAATGGATGTTTAGTATTCTAGTGTTAGAGGACTAGGATTTTTGTTATAGTTAGAAGACTAAGATTTTTGTTTCAATTTTTCACTGGAAAAGAACGACCTCGGCACACTTCATAATCTTTGATTTTAGCTCATTTCTGCTACAGGATGTATTTCAGAAATGTTATTCCTAGGAACTGAAACTTGACTCCATTATTTCTTTTCTTCTCTGATATCGGCCCTAACGGACTACGAGGCACCGGCACCTGTGCAAAATTGCCTTACCCGTGAGAGGATCAGATTTTTTTAGATCCGGAAGATTTATACTCCTGGAAGAATGTTTGTGTTGACACCTGTCTGCGAAATGTGTAAGTGTGTGATAAATGTATTTTTGTTTATGCAATTCATGAGGCGGACATTCGCAACCGTTCCAGTATTCGGCTAGATGATTGTGGGAAACCGCCTAAAAACCGTAATTCGGGTCAGCTGGAACACGGGTACCAGGACTGGAAAGTTGCTGATCCAATTTTCTGGCACCTAAGCTCACGCAAGTGTTTCTCGGGTTTATGTATTTTGTAAATAAAATAATTTATAACAATATCTCTTGTATTCAAACGATAAATGCTGATTATACTTAGATTTAATATAGTCGTGAGAAAACAGCAGTTTTTTTATTTTTTTATTTCTATTTTATTTTTTTTATAAAAAAAGTTTATTTTGCCATATATAAATACCGTCTGATCTTAAGTTCTCGTAATTCAGAATGAATTGCATTTTAATATACCTAACGATTTCATTAGCGGTGCGAGAGGCAACGGGTTGGGGTGTAGTCGAGTCGTGGAATGAAGTCCAATGCCTAATCTGAAGACATATCTAGCACAGATTTTTGTGCCAAGCAACTACAGTCTAACAGACACATCAATAGTCTATATATATAAAAGCGGATGTACCGTATATAGGTACAGTTGTATGTTCTTTATACAAATCCACATTTTTTATACGATCTCGATGCATCTTTGAAATCGTACCATCAGTTGCGAGATTTCTCTCCTCTCCCGAGTCAAGCCCCCCCCCCCCCCAAGCCAAACAAGCCAAATCGTAGCCCCCCTCCCCCCCCCCCAAACCAAAATCCTGGATCCGCCACTGCAGTACCATATACTTAAAACGAGGGAAAAATTACTGTCTGCATTTGAATTGCAAAAATCCATCCCCGATCCCCATCATCCACCTTAAGAAAAATTTACACCTGCATCGGTTCACGTATATATAACGCTGAGGAAATCAGACAAAGTGGATGGTAATATTCTGAAATCCCTTACAATTTCATGTTTATTGGCGTTGGACCAGTTCCGGTCTCACAATTAGTGACCGAAATATTCTAACCTGAAATTTTAAAACTGTTTGTAATTTGGTGAGGCGACATACAAACAAATAGTTTTTGTCCAGTCTTAATGAAACTTTGCACACGTATGCTCTAAAACAAAGATAAAAGTAATGTCCACATTTAATTTTAAAAAAACCCTAACCCTTCTTCCCCTTTACTCCCATTAGGCAAAATTTACACGTGAAACTATTAAGTTATTTGCAAATGTTTTTTATACAAACACACTTTTTTACCGATATAGAAGGAAATTTGCGCACGAAAGCTTTAAAATAACTGAAAAAATAATATTTACATTTAGTTTAGAAACTGTACTTATTTTGCGGAGAATGTTTACGATAATCTGATAAAAGGTACAAAACGTCAGAACTTTCAAATCGAAACCTCGAGCAATGCAGGGTTCTGTGCTAGTACCAGATATATGTTAAGATTATTGGAGCACAGAACTCTTAATATGAGTGATGCTCAACTCGCCTTTGCCAGTGTTATTCTTCAGATGTCTGTAACCTACTTCAAAGTCTGTGAATCACGGGGCCAAGTGTTGCATAAGTCGCAGGAGCACGTACCGCAGACATAATTATTTCGAGCACGACTGTACATTATCATGACAAAGGCGTTGCCTGGACACCGGCCTTGTCCCAGAAACGTGCGCGGCGTCACGACGCGGGCGACGAGACGCCACTTGTCGCGCGCGGGGGAGGGCGGTGTTAATTATGCAGGGCGTCCAGGTGGACCACTGTGCTGCTCATGCTGTGGTCTGCACCGCAGCTTCAGTCACACCACGGCCCCCGGGAGTTAAACACTGTGCGAGGAGGTGTTGGCGACTAACGAGGTTCTCACGTCGCCCTAAATGGAACGGATTAACCGAAAGACTGCATACAAGGAGCCACTGACAACCCGCATCGTTAAAACAGTTAGTGGCAGACCGTGTTTTGCAACAAAAGTATACGTTCCATTTCCAAACGACACAAGGAAGCAAATAACATGCACGCACCTCGGTTCATTTTGAGCTGAGTCTATTGTATCAAATGATCCCTTCGCTACTTTGTAACGCATAGTTCGTGGTATTTTTTTAACTCTTCTTTCAATGCATACAATATCATTTTGTATCGGCTTTAACACGTAACAGACAGCGAATTCCTTGCATTGCTTCTCTTCATTTGCGGCTTCCATTCCCAGCATGATCAATGTTTTCAGATAACATGTTCCAATTATACAAGGTTATTATAAATGATTGAAGCGATTTCACTAATTTTCTGTAGCTATATCATTTGACATATTGTCACAAAACTTTAAAGTCACAGAGAAAAACTCAAAGAGTTTTTTTTTTTTTACGTTTTACTAGTAAGTGGTCTCATACTCCCAAGTTCTTCATAAATTTTACTGGATTTTTTAATTACTGAAATAACTGAATACCCTCTCAACGCGTGAAGTTACGTTTATTTTCCTCCTTCCCTTCAGGATGTTTCACTTATTTTTTTTTTTTTATTATTATTTTTTTTTTTGTCTGGTTGTGTGTTATTACGTGTATGTCTGTCATTCCTCTTGCTCGATTTTTATCTTTTAGGAACAACATACTGTCGTAGGAGAAACATCGATATTTCTAAACTGATGTGTGAGTGAAGACTTTTCCGGCGTACAGATGCAATAATATCCTCTCGGGTGTCCAGCGACGTTTCGACACCTAGCTCTGCTGTCTTCATCGGGTATCTTCTAGTCACCACCTCGACTGATTTCTAAAATGAATCAATTTCTGTACCAGATTTAGAATTGGATCTATCTTTTTTTTTTAATTTCATGTTAAAAATATCCAACTAGATTTTTTATTTTTCAATAAGACTTCCCCGTCGACACCAAAACTAATTTTTATTTCCGTGAAAGAATCATGCATTTTATTATGATCTTTGTATTCTTTTAATCTACTATTTCACAAAACATGTCGAGTGTGGTATAGCTCTATTGATAAAAAGATTTTCTCGTTAGTCCACTCCATCTGGAAGCTGGTAGTAATAACCTTAAATATCTGCGGCAGTGCCCGAATCCATCCTAGCAAGGACAATTGTGGAGTCTGAGTTGGCCTCTCCTTTACTCCGTGGTAGCTTTGTAATTGAATCGTCGACCGCCTTCCCACACCAAACGAAATTCGTTCGCAGGGCGTGACTCATTGCGTTAATGGTCCTCAGGCGTTCACTCTGCCCCGAGGACCAACGTCTCGACCACAAAGAGATTGAATCTGTATGGCAAAGAAATTACATCACTATGACACAGATTTCTTACATAAAAATATATATTTGCCGATAAACACAACACGAATTCGTGTCATAGCCTGGGATGTAACCAATTACGTAGCTGACACGTCCTAATTACTGCTGCCAGACGATTTGTAATTAACATGATTCCCAGACTTTACCTTTAAATTAGTCATTTCACAAAATAAAATAGCGCACCGAATATTGTTAAAAAAATCATTTTTTTTATTTACAAATAGGAATAATGGCTTGCATCTAATGTAGTCAAAATGACTTTCCAGACTTAACTCACATAATGCAATATACTTTTTAAAGGAGGTTAAATAATGTCACAGCTTCATATAAACACAATTTAACTAACACTTCCCCTACAACAGAATGAAAATTTGTTAGTAGAAATGAACCCAGATTCTTTCAAAGCTATTACACTTTAGGTCATACATTTCACATTCATTTTAAAAGAATTACTGATACGTTAAACTGCCTGCTGGGGAAAATTGTTATCTTATTCTGTCAGAACACTATCGACAGAAAATCACACAGTTAATTCTTACATGGTAAGACAATTTGTACCATCTGTTACCCTGTTGTTTACCCTTGTCGAAAATGGTTTTGTCATCTTTTCACTAAAAAAGTAGTTGGATTATTAGTTTATCTCGTAAACAATAGTTTTATCTCAACATTGCGTACCGAGCTCGCTGGGTCGTGTCATTCGGGTGAAGGATGATTCAAATCTCTATAAGGCTATCCGGATGGTGATAACCACTAATAACTCCAGGCGAATGGCAGGAAGATTCCTTCAAAAGACAATGGTCGAATTGTTTTCATTATGTCCTCTCCCGCCTCTAATGACATTGCAGTTCACTAGGCGTAAAGCCATAAAAAAAAATCGAAGTTGACAAGGTGTAAGGCTTATAAACATAGAAACATCACATAAATAGTATTGTTGTTATTATTCCTGACAATAATTGTATTGAAAATATGAGGCAAAATACTCTTAAAATAGTGTTATCGTACCTCAAACAGCTTTCTAATGAACAAACAAATAAAAATATCCTTTACAAACTTGTTTAGTCATTCAGATAATTACAACATCAGTAGCTGCTATATAATTAAATTGCGGTCAACAAGCAGCCCAGTTTAAAGATCTTAATAAGGTTTACAATATCCAACAGCAATTTTATTAATTGAATAGTATTGCTTGTTTAGATGTTTTGTAGGTTCCTTTCAGTGCAGATGACGAAACATTAGAACTAGTAATGACAGAAGTTGGCAGCAATAGACCTCGCTGTTCGACTTGGCAGACAATTGTAACAACATTTTTTCTTTCATAAAACAATAAATATGGAATGAAACAGTTGATTTCTACAGGTTTTGTACGATTTGTTTCACGATAGCATTGTGTCTGAAATGTTATAAATTCCGTTACCTAGATAGATAAAATTGAATTGTCGAGTTAAGTGGATAGATGTATGTTGTAGTAACACAAGAAATTTCTCGTTTGTATGACAGAATTGATCCAACAGATTTTTTAAATCAGGACAACAAAATAATTTACGTACACAATGTTGACCAATGTTTTCACCAATAAATGCAATGTTGTTGAATCTGTTTCTCCGCAGTTTTTTGCAAATTAAATGTTAATAAAGAACTCTAATGTAACTGTTTTACATGATTAAATGCCGTACACATTTCGCTTTTCATCGAGTCATCACCAAGGATCTATGTTGAAATTTGCACTTAATTTACAAAACTTATTACATAATACTGTCTAATGCCAGCCAGATGTAAACGTTGCGCCTTATCGCTACTATCTTTCTTTATTGCTGTCATTGCGATGTGTTAACAGCGCCAGTTTTGAAAGCGTTTGAAAGAGTGATGTTTTGCTAATCTGTTTTTAATTTGTGTTGTGCATGAGTATGTGGGTTTACTTTTTTCATTTTTATTTTATTTATTTAAACTAATAAACACATACTAATCCAACAGAACTGAAATTAAAATACTCACAACAAATCAATAAATAAAATAAAGTACAAAAAAATCTACCGAGCCCATAGACTCACGCAGCAGGCAAAAATTGAAAACAGACTTTCAGAATAGCAAAACATCACTCTTTCACACACTTTCAAAACTGGCGGTGTCAATGCATCACCATGACAGCAACACATATAAAAAATAAAAATAAAATAAATAAGTTGACTCGTCATACAAGAGAGTTGCAATAAGGCGCAATGTTTACATCTAGCTGGGACACCAGACAAATGGCTTTAGCCGGAACAGGCTTTGAGAAAAAAATCAGAGATTTGCGGTTACAAACCCTTATTAACAAACAATACAAATAGTAAGTTGTAAAGAATCAGTAAACATTTCAGTTTGGAATTACATTAAACATGATGTAATATGTTTTGTAATCTAAGACTAAATTTTAACATAGATTCATCGCTGAAGATGCCTCGTGAGAGGCGAAACGCGTATGGGATTAAACCATACAAAAACAGTGGCTTTGGCATTCTTTTTTAATATTTCATTTACCAATTGGCCTGACAATACTTATCGCAGAAACCTCACGAAGTATGCTGAAGACGCACACAGATAGGAGTATGAGCGCCGGGAAATTGAAAGAGAATAGCGGATGCCTGTGTGAGCTCCCCTCTCTTTGAGGACTATTCTGCTATTGGTGGAATCTGTACAGGCTGACGAAGTTACCGCTGCAATCCCTCGTCCTTTCGGCTGCGAGGTGTGTTCACAGACGTGACGCGAATGCCCTCAACTTTTTCCACTTCTCCTCACGCAGCCGCTCGTAGAGTGGTGTTTTCATTTCATTTCTGCAATCAGCGATATCGCGACTTGAATGTAGCGATAGCATCAAAGTCAGAAGATATTTACGGCACCACTGGGCGACCAGTGATAAAGTCGCGCAGCGTGATGCAATAGAGACACATTTCCTTCCAGTCGGTCAAAAAAAGAAAATGATATGAGTGCAAAGGGTATTCAGGAAACATTCAAAATAAGGTTATAAAGTATGCGTGGTGAGTCATTTTAATTTGAAATAAATATTAGCTTTGAGCCTAATATAACAAACGATGAATTATGTAATGCATGTAAGCAGACTAAAGCTTTATTTATTCATTTATTTATTTGAAAAGAGAGAGTGCATCCATGACAGCAGGAAAGCTCAGAAATTCTTGAAAGCCTTAAAGAACGTAGAGGTAAGATATATATATATATATATATATGGCTTTACGCTTCGTCGTGATAATTGGAGGCGGGAAATGACTGATGAAAGGGAACGCGAAGAAATTCGGCTATAGTCTTTTAATGGCACCTACCACCCAGCATGCAAAAATCACATCTGGATGCACGGACGAGGATTTGAACCAAAGTGATCCCGAATGCGATACCAAAACTCATACGCCACGCTCGGTGGGAGGCCTAAGATGCAGTAATAGTTGTAAATCATTCAAATACAACCAAGACATCTTGGCAATAAACAGTCCGGAAAAGACGAGGGGATAAAAAATAAAAATTCACATTGAATTCAAAAAGGAAAGTACGAAAAGAAGTGGTCCACTACACTGGAAAATTTTTAATATCATTTTTTTTGGACTTTCACTGTAATGATTCATAATAAATCAGGTAAAATATCTTGGGAAGTGAAGGTGATATCAGAATAAAAAATAAATATATTGCTGTGAAAATTACATTGGTTTCAAAATTTTTAATGTAATGAAACTGCATCTTCATTGGGGGTGGTGTAGCATATTCTCCACCAGCCAAAAACTGTTACTGACCTGTTGAAATTTGGATTAACAGCTTCCTTATAATGTTCTCTTCACGTCTGGCACTCTCCTTTTCCGGAAAAGTCGCCACCAATTAAATTAAAAATGCCGATATGTGGGACGCTCCGCAACGGCGAAATGTTGGCAGCACTGCATAAATTACACAGAAATTATCGGTACAGGGATCATATCAACCTAAACAGGTTCGTTTTGTCGTAGGTTCTGGGGTTAGGTTGAAATTCGGCCTGGACCAAAGGTAAAAAAATTACGGGAAATTCGTTCTGCGGCAGCAACTGCACATTTGTTTACAACGGAAGCAATCGATTATCTCTGACTGCTTATATCGACTGTAAGATGGCGAGCGTTGTTGTACTGCATTTCTGATAAATATTTTGTATTTGCTAATTTCATGCGACGTTTTAGAACGAAGTGAAGCTAAAACGGCAAGAAAACATTACAACAAAGGATTAAACCAACATTTCAAGAAATTATTATTCATTTCGCATCGCCGGCGACATTTACTAGCTACGCTGCAATGTCATATTTCAGAATTTTTAGTTTCAATGGTGGCGACTTTTCCGCAAAAGGAGAGTGCAAAACGTGAAGAGGACATTATAAGGAAGCAGTTAATCCAAATTTCAACAGGCCAGTAACAGTTTTTCGCTGGTGGAGAATATCCTACCCCACCCTTCATTGGCTTCAATTCAAAAGAAAAAGGAATAATATTTGAACAAACTAAAGAATGTGTTCAAATTGAAGATTGCAGAAAAATGACTATTTCTTAAGTGCATGTTCTCCGGCTATCTTTATCTCAAAGTTCGTTTGGCTGGGTAAAGTATGTCGGTTGACTGATAGAGCGCGCATATAGTCCACGACCTGACGACTGTCGAAATTAAAATTTGTTTGCGGCTAAGATAACGGAGTGGAGCAGCATCCCACAGTTGTAGCCTAATATCTGCATGATTTCTGCTGCATGTGTTATTTGATTCAAACGAAATTTTTATGGATAATTATAAGTATGCAGAATACGATTTTGCCGGGTTGCCTATTAAAAATTGCCGCAAGTATTTTTTAATTAATTTTCAAAACAAATTTTTTTAAAATATTTCGTTCGCTTGTTTTTTAAATAAATTATAGTAATTATAATTCATTTCAAATAAAAACTTGTAAAGATCATAAAAAGTTTGGCTTGCCTATGTAAAAGTGGTGATTGCGAGCTGTTAAGTCTGACAGTCGGTGTGGTGTACCAACTCCCTCTCACTCTTAAGGCGCGTTCCCACGATCCCTTGTAACGAAGGTGAGACGGGACGGGACCTAATTAGCCGAAGTGTAGGGACGGCCGCGGGCCGCAGGTTAGTCCTAGGTTACCTGGCCGCCACCTCCCCACCACGTTGCCTAGTGTCGTTTGGCACAGAGCACTTTACAGCAACAGAAGGGGTGCGCACCGCTGCTGCAAACCGATGGCAACAGCGCACCGCTACACACGCCTGTGATGTTTACCGACTCAGAGTGGGTAGCTGCGTCTCGTCTCCGCTAGCAGAAGCGGCCCTGTTCCCAAGGCGTGTGGTTGAGTATTCGTCCCGTCCCGTCCCGTCTCGCCTTCGTTACAAGGGATCGTGGGAACGCACCTTTATATATCTTTAACACTTTAACAGCTGACAACCCCTACTTGCGGCCACTTTTACATAGGCAACCCAAACTTTTTATGTCATTTAATTTATTTAAAAAACAGTTAACCAAATTATTTGATTTTTTAAACTTAATTAAAAATACTTACGGCCATATTTTGATAGGCAAACTGGTAAAATCGTATTCTGCTACTGATAGTTATACATAAAAGTTGCATTTCAATCAAATAAGAGATTGACTTATTAATCATACTACCGGATCTTGGACTATTTCAAAGAATACTGTCAGAGGATGGCGGCGTGCACATTCCTCCTAGAGTGAGGCGAAGTCAAAGTACTGCTGGACCATCTGAGTCAGAAAGCGATTATGAGTGGACAGATAGCCGAGCAGAAACAAACGGAATGAGTAGATGGCACTTCTTTCCTATCCTACTTTCAAGCCTATCAAAGCTAACTGAAATTCAATACAAGCAGTCATTTCGAGATGAAGTTTGCACCTCAAATTGTAATCGGTACAGAGATAGCGGAGCCTAGTTATGGATTATTTCAAGTCAGAACCCACATTTCCAGTTCTTCGAGTTGGAACCTGGACGTTAGGTCCGGCATTGTTCTCTCACCTTCACAAAACTCGGTTTTTACTGTGATTGGCTACACACCCACTCTGTGTTCTATGGCCAGTCAAAAGCCGCTTCCAAACTTTATGGTTTGGTGCGTAATGTAATATTTTTATCCAGCAGGATTTGAACGAATCTATCCTCCTACTCCAGCCATGACCAGGCGTCTGTTTGGAGACTGGAGCGGTAATGCCCGTTAATTCGTTTTGAACATTTCCCTTTCTTGCTGGCGTTGCGGTATCTCCCAAACGCGTTGACGTATGGAAAATCAACTTATCGACCTGCTTGGGTCTCCCTCAAGTGTCTCGCATAAGACCTTTCACACACGCGGTAACCTTTCTCGACACAGATCAGTATTGTAATAAGTGTTCGACTTACAAATGATTGATTGCAATACATAAAAAACTGCGCAAATAGTATCGGATCTACTCGTCGGGGAAACTGTTTTTGCACCTTAAATGTTTTTAGCTGCCCAAAATAATGATCACTTAATGAAAAATCTTGATCACACGTTGGGAATGGCAGTGTGCGGTGTTAGACACCTAGAATGAACGAGACAAGGAACGGGAAGGTATTCGGCCATGCCCACTTGAGGGAACCATCCCGGCATTCACCTGCAGTGATTCGGCGAAACCATGGAAATCCAAGTCTTGGTCGTCAGAGGGGGATTCGAAGCCGCGTCCTCCCGAATACAAGGCTAGAGCATTACCGGTCACCCACCACGCTCGGACATACTTAAAAACGTTTAGTTGTACTAAAGGATATGTATGTACCACCATGGTGCTTCTAGGTATTCGTATATTAATATGTCTAGCTCCGGTAACTGTCACACAAGCTACACGTATCAGCAACATAGCAGACATAATCTTTGCCTTATACCACCATTTACTATGAATTTTGCATGTTGCTATAAAAAGTAAAAATTTGTAACATTGATTATTACACAACCTTTCTTCCAATAAGGTTTCCAAACACCAGATATTATAGGCCACATAAATATAAACGATCAATATCTAGTAAATATTACCACTGCAGCCTTCAGTATTCAGTAATTGGATATGTAGAGAGACTGGAAAACGTAATACCGAACACATTCTCTAATACATTACGAGTTAACAGTACCTTCAAAGAATTTTGGTACGCACTTAATTGGATTTAATAGTTATCACCTTCAAACAGTAGTCTCTTCTGCTTTCGTATCGATAGTTATTTGTGTCGATAATGAAGACTACAAATTCGTATGCCAATCCTAGTGTAATGCAAGTGGGCGAAATCCCTGTTGGTTGAGATCGATTTCTATTGGTATTCAAATGGATCTCAAGTATAAATTCCATAATCCGGCTGGAGGCGAGAGTCACGGGCTGTTGCCCGCCGTGGGAATGTGCAGTACTAACACAGTCTGGCCGACGGCGATTATATTCCATCCCCTCAGAGCACTGCCTCCGCCCACACACATGTGTTCCCAGTCACATACGTACGTGGGAGGCAGTCTCCATACACGTGCTGTGCGTCACAAGCCGCTGTCTAATGGAATTAGTTAAAGCTCTCTGTTCCCAATGGCCGCTTCCGAGAAGTATCTATGACGCATGGGTATGACGCCGTGCGAATTGTGTTACTCTTCGATATTAAAGTAGTGCTCCATAAAGAATACAGTTAAAAAGGTTTATATTAGTAACTGATCACGTGGACAAGCTGGTATTGATACCTCATGAACTGGAATAGATACTAACTAAATACGTTGGTTCAGCAGTTAGCTCAACTCAGTTTATCTGACTCCGATAGAAGAACAATTAAAGCTACAACAGCTAAATACCATTTTTTTAAAAAAAAAGTTAGTTATTATCACACACTGTGGGTTCGTACTCAGGTTTGTGTTAATCTGAATTTCGTGGAAAAATTATTTTTTAAACGCTTTTTTAATTAGAAAAAATAATAAGCAATTTCCCAGTCAAATTCATTACTCGTCTTGTGAAATTCTTTCGAATGTTGTATGTAAACCAAACACACACAAAATTAGCTCCGAAAGTTCTCAAAAAAGAGTTTTTGTGACATACACAGACGAAAAAAAAATCCCAACACCAAGAAAGACTTGTGTTAGATAAACGAAATTTGGTAGGCGTGTTTATACATCTGAAAGATGACATCGATTCAAATTTCGCGCTTCGCGCATAAGTGTGGCGCTAGTAGCGCTACTCAGAGCTTGCAAATCAGGTTTGCTTTAAATACGCGCTGTAAAGTTTGTGAACGTTATTTACCGCTGAGATTTGACATAGTGAGTTGATGTTAGCCAAGAATGCCTTTAAGAAGACGAAGAAGCCATTATCAACAGCTCACCGAGTTTGAACGAGGTCGTGTAATAGGGCTACGAGAAGGTGGATTTTCTTTTCGCGATATTGCAGAAAGACTTGGCCGGAATGTATCCACTGTGCATGATTGTTGGGTGCAGTGGTCAAGGGATGGTACTGCCTCAAGAAGACCGGGTTCCGGGAGGCCACGTGGCACTACTGAGAGGGAAGACCGCCGTATTCGGCGTACAGCTGTGGCGCATCGTACTGCGTCTGCGGCAGAAATTCGAGCTGCAGTTGGTACCACAGTGACACAACGAACTGTTAGAAATCGGTTACTTCAAGGACAGCTCCGAGCCAGGCGCCCTGTAGCGTGCATTCCACTGACTACAAGCCATCGCCGTTTGCGACTCCAGTGGTGTCAAGCCAGAGCTCATTGGAGGACGGAGTGGAGATCTGTTGTGTTTTCTGATGAAAGCAGGTTCTGCCTTGGTGCCAGTGATGGCCGAGTGTTGGTCAGAAGGAGGCCAGGGGAACGCCTGCAACCAAACTGTCTGCGGCCTAGACACACTGGACCTACACCTGGAGTCATGGTCTGGGGAGCAATTTCCTATGACAGCAGGAGCACTCTTGTGGTTATACCAAACACACTGACTGCAAATTTGTACGTCAGTCTGGTAATTCAACCTGTAGTGCTGCCATTCATGAACAGCATTCAAGGGGGAGTTTTTCAACAGGATAACGCTCGCCCTCATACCGCTGTTGTCTCGCAACGTGCTCTACAGAGTGTCGACATGTTACCTTGGCCTGCGAGATCACCAGATCTGTCTCCAATTGAACACGTATGGGATATCATTGGACGACAACTCCAGCATCATCCACAGCCAGCACTGACCGTCCCAGTATTGACAGCACAAGTACAACAAGCATGGAACTCCATACCACAAAGTGACATTCGAAACCTGTATGACACAATGCATTCACGTTTGCAGGCTTGCATTCAAAATTCTGGAGGTTACACCGGCTATTAATTTAACAGTATTTCACATTTGAAATGCATTTTCTTGAGCTTAAATTAACCTGTGATCTTGAAAATTTAATCAATTAAACATGTTAACTTGACAAATGCATTGTCCAAATTTCATTACTCTACAATAATTTTTTCTTGGTGTTGGGATTTTTTTTCCGTCTGTGTATTTGGTATCCAATCCACTATATTCTTTCTTGGTTGATATATATGATAATATTGCTGAATAAATAAAATAGTGAGAAAATACGTGTCAAAATTATTACCTTATTAACTACATAACGATCACTATACTTTCCCGTGATCTTTATGCAATTACTCATCATTGCATATTACTGAAGAATTTTCTGATCAGTACTTTTTTAAATGAAGGGGAGAGAAATAGGTATTTTACTAATTTTAAGGGGGGGGGGGTTAGAGGGGCCGGTTCTCTTTGTTTTAAAGTATACGTGTACAATGTGCCAGCAATATCGGATGCAAGTTCTGGGTTTGTGTATCACCACAAGAACTTAAAACAATTTTTAAATTTCTAGTTTAATGTCTCAGTCACTAATTGTCCTACGCCAATAAACCGGAAATTTCATGGGATTTTAAAGTATCACTATCCACTTTGGCCAATTTCCCTACCGTTTTACCGAGCGTGGTGGGTGAGCGGTTAACCCTCTGGCCTCGCATTCGGGAGGACGGCGGTTCGAATCCCCGTCCGGGCATCCAGATTTGGGTTTTCCATGGTTTCCCAAATCACTCCAGGCAAATGGCGAGATGCTTCCTTCAAAAAGGCCATGGCCGAATTCCATTCCGTTCCTTGTCCCCAGTTCCATCCCGCCTCTAATGACCTTAGTTGTCGACGATACGTAAAACCGTAGAAAAAAAAGTTTCCTCAAATCACTCCAGGCGAATGCAGGAATCCTTCCTTTAAAAGGCCATTGCTGAATTCCTTCCCATTCCCTTTTCCTAGTCCTTTCCCGCCTCTAATGACCTCAACATCGACGAGGTATAAAGCCATAACAAAAAACCTACCGTTTTGTAAACAACTGAAGCGTTGCCCTTTTCCTTAAGGAGGGTTATGGGGAAGAGGGTATGGGTTTTTGTAAACCAAACGTAAACAGTACTTTTTCCCTTGTGTTAAAGTATACGGTGCAAATTTTGATCGCGATCAGATAAAAACTGTGGACTTGTATAAAGTATACACAAACATATAGTAACACCATTATTTTATTTATAAAGAGAAAGAGAGATGCGCCATGTGCCAAATGATTCTTCACTCATGAAGTTATTTTTTCGTCTGTAACTTCGCTCTTTCTATGGTGGATTCATTCTGTCTCTTCAGATCAAAACCGTTCGTCCGGAGGACGCCGGTTCGAATCCCCGTCCGGGCATACAGATTTGGGTTTTCCATGGTTTTAAAAATCACTCCAGGGAAATGCCGGGACGCTTCCTTCAAAAGGCCTGGCCGAATTCCTTCCCATTCCCTGCCCATCATCCTTTCCGTCTATAAAGACCTCGCTGTTAAGAGACGTTAAGCAGCTAAAAAAAAAAAAAAAAAAAAAAAAAAAAAAAAAAAAAAAAAAAAAAAAAAGTTCGCCGGGTTGAATAAGGAAAATAATATAAAAATCGTGAGAAGTATAATCGAAACACCAAGATTTTCAGCTGAACCTCGACTGAAAAATGGTGGCGCGTTAACCTCGCTCGGTCAGAGTTTTGGGTAATGAAGCGTGTGGCGGGTTTGGGTGCCTTATTACTTTAAAAACAAAACATATGTATTTAATTCTTAATCTCAGGGTAAATCTAGTTAAAGTTATTTCAATTGAGAACGGGTTCGTAATCAATTACAATGCATGATATCATTGTTCATCAATAAAAGTTCCATAACCTGGACATTTATTCATGTTAAAATTTACATATGAATTGAACATATCATTTCGGTCATCATCGAAATATTTAAACATATAAACAAATTAACAATCAAAAGGACAAAGGCACTTCATTGGTTTTGCTGTAACCACGAAGTTATTTTAATTTATGCTCCGGCTAAAAACTCATTGGGTTTCGGCAGATTGAAACTGTTATATGCAAGTTTCCTTGCCAGGGTCGCTATTTGGGTGAGAGAGTGACTTCGAATATTAGTGCACTTTCCTGATGAAGGTGTTTACCGTGAGTCAGCACAGGGGAAGATACACCAGCACCTGTCTCTCATGAACCACTTCCAATCAAACTTGTCCGTGAGGACATAAACACTTATGACTTTTTACGGGTCGCCTCTTGCCGGCTGCCCGCTCGCTTCAGTGACCTCTCGTCTCGAGATCCTACCGAACGAGTCCCCTCGTTGCCATCATAGCCGCTCACTTCCACAGATCGGGAAGATCCACGGACGTCGATTCAGCCAATCCCGTCCCTTCTCTCTCCCTTCCATCTCCGGAAAACGTCCAGACATGAAAGCAATGTTTTGCATAAAATAGTAACTTATTTTATATTGGAGAATCACCGTCCTTCCCACATACACACTCACACACACACGACCTCTCTTCATTCAGGCTCCCCTGATTGGCCGCGGGTTTAAGTTTCTGGGAATTACAAGTTATCGCCACTTCCTCGGTTTTTCATTGTTCGACAAACACGCCGTGTTTGTATTTCGCGTCTGTCTTCATAAATTGTCGCGACTGCACAAATCACTACTATGAATGTTGGAGGCATATAAATTTCGCTCTTAAGACGACGTTCCTACACAGTCTTTCACTAGTTGACAGTGAGTAGGGTCCCCTTTTGTCAGCGGCTAAACGCCTCGCCAATTTCCGGGAAGATGGGTCACGTAGGTGGCTGACCCCCCTTGGTCACTGTGTCGCTGGCAGTTAACGTCAGCACAGAATAATTGTTACCTGCTGCTTATAACCACGCTAAAAAGATAATGAAATCGTAATGGTCTCATACCATTACATATGCTTCATCGTCCACCAAAAATATATTTTATATGCAAATATATTTTTTTTTTGCCATTATTTATTACTGGTACTTTATAAATTCACTTCACATGTTCCCTTTTGAGTTATAATGTTTAGCCTTGTTAACTTTGATATGTCGTGCCTTTTTACATTAGTTACGTTAAACATTAAAATACAATCTCATTGATGATACCGAAATGCTTCTTAATCAAACAACCCCTTCTCAATTTAGTGGGCAACACTGATATACAATACAAATCAATAAAACTTATTAATGTGCTAAAAATAAATTTGACACCCTTTTCAGTCTAGAGTCCCGTTTTTGGAAACTATATTCCGAGTTTCTTTTTTTTTTATTAAAAAAAACCAGTCGCGTTTTAGTGCAACTATCAGATCAGGTTTCATGAAACTATTTGTGCAATGGTCAATCCTCTCCGGAGTCCACAAAATCACAAACACGCTTGCACTCAACATTCATTCTGGGAAACACCTTAACCTAATGTTTATACACAATTAATACTACAGCTAAATTGCATTCTAATTCTCTACAAAGGATTAGATATTATTGAAAATTACTGAAAGTAAAAAGGATTCCTACACTACAATATTTGTACGAGCTCTATAACCAACAGTATGACATAACAATTTTTAATCAGCCTGTTACAAAAAAAATATGTTTTTCAAAAGCTGAACCAACTATCTTAGGAGATTACCAATCTCGCTGGCTTTTCATATCAGATTGCGTATATGGCGTTTCATTCAGTGATTAAACAACACCACATTGCTTATTGCGAGGAAAAAAAAAAAAAAAACTTACATATGAGCGGGATACCTTTTCCTTACCCTTTTACGATTTAGTCCCATTATATCACATAATCGTGTTTCTTGTGTACTAGGTTCATCCTTGTTTATTTTTGTATGTATTCACGTATGTTTTGTGATGGTAGTTCAAGTGTATTGTATAGTGAAAACCTAAATGTCCTGTCTTTTCATTTTGAAAAATGCGACATCTTTGAAATATTATCCTTGGTGTCTGCGACAATTAAACGTAATTCTGTGGCAAAAAATAAAATATATCTGCGGCAGTCTTCACATGACATATTCGCAGCTCTTACCAATGCAAGGTATGGCTTGATGCATCTTTACATCCAAACTTAGTTACGACTATCATAGCCCGTAATCTAACACCATTGCCAATGCTATTTAGACTCTTACAGTACGCACTACTGTAAGTCTACCACAAAATTAACATGCCCAAGAAGCTTCTCTGCAACTAGGTGCACAACACAACAATTTTCACAGACTAAAGATTCACATTTCATTAATGCGACCTCGCTACTATAAACTTTCAATTTCGGTTTCCGTTTACAACCTTCGAACCGCTGGTGTTAACACTTCTTACCTATGTACACAAGAAATAATTACTTACTTCCGACACTTATGTGATTTTCGCGGAAATATATTGCTTCTCGCATTTTTCATAGCATGCACTTATCGAACGCAATGACTGAATTTACGCTTCCGCATTTTTCAAATTCTACGTCTTAAGTTCTCCGTGTGTTGTTCATAATGCACCAAATTTTCTCAACGCCTTAGGCCAGCAAAATTATGAGTTCAGTGTATGTTTCATCAAACACATATCCTACACTATAAACGGCCTGCTGCCCAACAAAAATTAAAACTTGTGTAGGTTCTTCAAACCCATACACTACCGGATTTTATACCTACAATACTAATTTATGTTATTAATGCTGATTTTATTTACATACTCGGCATCCCCTAGTATTCTTATGGTTGTGAGGACCCTGATATGGAATTTTTCGTACACTGTTCCTGACATGAAACAATGAGGTTTTCTGTGGCATGTTTTCACTTGAGTAGTGCAACCGTAATTGCATGAACATCAGTCTCTACGCCTTGATATTGATTTTTACTACCCGGACGATTTTCGCCATTCCAATGACCCTTAATGTCTTTTCGGAATGTATGTGGGTTTTGATTACTGCTATTATAAGAACGATGCTTGTCTTTATTATAACCTACCCTGTTATTGTTCGGACTCCCATTCTGTTGATAGTTTGTTTGGTCCCCCTTTCTTTCGTGCCCATGTGTGGCTCTTTCTCCGATGCTATCTAAGTTTCTTAGTGTTTCCAAACATTGAGAAATATTTGTTATGATTGCCGGGTTTATGTGGGCTTGAACCAACGGAGAAAAGTGTGTAGCAACCGCAGAAATAAATTCCGATTCCGACATCGGCTGGTCAAGATATCTCGACAGTACTATTAAATTTTCCACGTACGTCTCCATGGAAGAATTTGCCATTGGTTCATATTTACCCTGGTACAGCCTCATTCGAGTTTTATTTTGATGTTTATGTGACCAGAATGATTTCAAAAATAAATCTTTGAATTCACTGTAGGACATCTCTAAATCACAGGAAACAGAAAACCAAGAATTATATTGATCTAGCATGCACTGTTTGATTATTAATAATTTCAAATTCTCAGGAACATTTTTTATTTTGAAATATGTTTCCAATTCTGACAACCATGCCTTTGGATTGGTATCAAATTTCGAACCAAACTTTGGAAGTTTTAGATCTATGTGCACCTGATTAGAATAGACCTGTGTTACTGTGTCTGTCCCGTGTATTCCCTGTGAATTCTTTAATAATTTTACTTCTCCCTCTACTTGCTGATATTTTAAAGTAATTTCCTCTTGGAATCTTTTGTGATCTCCAATAAGATTACTGCTATCATCTTTCAGAGTGATTATAGAGCTAGCTACATTGTCTACTCTAGTATTCATTTGTGTGATTTTTCCTTCTATCTGACCTTGAATTTCATGCACGAAATCTGTTACTTGTCCGATAGAACCTCTTGTTTCAGTTTGGATGTGTTCAACCTTGGAATTAATTGAATCAATTTTAGTGCTAATGGTTTCATTTTCCTTATGTAACCGGTCACATGTGTTGGACAGTTCTACAGTCTTTTCGGAAATCTGATCTAGCTGTGTGTTCACATTGGTTTTGAAACCATTTACTTCCGCCCTTAATTCGGAGTGTACGTCTGAGAATTTTTGTTCTAAATTTTTCTGCATATCATCCTGTCGTTTTTCTAAAGAGTCAATCCTGCTATTTGTACCATCTAACTTTTCAGCCAAAATGTTGAGCCCTTCTTGAGATTTTTGAAAGTTAGAAGCTAAATCCGCTTTCATTTCAACCTGAGACTTTTCAAAGGTCGAAGTTAAATCCGCTTTCATTTCAACCTGAGATTTTTCAAAGGTCGAAGCTAAATCCGCTTTCATTTCAACCTGAGATTTTTCAATGTTTTTGCGTAAGTCTGTCATGGATTGTGCTATATTTTGTAAGAAGAACATTATATTTCCTTCATTCTGTAATGCTGAAGGCACCTGATTCCCTTGTGAACTTTGTGTTGATGTGGAGGGATTAGCCACGGGTGATGTTTCAATTACAGTGTCTTGTGCATCAGAACTTCCCTGCGCAGTCTCATCCATAGTTACAGTTGAGTTAGAACTTTCTTCTGATCTATCAATAATGATTGAATTTACACTTAAGTTGTCCGAAAGATTAGTGTTGTGTTCTGCAGTTTCACTGTTCATTAACCTCGTTTCTGTACTTTCAATTTGCTCCCCCTTATTTTCAAAATTTTCATTGTTATTTTTCATTTCGGAATTTTGATTAACAATTCTGCCTATTTTATTGATTTGACGTCCAGATCTCAGAATCATAGAACCCCTAACACGTAATTAAATGTATGAATCCCGACAATACAAGTAAAATTTTCTCCCGCACAATACAAATTAAATTCACACGCAACATGAAATTTTACGTCAATAACACAGAATTAGAAAAAATATCATTTCCAAAGCCTACCCTTTTTTTTAACAAAAAAATCATCGAACACCATATATGCAATCAGGATATTCAAGTCAACGCCGTGTAAACATATTTGAAATATGCCACATCAATGAATACAAGACAAGAACAACATCATAAAATGGAACATCCAATACCATAAAAACACAACATCAGACATGTAATGCACAGAAATAAATCACACAGTGTCAGCAATCACTTGTACAATCGTCAGCCATCCGCTACGAAATTTACTAAACATTGATTTTAGCAGCATTCTTTATCGCTGTAAATAAATTTATATTAGTTATTGCAGCTGGCTCCTCCATTCGTCCTCCTGAAAGTTTAGACAACAACACAAATTTATGCATGATAACTATCAGATAAATTGCACTATATTCTCACTCAAATTTAAATTTTATCCAACGGATTAAAATTGAACTCGAGCCCCACACGTTAGGCGTCAATGAAGCGTGTGGCGGGTTTGGGTGCCTTATTACTTTAAAAACAAAACATATGTATTTAATTCTTAATCTCAGGGTAAATCTAGTTATAAAGTTATTTCAATTGAGAACGGGTTCGTAATCAATTACAATGCATGATATCATTGTTCATCAATAAAAGTTCCATAACCTGGACATTTATTCATGTTAAAATTTACATATGAATTGAACATATCATTTCGATCATCATCGAAATATTTAAACATATAAACAAATTAACAATCAAAAGGACAAAGGCACTTCATTGGTTTTGCTGTAACCACGAAGTTATTTTAATTTATGCTCCGGCTAAAAACTCATTGGGTTTCGGCAGATTGAAACTGTTATATGCAAGTTTCCTTGCCAGGGTCGCTATTTGGGTGAGAGAGTGACTTCGAATATTAGTGCACTTTCCTGATGAAGGTGTTTACCGTGAGTCAGCACAGGGGAAGATACACCAGCACCTGTCTTCTCATGAACCACTTCCAATCAAACTTGTGTCCGTGAGGACATAAACACTTATGACTTTTTACGGGTCGCCTCTTGCCGGCTGCCCGCTCGCTTCAGTGACCTCTCGTCTCGAGATCCACCGAACGAGTCCACGTTGCCATCATAGCCGCTCACTTCCACAGATCGGGAAGATCCACGGACGTCGATTCAGCCAATCCCGTCCCTTCTCTCTCCCTTCCATCTCCGGAAAACGTCCAGACATGAAAGCAATGTTTTGCATAAAATAGTAACTTATTTTATATTGGAGAATCACCGTCCTTCCCACATACACACTCACACACACACACGACCTCTCTTCATTCAGGCTCCCCTGATTGGCCGCGGGTTTAAGTTTCTGGGAATTACAAGTTATCGCCACTTCCTCGGTTTTTCATTGTTCGACAAACACGCCGTGTTTGTATTTCGCCACGGTCTGTCTTCATAAATTGTCGCGACTGCACAAATCACTACTATGAATGTTGGAGGCATATAAATTTCGCTCTTAAGACGACGTTCCTACACAGTCTTTCACTAGTTGACAGTGAGTAGGGTCCCCTCTTGTCAGAAGCTAAACGCCTCGCCAATTTCCGGGAAGATGGGTCACGTAGGTGGCTGACCCCCCTTGGTCACTGTGTCGCTGGCAGTTAACGTCAGCACAGAATAATTGTTACCTGCTGCTTATAACCACGCTAAAAAGATAATGAAATCGTAATGGTCTCATACCATTACAGTAACTTGTTAGAAACTAAGCGGATTCAAGTAAGGAGGCTGCTTCTGTGAAGAAACACGATAACTTTTCGACTGTCGGCGTCGCTGGCGGGAAAGCCGATGAACGTTCAGTATGCGCCCACTGTGTCTGATGCCGTAACGCCGGTACGTGCGTTGGCTGCTGGCGCGACAGACGCCTCTGGTATAAAAGGCGGCACCGACCAGCACAAGTCACTGTGCACCACACACCAACAACATCAACATGTTCAAGTCGGTGAGTACAGCGCGCAAGCTTCGATTTCAGTAGACTGTTCTCGTATTAAAAAGTCGAATTGTCACTCGTTTTTAGCTTTACGAACAATCTATTGGCACATATCCACTTTTTTTTTAGTTTTTTTAATAGCATGTCTTTTACCAACCGAATTCCATATCTGTTCCCACCCGTTTCATTGGCCGGTATTACTAAAACACCATGACGTTTTATGGCACTTGACAAGGGGTTAGCTGTTCCACACTGGTGGGTGGCAGGGCCGGCGCTAGGATTCTCGGGCCCCGGATAAACGTTCTTAGGGCCCCCTCCACCTGACAAAATTTTTTCTTTAATCTTTGATTTTTTGATAAAGTCAGAATGCAAGAAAATTACATAACGCCTTTTTTAAAAAAGTTTTTGATTTATTTCTATTTAGTTAGTCACCCTGGACGGAGGGCCCCCTTAGGAGGCTCGGGCCCCGGGTACTTTTGCCCCGCTTACCCCTACCTAACGCCGGGCCTGGTGGGTGGGGTAGGATAGTTGCTGCTATTTGCTTCCATATCCCAGATCGTGTACCAAAGTCTTGAGTTAAATCTGAAACTTCACTTAAATAAAAATTAAATAGGTTTATTATACACAGTTTTATGTTATAGTGAGTTCAATAAACAGAGGCGACTCAAGGTCACTCTGCCCTATCCCCACTCCGCTGCCCTTACTCTACCTGCGATGGGGAAAGAGTAGTCACTGACAAATTTGTCACTAGTTTGCTTGGACATAGCTGTTTGCTGGGAGAGGTAGACTACGGGAGGAGTTGGTGAGGTGAGGAGCGGGGCGAGGGGAACTTGACCTTGCACCGCCAGTTGAAAGTGAACAGAGTATAATCTCTATGACAGACGGGAATATAAACCTTGGTGGACTACTTCTTGTCTGTAGGCCTGACTGAGCCGGTACCGAGTTTCAACCTCTCATCCAGAAGACAAGAAACATAATACAGTGAACACGTAATTATGAAGTAACATTTATGAAAAACTTTCACGCCAGAGATGCCAACAGAAACCTCCTCAGTTAAATATCAGCTAGACGTTGTTATTGGGTACTACCGCCATCTATATTAACCACCTACGTGTTCATAGCGGTATGACGTACCCTTATACATTTCTCGTCTTCATAATAAGAGACTTGTGAAGTGTAGCGTGAGCGTTCACTGTTTCCTGGTATTTGGTTGTTAAATTTGTAATTATTTACCAAGCTTGGTGGGTGAGTGATAACGCTGAGAGCTGGCATTCAGGAGGACGTGGGTTCAGAACCCCGTTAGGCTACCCAGTTATTAATTTTCCAGGGTTTCCCGGAAATCACATCATACGAATGCTTGGATGGTTCCTTTGAAATTCCATTGCCGAATTTCCTCCCGGTCCTTTCTCGCCTGTAATGACGTCGACTGGGCGCAAAGATGTAATAAAAAATGTAATTGTTGAACCATGAATTTGGCGTAGGTGATTAGAAAAAACAACTTTAAATTCCACGTGAATAGGACCGGTAATCCAAAGAAGAGATTTAACTTGTGTCTCCAGCACGATGGAGCCTTAATTATATTTATAAAATCAATGGACCCGTATGCTCCCCTCGCGGTATGCAAAACATGGCTACATAGCAATTTCATAACAAGAGCAGTTAAAAATTACATTTAATTCCACAAACATAACAAACACTAGCAGAGAGTTGAAACGATGTTGCTACAATTAATGGACTAGAGTTACCAATGAAATCTTGATAATCAGACATATTAATAAACTTAACGTTCGAAACATATCATAGATAATCATTAACAACCCCTTCGCTCTTTACAGAAATATTTGAAATTGATCAAAAATTCTTTGCTTCCTGATATACAATAGTTTTATTTTTTATTGTTTCTTGGAGTGAGATATTCCAGTATTAATCTAAAAGATGTTTGGATTTTGACATAATAATATCGTAGCTAATTGATTCCTTCGTAATATTTAGCATAACTTACTGAACAAATGATAACCAGAGTGTATTAATGGTGTCTCATGGTGTTTTAAGTCCTTTGTGTTGTGTCTTGAGAAAGTGGAATAATAAAGCTTAACTTTCAGTTGTTGTTAAGTTTCTCGAAATTTCAATTCTTTCTCGAACATTCGATTCTACACTGTTTCTCGGCTACCGGTCGCCTTTGGTCAGTCTCGCGTGGCTCAATTTCAATTATAACAAACTCCCATTACTCTATGGGGCTTGTTCTCAAAATTCAATATTCTGTGTGTCAGTCGTGGTTGAGCCAAGCAGACGTTATGTTCCTACCATCCAGTAATACCTTTCAAATAAAAATTTTATTTGTTATGTTTCCATGTATCTTCGGTGGTGAAAGTCTAATGTTTATAAATGTTAGGCTGTGATGATTAAGTGAAATAAAGCTGAACTCTGAAGTTTTAATTTATGCGGAAACAACCCGGCAATGGAACTAATTGATTCGAACTTTAGCAATAGTAGCCTCGCAGACCGGAACCTATAGGCTCTTTAAAAAGTTTGATTGTTTTATTCCCTTGCTCAGTACTGTATGACAAATAAAGGCTCAATTTACAATGTGTACATATTCGTTGCGCAATGAGATATTACCTGGATTCCAGAAAGGCTCTCTGAATGTAAATGCACTTGTTACAAACAGAGGACAGCAGGTGAGGTTGTGTTACTTCACAACACGCATACGGATCAAAGGATATCTTGTATCGATACCCTTTGTTGCACGGGGAACACTGCATGGCCCACTTCACATCATAAACTGAACGTAATGTGAAACTCAGCTGGAGCCTTTTGTGTACACAATCATAATTGGGAACATATACTTTATCCTCTGTTGTTATGAAGTACAAAAACCACAAAAGAAGACTGAAAACATGGACATCAAATATTCGTCCAGTATGGCGCTGCTTGAATAAACTCGGTCAAAATACCGGGGTGCCTCTTCCAATCAGTTTTCATATAACAGCAGCTAATTTATTGTATATTTCTTCAATTCGTTGTCTGAGAAAGACAGAATCATTGTTCTGATAAAAGAAATCTTCAAATTCTTCTACTGTGTTAAATGTTTTTACTAAAACAGGGCGAAGGAAAAATTTAAAACGAAATGAGCCTAACGTTGAAATCGTAACCAATAGTACAGATGCCTGAAAACGTTGTTCCTGATGAGGAACTGTTACATTGAAAAGGATATTATCGAAGCTTTACAATTACAGATGCTTATATTTTAAAATGTTTCCTTAATAAGTCATCTTTTAAGTCAATGGTGAACTTCTCATGGTTTTGCCTTTGTTGTAAACAATTTAAAAATTGTATTCTTTTACCGCTGGATCCGTATATATCTTCCACACAAGAAACAATGTCCGCTAAATGCCGGTTGAAGATTAAGGCCTGTTCTAGTTCAGTTTTCATTGTAATAAACAGGATTATTCGTATATTTTCAGTTTTTTCTCTTCGATTTTAACAATTTAAGGACCACGAAAAGTAATTCCGTGCATTCATCTCGATCTTTTCTTGACTTCCAATAGTTTTTCATCCTTTCACTTTGCTGTTCCATTCCCTCTTTTGTCCAGATGTTAATACTTTCCTTCCTTCTCTATCTCCCGGAAACCCTAGAAATTTTGCATCAGTCTTCTGAAAGATGCTCTCTCTTGTTTCACTATCATATCGTTCTTTACTCCTTGGTTCTACTGGGTGCCATTTTTACTCGTGAAAACAAGGTTGGATTTTTTTTTTTTTTTTTTTTTTTGTAAGTCTGATGTTATCCATTCTCATTATAATATGAATCCCACCTTATTACACCTATGTAAACAAGACGTTGTGCTTGATAATTCAAAACTGATATGTAAATATAAGTCATTTTTATGCTTCCTATATATAAGTAACATTTATTTTTATGTAAAAAAAAAACATTATGTTAAAATATCACAAATTACAGAAAACATTGTACGCTGAAGATAGCTCGACGAGAGGCGAAACGCGTCCGTCAAATAAATGTTATCCAAAACAATTGTACTGGCTTAATTTTAAAGAATAATTATTAATTTAACATTTGCATTATCTTGATTCTCCTCTTCCTGATTGTGTCTGGCATACTTTCATTTTCTTCTTCCTTGTACAGATAGTTTCTATTATTTATAAAATTTAAATTTGGACGATTTTCATATTTAAACATTTGAGACTGCATTGTAGACAGATATGGTAACGTAATAAAGTTTGAAAATATATCTCAGATTTTGTCACGCGTTTTGCAGTAAATCTTTGTATTACGACACTTGTTTGGTGCACCAGACTCGTTAGACTGTGTTAGTGTCTGGTGTAGCACGTGGATATAACTGATTCCAAACCCCGGTGATGGATGACATTTCCATTATTCAGGACTTGGTCAGCAGAGTATTAATTTTGAAGGTGCACAATTCTTAATCAGTAGATCGTATATGAGACGCAAACCTCTTCACAGTGGGTATGGGGTGATGGCATACGCCACTGTTGATTGTGACCGATCCGTCGGATGGTGACTTAGGCTTGGCCGCCCATTGATGTCCTTCGGAATAATAAGACTGAATTAGCCGACTACTCCAGGTTTCAACTTTCTCTTCTTTCATCTTCATTAATAGATACAAACCATCATGCTACATTCAATAAAAATCATAACACTTGTCCATACCATTACAACACACGGACGAATGGAAAATTCCGTCCTGGCTCTGGCAACACTGGTGTAGTACACCTCCCACCAGAGACCGCAACTAACCTTCGTGTTTCGCACCAGTCATACACGTTTGGTTGGTGACACTTGAAAGGTGTTGACATTCTCCTTGTGTTGTTTCCAGCTGTTTGTTCTGTTCGCCGTGGCGGCCGTGTGCTGTGTAGCCGCCCCCAAAGCTGCCCCCGGGCTGCTGGCCGCCGGCTACGTGGCCCCCGCCGCCGTCGCCTACACCGCCCCCGCCGTAGCTGCCTACCATGCCGCCCCTGCTGTAGCAGCCTACACCGCCCCCGTGGCCTACGCTGCCCACTACGCAGCATACCCGGCATATAGCTACTACGGTTGAAACGATACACTGTACTGACTGCATCAATGCATCTACTGTGTACCTCCAAGTGAAGGTAAAATAAATGATATCAAAGCAAAAAAAAATTTTCTATAAATTATTACTACAACTGCAAAGTCGACAGCATACTGGCTGAACATCAAATAAATAAAGACTGCACTGCAGCAAGAATTATTGAAGTCTTATGTCAACATATTTGAGGAGCATGGTTTGTTTATTCAGAATGATAAAACTTAACATTTCTTATTTTGAAACTAGAAGGTCAATTTAAATTATTCAATTGTAAGGGAGAGCACGCTCCGATGGTAATTTCCCTATACCGTCATTTTTCCCTTTCCTGTACCCGTCTGCTTTTGCACTCTACGAAATTTTAATTTATGCCTGAAATCGAGGACCAGCTTGTGGTCACGGTCATCTTTTTCCTTTCATGCATTACTTTTAATTTTTACACCAATGTCTTTCCACGCCTCATCACCAATATACGCCTGGTACACTCCCATGACTCTCTTCACCCTACTGCTTTCCAATGAATACTATTCCAGCTCCTGTATCGAACTATTAGATCGTTCGTGGTTTAATTAATATTATAAATAACCAGTCCACCGTAAACACCGTAAGAAAACACGACTTCAAAGATACTGTTTACATGCATACATAGAATCCAGATATTGCATACAACACTCCTTCCACAGACAATACAGTACTTGGCCGTCGTAAATTGAGTCGGTGAAAACTACTTCTCTGTCTCGGGTGTTCGCTTTATATAAGCTACATCGAAATTTCTAGAACACTTCAAAAGATTCCGACAGATATTTCTCGAACATTAACAACGCTTAAACAATTGAAACATACTAAAAACAATCAGAATGAATACATAATCAATTACCATCGTTACAAAATGGTCAGAAATGGAAATTAAAGATACTTAAATACTAAATTATCCACAGAAATCATTTTAAACTGTAGTAAATTGTCCTTTAGACATCGTAATTTGCCTTAATACATGGAATTCCAAACATTTAAGCAATTCTCTTGCACAATTCTGTTCTTAAACATATTAAATGGCCTCTAAGTAATTTATATTCATAAAACAAAGTCTATATACATTGATTTACAGGAAATTGCAAAACAAACATGCCAGATCATATTCAACCAAACTCTAGCTTAATACAAATGCTTCATAAAATACCATTCCATTTAAATTTAGGTTTGAGTGATGTTACAGTACGGTTTTTAAAGAGAAATCTAGTCGACCGCCTTGCACTCCCCTAGCCCCCGAACTCCTTTTTTGACACCCAAAATTTGGGTCCCATACTACACCAACATATTCCAGTATCCCCAGTACTCACCTTGACGACTGGGTGAAACCGCCAAAAATCTGCATTCATGACGATTGGTAGGTGGAGCCATGAGTCGCTTCTGTACCACCATACAGTGTGGTGGCCATTTAACGCGCGAAGCTAAACTTGAGGTTATTTTTTCTTTATGTGTGTGCTTTTTATTTAAAAAATCTTTATTATTCTTCTATTGTTACAGTTATTCGTTGTATGATGGCTGTATAGGGCGTCACTGCGCTTTCTAAATATATTGCCACTAATCCATTGCCACCATACGCATCTATCATACAAAGAGTAACTATAACAACCGGAAAGAATAATTAAAATAATGCAGATATCTTACATCAAGCAGAATAATACCACAACGTAATGAAGAATAGCAGGTCATTGTGGCAATTGTACGGGGGGGGGGGGGGGGGACAGTTTTCTGCGGTTTCTAATCCACTGTACTTTTTTAAAAAAAAAAAGATTGGTGATTTTAAGACCATATTGAGATAATTTCTAAATTAGAAAAGATTTTACTCTGTACTAGGACTATATATAGCTAGATATATATATTCCGCACGACAGCATACAGAAATAAAAATGCCAGGAATGAGTTTCAAATAATCCAAACAGAGGCGATATTATCCCCAGTTTTTTGTACAAATAAATAATTAATTTATTTATAATTTGATTATTTGCCAGGTTGGTATGCCAAGTATTATACAAATAGGTTGAGAGTAATTAATTAGCGCGTTTTCAGTATAAAGTTTTTACATCCATCCTACTTAACAAGGTTGCACCGAAAGTTTTCCGATTATCAAAATTTCGTTACAGGAATTTCATTTAGAAACAATTAAAGCTTTCCGTGAATGTGGAGAGCAAACAGCAGGCAACGGAGCTTATTTGGCTAAGTGGGCCGCTAAGAGGTCCTGTAATTTCATCCGAAAATCGTTCCCAAACATTTCAAACTTCTAGCTAAACTCTAGAAATGGATGAATGCAATAAAATGTTAATTTCTGAAGAACTGCTGGATCGTGGGGTGCCGCATAATTTTAAATAAAACTGAACTCAGGCTGAAAATTAAAGACGTCTGAAATATTATATTCGTTCCTTTCAATTGATTAGTGGCGGTTTTGCCTTCAGTCAATAACACACAAATGAGTGTTGAAGTATCATTGCACAAAATATTGGAAACTAATATAATCACAGCAGTTTGTGTACCCTAAGTGTCAACTACGAACTATGTGATCTATGGTGTAAAGAGACCATTTGTTGGCTACCGTTAAGAAAAACGTGAGTTGCCAAAAAAGGGAGGGGGGAATTATTAAAAATCTAAAATAATTCCTGAAAATGGAAAATACATATAATAATGATGTTATAAGGGGATCTAATAGGTTACTAACTAGAACCATGAATTTCAGACACAAAATAAAACCTCATTTATTGAGTCTTATGGCCTTACAAGGTCGGGTAGTAATTAACGTTACGTTAAACACAATTAGATCAGCAAAAACAAGCAATACCCGACGTTTACAATTCGCCGGAGTAAGCAAACAAAACTGAATGAAATATCTCAAACAAGAAATAAAAAAAACAGCAAAATTAACATTGAAATAACATGGCAACACAGGCCATCAAATTGAAGCTAACATTTTACTGTACAAAGGAAAATCCCAGGGGGCGCCGTATAAAGTGAATGAAAAGCATCAAAATTGAATTAACAAACAGCAAGATGCTTAAGAAAAAATTGAATCGAAATATAAATTCAGCTAGCTCAGAATTTAAGTGACGGGAGCAGAGTCTTAACCCAGGCGTCGCTTAAGGGCACATAAGTCTGTTAAAATCCACTGAATAGTGACCGTCGTTTCTGGTACATTACCATAGAATCATCGCCGTGATGGTGAGCGACAAACACAATGCCACTGCAGCAATGGAAGCTAAATAAGCGGCTACGCCCGCGTTATTAGCATAACTTCCAAATAATGGCAAGCATGCCACTCGACATCTCGCTTTCCCAAAGCAAGAAATGATCAACCACAATGATCATCAGAGAGCGTGCCGGGCTGACACGTCTATTCACCAGCTCGTCTTGGACAGAAGTCACGTCCGTTTATCAGCTCGTCTTGGACAGAAGTGATGTCTAAAAATGGCCCCTTCTTCTTCCTCGGCTAGTTGCTCGCCACATGTAAAAGAACTCCACGGAATTAGTATTGTAGACCCCAATAAATGTTCAGGATTGGCTATCTACACATTTCCGTCGTCACGTGTTTAATATCATGCGTCGCATTCGCCGTCTCCTTCGCGCGTTTCCTACGTGGCCTTCGGGGTAGTAGCGGGGTAGGGCTGTCCCGGCGCCATCGAGTCGCCTCGCCTGCTCCATTGTTCCTCTCTCAACCGCCGAAATGGCAGTTTCTAGCCTTCGATATTCAGCCCTTCTGAGCCATGCGTTTACAGAAAAATTGATTTACAATAAAATATACCTTTGGCCGCCCTGGTTTTAAACATACATTTAACCTATCCAGACAACCCTCATTATTTACAATTAATTACACGTTGCAAGACTAAATAATTAATAAATTTGAATATAATAAAAAAAGGAATTATGAATATAATTAATAATAATTTAATTATATTCATTGTGGGTGACGCTGTCACACCACAATAGGTAGTAAATTTTTAAAGTCCAAAACTCTGCATACCAGTTAGAGCCTTAGTATATAACTTATGACGGATTTGCCTATGGTCACAGTTTTTTGTACTGCTTACAATTTAGCAAATTCACTTAATAAAATAAAGAATAAAATACTGCACAATGTCTCAATACAGATGCTGTCACCAGGCAGAATATATATTACGTTTCTAGGTTATACAGAAGAGCCTGTCAATAAGATTACAACAATGGGAGATACAGCTTGTTGCGTGCACTACACAATCGTAAGTTTACATTTAGGACAAACCTGTGGGGTAAGTGAACCGAGTCTGGTGTTCGGGAGAACGCAGGTTAAATACCCGCCCGGTCTTTATTATTACGGCTTACCAGGGTTTCCAGAAATCGCCCCAAAAGTATGCCGGGATGATTCCATCAAACATATCACAGCCAAATTCATTACCTCTCCTAGCCGTCAATATTCTTCTGCCTCTAATGACCTCGATGTCGACAACGCGTAAAGCCCTAGCCAACAATAGTCATTCAATGGATAGATCACATTCAAAACTATGATAAAATCCACTTTACTTGTAGTAAAATTTGTTGAACCTGGGGACTGGACGTAAATGGAATAGCTCGGCTAGTCGACGAGTCTCGACAGTGCGCGAAGAGTTATTCCACTTCTTTTTTTACTTATGACTTTACGCCTCGTCGACGTCGAGGTCATTAAAGGCGGGATGGGATTGGGGACAATGAACGGGAAAGAATTCGGCCATGGCCTTTTAAAGGAAGCATCCAGGGCATTCACTTGGAGTGATTTAGGGGAACCATGGAAAACCCAAAATCTGGGTGCCCGGACTGGGATTTGAATCGACGTCCTCCCGAATGCGAGGCCCACGCTTGGTAAGTTAGTTCCAATCGCTGCCACTATAGCAATGCATGGCTAACCAGGAAATTTTACATAAATAACTGCATTTGATTTTATTTGTAGTTATATCGTTGATAATAATAATTCCATGTGGTCATAATGACCTGGTGACAGTGTGTGTATTGGCTGCGCATTTCGCCCTGTCATAGCCTCCCAGTAATCTTACCAGCTACAGGGGACCTATAGTTTTAAGTGGAATATGAACCACGGAAGCGTTCAAGCGTATTTCACATTACACAGCAAGCTGAGCCAAAGGCTAAAGTTGGATTAGAAGCCTATTTCAACTCCCGCCTCGGATTCGAGCCGGGGCCTTCCCGATATCCAGTCAGCCTAAACCAGTGAGCTACAAGGCCTCTCACATAACTGGTTAACGAAAGTAAAACTGTGGTGCCCGCAATAAGGCAATAACTGCACACAAATACCAAGGGAAGAGAGGCAGAGATATATACAACATTCGTTAAAAATATTATGTTGCTATTTATTTATTTACGACAATTAAATGCATAAATTCGTCTAAGGAACATTCATCTAAGGAGAGAGCGGTTTGGTCGCCCAGTGACTAAGGTATCTGACTAGAGACCGAAAGGTCCCTGGTTGAAAGCAGACATTTTTACAGGCCCTTAACCCGACCTTCACCTCTGGCACAGTTTGCTGTGTAATATGGAATACGCCACAACGCTTTCGTGGTTCGGATTACACTTTAAACTGTAGGTCCACTGTACCCGGTAGGATTGCCGGATTAGGTTAAGGGGACTACGGCAGTGGCGGAATGCGCAGCCAATAGAAACCCTGTCACCAGGTCATTAAGGCCACACGGAATTATTATTATCTAAGGAGAAGAACGTCTGATGTTTACAGTCTATTCTCCGCAGCAATAACTACCTGGTAGAGTCAGGTCAGAACATAACCTAAAAAAATTTTGACAGAAGATAAGAAACAGGAAAGTTTATTAAAAACTCACAGGAAATGAAGTCTTGACAGGTCTACCGCCGGATAGTGTTTTAAAAACACGATATTTCGACGAATAGCTCCGTCGTCTTCATCAGGTGTAGAGACATCTGCACAAGTCGGCTGACAGTATCCGACGGTCAGTCGACCTGTGGAGATGTCTCGACACCTGATGAAGACGACGGAGCTAGTCGAAATATCGTGTTTTCAAAACACTATCCGGCGGTACACCCGTGAAGACTTCATTTCAAGCATACGCCGGGAAAGTCTCCGTTCTTACAAGTTTACACGAAACGTAAGAAATCACGAAATATATATATTCTTGTTTAGAAAGTCTTGAAAACAGAATTTTTCTAAGTATGATATACTTCCAGGTAATTCAGACCACATTGTATTGTGTCATATGTTCCGATACGCCAACCAAGCACTGCAGTATCCTTCAAATAGACCACAGAGGTAGATAGAGTGTATTGGTCACTCTTGGAGAAAAAGGGGGGGGGGGTACCATCACGTCCAATACTTTCATCAGAATATTAATTTCAATTTAGTGGTTAGTTAAATGGGTGAACTAGAACCTTGATTTCTACAAGAATCTAATTTACACAAAATAATACTCAATTTATTTGGTCTTCTGGCTTATACAAGGCCGGGCACATTTAACGTTACGTTAAACACAATATCCAAAGAAAATAAGCAAGCAAGGCCCGGCGTTTACAATCTGCCGGATAAATACAAGCATAACTGATTTAAATTATCTCAAAGATTTTACAAGGTCAACATGCATTAATGTAGCATCGCAGGCCAACAAATTAACGTTAACAATTATAAAATAATCCCAGGGGCGCCATCTAAGTTAAAAGCATCGTTTGGATTAAACACAATGATCAAGATGCCTAAAATTTGAAGTTATGAACATGAAATATTGGTTAGCTCAGTAATTGTTAGGATGAGAGCAGAGTCTTATCTCAGAAGCCGTTTACGGGTTAGCAAGCCTCACTAAAAACCCTATGGAACTGTGGACCTTTGCGTCGGTACTTTACCGTTTCCGCATCTGCTCGACGAGATGTGAGACACTTTGTGTCACTGTTGCAATGCTAGTATGCGGACCCAGACTCGCTAGCACATACTGATTGCTACTAGTGGGTGAAACGCTCAGATTCCAGCCACATCTGAGCCAGAGCGCGTCTATAAGCAGTCATCGACCAACAGCTAGAAGAGTGTCGGTCGACACGTCTGCACTCAAGCTCGTCCAAACAGCAAGTCCCTGAATATGGCGTCGTCTCCTCTCGCCGCGAAAAAGTCAGCTTCCCTCTCTCCGCACATGGAACAGAAGCCTTGAATTAACACCTGTGAACCCTGTAGCCGTTCACGATTGGTGAATCGATATATGTACATAATCACGTGCTTCGTGTCGTAGCTAACATTTGCCTCCAGTTTCACGCACATTTTGCTTTACCTTGTCGAGGCACTGGGGAGGGGTGAGGTCAGTACACTCGGCAGGTAACGGTTCCCGCGCGCCACTCCTTCGTGGGCGAAGGCGTCAGCAAGTCGGCGACACTGAGCATTGTCCCGTTCTCTGAACGTTCAAAACTGCGGTTCCAACTTCCCACATTTAATATTTTCTGAATAACAAGTTTTGCACAGAAATTAAATCACATAATAATAAATCTGGCTGCGCGGGTTTAATACATAATTATTCACCTATGAATTAATCCTATTATTTATAATATTTACAATTTAGATAAATGAATATTATAAAAATCTGAATATTAATTAATTATTTCTTAATATTCGTTGTGGATGACTCCGTCATACCACAATAACGAGTGGTAGATAGTGTGAAACAAACAATCGCCTTATTATGTCACCAGAAAAAAATGTCTCAGACCAAGGATACAAGTCATTCATCAAACTAATCAGAGCAGAGAAGCTAGTAGTGATGCTCTCTTCTCAAGGATTACAGCAAAGTAGTTGCCTTCTGTCGCTGGATATGTCCCGTAAAGAAATTATTCGTGTGGAGAAGATGTGGTATTCACACTCAGTGGCTGGTAGTTTTGATTTTTCTAGCGGCTCTGCAGGCTACTTGTCGGCGTGACGGCTGCTGTTGGTAGCTTCGTCGGGGCAGCCTGCGGCGAACTGGCGAGTAACAAGGAGAGCCCTCGGCAGCTGGCCGTCCACCATTGTCCGGCCACAATGGGCGGCAGCCAGCGGCACCCGGAGTTACGCAGGAGGAACTCGGTTTCCTCCCCCACTTCGCGCAAGTTGCAGCGCGCCAGCTTTTGTTGGACTCTTCTCGGGCTACGCCAGCTGGTGCTGCAGCTTTCACCGCCGAGATAATAACCTCCCCTCCCCACCACAACGTGCTGTTCTCCTGTTCACGCAAGTTGCTACCAAAGAGATAACACGTATCGCGTTGTACGATAGGGTGTGGTTCGCCGACCATAACACGACCTAACCGATGTAAGTAAGCGCCGTATTACAATTTGCATTTCTGTTAGGTGTAAAATGAACATTTCAAAAGTCTTCTGTAGAGTTTGTGACGTACAAATATGGTGAGTCAAAAAGGACTTTACCACTTTGGAATGATAAAGAAATTTAAGAACGAAGTGTTTCTCGGCGGTGAGAATGTATAAACTGCTCTCGGGTGACTAGCCGAGTCAAGAGTGCGTTGTCACACGATATTTCGGCGACTAGATGCATTGCCGCCATCTTCTGGTGAAGATGGCGGCAATGAATCTAGTCGCCGAAATATCGTGTGACAACGCACTCTTGACTCGGCTAGTCACCCGAGAGCAGTTTATACATAAAGAAATTTGTTTATACAACTTAAAAAATCGGTAGATGTATCATTTTGTAGCAAACAGCCTCAAGTTTCGTGCATCAGTACACCATTCCGTCACAATGTAGTGTACGGATAAAATGGCTACTTTCACTGGTGCGGGACGTGCTCGCTGTGTGTTTTCGTTTATTCTTGAAGAATTTTTAAATCCACAGATCGTTGGAGATTACCGGGATAGGATGGTTTGCTACAAGCAAGATGGTGCTACATCTCGTTTCCCGGAAGTTCGAGGTTTCCTTGATAATCGTTTCCCAGGTCAGTGGATTGGCCGTGAAGGACCAATCGCATGGCCACCTCGCTCCCCAGACTTGACACCACTGGATCTCTTTCTCTGGGGTTTCATTAAAGATGCTGTGTATGTTCCTTCACTACGAAACAATTGGGTCGACCTGGAAAATCGAATCTACACTGCTGCTGCAAAGGGTGTGGTAAGAAATTGAATACCGGTGAGATGTTTGCCGCATGACAAATGGTAGTCACATCGGACCAAAGTAACACTTGACACTTTTGTGTGAAACTTGAGGTTGTTTACTACAAAATGACACATCTACCGATTCTGCAAGTTATCTCAGTAAATGTCTATATCATTCCAAAGTTGTAAAGTTCTTTACATGTCTCTCTGTGAAATGAATTATAATTTATTTAAAAAACAAGAGAACGAAATTTTTTTAATTTTTTTAAATTTAATTTTAAAAAAATTTGGTCATATTTTTATAGGCAACCCGGAAGAATCGTTTCCTACAACTAACAATTGCAGTTAAATCAAATAACAGACGGACGTAGAAATCATACAGCCGGATCTTAGGTTATAAGCAACAGCAAACTTACACTACCATATTTTCTCAACGTTCTCGCAGGTAGGTTCTGTAAATTTCCTTTTTAAATAGGTGCGTTAAAATCGCTTCTTTATATATTTGTTTATTCAATGAAACTTGGTGTGGAAATTCATTCATTTGAGTATATTGTAGTGTTTGACTGATTATTTTGATATTAAGGAAATATGAATTCTGACGAACCTTGGTTCCTGAACCAATGCCATTAATTTCAAAACGTAACTCTTATTTCCACCATCTCTACAAGCCCTAACTTTCTGTTACACAATAACTTCTTTACATCATCTACATCTACATCTATACTCTGCAAATCACAAATACTGTGGGTGGCAGAGGGTGCTAAGCACCAATCCTAATTCAGTGCATTCCAATCCCGAACAGAACGAGGAAAGAAAGAATACATAAATGTATCAGTACGGCATCTTATTTCTCGAATCTTATCCCTCCTGTCACTGCGACCTAAATTAGGCCTGTTGATATTTTTAAAAATATTGGATTTTCGATAAATCGATATTTTAAAAAGTATCAATATCGACTCTCGATATATCGGAAAAAGTGTCGATACTTTCGTAAATGCAATTTTATAAAATCAAACCCGGCAAAAATAAGGCCGTCCATTGATAAATAGACGTGTGATTTTGTTCTTAATCAGGTTTTCACTTTCGAGTTTCGAACGGTTTCTATGGGTGATGATGATTGTTGATTTTTTTAAAATTTGAACATTATGCGCCTCATAAGTTTCATAAAAATTAGTAAAAGTTATAAAACTGGAAAGAGGTTCGAGGAGAACCTTATTTTTTTGTTTTTTTAAGTTTGATAAGTAATACAGTTGAGGCATTTATTTAGGTAGAAGTTTAGCTATCATAGCATGCGTTATGGCCAAGTTACATAACTTTTTTAATATGATTTTTTGTGGTATTTCATTTAGTTTTGTATGGTGATAGCTTATTCTGAGTTGTCTTATTTTTCTTGCTCTCGAATTAGCAACTGTTTGTTATTTACACTTCTTACTATTCCTGCTAAGACACTAATTTCCAGCTGGACTACCCTGGACAATCCACACGCTCATTTCAAACAATGGTCTCGCATTCGATTCGTGCTGGGCGAGCGATGCCTTGTCTACTGTGGTGTCATCATCTGAGTAGACTTGGTACCTATAACTTTTAAATTAATTATAGAAACGTAGTAAGATTTACTTGCTGATCTCTGTGCGTAACAGAAATTTGAAGGACATAGTGTCATTCAGAGCAAACGAAAAATGATAACTTATTTTTTTAAATTTTGAAACCGATATCCAGATTTCAGTATCGAAATACCGATATATCGTCCTAAAAAATATCACTCATAAATATCGATATTTTAAAAAAATAATATCGATATTTAGATATATCGATATATTATCAACAGTCCTAACCTAAATAGGCTGGCGGAAGAAGTATTTCATTGGACTCGTAAATTAAAGATATTCGCATATTCTCCAACAAATTCAAACGAAAACGACAGTTCAGAGTATATGGATTATACGTTGATTATGGCGCGCTTCAGAGACTAGAAATTTCGCTGAAATTCCGGCTTTCACTGGGGCTACCCGAGCGGGGTCACGAACCGCGGACCCCGCGCTGTAATGCCGCCGGCCACAGAGCAGCTAATCCGAGCCTGCGCTGCGGTGGGGCCGCTCTTAAAGCTCAGATTACTCGTTACACCGGCGAAATTAGTTTTGCTTGCGAGCGCTCTGGCATTACTGAGATTAATCGGGAATTCGGGAACCTAGGTAACACAGGCGAGCTGCAACGAGGTGGTGATTCCGAGAACGCCGCGCTCTAGAGTAAAGAGTGGCCCGTCGAAAGCAAGCAGGGCGAATAAATATCACATGATGAAACTCAATATCTAATATTTTGCGTGAATTAACATTTTGAAGGTGTACGGTACTGAACTCACGAGGCATGCCCGTTTTTGATTCAATACGAACGTCAAATATATCTCTCCCATTGCATGGTTGCGAGAGCATAAGTGTAACTTAATAGGATTGAGCATATGAGGTACATGACCTTCACCGTTTGTATAAATTAATAATAAATTCGTCTTTATAAACAGTCCATAAATGTAAAATTATTTATTTATTTATTTATCGTATGATAAAACGATATATAGAAGGTGTGGACAGTTGTGCACATCATAGGCTCGTACAGTATTACACTGAACAGCCAAAGAAAATAGTATAGGCATGCGTATGCAAACACAGAGATATGTAAACACTCAGAGTACGGCGCTGTGGTCGGCAACGCCTACAAAAGACAACAGGTGTCTGGCGCAGGCGTTAGATCGGTTACTGCTGCTGCAACGGCAGGTTATCACGATTTAAGTGAGTTAGAACGTGGTGTTTTAGTCGGCGCACGAGAGATGGGACACAGGATCTCTGAGGAAGCGATGAGGTGGGGATTTTCCCTTACGACCATTTCACGAGTGTGCCGTGAATATCGGGAATCCGGTAAAACATCAAATCTCCGACATTGCTGCGGAATGAAAAAGATCCTGCAAGAACGGAACTAACCACGACTGAAGAGAATCGTTCAACGTGACAGAAGTGCAACCCTTCCGAAAAAAATGCTGTGGATTTCAGTGCTGGGCAATTATAAGTGTGAGCGTGCGAAACATTCAACGAATCATCATCGATATGGGCTTTCGGAGCCGAAGGCCCACCCGTTTACCCTTGCTGAGTGCACGACACAAAGCTTTACGCCTCGCCTGGGCCCATCAACACCGGCATTGGACTGCTGATGGTTGGAAACATGTTGCCTGGTCTGACAAATCTCGTTTCCAATTGTATAGAGCGGATGGTCGTGTACGGATATGGAGACAACCTCATGAATTCATCGACCCTGAATATCAGCAGGGGACTGTTCAAGGTGGTGGAGGCTCTGTAATGGTGTGGGGCGTGTGCAGTTGGAGTGACATGGGAACCCTAATTCGTCTAGATACGACTCTGACAGTTGACACGTACTTACGGATCCTGGCTGATTATCTGCATCCATACAAGTCCATTGTGTATTCCGACCGTCCCGGGCAATTCCAGCAGGACAATGCGACACCCCACACGTCCAGAATTTCTACAGAGTTGCTCCAGGAACACTCTTCTGAGTTTAAACACCTTCGCTGGCCGTCAAACTCCCCAGTAGAGGTGGGCGCCGCTTACAAAAGTTTCGGCGGCGGCGCGCCGAGCATTTTCAGTCGGCGGCGGCGTAACGCCGGCGGCGTGGTGGTGTAGCAATTTTATGTATAGCTTTTATTATATATATATATATAATATTTAATATTAACAATAAACAAAAATAATCATTTATTTATTCAAAATTTTATATATTTTGGCACTCTTTGTAGTTATTGTGAATAAAGACATTTTTATTTACGTGATTTAAGCTTAGTCTAGAATCGAAATCTTTCCGCAGAAATAACTAATCCCACCACAAAAAATATCCTTTCGCTCAGCGTGCTTGTGGCTGGCGCAAAAAGCAAAGGATTGGCAAGACGAGAAGGACGTGGAAATGCATTATTTTTTTTTTTTTGTTCCAATAACTTAAAAGATTTGCATTTTTATTTTCTGATGGATATGAAGCTACATCTCTCCAACATTCTTGATCGATCGGATCATCACTATCAGTACCATCTGACCTAGCATAAACATGATGTTATTCATCAAGAGTTTGTGCAGCAATCATGTATCATTGGTGGAGCTTGAAGAAGCAATAGGGTCAGCACCTTCGTTTGTTCTGGCACGTCAATGTCAGTGATTGCTTCCTGGATATATGAGGCAAGAAATGAAATTCTGGTCTTTTGTATTGACTCTAAATAAGTATCTACGTCTTTGAGACCCACAATGCAGTATACAAATGTGATGCTTCTACGAATGATCTTATAACAGGGAATCGTTTATTAATGTTGCGCTTAAACTGAAACATAATCATCGATTCGTCGTCTAAGACAGAATTTACTATATTAATTATTTCAGAACGAAACAGAAGAGCTACGTTAGTACAACATGTCTTTTGAGACGACATTACCTCAAGTGCTGAGCTAAACCTTTTTCAAAAAATTTGCTAGATCCTCTAAGAGATTGTACTCACTTTGATAAATCTTTAGCTCAACTAGTCCAATCTTTTTCAACATGTTGTTTGATGGGTCACATTTACAAACTTTCCAGCACCTTTAAAACGCTGACTTGGTGTTGCAGTTTTGATAGAAGGAATATATTTAGTACTAGTTCGTGCCTACGACTTGTTTCGTGTTTGTCAAGAATTTTAAACCTTTTTGTGTTTTTGTACGGAATCTTAAATATTTCGAGGAAAAAACGTAGCCTATGTTACTCCCTGCCAAATCAGCAACTCTCCAGCTAAAGACCTGTCAAAATCGATTCATACACTAAATAAGTTGTAAATAAATTATTCATACTTGTTAATAGCTGAAAAATGTGTCGTATTATAAAACATTTTTCAAGTACATTCCATAACATTTTAATGTATTCTAGAAGATTACATAAAAAAATTTAGAACACTTTGTTTAAAATATGACCAATTTCAACCACCAAATCTCCCGTACACCCTCAGCTACCGACAAGAAACCACCATAGTGAATGATACAAGACTGAAAGAGGCTACTACCACAGACAAACACCAGTGGTCTACGCAAGGTAGTTGTGGCTGCAAAGTGAAGTATAGGGACACACATGTCTATTTATATACATAAGATTTCCTTATACAGATGGTAAGTTCTCTTCAATTACGTCATCCGATCTTTCTGTTTGGACTGGTTCCGTCAAATCATTTTCTAAAATAGAATCGTTAGAATCACGGAGGGATTGTACGACATTATCAAAGGAATTCAGAAACTCTTGTTCTACCTCTTTAGCATCAACTTCTTCCACCGGCAAGCGATATCTCGCTCATTGACTCTTCTTGGATTTGTTTTTTGTTTTTTATGAGCATTTCAAATTCTGGAACCCCATTTAAGCCATCCACTGTCAAAAAATTACGGAACCCATAACTAACACACAGATCATGTCCCATATTAGCTAGAGGAAGTGCCCGGCGCACGTTTATTTCAGCATCGCTAAACTTCTAAATATTTCCAACGAAAAGTAGTTTGACTTTGAGAGTCATATAATACAGATACAGAGGGTTTTTTAATTTTAGTTTTAACGAACCATGTCTTCTTAGTACCTACTTATTCATTCAATTAAACGATTTTTAAAAAAAAGTAGTGTCTTGTTGGGAATTGTTGCTCAAGGACACGCCGTGAAGCAAGTGTCGGCGGCGGCGGCGGCGCGCCACTGAGGCCCGGCGGCGTCACGCCGGCGTGGCGCCCACCTCTACTCCCCAGACATGAACATCATTCAGCATATCTGGGATGCCTTGCAACGTACCGTTCAGAAGTGATCTCCACCCCCTCGTACTCTTACGGATTTATGGACAGCCCTGCTCATCTCAGGGGCCCAAGCGCAGCTCAGGGGTCTCACAAAGCTCAGGGATCCCCTGCCGGCAAACCTCACAAGACTTAATAGTGCTCTTTTTTTTAAAAAAAAAAAAAAAAAAAGGTCGCCCATCTGGTCTGAGGGCCCAAAATAATTTTTTATTTATTTATCAATCTTGTTCCATGGATCCCTGCTGAGGAAGTACCTCTGGGATGTGAAACATGTCATTGTTGATACATATACACATAATATGAGTCATATCATAGTAAATATATACATATTTTACAAATACAAGAAATAATAATAAACATACATTTTTGCAACTGAGTTTTGCTAACGTCATAATGAGTACAATTAATTATTTTCTTCAAATTCTTGAATGGAGTAGAAGGAGTTGCCAATAAGATAATCTCTAAGTTTTTGTTTGAATACATCTTTATTATCTGAAAGCTGTTTTATACGATTAGGTAGTTTATTAAACAGATGTATCTCAGAATAATTAACTCCTTTTGTACTAATGACAGAGATGTTTGTGTTTTATGCAAGTTATTTCTGTTTCTTGTATTGAAACTGTGTACCTGTGAATTAGGTGTAAACAGGTTAAAATTTTCTATGACAAAGCTCATGAGAGAATATATATACTGAGAATACATTGTAAGAATATTGAGTTTCTTAAAGAGTTGTCTGCAAGAAGTTCTTGGTTTTACCCTACACAGAAACCTAATAGCTCTTTTCTGTGCTATGAAAACTTTTTTACTTTGTGAAGAGTTTCCCCAAAAAATTATGCCATATGACATTACTGAATGAAAATATGAGGAGTACACCTGTTTCATTAATTCTAGATCTGCTGTTAGAGAAAGTGTTCGTATTGCGAAGGTGGCACTACTTAACTTTGCCAGTAGTGTAGTGATATGATCATGCCAACAGAGTTTCTGATCTATTTTAATACCAAGAAATTTTATACTCTCTGTTTCTAAGATTGTGTTGTTTTTATAGTTTATACAAATATCTGGCTGTGCATAGTTTTTTGTTTTAAACCTAATATAATGTGTTTTTTCAAAATTTAATTTTAATGAATTTGCCTTAAACCAATTTGCTACTACTCTAAGTACTTCATTTACATTAAATTCTATAGTACTGTTTGGTGTTTTACGCACAGTCAGGTTAGTGTCATCTGCAAATAAAACACTCTTAACTTTGTCGGATAAGTTTCCAGGAAGGTCATTGATGTATAACAGAAAGAGGAGGGGACCTAAGACAGAGCCTTGAGGAATTCCATGTTTTATTTTCTCCCAGTCTGATGAAGCACCTTTACTTATTTTAGAATCAAAAATTGAAACTTTTTGCATTCGACTTTCAATGTATGATTTAAACCATTTACCTGCGGTCCCAAAAATACCATAGTATTCCATTTTTTTCAAAAGTAATTCATGATTTACACAGTCAAATGCTTTTGCAAGATCACAAAATATTCCTACAGGATTCATTTTATTATTCAGTTCCTCAAATGTGTTATTTAAAAATGAATATATAGCCATTTCTATGGATGATCCTTTTTTGAACCCAAATTGTGAATTAGTTAGGATATTATAGTGTGTAACATGTTTTATTACTCTACTATACATGACTTTTTCAAAAACCTTTGAGAATGTTGAAAGTAATGAAATGGGACGATAGTTGTCTACACATGTTACGTCTCCTTTTTTAAATAATGGTTTTACAACAGCATATTTTAGTCTATCGGGAAAAACACCTTGTATTAAGGATTCATTACAAATGTGAGCAAGTACATGACTGATACAGTCTGAACATCTTTTCAGTAATTTACTTGAAATATTGTCATAGCTGGAAGATTTTTTAGGTTTTAATTGTTTAATGAGTTTATTTATTTCTGAGACTGTTACTGGTGGCAATTTCATCTCCACAAAGCTATTTGGGAAAGCAGTCTCAAGAAGCCTTAGAGCACTATGTGGGGATTGCTTTTCTATGCCTAATTTATCTACTACTGACGTAAAATGTTTGTTAAATATTTCACAAACCTCCCCTACTTCGCTATACACATGTCCATTTTGTTCTATTTTTATGTCTTTAGAGTGATTTACAGTTTTTCCTGTTTCAGTCTTTATTATATTCCATATTGTTCTCATTTTATTGTCTGAATTTTCTATTTTCGCCGATATGTACTTGTTCTTGGCCTTCCTTATTACATTTCTTAGTATTTTAGAATAAAGTTTATAGTGAACTTTCAGCGCATAGTTATCTGATTCTCTCATTTTTAAATAAAGGTCCCTCTTTGTTTTACTAGAGATTCTAATACCCTTTGTTATCCATCCCATGCCCAGTTCATTGTTTGGAGTGTTGAGAATTTTCCTTTTTTTGAAACTACCTTCAAAAAGTGTTAGAAATATATTCAGAAAGGAATCAAATTTCGCATTAACACCCTGCGCATTATATACTTCTAACCAGTTTTCATTGTTTAAGGTATCTATGAAGTGTTTTATATTATTTTCACTAATATTTCTTCTATAAACCCAGCTTTTCTTTATCTGTTTAACAGTGTTCCTGGACTCGATACATAATAGCTGGGCATCATGATCTGAGATACCATTTATTACTGGATGTATGCTGTAATTACTGCACTGAGAAATATCCATAAAAAAATTATCAATTGCAGTCCTGCTATTATTTTGTATTCTCGTAGGAAAATTTACAAGTGCTGTTAAGTTAAAAGACAACATCAAGGCTTCCATATCTAATCTATCATTGCTGTGATTTAGAAAGTCAACATTGAAATCTCCACATAATACTATTTGTTTGCTATTTGTAAAACTTAGTAGCAAAGACTCTAAATGAGATAAAAACAGTCTGAAATTACCTGAGGGGGCCCTGTAAATTGCTATCACTATCAGCTCTTCCTTATCATATTCTAGTTTAGTAACACAACATTCAAAGTGTTGTTCTATACAATACTTACTTACAACTACACTACTGCATTCAATATTATTTTTAACAAAAATGGCAACTCCCCCTTTCTCCATTTTACATCTGCAGAAATGAGAGCTTAATTTATAATTTGGGATGGACAGCTGAGATATTCCTGTATCAGACAAATGATGCTCAGATATACACAAAACGTCTACATTAAAATTTCTGGAATTTTGAATCTCTTCTAGGCTTAAGGTAATGTCATCAGTTTTACTAAATATTCCTCTTATATTTTGGTGGAAAATACTGGTCTGAACACTTTGACGCAATGACTTTGAATTGTTTATTTTATTATTACCTACTGGTATATCAGTTGGAATTTTTAATTTCAACAAATTATGATCATCAGAGACATTAATTTCCTTAAGACATCTTAATAAATCTATTTTATTTACCCTAAAAAAGGCCGCGACTTAACACCATTTATCACAGGAATACCTCTTTCCCTCACCTGGCATCCTCTGACCTCATCAGCAATAAGAAGCGAAAGCTTCCTCTTACCTCTGACATTCAGATGGAGTCCATGGCGAGTATAACTGTCCCTACCAATGCAGGCCACATCAATCAAACCAATGTGTGAATTAGCCGGCTGCCAGAGAACCCTTTCCAAGGATGCATTTGTACGCCTGATGTTATGCCACATCCAGGGTTTATCGTAACGCTCAAGCAAACCAACAAATCTCACACTTGTCTGACGTGTGTTCTTGGAAATGTGGGCAATGTCTCCCTCAATTGAATAATTGAGGTCTTTATCAAGGCTATTTCCTGGTCCCCCAACAATTACAACACAATCCTCATCTGAAAAATCTTTAACTAGGTCTTTCACATTTGCTACCACACTTCCAAGATCTGCATTTGGTTTGAAAATACTGCAGACTTCATAATCTGGCCCCAAGTCAGACTGAACCATCTCACTGATTCCCCTCCCATGACTGCTCCCAAGTAACAGTACCTTCCTGCGTTTACTTTTAGATACACCCTGAAAACTTTTCCCTTTTACTTTGCAAGAACCCAGATCGTTCAGTCCAACCTGACGGTCTTCAGAGTCACCATCTAGATCCTCCAATGGCCGAAACACATTGGATGTCTCCAGCTGGAAACCATCAGACAGACAGCGTCTCCTACCTCTCCTGCCAGAGCTGACTTCCTTCCATTCACTGTTCCGCCTATGCCTAAGAACAGAGTTTTCTGCCTTCAGGGCTTTTAAATCCCTCTCTGCAGATGCCAAATCTGACTGGAGTTTCAGAATCCGCTGCTCCTGATCACTAATTCTGCAGGAGTGACAGTTCCAGGAAATACTGACACAAGAGTCACTGTTAGATACATCGCTGCACCCCCAGTGAAACCAGCGCCCGCAGTCCCGGCATGTCACTCCTTCTTTTACTATCCTTCGGCAGTTTCCACACTTTGTATCCATTGTGATACTTTCAAAACAACTTAAGAATTTACAAGCAAAGGAACTTTAAAAACTTTTACTTTTTAATAAACTACTTGTGTGTCAAATGCCAAAGAAATGCAAAAGTAGCCTTCTACAAAAAATGTTAAAAACCTATGTATATCACTCGAAACTTTTCCTAAAAGTGAATTACAACACCTGACAACTACAAGATTTACAATAAAACTGCACAAATGCAAACAAAAGAACTTTTTAAACGATTACTATGAAATTTGATACCCTCGAACTCGGAATCACAACTAACCTCAAATGTAAACAAGTAAAAAAAATGCGTTTACACTGTACTGATTATGTATTAAATAAAACGGTTCACTATCACTTGAGAACTTGGCAACCTACTTTGAAACAAAACTAATGCTATTAAATCTTACTTACAATGAACTGCTGCTACGCTATAACAATAATATTAATACTAAACGTTTATACCGGATGTAAACAAAGCACGAAACACTGAATTTACAATTGACGGATATATACTGAATAAAACGTTCACTAACACTCACACTACTAGAAAATGATATTATTCAACGAATTAACTACCTTACGAGACAAAATTTAACTTTTTAACTACAAAAACACAAATTATTAGCACTCGACACGCACTAAAGCGCGCGGCAGACGAATTCCAAAGATGCTTATGCTTTGCACCGAGGCCCTTGTTAACCTAGCTACGCCACTGTCAGAAGGAATATGTGTTCTTTAGATCACGTGATGGAACAAAGTACACCGTGACGAGAATGAAGCCAGATCATTATCATTAGCGGGTGGTTATTATGACTAACGTAACGGATCAAATTCTTCCTACTGTGTGCCATTCTCCGAAATATTGTCACAGGTGACAAAGTCCCCGGGAGAATCATCGACCTTGGCATTCACGTACGAACAGCTCCATACTCGCGGTTTGTTAACAAAAGAAAGTCTTTGAATGCTTTCTACCAGATGTAATTAACAAGCATTTAAAAATCGCAGAGTACGACACAATAGATTTAACTGCTCATTAGACATTTTGCTACTTTACTGTGTTATGTTAGTTTACGATTTTAACACTGTCGTAATAAAATTTTCAGAAGATGTGCATTATTTCCTTAGAGATTCCTTTTAGTCACACATCTGCGCATTTCTCTGTCAGTTGACGCTGACAAAACGTGACAATTATTTCTTACGCTTACCTGGGCTCAAAACAAATTCATTGCATATATTAGCAACACTACTTTCATATGCTTAAATAAATACGCGTACATAAGAATTTAATTTGGTTTATCATGAATTTCGGAAGGGAATAATTTATTATATTTCGATTTTATGTTCGCCGTATTGAATGAAAGAGGAGGCCAGGACAAACCGAAAATCATTTTAAATAATATGTTCCTTTCATTCATCTGGTCCATGTTAAAGACGCTGGCTTTATTAGATACAAACTTAAGAGCAATTTCAAGAATTTCTTTTGATTGCATCAATACATATTTTTCTTTTAATTTTGATTTAAAGCAACCATTAATTGCATACTTGAGCATTTTCCATTGTGCACTGAACGGTTGTCTGACAAAGTGAGTGTATTGTATTTGCCGAAAACCGAAAGCATCTGATTTAAACTGTGACGCGAAAACAGTGGCTCCTCTGAAATAACAAATATTATTTGAGATGTAGAACAATTAATGATCTGTTGCTTTTTTAAACATAACAGTTAATAGCTAATATGCCCACCTTGAGGACAACACTCCATCCATGTTGATGGAAAGTAAACTTCCTCATAAAAGAAAGTGAAGCACACAGAAGGGGAGGAGAAAACGAAACGTAACTTCAAGTGTTCAGATGGTGTGTATGTTTCTTCAGTGATTACAAAATCCAGTCAAATTTGCAAAGAACTTGGCAGTGTGGACCCTATTATCACTATGACGTTGCACCCTCTCTAATTCACGACTTGCGCCGTATTATAGATGGGCAATCACAGGTTGATATAGTTCTATTAGATTTGAAAAAAGCTTTCGACACTGTGCCTCACACTAGGTTACTTAGGAAACTTCGTGGCTACGGCATATCTAGACAAATATGCGACTGGGTTGCAGACTTTCTGAAGGACAGAACACAGTGTGTAGTTCTCTACGGTGAGAGTTCATCATTTACCGAGGTGAGGTCCGGGGTTCCCCAGGGAAGCCTCTGTTGTTTCTCATATACATTAATGATTTGTGTGACGTAATAAGGGAGATGAAAAGATTATTTGCCGATGATGCTATTATTTATCGTGAAATCAAAACCCAAGAAGACTGCGCTTTGTTACAAGACGACATTATGAAAATAATTGCGTGGTGTAAAGACTGGCAGTTGGAGTTAAACGCTAAAAAGTGCCAAGTCATGCGTATAAGTAAAAACGTGACACCATTTAGCTCTGTATATACAATTAATGGTACTGTCCTTAGAACTGTGGATTCCGTTAAATACCTAGTGGTAACAATTCGTAATAATTTGTCGTGGAATGAACATATCGAGAATGTAATTGGGAAAGCAAATAGTATGCTCCGATTTCTAGGACGTAATTTAAAACAATGCACTCCGGAAGTTAAATCGATTGCATATAAGTCACTAGTGCGTCCTCACTTAGAATGTTGTTGTTCTGTATGGGGTCCCCATCAAAAGGGATTAATGGAGGCATTAGACAGAGTCCAGAGAAGGGTCGCCCGATTCGTGACAGGTATATATAGTTGGAGGGAAAGCGTAAGTGCTATTCTGAAGGAGCTAGGGTGGGAAGACCTGGAACACCGAAGGCGTTGCTCTCGGCGGAAGCTAACTGAAAAATTCACGACTGACATATTTCAGAATGACAGCAAAGAAATATTGCTACCAGCAACATTCGAATCTCGGAATGACCGTGAAAATAAGATAAGAGAAATCAGGGCCCGAACCGATTCTTTTCTGTATTTATTTTTTCCGCGAGCGATTAGGGAATGGAATAGAAAGGATTTACCGGGCGAGTAAACTTAAAATCCGACAGGAGTAGCTTTCGATAAAGCTCTCCGGCCATCCTGATCTGGGTTTTCCATGGTTTTCCCACATCATTCCACGCGAATGCGGGGATGGTTCATCACAATAGCCCATGGGCGACTCCTACCATATCCCTTCCAAACTATTACCCTTTCGGATAGGTGCAATGCACCCTCTGCCACACACTTTTAGTGAATCGCAGAGTAATAGTATGTCTGTCTAGTGTAGTCTCTCTTGCAGCAAGCTGGCCCGCGACTGTTGTAATTCGTCTTTGATATTCTGCAACTGGAGCAGAATTGACGTGAGATCTGGCACCACACATGTTCTGTCGGGGAAAGATCTGGTGATCTTGCTGGCCACAGGAGTACGTCAACATCACATCGAAAATTCATAGAAACACGCGCTGTATGTGTACGAGCATGGTCATGTTGAAAAATGGCACCACGATACAGTCGCATGATGAGGACGCATGATTTCCATGAATTACCGTTGTGACGTCAGTGAGTTTAATTCCGTTAGTGAACCATTAAACTTTTGTAACATCCTGCACCGAGCGTGGTGGTTGAACGGTTAACGTTCTGACCTCGCATTCGGGAGGACACGCGTTCGAATCCACGTCCGGGCATCCAGATTTGGGTTTTCCATGGTTTCCCCAAATCACTCCAGGCGAATGCCGGGATGCTTCCATCAAAAATACCATGGGCGAATTCCTTCCCGTTCCTTGTCCCCAGTCCCATCCCGCCTCTAATGACCTTAGCCGTCGACGAGCCGTTAAGAAAAAAAAAAAAATCCCTTCCTGCACCTCAAAAAATAAATGCTTCGTAGAGATGTGTGCGTATGTATTGTGTAAAAATATATTATCATGAGTTCACTACTACGTAACACTTATCCCTCTTAATTTGTCTTCTTTGTTTTGTTTTAGTTATTTTTTTCTATTTTTGTTTTGATGGTTTTCTTTTTTTTTACTTGGCGGATATCTATGGAGCTGTTTTTATTGCTGGACAAGGCAAATTGACAGAAGATGTGTTTAATTCCAAATAATTTTCCGACATCCTAATTAAAATGCGCAATCGCTTCTCGGTCCATACTGGGAAATGTAAGACAATGCCACTGATGCGACGTTCAGCTTTGCAGGTCTCCATTGCGTCATTCGTCAATTTTATCCAATGACAATTGATTAAGTTCGATCCTGAAAATGTACCATACTCACTACAACCGGTAACAGCAATCAGCTTCTTGTTCAGACAAACGCACTTACAGTGAGAAATGAGGAGACGAATAACCTACATCTGTAACATTAATTCTATGATGATCCAAACAATTTTCTCGGTTAAAAACACTTATGACCTTATTTACGTCAGTCAGAAAACACTTGTGAAATTTTTACTGCGTCAGTGTATTTCAAATTATTGTTATGTTTATTAATCAGAGAAAATAAATATCCGGAAGATTGAATGCATCCTGTCTTTCTGGACGGCTTGGCTAGTTTATGTAAATAATCTACGATATTGAAAACAACGTACGTACAATATTTCCATGAACTTAGATACTATAATCAATGCCAGAAAATGTCGTATTCACAGCCCCTATTGATTCTGAGAAACGTGTTGCAGTATTGCAAGTGAATTGTAGAGAATGAGCTGAAATAAAGAGTCATGTATAAAACCATTGTGTATCTGTCAGCTTACCACACGAAGATAAATGATGAATAATTTACAGAAAACGTTGAAAGAATTTAAAGATAAAATTTGTAGAGGGCAAATGTAGGTGCCTGCAAGGATTGGGGGAAGATGGGGGTGTAGGGAAATTGCCACCGGAGCCTGTGCTTCATTGCAATTAAATTAAATTTTTGTTAAATAAAAAATCTTCACCTACGTCGGTTTATCTAACAATCAGATGGAAACAAAAGTGACAAGTTCACTTTAAAAATCACTGCATATACTGAATTTCGATTTCAAGATGTTGGAATGTTCGTTTCTGAACGATTAACGAATTTAATCAAATGTAGAAAAAAATTAGCTTAAAAATATTTTCGCTGATTTGAGAGGATCGGCATTTTCGTTGCTTCTTTGAAACGTACTCAAATGTGCCGAAAAGTTGTTGATAAATATTTTAATCTTATTCAGTAAATATTACGTAGAATACAATACAGTTTTCGAACGTCAGTACGTATTCACGTCCTTACAAAAGCTTTCTTATTCTCACTGAAGAACGAAAAGGCTGTGAGACGGAACAATGGGCCGTTTGTGTTGGAGAAATGCGTCGCTATTTGCCCTTTAAATGGAGTGTTATCAATTTGCTGCCACCTTGCGAGAAGAGGCGAGACTCCGACAGGAAGCGTAATGCCGCCGGAGTAACCACAATTCGTTCTGGAGCAGCTAAACACCATTAAGCGTGTTGATTGCAGTCATATTTAATTCCAGCACTCGGAGGGAGTTTCTCATTAACCCCACGCTCCTTGCGCTGAGCAGAATCTTAATGCTGCGCTCACGCGCCTTCCAGCAAACACCACTCAATAATTCATCCGGCGCCGCGCATCTGATTCATTGAACTTCGTTTGGCTGTGGAACCTCTGATGCTCCATCTTTAAGAAAGCAGATCTTGCGCGCTAATGTACACAGCGGAGAAGAGCTGTAATGAATTTCGGGCTAACACAATCCGCAGCAAATAAGCCTAGGCAGAAACACGGTCCCCGTACATTCCTTTTTCTACAAACGCATTTGATTGCGATGTACAACAGATATCCCTCACAACTCCTCGTTTATGTTTCCCACTTAAATATAAATACGCCCCTATTACGGTTAAATAGTATGAATTTGTTATGTACATAATTTAGTCATTTTTAAGCTCTGGGAACAAGCTGCTTTAAATAAACATTAATACAGTTCATTTCAAAATCTCTTTTACTGCTCAAAATAGTCCTGGGTTTCCATACGCAGACATAATTTAAGTCAGATGATTATAGAAGGGACGTCAAATGTAAAATATATCAGGTAATTCGTCTCCTGAATATTAAAATTGCAGTAGGAATGAATATTTCAGGAAGACTGGCTTAAGAATGACAGACGTTCACAAGTGACATAAATTCACTGAACACCGTCCAAATTTTGCTTTTCCATGGTTTACACAAATCACTCCAGGAGAACGCTGGGATGCTTCCTTCAGAAGACCGTCGCCGAATTCCTTCCCGTTCCTTGTCCCCAGTACCATCCCGCCTCTAATGACCTGTAGGTCGACGAGGCGAACAGCCATAAGTTAAAAAATAAAATTAAATTAAAACTGAATACAAAACTCCTTATTAAGATAATGGCGTCTAGGTCACTGGACGGAATAGGAGGTAAGGAACAAGAAGGAATTCGGCAACTGTCTTTTTGAAGGAACCATTCTGGATTTCCCAAGAATAATTTTTGGAAACGAAGGAAAACCGGAATATGCATGGCCGGAATAGGTAACTAAACCACGTCCTCCAGAATGCCAAACCGAGTGTTAACCACTCACATACCAATAATAACAATTAATCTATGAGTCAGTCTTAGTTTTATTACCATTAATAGAAATAATTATTTACAAATTCTTTCCCACAACTATGTGCAGAAATTACTAGAAAGTAGTGTAGGTATGTGATTCAGAAAACTGATAAATTCCTAAATATCTTAAATTGTGTTGTTGACAGAATTTTTTTTTGTTTTCTGGTAGAAGGTGGTACAACGACAACTTTAAAGAAGGAACGTTTTGCACAAATTCTCTCCCTGCTCACTTATGGCATATCACTTTGGCGAAACTTTTCACAAGGTATTTATATCACCAACACGTGCTATAAAAGTTAGTTGTGGATTAAGATCACGGACATCGTGCAGAAATCTGTTTAGAAATCAAGTTGTATTAATAATGCCAACACAGTACATATACTCCCAACTACCTTTCGGAACGGAAAATCCTGAACACTTCAATCTGAATGCTGACGTACATAGCTATAAATATAACATTCACAAAGATTACTAGTTATTGTCAATTGTACAGAATTGTAGAGTTTCTTTATTCAGCGTTCTGTCTCGAGAAATAAAATCTAATCTACGAAACCTAACAACTTTAGGCACTAACTGGAAAAGTTTTTGCTTTAGAACTCATTTACCTCTGTGAAAGAATTTTCTTTCTGGGATTTGGTAATAAGAGACTAAGAAAATATTGTATACTAGCTGGTACCCGCGACTTCGTTCGTGTTTGAACACAATTTGGATTGACAACTACCGTCATCTAACCACCATAGTGCACGATAGTAGATTCACTGCTACTACCACACACAAACATTAATGGTCTATCCTATGTATTTGTGGCAGGAAAGAGAAGTATAAGGAGACACAAATTTTTGGTGGAAATATGAAAACGCCCTGTATCGACCAACTATAATCATCATATCTCTCACATCCCTACAGCTATCGGCATTCGGCCAACGTTGTGCATGATAGGAAACTCCATGCTACTTCCTTACACAAACACCAATGATCTGTGCTAGGTATTGGTGGCTGAAAAGTGAAATACAGGGAAAAACACGTCTATTTATATATATATAGATAGATTTATTATGTGGAAGGGGAGGGTGACAAAGTAGTTCACTATTACTAACGTAGTGTACGTTTCTTTCTGTTGAAGCCGTTTACAAACGCAACAATTTGGAAATTCAATGCATACTTAGTAACTAACATGGGAGGATATGTATTCGCCCTGATTATACCGATGCTGATAGTGTTGGGTGAGCGATTAACGCTCTGGTCTCGCATTCCGGGCATTCAGATTTGGGTTATCCTCGGTTTCTCCAAATAATTCCAGGCGAATGCCGGGATGCTTCCTTCAAAGGGTCATGGCCGAATTCCCTCCCGTTCCTTGCCCCCAGTACCATCCCGCCTTTAATGATGCCGACGTCGACGAGGCGTAAAACCATTAGTAATAAAAAAAACGGTTACCAGAAGCTCGTAATTTTACTGACTTGAATGTACTGTTACTCACCCCTGAGACTGTTCTAACATGGGATCAAAGTGAACGTATCTAAACTAATCTAAAATACACTGCTGTTAATGTCCATACACAGGATAAATGAGGTCGCGAAACCAGGTATTTAGTAAGTTGTCCACAGAAATTAAACACTTGCTGTAGTTTCATCAGAACTCTGGTTACAGTACAAAATTGTATCAAGTAATTAAATTCCAGAGTTAAGCGTGGGGATATCTCCTATTAGTATCTCGTTAGATGTAAGTAATCTGTTTAGTATCGTAATGTGCCGCAAGCTGAAGAGTAATAAAACGCGGCCAAGTTTTAATTTAACTGAGGAGATGCCTCCCACATACTGAAGCGCCCCACATCAACGCCCCGTGGACCGTATTTTAACTCGATGAACTTAAAGGGCAGCCAGCCGTCGTTAAGCTCATCACCAGGCGCCCTGTTAATTACTTTCTTTCCCCATCCGTTCCACTAATTACTTTAACATGGTCCGATATTATCGCTCGCTTATATCCAACCTCCCTATTACAAAGATTTAGACTAACACCCTTAATGGGAGAGGGATCGTCCAAACATGTTTCATTAACTTGATATCCGTCGGAACACGGTATTAGGCATCTAAACAACAGCAAACCTGCTACAATTTTGATGTAAGTGGTTTTCGGCAATAAAAAGAGAGACTTTGTCCGCTTAGTGCGCTTGAAGCGGCTGTCTGCAAATCATAACCACTGCCCCGAGTTCTCTTCTCATATTTTACTGGCTGCTCTATTTACTTTAACATCAAAGCACTTCAACCCAAGAACTGCACCAAAAAATAAAAAATATCATGCAGAATCAAAAACACTTGCTCAAACAAGGGTCGCAACTTGTTGTTTAAGAAAAGCACAGATACCAGTTGCTTCAATATTACAAAATTTATAACTGAAAAATGTGCTTTTAACAGACTTACCTCTGGAAAAGTTAGATCTGTGTATGTGAAGAATGCTTGGGTTGTTTTAGTGCCTGCGATTCCTCGTTAAACCGAACCGATTGTTCCATTTCTGCCGCAATGCCTCAAGTGCTCCTCTTCCTGGAGAATATAAATAACTTTTGGTTATGGACAGTGTTTAAGGTCACACAATTCTCTTACATACTTCACAGGTGAAACAGTAGTTTCAAGTTACAAACAAACTATAGTAAACAGTTCTAAAGTACTGTTCTCAAAAAGAATATCAACCCCAGAATCTAGTGTATTCGAAACCTTCTGACAGAAACAGAACATTATCAAATTTAATTACAGTTTTGTTATAACATTTTACTACTATTAATGGGTAGTAGAGATCGCCCAGTGGTCGGAATTCGACCGTAATTCATTAAGTTAATTAGTTTTTTTGTAAAAGAGTAATAATTATTACAAATATTTTTTTGAATTTGTTCTACTGCGTTTGTTGCGAGCATAGGTATATTATATACTGTACACATTGACGTTGTTGGCTGAGAGGGTGTATATCTTGTGTTGTTTGCCTTAATTATAAAATAATAAAATTAAAAATTTAATGTAACAGTAAAAAAAGCACAATAACACCTATTATTTGTAATTATTGTTTTGATTCAATTGTTTGTCAGTTAGATTTTTTATAATTATTATTGGATCAAATGAAAACTAACAACAAAATAAATGTTTTTCATTGAACATCAAATAATTTGAAATTTAATGATTCAAAACTTCTGTGTAAACGATTTTTTTTTTTAACTCTTTCATCATTTGCTAAATGCCCGTGGCCACTATATTCTGAAAAATAAATCTCAAATCATCATATCATCGAACTCTACTTGCTGCGACGTACAGTTGACCATGTGTAAAGACTGGCTGCCTTAATAAAATTCCTACTTTTCCGAAGGTTTGTCCTTGAGACATATTAATTGTCATCGAAAATGCAGGTATAATTGGAAATTGAGTTCTTTGAAACTTAAATGTTAAAATAGTACCGGAAAAAGTTAAGTTTACACGTGGAATCAAAATTCTCTTATTGCGAGCGGTTTCAGTTAAAACTTCGCAATCAATAGCATTACGAAGCCTACACTTGACGCGCATTCTTCCTCCATTGACTAATTCTTCCTTTTTATTTAAGTTACTGAAATTAACCTTCAATACTACCAGATTTCATTCAAATGGTGGCTCACCGTCATATTACAATCTCATCAATTTGAACTGTAACATCGTATATCTAAATCACGATTTGCTTTAATGAGCATAGAAATGTATTTATTTTGATCTTCAACTCTCTGACAATGATCTTTCATTGCAATGAATGACTGATCAAAAGGATTAATGCATTTCGAACAGGCTCCTCTACGAACAGAGACAATTCTAAATGTTGTTTCTATAAGTTCAGAGATTAATCTCGACTGTTTTGTTTCACCGAAAACCACAAAGTATCTTAATGCCGAAAATACACATCAGATAGTTGGCTCCGATCTGATCCGATTTCACGCACACACACACGCAATTAATGTATTTGTAACACATATTATATATAGATTTTAGCTTTCTGCACTTCTTCTCCATATAAACTTTAACTATGTCAAATTTCACACTTCTCCGTGAGCACAATATTCTTTAAAAGGTATCCGAAATTTTCGCTTACCGCTTTACTATATAGATTGATGCTTAAACAATATCTTAATTAATGACTGTTAAGTGTCACAAACCAAACGCGTCTTCTCGTTAGACTATTTACATGAAGACTGGCTTTTTTTTTTTTTTGGATAAAATTGGTGTAAAGATTTGAAACCTTAACTTTCAGTTCATAAACCATTTTACCCCCTTCGCTCGAAGTAATAACTATACAAGAAGAAAATTCTTGCATCACTCCCTCCTCCGTTTCTATCATCTGCTTGAATTTCGACACTGTTTTATTTCTCAATTCATATTGAGCCCTCACACCACGAACGTCTACTCCATTGCAATGCTGTAGAACTGTGACTGACTCACATTGTATATCAGTGTGCTTTTTATTCAAATTAGTCCCGTCAAATGGTGCACAGCATAGTTCGCTGAATATACTATTTCAGAAAACAGCCTTCATAAACTAAACGAAATGAAGCCTTTAAAGTTTTTCCTTAAAAACACATTTAATCGTTCCTTGCCAAATCCACTTCTCAGCCAAATTATATATCGACGAGGCGTAAAGCCCTGTACTAAAAAAACGTTTTTGTTGTATCGAATATGCAGATTACTTTTCACCCCTCGTTTCTTCTAATCCTGTTACCAATTTCCTCCATGTACAGTAAGCTCATTATATATTTTTTAATATAACATTTGTTTCTTCGCATAATATTCCTCTTCATTTGGACGCGATTTCTCAAGCCACTAAGTTTGAATCGTAAGAACGGGGAGGTTTGAATAATCCACCATGGTTAGAACCCGACAAGTTAGGTTTGTAGGTTTGAAGCGTATAACCCAAGGGGAGAAATGTTTCTGTTTTCGTCTGTCTGTGAAAATAAGTTTTTTGCTTAGGACTTTACACCTCGTCGACGTCGAAATCATTAAAGGCGGAAATGGGCTGGGGACAAGGAACGGGAAGGAATTCGGCCATGGTTTTTTTGAGTGACGCATCCCGGCAGTCACCTGGAGTTATTTGGGGAAACCATGGAAAACCCAAATCAGGATGCCCGGACGGAGATTCGAACCAGCGTCCTTCCGAATGTGAGACCAGAACGTTAACGGCAGTGGCTAAACAATAAATTTTATACGTAAAATGCCGTCTTCAAACAACCGTTGTGGTTGATGTTTTTTATACCCCAGACGCGTTTCGTCCTTATTCTGTGGGGCGTCATCAGTGTATGTATAGTGAGAGCTCTATGTGAAGATTATCACAATTCCTTCACTGACAATACCGCTCACCATGGAGGTGAAACTCGTCCGGGGAATAAAAAACATTCACCACAATAGTATTATGTAGAGACCGTCCCTTCATTGGCTGTAACGTCGCGGAAAAACTTCTAAAAACATCAGTCAAGACGGCTGGTACGCGGGGACCAGGTACCGTTACTTGTGCATTACTTGTGATACTAGTGCTTTACAACGCTACCACACTGGTGGGTTGGATACATCTTCATGTTTAGTGCTCTTTGCCGTGATGAACATTTATTGACATTTTCACTCTCTGTTCCTCTTTCTTAAAGTTCTGTATTTCAAATCTATTTACACAGAAGTTCTCACTATTAGAAATCAGCATTTTTCGCGAACTTTCTCTATGCTTTTATACTTCTATAGTCAGTGTGAATCTGTTGTTGTTCCTCCATTGTGGAACTCAGTACGCAGTAGTACAGTAACCTCGACATTTAAGCTCCTCTTAACTTTAATAAAACGTTCTTCCTACTCCAATCAGGAGAGAGCTGCATTTTCATGCGACGTTTCGAAGACTATCTCCGACTTCATCTTCCGGAGAAGTGTCGGATTCCTGGGCGGCCTTTCCAGGAACGTTGATAAGGAGAGATATCCTGCATTCTTTCTCCCTCTTAAGCTCTCTAGAACTACTCCTTGTTTAGTATAGACTATAGAACGTTTACATTTCTGTGCGAACTGTTTCGTTTACCCAACTCTAGACACTAGCAGGCGGATTCTAGCCAGCTGTTCCGTTCAGCCGTCGACCATTGTTCCGCCGACTAATAGCTCGATAATGGCGTCTGTGGGAACCAGCCGGTTAGCTGCGAATTATTAGTTCCATTACACTCTGCGACAGTCCCGTGCAGTTTGGGACGGCTCCTCTTTAATGCCCTCTCATTCGGCGAAGCATTTCCCTGCAAATTTCCCCGAAGAGTAAACTCAGATTAGGGCCTTAAACGCTTCTCTCGCATTGGCAGGAAGTTTTTCGCCTTACTTAGCTTAATGTAACAGTTTTCCGATTCTTCGCGAAAATTTCATCCACATCACGTGAAATCCTCTAGCGTTCTAACTACAACGAAAAGCTGTCAGTCTATACGCTACTGTTCAGATAATTCGCAGCAAAGATTGATAGTATAATACGTAATTATTGTAGGTCATTTCTGTAAAGTTGCTTTTTAAGATAATAAATTATTATTTAACAAAAAAAAAATCTCTAATGCAATTCTTGTCGGAATGTTTTTACTTCGGATGCGTTTTTCCTCGTATCTATATCAAATTCTTTAGTTATATTTCTGTCGTGAGGTGTGTCAATTGATCACCTGTCGTCCTGTCATCTACCAGCATGCCTCTTCCAATGCTGTACATCATTAACGTAACTGAAGGCAGTTAATCACTTATGCCTCCTGCTCCAATTACTTTTATTCTTCACTTCGTTTGCCTGTCTTTTTTTATTTATTTTATCATTTTTTTATTATTATTATTATTATTTATTTATTTATTTATTTTTTTATTTTTTTTTTATTTTTATTTTTTACTTTCAGAACTACTTGAAGTGATAGAGCTTCGAACTGTAAAGTCTTAGCTAAGAGACCTCTGGATTTTAACATGAAATCCGAAGCACTGTGTGTTGCTAGCGTAAGTGAGCTTCAGGACCAGTACGAATGAGAAACCGAGTGTGGTGGTGTAACGGTTAGCGCTCTGGACTCCCATTCAGGAAGACGCCGGTTCGAATCCCCATCCGGGCATCCAGATTTCCCAAATCACACCAGGCAAATTCCGGGATGCTTCCTTCAACAAGGCCATGGCCGAATTCCTTCCCATTCCTTGCCCCCCCCCCCCCCCATCCTTTCCAGTCTCTAAAGACCTCGCTGTTAAGAGACGTTAAGCAGTTAAAAAAAAAAAAAAACGAATGAAGTGTAATGTGAAATCATCGCCGTTCGCAGTCACTCAGGCGCCGGCTACTGTCATGGAAGGAGTTTCTGATTTCAAACAACGATTCTTTATATCGGTTGCAACTATGGTATACAATCTGAGCGCCACCTACCCTGCTCGCCAGGCACCGATTACGGTTATTTCGTCCACCATAGTAGCTCAAACCAGCTAATAATGTGTCAGACGACGGGATATGTTCTCAAAAATCCAAGGCTGAAGTCTTTCCCGTTCCTTGCCCCCAGTTCTCCCGACTCTGATGACTTAAACAATAAAAAAAAGAATGGAACGCAAGTATGCTAAAACAGAGAAAGAAGATAAGTTTGTGAAAAAAACTTTTATTTTTTTCTACTGATATTTTAACAAATTGCTCAGGATAAGAATTTTGTCTGTACAAAACGCAGTTCGAAATTCTGTAAGACCACACTTCCAATGTCCACCTGGTTCTTCGGTAGCCAAATCGGAGAAAAAGTATGAAAAGACGGTAAAAATCGCAATCACAAAGATATCAAATCGAAGTAGTGAATTCAACCCATGTACCTATAGGAATCCCTATATTCAGATTTTCTTTAAGATCTTCAAGTAATATACCAGTTTGAATGATTCCCAGATTCTAAATGAATTTACAGAATCGAAACGTTATGCACATTACGTTAACATTATACAGTTTTTAGTATCAGCGGTATCGGTTTTATAGCCTACAGTTTGAAGTTTCATCAATAAAGAAAATTGTTTCATATTTTCCGAACACATTTCCAGAATTACCCTGGTAAGCATAAGCCATGTCAACGTCCCATTACGTATTTTACTTTAATAACTTCCCCCGAGGAGCAGAAGCTAACCAACAAAAGCGAAATAAGACGGCCGACAAAAAATGTCTAACGAACAGAGGAAGTCGGATATACGGTTTTCGAGGAGAATTTTTGTTACGAAGTTTCGAGATAAAGTCGGTGCGAGAGGAATTCTAATGAGCCGCCGTCAGCAGGAGCCAAGAGATACAGCAAAGTTTCCTGCCCCGAGGTCTCCTCCAACAACGACATCGCCGAGAAATGGCCGCTCCATGAATCCACCAATGAGCTAAAATGTCTCAGACATTTTCCTCCACTGCTAAATCAGATACAGATTTGCAACGTCTAGTTTATGCTGTTAAATTTGCATTTTTTTATCCTTTTATTCTGTACTAGCCCGTACCCGCGACTTCGTACGCGTGGATTAATAATTTTTTTGCCAGAATTAAGTATAGAAAGTTGTTGGTAACGAAGGATTGGTCAAAAACAATATCGAGTCGGAATAATATGACAGGAAAGCTAACACTATATCACTGTAACGTCGAACCTGTCTCTTGAAGAGAATCAATTTCCAACATATTTCTGTCACCATTCGATAAGGTCTCAAAATTTCGTGACTACACCTGTTAATCATACTGGAAAAAATATCCTGTGCCCTTCATACAGATTTCCTTATAAAATTCCATCACAACGATATAGTCATTTAGTCGTCAAAACGTAACAAAATGACATAGACTTACTTATGTATTTATAAATAAGTATTACTGTGGTTCACACTCACATACTGACTGCGAACAACACCTGAGGGATCATTATAACGTAAAAAAGTGTACACCTACAACATTGCAAGACTACCTACGATTTGCCTCGCATTGCACCCCGTACGTTTCTAATATCTACAGTTTAACATTCAATCCGAATAACCTACGGCCCAGGCCTGACTCTTACGATGAAAAACAATTTTTAAAAATCTTAGCCTCCACGGAGATTTGAACCGGAGACCATGACTTCAGAAAGCAAGCGCTTTAACCACTGAGCTGCCAGCCAACTTCATGGAACAAGGTATGGAGACGTCCACATCCAACGTGTCTGTCTATCGCCGTATTGCGAAGTTATGAGACAAAATGTGTTATTTATACAGACAATTTTTCAATAAAATGTAGACAGTATTTTTCTCCTTGTTTCAAAGGATAAGTGTGCAAAGTTTCATCGAGATAGGATGAAAACTGTTGATTTGTATGAAGAACAAACAAAGTCCAGTGCCCTCCCTACAGATTTTCTCGTCAAATTCCGTCAATATAAGTATAGGCATTTAATTGTCAAAACGTAAAATAAGACACAGACTTACTTCCGCATTTATAGTATTCCTACTGCAGATTACACACACACTGACTACGAATCACCCCTGATGGATCAATATAACGTAAAAAATGTGTACATCTACTTTATTGCAACACTACCTACGAATTGCCTCAGGTTGCACCCATACCTTTGTGATATCTACAGTTTAAAATTCAATTCGAATAACCGACGGCCCAACCGTGACTCTTACGATCATAAACAATTTTTAAAAATCTTAGCCTCCACCGAGATTTGAACCGGAGACCACGACGTTCGTAATCCAGCGATTTAGCCACTGAGCTGGCAGTCCACTACACCAAAAACCCGGTACGGAGACGTACATATTCAACGTGTCTGTCGATTGCCGTATTTCGAAGTTACGAGACAAAATGTGTTATTTTTACAGATAATTTTTCAACCAAATGTAGACAGTATTTTTCTCCTTGTTTCAAAGGATAAGTGTGTAAAGTTTCATAGAGATCGGATGAAAACTGTGGATTTGTATGAAGAACAAACAAACCAACAAACAAACCAACAAACAAACATACATTCATCTTTGTATATAAAGATTATCACCCAATAAACACATCTAGATTTTGAGTGTCAGTGTCGGACACTTGCAGCAGATATCAAAGAAAGTCAGATATAGGCCTATAAAAAATCCACTTTTTGACTCACAAAACTCTTATTAGCCATTATTACCCAATTAGAACTTAAACATTATTACAAATTTGCACGAATAAAGTTTTCAAATATTTTGGATGATCGTCGTTTTTCTGGATTAATACACTATTAAGGAATCTTTTTAGAAGCATTATCATCAGGTAATTTTACCGGCACATTCAGTTTTTCGATTGTCTTAAAATTTCAAGAACTTTTCTATTTGCTTATTTAAAGTCCTTTTTTTACTTACTGTAGATGAAGTTAAGATGAAAGTTAGTACCGACATCATGACTCTAGAACTTCAAGACTCCCAGCGGAATCCTTAACTATTTTAACGACGAGATTGAGGAATAGTCCAATTTATGTACCCTGCTCCTTGTTTGCGTGGTTTGATAGAGCAAAATACAGGACCGATCTGATTTGTGCCAGTTCTGGAGAAGAAGGAAAATTTACAGGAACTTCCGAAATGTCTTGCTACATTTAAAGAAAATACAGCCAGAAGCCAAATAAAGTGTTATTCAGTAGCACAACGTACTCTGAATAACGAAAGTGTGTGTAGACAGCTAATTACGATTAATTGTAATATGTGTTTTTCATAAGACTTCATGATACTAAAAAAGAGATCCATTTGTATAGCATCCAGCCGTTCTACCATAACCCATTGAATATTTCAATATGGAGAGAATATTCTGATATATTTTTCGTATGACTTCCAACCAAAGGATTTCTTTTGTAACGTCTTGATCACGAAAACCAAATTTATTGGGAACTTGTTGAAATCTAAATTTAGTTTGGACCAAATATAAATGTGCTCAGCTATGAGTTTAAATTTACTTCTTTGTACTTGACTAGTGTATTTTGGGGAATATTAGAATCTGCTTTCCGAAGGATCCTAATAAATTTTTGTGCGTGCTCACCCTTCTTAACTATTTAATTCGATCTTGCTACAGTAAAATCGTTGAATGCTATGATGTAATTACCAATATATTTTTATTAATTTTCTGTATAATTAGGCATCATATATAAGTAGCACAGTATTTTCATAAGATTATCGTTGAGATTGGTAACAAATTTTGAAAGGAACGGCAGCTCTATGAGCACTTCTAATGGGGATGTATTGCCGAATTTTTATTAAGCTTCACTATCTTTTGCTACCTCCTACAAATATGATATGAAAGGAAATGTTGTACCTGCAATACAGCCTCTCCGAAATTCAGGATGTTCCTTGCTTTACTCTAAGTCGATGATGGCATACAAAGTCAAAGCCTTACGAAAATAATTGAAGGGAAGCGTCGAATGGAATTGGAAGTATAAAAGAGTGTAGGAAGGAACACTTATTGACATTTAAAATAAAATAAAAACTGAGTTTTGGAAGGACATGGAGGAAATGATGTTTTCCAGCTCTACTGGAAATAGACGTTATTGAGATAAAGTCTATAATTTTTCCCATTACTTCTTTTTTCTTCCTTCATGATACAAGTTTTTCAAAAACTCTATCTTAATTTTTGGAAGAATATGTAGGAAATTACGTATCTCGGCGCTCTACTGGAAACACCATTTACTCTTACGCGTATATAACTTTCCCCGTTGCTGCTATTTTCCTCTTTCAGAATAAAGTTTAAAAAAAAATGGCATTTGGCTTCCTTAGGCCATACAGCCAGCTCAAGTATGTGTTTATTTCATCCAGTGTTTTCCAGTTTTTCTACGTGTATATATATCTTTCAAGTAATTATAGACACACCACAGGACGGACACGACAAGCACACTAACACACAACACTTAAACACCCATGCCCTCGGCCGGACTCGAACCGGCAACGTGGGGCCAGTACTCTAGCCCCTACGCTACCGAGGCCGGCAGAGAATAGGAGTTATCTGGTTGGTTTATCGGTCACCGGTGAAAGCTTTCTCTTGAGAAGAATTTTTTAAAAAACTGCTGCTGCAAAGGGCCGGTATATTTTCTGAATTCAGAAAGAACTGTCATTTTAATATTGTGTGGCCCACTTCTCCATCCTAGATGAGTAACTGCAATTTTTTTGGTTTCTCACGAACTTACTTCCAGATATGGCCTCTAAAAATTTTGAAGGCCTTCTTAAACTCATTTTCAGAACTTGTAAGAAAACATTGTCCTAATGCTTGGTTCAAACGCTTTAGGTCACATATCCATTTGTTAAGGTGAGGTGAAGGTGATGTTATTCTATAAGAAAAGCACCAGCTCCTGTATTGGATACGCAAAATGTGGGTCCCATGCTACACTACCATATTCGAGAAATGGTCTGACCAAAGTTTTGTAACCGAATTCCTTTGCTATTCAGAAACGCTGATTTACTAACTCGATTTTGCCAATGCGTTTAGGTTTTGGATGGCCAGCCAAACTAATAACACTTATCATCGCTGCCCGATCGATATATATATATATATATATATATATATATATATACATATATATGTCTGGTTGCAACAAAGAAGTAATAGATAGAAATTTTTCTTGCCAGAAACGTGGGATCACTTGATCCGAATACAAGACAGAATTTAATACAACTTCGATACAAGTTTTGTTTCTACGATATCAGAATTATATCACATGATTGAATATATGCTAAAAACGATTGTATTGGTATTGCGTGGCTAGGACATCGTATAGAATATTACAGATTCAACATTTCTTAACCAAAATACAGTCATGAATGTTTGGAAGAGGGAACCAGTTGTAAAATTAATTCTATCTGATCTTCATCTCACCCAAAACATCTCCGTTCCATAGTGTATCTCTGCTTACAGCAACAAACATATCTTAGCCGTCTGAAAATAGTTTGTAATTACGATAATAGTTTTATGTTTTTTTTTAGTATGGCAGATGATTCTATCCCTAGTTTAAGCCAATTCTGACTGGTTATTTTCAATTCAGCATGCAATTTTTATATATATATATACATTCCAATTATGAAAACTTGTACCATTATGTTTCGCCAATACGGTGCGAAAATATTTGTTTTCCTATCATCCATACTTTTGCAAGGGTTGGTGCCTATTCAGAATTAAACGATGATTTACGCAAACACGGTGCCTGGGTGGTTGTTTCTATTCTGCTTTGTTTCCCTCTTGTACTCAGTCAACCTTCACTGCATTCCATTCCTCCCCTCTTCTCCCCAGCTCCACTAACGGTGTACCCTTCTTCCCGCGTTTAATGAATACCTGGCGTATTTATAGCTACGCCGATCCCGAAGCCATAGGGACTAGTACGCTGGTCGCGAATTTCAACCTTCGCCGCTTCTAGCTACGCCCGGTGGATGAGTGCTTTTAATTGTGCGTTGTGTTTTCCAGAGTGGCTATACATTGGTAACTAAAAATGGAATTTACAAGCCACACATGCATGGTACTTAAAAACACAATAAATCCTGCTGAGTGTCCAAAAGTTACAAATCGATAAGTTTCCTCCAGGTTTGAAGGCCGTGGCAGACAAAAATAATTTTCTCTGCTACTTCATTGTATGATGGCAAGTAACGAAAGAATTTATTTAGGTTGGGAAATATTGCAAGGAACAATGAAAACTGAAATCTCGATGGGTATACAAAGGGATGAAAAGGCTTCCTACTCAAAGCCAGGTCCGATAATTTAACCACTCACCCACCAGGATCGTTTTTTCTTTCAGTCTTAATAAGCATACTGTAAGAGCCTTCAAACCTAAACTTAAATGGAATTGTATTTTATGAAGCATTCATAGTAAGCTAGAGTTTGGTTGAATATGATCTTGTATGTTTGTTTTGCAATTTCCTGTAAATCAATGTATATAGACTTTGTTTTATGAAAAGAAATTATTTTGAGGCCATTTAATATGTTTAAGAAGAGAATTGTGCAAGAGAATTGCTTAAATGTTTGTAATTCCATGTATTAAACAAGTTACGATGTCTAAAGGACAATTTACTACAGTTTAAAATTATTTCTGTGGATAATTTAGTTTTTAAGTATCTTTAATTTCCATTTCTGACCATTTTGTAACGATGGTAATTGATTATCTATTCATTCTGATTGTTTTTAATATGTTTCAATTGTTTAATCATTGTTAATGTTCGAGAAATATCTGTCGGAATCCTTTGAAGTGTTCTAGAAATTTCGATGTAACTTATATAAAGCGAACACCGACTCAAGTTACGACGGCCAAGGACTTTATTGTCTGTGGAAGAAGTGTTGTAGACAATCGCTGGATTGTATGTATGCATGTAAACAGCATCTTTAACGTCGTGTTTATGAAAATAAAAGCAAGTTTAAAGTGAACTGTATGGTGCACTGGTTATTTATCATATTAATTAAACCACGAACAATCTAATAATACCTTTAAACGTGTCAGATGATGGTGCAACATTCAGGTGTGGCATTTGCGTTAGGGAACATACAACTTTTTAAAGAAGCTTTAGGTCTGTAGCAGGATGACCAAGTGGGTCACCCTATACAATATTAGTTATTATAATACTAATTATAGCGAATAATATTTGGAATAAATGTAGTCTTCACGGGTGTGCAGCCGGATGGTGTTTTGGAAACACAACGTTTCGACAACTAGCCGGCTGTCTTCATCAGGTGTCCGGTGTCTACAGGCTGACGAAAGCTGGTAGTCACCGCGTGGACTAGCTTAGCCTCCCAGACGGACCTACTTATATACCTGTCGGCGAGGTAGAGGATCCGCTCTGATTGGTCGGAACGGTGGCTTCGGAAAGACCCGTTGGTTGGTCGGAAGCCAGTCCACGCGGTAACTACCAGCTTTCGTCAGCCTGTAGACACCGGACACCTGATGAAGACAGCCGAGCTGGTTGTCGAAACGTTGTGTTTCGAAAACACCATCCGGCTGCACACCCGTGAAGACTACATTGGTTCAGTACGCCGGGAAAGTCTTCACGCACACATCAATATTTGGAATATTCGCGTGTGTAAAGTTTCAAGTCCGTAGCGACTCAGATGAGTGAAGAAAGGTCCAGTGGAACATAGCTTGATTTTGTACCTGTAGGTACCTGTATCTCCCGAGATAACAAGAGGCAGCCTCTGCGGGCAGAATGGTCCAATATTCCACAGGGCGCCACGAGTCAAAGAATGGATGTTCCCCAGAAAAACGAGGCGATATTCTTAGCTTGGGCCATTGACATTCGAAAGGCCACGGGAAATTTTCCTAAACGGCAGGCGCCGTAGACACGCAAGAAGAGGCTATGCTTTTCGAATCACGACATATTGCTTCAGCCAATAAAATTGCTCGCTGATGGATAGAATTTCTTAGCGAGTCAATCAACGATGCTAAAGTGTTCACATGATCTATAATTCTATGAATTTTATTCCCATTTCACCGAAAATCGCTGAGAGAGGCGTGACTTGGCCGAAATGGAGGGGAGAAAGATGGTGAGCCTCAAGATTGGCGGGCATTCGAAATCTTACGTTCTCAGCTTCCATGCAGAGCAGACGCACTTTAACGCAAACGGATAGTATAGCAATATTTTGTATTTTCAGATGTACTCTCAAGCGACTGTAAGCTTGAGCTGATGGAAGCTCATATTGCTTCATGACCGCCGTCACTGCCGTAGTAATTACATAAACATATGATAATTCGTTTCTACGAACAAAGACATTGTGTGCATCATCGATTCATTGAGTTCTTGCGGTTTAACGGCCTTAGTAGGGAAATCCGAGTGATTAATACACTGTCCTCCATATAATTAACTGAGCTATTATGTTGAAAAGTCGATAGCAATAATAGTGTTGATAGTATTGTTTTATAGGTGATTTTCAGTCACTAAATTTTGTGAATGCAAACTTTGAACCATTCTGGCGTTCTAATAATCCGTGTTTGTTTATACCTATTTAACGTAGTAATATTATTTTGCAATGATTGTTCTCTGTTTGAAATAGGTTAAATCGATCACTTAGCGAAATTGTAAAAATCATCTACAATATTTTCAGTCTGTTTATTTCATGTCTATGTGTCGTGTCCCTTTAAATACTTTCATTTGTCGGCTCACTTTAAGAAGAGGCACTGATTTATTTAAATTTTGTCAGTTTCTTGTATTCAAGTTAGCTCTAAATGCATCTCAGTTTATAAGCCTTGCAAGTAACAAATAAATGTCAGCTTATGCCAGTTTCGTTAGTAAAGACAAGTGTAGCTGTTCACCTAATTTCCTTGAATCATTAATAATCTCTTATTCACTGTCACTATTAAATTTAAATATCCAAATTAGCTAATTAATTTCGTAATCAGTGATGGTAGTACGGGGAAACAAGTTGATTTGTTAGAAATGCGGGATTATCATATCCAGTATACCGATACACTACAGGCCTAGGCCAATATTATAATTATTTCTTCTTTCGTTGTAAACATTTAAATGATAAGACAGGGTTTCCAATTTTTCACTTATTCGTTACATAAACCTTTCTATAAAGAGAGATTTTGCAGGAAATAAAATTAGTTATATACTCTCAAGAAGATGTCCAGAGTTACATATTCAAAACACACATTACTGAAAGGATTTCTAATTAAAAATTATTACGATTATGACATTCGAACAGCAATTCTTATGTTTGTAACTTTTATATACATGTCGGATCGGGAGTATGGAGCTACGCTACTAGATGGCGCCACAGACACAGCGAACAGGATGCCAGCCCCACGGTGACTGCAGTGACAACTACGAGGAACTACTTAATGGCAGCACACGGAGTTCTCTTCATGCCTGACTTTCGAGGCAACATCACTCCGCTATCTGTCATCGTGTATTGTGAGCCTGAGTCTAGTAAATCGGATCATTGTATCCGCTGTGTTCTCGTAGTTACTCTCCACTGTCCGAGGGATATCCACAGCCTATCTTCGCTAATGAGCCATCTACCTCGAGCGGGAACACCATTCGACCCACCCGACTCCTGATCTTTCCCGAATTGATTCGACATATAGCCCCACAACCTCAAAATTACCGTCAATGTCTCCTTCTCTTGGTTTTCTATTTCTCTCTTCCTGGCTGTTCATCTTTTGGTGTTGGATTTTATTTAAAAGAATTCTTTTTGCTTGCAGAGTCAAATCGGATATTGTGGCTAATTTTCCATCATTTTTTCTATTCCTGGGTACGCTTGTTGAGTGTTAGCGTTGTATTAGGAAGACTGCATGGTTTTATGTCCGATCCAGCAATAAGGCATTCGAATTACCTTTTTTCCGAAAATCAGACCGGCTGAATTCCAGGAAGTTTCCGAAAAAAAACTATGGCTGAACTCTCAGTCCTTTCCCACTTTTAAAGTCCTTGAAGTACAAGTAGTCTTAAAGCACAAAATGGGCGAACGGAGAGATTTTTTTTTAAAGAGATTGCAGCATTTTTCTGACGTTACTTTTCAGTAATTACAGACCAGAATAAATTCATCAAAGCCATGGTATATCAGAATAGGAGCCTATACACTTTGACATCCTCGTTCAGAACCTGAATGATTTCTCCGGAGGAGAATTTATTTACTAGTGGATCAAATGTAATGACTGTACACTGCGCGGGATAGTGTGGAGCGGTCATTGTTTGACCGCTGTTGGCGGCGCACCGCACGCGAAACAGACGGCGGGACGTGCCGATGGTGGGTGGAGCGGGACCGATATCGGTTTTCTCGTCACGCCCAGACCGAACCATCTGGGCCGAGATTCGCCGCCCGCACAAGAGCCCCCTAATGGCGGCAACCAGCGAGCCACGCTCATCCGCGCCTGCCCTGCCCTGTCCTCTCCTCTGCCGCACCATTAAACTCACCCCGCGTAAACAAGCGTCCATTGTGGGTGGACGGCTGGCGTCGGAGTGGAGCCTACAGTAGTCGGTCACATTAGCTGCTGTCCCCGCCTCAATCTCGCACTATCCTCAAAGCTCTTCATATTTACCGAGGGCTGGCAATGGCTATACTAAATTACGTCACGTTTCACGACCTAGAATCTTACTCAGATATAGGAGCGCTCTGGTGCTCCAGTGTTTAAGATGCTTCCTTTCAATACTTCGGAGTCCGGTCTCGGGCTCAAATCCAGCTGAGGACATGGATATTTATGCACTCTGTCTGATCATATGAGCCACGCCATTACGTCCCATGGTTTGGATACCACGTAAAACTGTAGGCACAGAGATGAGAGGTGGAATGCGAAGCAAATCGAAACTCTGTTACGTAGGCGACTGAACAATCCTTTCGGATCTTCCGGCCAACAACGCCGTACGCATTTACTTTACTCAAAATTAAATAATGGGTGTTTAGCTGTAAGCAATAGTGACAATACTAAGTTTCTGCTGCAAACTCTACAGTCTTGATGAAGTAAACTTAACTAATCCCTGATTGACGGGAATCAATGAAGTCTTCCTCGGTGGAAGATGAAAAAAAGATCTTATCAAAATTTTTAATTTCTTTCTCGCAGTGAATAAACCTCTACTTGTACTGTAAAGAGAGTTATCTGTTTCGATATTATTGACTTTTGTATGTTCACATTTATTTCCAGTTATGTGACTATCTTTGTAAAAAGGAAATATATTCTGGATGACTATATTAAAAAAAAAAGAAGTTGGCTTGTTAAGTTGATTGGAATACAGGTTAAAAGTAAAAAAAAGAAGTGAATCTGAAAAAGAGATACATTTTTCTGTTGTAAATAAAAACCGAGCTACTTAAAGTAGACAAAGAGAATCTGTTAGTTGAAAACAACATTATATTCGTATGCTTTACATTTATACCTATACTGAATACTATATTCGTAAAAAAGTAACTTATACCTACTATAAAAAAACAATTAGCTTACAACACCCCACTTTGCGGAAAAAAACACAAATGCAATTGAGGTTGAAGTTTCTTGTGTTCCCCATACATACATTCTGTTAGGACACTGTACCCAAAAAAGACTTCTGACTTCAATGTCGATGCAAGGAAACACGTGGTTGCAATAGGTGCGAAGCAGTGGACAAATATGATTTCCGTCCTGGTATTTCTGCCTTCCGTGCACTAACCTTAATACGGTGCATGATATGATGACAGAACATTTTGTATGATGTACAATCTCTCCGTGAACTGAAATTAACATTTGATACACTCACACATGTATTTAGGCCACCAGGGTATTAAAATATAAATCTAATAGATTTGTGCAGTTCAAAACGGCATAGCTAATTGTTGGACTGTCGCAATTTCAAGAATCTATCTGACAACACACCGGTTTAGAGTACCATGATGTCGCTCATATACGCCTGAAAAACGCATAATCTTAGCTATCTGCCGCTGCCACGGCGTTGTTGCTGTTGGTGTAACCTTATATTTTCTGACACTATTTCCTACTTCTTTAATGAACCGTATTTCAATTAAAATGTTATTAATAATTTTGCAAACCCAGATCTGCCCTATGGCTTTTCCTATCTGTAGCAGTCAAACTGTTATGGTAGGTCTTCAACAGTCCCTTTCTTCCGATAAATTTCTGCCACGGTTTCATACAATGAAGATCATATTAGAGCTACGTCACTTTACCGTCATTGTCGATACTCGAGGATATATATCAGATCTTCACAGAAAGCAGAGTTATCTCCTACCCTGCTGACCCTACTGACAAATTCCCGAATGATTAAAATCGATTCCGCCAACGGGGTCCAAACCAATTAACCGCGAGTCACTAAATGATGTATCACTGATATCGTCGGATAAACAGGTATTGGAGAAAGTCGTTGTACAATAATAAAAGGGGTGTTATTGATATTACATCCTTGATAAAAATTGAACTTCACCTTCTCACATAAAAAAATCATTATTTGTGTTTTGTTAAATATAGTGATGCAACTGTTATTCAGGCCTTTAAGAAAATTATTATTCTGAATTTCTGTTAACCTCGCCTATATTTTGAAGGAATCTGTCCAAAAAGAAATAGTTGCACAATGGAAGTGTGTTTGCCAGATCACCAGAAATCCTTCACAGATGAATTCTAAATCCGAATCTGACATTCAGTTGCCTGGTAAACAACAATCCCTAAGACACAAAAAGATACTTACTAAAATCATGTCAAACTCTCTAAAAAGATGAGTGTATTTTTCTCTGTAGTTTCATTCATATAGGAATCAAAATTAGTGATGAACGCACGGGTAATTTAAAATTAATATGAAAATATATTTCTCTTTGATATAAACTGGGACAGCAACACCTCAAGCATCATCTTATAATTAATGAAAACTCAATCTTTATTCAATAAGTAGTGTAAACCAGGTACTGTCACTTTTTAAAATATCTTCCTTCATTTTAAAAGCGTTGCTGCAGTCTTTCAGGCAACTTACCTACTGCTTGAGACGTGAAATTTTCCTCGCCTTTATTATGTAACTCGATAGTGCGTGTTTAAGGCTCGCATTTGGGAAGACGCTGGTTCGATTACCCGCCCGGCCATCCAGATTTTGGTTTACCATGGTTCTCCAAATCATTATAGGCGAATTCCGGGATGGTTCCTTCAAGGCCATTTCCGAATTCCTTCCTGTTCCTTGCACCGAGTTCTTTCCCGTCTCTAACGACACCGAAATGGACGAGCCGTATAGACATAAGCATAAAAATAAAAAAGACAGCGTGGCAGGTACTCCAGCATCTTTGGAACCATTGTTACACGCTAATCTCTGACAGTTACCTCTTAAAATTGAATAAAAATCATTTATCGTCTCCCTTCAACTCATTACACCATTTTTATCACTTACAAATTTTCTTTTGAGAACCGGATTTCTTCTTATAAATAATTTGCCTTTTCTTCCTGCACCATCCCCAGAAGTGAGGGACTTATTAAGTTACATCTTTTAGTATTCTGCGTTAACTATACTTATCTATCGAGAATCGTTCTGCTCACACATGTAGCAATACTTTTACATCTATCTTTGCGTTTCATCTTACACCTGAGTTTCAGTGTGTGTATCTCACCCGATCTCTTGTTGCACACTGTCACATTTGTATCTAACTCTTTTTGTATAATGATTGTTATTTACATTTCTATACTTGATAAATAATTAAATTAATATTAAATGTATAGGTTTAATAATATTCTGTTTAAAGGTTTCCACTGATTGTATAGTGAACTGAGTAGCAATAATATCTTAGTTGCTAAGTATTATAATAACACAGTCTTTGTCTGCGCGGACGAGTGGTGACATGCTCGAAAGCTCGATCATGGGTATCGCGAGATTATTTTGGTGAATATTGTAGCAAACAGTAATGTTATGTTGAAATTCAGTTTGTAAAACATTAAATTGATCATCAGTGTTAATCAAACCGTGTGTTTTGATTTCTTGAAGTCAGTATATGGAACCCTTAGTAACGTGTGCATATTTACTGGCACGATATCAGTTATTGATAACTAATGGTAAGAGCTATTCGGCTTGCTGTGCTCGTGATGACCAAGAGGGCCTGTCATCCATAAAACGCCAAAAATAATTAGCAGCTTGCATCTCATCTTGAATATTATCCATGGCGAAGCCCACAGAAAACCATACCTCTTCATCAAACTTCACGTATCCCTTCAATAATTAGACATGCTTCAATCTTAAGAACTTATATTTGTTGGACGATTTTAAAGTCACCAGACTTCTCATATTCTTGTAACTAAAACTCATAGTTCGTATAGTAATGTGAAATGCAATTCTTAATGGTAGTTGCAGCTACATCATTCCTTCCTCTTTTTTTCTAGTGGTAAATGACATCTACGGTATTCTAACTTTTCTGTATAGTTATATATGTCCTCTGAAATAGTTCACATCTCCTTAGAAATTCCAATTTTGGAACGAAATGAACGCATAACTTTTTACGTCTTCTCCACGGTCGACATATGTAAGATTTGGTATACTAATGGATATGTCAATCTTGCTACCGGTCAATAAGCCAGGATATGAATGGCTGTTGAAGTTGGCAGAATATATCAAACTATTATTATATTAAGAAACTTAAGTTCAATAAAATCTTTATTTTAATATCTTCGTACTTGATACATTTATCGGCCTCCAGTAACAACACAACAGTATTCCCTTTTTTGCTTATAGCATCCTTCTTCTGTCTGCCACTAAATCTGCCACAACAATATTCTCTCTGTTCACGTGACCCAACAATTCCAAAGTACACATACCTTACAAAGACTATTATTACTAAGAATTTATAAAATAGTCAGATAACGTTGTTACCTGACAACATTCCTAGTTCTACGTTTCCATGGCCTACTATGACCTGTAAGTATTCTATCCTCTCTTGTAGTTGCGTCATACGGTAATGGTGTCGTTGGATAATCTCCTTGTTTATGCATCGGAAGGTTGCCGTAAATAAGAATATCCCTATATCCCAACATTTAAAAAATGGTGCAGTGAGTTTGGATTCTAAGGGTAACAAAGCAAAGATAATCACAAAATGCTGTATGGCTTCGATATGAGTCTCACGTAGCGTGAGCAAGAAAACGTAGTTCCTTGACTTGTTTATTATTATTCTTTTCGTATTCTGGGTTTATATGTATTGTTATTTCAATTTTATTAAGATGTAGTACGAGCTATTTTGTATAGTAGAGGTATAGTATCAGGTTGTTAGGTTGGTATGCTGCGCTCGTGCGCCAGAGAGAGTGTAGGAGACTATCACTGGAAGGTTGTTGGAAGGCGGGCGAAAATATACAGGTGTGTGGTATAGATTGCCATGTTGAAAAGAGGACATTTACTGTGTTATTAATCGCAAGAACTGTGTTAGGATCTAATAAGTATGTGATTTGTTCGAACAATGTCAACCTGTGAAGTGTATTGTGAATGAGATTTAAGTTTGATAATGTATACAATAATGAAAGAAATTATTTACTTTATTTTTGTTGGACCGTACTGAGATAATAAAGCTACGTGAACTGACATGAATAAACGTGAAATGAAAAGTAGAGTAATTTATGTAACATACTGGTAGATCAGAGTTAGAATGAATTAACCACTTTATCTTTCAGCATACGGAACGAGGCAAATTGTAGAAAAAGGAAGATTGGTTTCTCAGGAGAGTTGTAGGACCCGAAGCATACCCAGGAACTTGTAATTATTGGTATAGCCGAATTTACGAAGAGTATCACTACATGTGGCTTACGTGACGATGACATGGATTATAAACTATGCAACGAAGACTAATTCTTATACGTGTACTTCGGATCTGATGCTAAAACAACACGCTGATTGTTCAGAGCGCGTTGCCTCCGGCTCTCCATCTCACCTCTCTCCCACAATTACACGACGTCTGAGAATCTCCCTCTACACGAGCCAGCTCCTTGCTTCACTGGCTGACTGGACGGCCGCAAGGTGATATATCACTTGTCCGTGCCTATGGGGGATTTCGAGGATACCTATGGTGATTTATGACTGACGAGGATTCCGGTTAATAGCGGGAGATTACTGGACGATGTTCGAGCGCCACATGCTACCCTGCGGGCAGTTCCGAATCACTCAATCTGCTAACAGGTACTTGTTACACACTTTGACGTGGGTATCATCTGGTTTAGGATCCCGCGAACGAGTCCTCAAAAAGTTCATACATGTGTTAGCGCTTTGCGATAAAAGTTACCTCGCTGGGGTTTGCAAGCCTCCAACCTTTATTGTGACACGAACTAGTAAAGAATTTATTGGAAAATTTCGCCCGATTTAAGAGATGAGAAAAAATAATGTCCAAAGTATGAGATGTGTTGTATATAAGTTTATCTGACATATATTCTGAAATAGTAATAGATAAAAATAATAGATGCTGGTTATAAGTTATTCTCTTGGCAGTTTAAGCTAAAATGTACCGAACCACATAACTTTCCTAACGCAAAAAAAAATTAAATTTAATGCTTTACCTTCAAATTTTCGATTTCCTTAAGTAACAGTATTTATTTTTAACTTCAATGTTTTGTTTCAGCACTGAATTTTTTATTGATTTTGTCTACATCAGCGGTATTTACACGTCAAAATCCGTTTTTACAGTGACATGTAAAAAAAAAAAAAGAAAAAAAAAACCTCCTCTACGTGATTTACCTACTGACAATAACAAAAATTAGCATACTACTGTTTGCCTGAAGATTTTTTTATGCCGAATTTTTTTCTGAACACAGTACATTAGAAGTTTAGTATATTCTTTCTTTTAACGTACTACGTACTTATTTTGTAGTAGTGTAGTAGTAACACAGCCTTTAAAGGTACTCTAAAAGAAATATTTTTTATAGGGGAACCATCGTTAATTTCGGACAATCGTGATCAAAAGAAGAAATAACCTCAAATATTTCAGCGGAGAGAGAATATGAAGCATGAAATGGAAAGAAATCTGGTCATTGCCATTTGAAAGAACTACCTCTATCGTAAGCCACAGAAATCCGAAATGTATACGGATGTTGTTGTGGTTGAACCCACTCCATCATGAATAACAATCACTCACCAAGTTCCGTTATGTGTAGGAGCTCCTGATTGTTTAGAAATTAATGAGGAACAATCTGTGTACAAAGAATGTCCTGTACGACCCGCATATGACATCACCTTTCTGTGCTTCAAGTTCCAGAACAGAGTATCCGTAGACTATTCGAGATCAAAGCGATTGTGACCGCTTGGAAGCAGGCAGCGTCTACTTGTCACCCTGCTATAGTTATCTAAGCCATCGATAGATGTGCCTCGTGTCGAGTATATTATAACTATATCGTAACAGCTTCAGCTGGCTAGGAACTTCGGGAACTAAACCTTCGTCTGCCTCAGTAAATAACTCACCTTGTACAACTAATTACTGGAGTAACGCCAAAGTTAATATAGATTTGTAAGTTTACTAATAAATCTACAATTGTATTTTCAGCCCAAACTCTACTGTCACTTAATGCGGATTAACAATTTTTGTAAATTTTCGTCAGGTGATGGTCCTTGAGCTTCAGTTAAAACAGTATCATCCATATCACACACTAAGAGTTCAACTTCGATTTCCAGATCGCACAGAACACTGACGATCAGCGTCTGTTTTCTTAAAAAGAAAATTCAAGAACGTTTTAAAAACGGGTTTTGATAAGCGTTTAATATTCACTTATAAATATAAAATAACCATTTCAAATGTGACTTCGTTCTCCATAACCTCGCAATTATACTGAAAGAGGCAATGATGAATTTACAAAACCAGCATTGTAAGTTACAAGCTACTCTCTGGCACTGAACTCACCACTAATTATTAAAAATTAATATTACGTAATTTGTAAGGATATTTCGTTGTCTATATTGCGAAATTGATTTTCAAATGTTTTTATATATCATATAAAAGAAGGTTGTGGTTCTTAAAATACAAAAATATTAAAAATTATTTTGACATATTTACTATCCGAGTGATAAAATTATTCACTGAATGATACATATAATTACTGTCAAAAAATAGTATCTACTGAAGTATTAATTTTTTTTACTTATGGCTTTACGCCTCTTCGACGGCTAAAGTCATTAGAGGCGAAATGGGACTGCGGAAAAGGAACTGGAAGGAATTCGACCATGGCCTTTTTAAAGGGAGAGTCCCTGCATCCACCTGGAGTGATTTGGGAAACCATGGAAAACCGAACTCTGGCTGCCCGGACGGGGATTCGAACCCGCGTCATCTCGAATGAGAGGCCAGAACGTTAACCGTTCACCCAACACTTTCGGTTGAAGTATCAAAGTTGTTAAAACCACTCTTTTGAATATTCTGAGATAACCACAAATATACAGTAACTATGGTTTTCTTGGTAGCTTTAACTGACTACTTTGTATTAGTAGTTTCAGATACAAACTTGAGGGTGGTAATGTTTATGGTTAATTGTCAAAATCTTTGATAAAGAACAAAAAAGAAAATCTTATTTTTATTATTATTATTATTATTATTATTATTATTATTATTATTTATTCGTTGAGGCCAACTAGGACCACGTTAAGCCTTTGTGCATTTGGCAGCGAGTTTCTTCTTCTTTTGGTCCCAGAACTCCTTCATTCGTTTTGAATGCGCCTGTTTGCGCTCCTCTGTCCATAGTGTACCGCGTCTTCTGTTGGAGTGTTCGTCTCGGCTTGTCCCACTTGTCATTAACTTCTTCCGAAACATATCTCTGTTTATTATTATTATTATTATTATTATTATTTTTTTTTTTTTTTTTTTTTTTTTTTTTTTTTTTTTTTTTTTTTTATTAAGAGTTGGCGGGTTTCCTAAAAGCCTATTTAAACTTTTAAAGGGAATACTTTCTCAAACCTCCCACTAAACCTCGTATAATCATCTGTGCCATCCATGATTTTTCAAAAGTTTGATGTATAATCATGTTAAATTGGTAAGAAATAAAGTAGTGAGCAATTAGAAACTTTTAAGTTAAAGTATTCAGAAGTTATGACGGTGTGGCGGCGCACAGAAGATGAAAAAATAATTTAATCGATAAAGGATCCGTTTGTGACTCGCAGGTCTAAAAGTTTCTATACAATATCTTATTGTTACAATAAGTTTGTGAAAACCATCACGTAGCCGGCCTTCGATTCCTGAGAATTACGACTGAGATAGAACGGTTATTTAAGAAGAGGACTCTGGTCAGACATTCGGGATGACGTGAGCTCAATTCCCCGTACGGCAAGTCAGATTTCCCCAAATTATTCCAGGTGAATGCTGGTACATTTCCTTAAAAAAAGGTCATGGCCGAAATACTACCCATTTCTCTCTTTTCTCTCCCCCCCCCCCCGTTCACCCCCACCCCACCCTCACCCCTCCAGCCCCCCCCCCGTCGCTGATGACAAATTCGTCGACGAATTGTAAAGCTAGAAACAAAAAAAAGGGCGTATGCAGTGATGTTGTTCTACAATTGTACAACTGTAAAAATGGAGTCATTAAAAGTGATAATTAAGTTAGGCAAAAACCTTGTCATTGCATGTTGTTCGCCAGGTTTGATTTCAATGTGCCGTGAAAAACTGAAACGAGTAGCAGAGTATTTGAGATCCTGCAGAAGCAGGACAGAGTCACGTAGCGGTCTTGAAGGAGCAGATTAGGATTACTGGTGCACTGTGTAAGTTGCGGTCGCCCACGCGTCCCGCTATCTCGCTGGAGCAGCAAGCGTGAAGTCGCGTCGCCGACAGAGACATGGCTGAGCGCAGTGTAAACACCTGCTGCCGCTGATAGGCGCGCTGTTTGCCCTGTCAGCAGCAGCAAGCCTTATGTATTTGTGGAGGCCGGCGCTCTGAAGGAGCCGACAAGCGAACCAATCAATGGCTAAGAGGACACACGATTCATGGCCGGTCAGGCCTCGGCACCACACACACGCTGCCCCTTCCTCTGCCCGCCCCGCAACCACCAACACGGCTGTTATTTGCTCGCGGTATAAACACGCCTGCGTGTGATGGTTCGCTATGTAAGCATAAACGTGCCGCTATCTAGATCAGCATTCCCAGTCTCCCAGTCCAAAAAGCGTGTTTGCAAACCGTTCTTTGCAGTTCCATATGTAAAACCACCCACTCACAATCTTCGGTCTCCGTAGTCAAAATGGCCCCGCAAAAAAATCACATACCACAGCGTCGCAATTCCACCACCATTGAAATCTTCTAATTAAATTTCAAATGAAGATGTATTTTACTGACCACAAACACTGTAAATATTAAGGTGTCTCCAATATCAAACAAAAAAATATTTTTGAGGGGACATTTTCAGGCAGTTGAGTTTTTATTAAAATGTAAGATGTTGACAGCAAACTTCCAAATCTATTTTTCCTACAATAAGACTGAGAAATCTGGAAATGATAGCACTTAATAAAGACTTTTAACTAAAATCATTATAGATGAGACACTATGACAAGTGTTCCATATATTCGCACTATACTTTTACAAGAAACAGCATTGTAACCCTGATCTATTTGTATGTTTTGTGATACAGTTTCACAGGACGATAAGTTTTACGGATCATGGGAGTGTAGAAGGCGTATATTGATGATGAGGCAAGGAAAGATATTAGTGTAAGAATTAAAAGTAATGCTTGGAAGGGAACAGATGACCACGAACACGAGCTGGCACTCGATTTTAGGCACAAGGGTGTACGAAGATTCTCTCTTTTAGGTAAGGATGTCAGGGATTGGAATAAGTTGCAAAGAGAAATAAATGATGAATAATTTACCAAAAACCTTGAAAGAAATTATAGTTAAAATTTGTAGAGGGCAAATGTAGATGGATGCAGGAAAGAGGGGGAGATGAGTGTGCAGGGAAATTGCCACCGGAGCGTGCGCTCAATAGCAATTTAATTAAATATTATTAGAACATAACAAATGCAGAGATGTATATCACAAACTATTAGACAACACTTTTATATTGTAAATTACACTATAAAATAAAATAGAAGGTATCAAATCTTAAAATAAACAAATTTCATAAATGTTTGAAATCAATAAACCTCACTAATGAACGATCAATGAAAAAACAGTGACTATCTCAAATTATCCATACAAATTTTCTATTTACAAATTATGCACTGTAAATTTTAATGTTAAACAAAATAAAAACTACAAAATTAGTCTTTACGTTGTCAAAATTAGTTACCTCGTTAAAAATAACAAAATAATATTAATACATTAAAATAATGTTCGCACAGTGTGTTTGTACACAGACATTTTTATCTGTAACGAAACGAAATCAAATCAAAATTCCCACAAAAACGTGCGCATATATACGACGAACGATGTTCAAACTTCATTCTTTCGTTCACATTCAAATTATGTTTTTAATTGCGATAGAGCACATGCACCTGTGATAATTTCCCCATTCATCCACGTTTCTGATTAATGATTTTCTTTTTTATTCTTAAAATTCATTGATTGCTAAGTCACGTTACTTCTAATACAATTGAGCACTAGCATGAAGCTTCGCATGAATGACTTCGTTAGTACTTTATAGAGTTCAAGTAAATTGTTCATTGAGTAAAGTATATTTAGATAAATTGTTCGTACATTTGATTTACTGCACTGAATGTTACGTACTTCAGAATAATACCTAATATCACAATCGCAGCACTGTTAAATCAACTAATTTCGAAAGAAGCATATGCTCATTCAATCGCTGGGCGAACCGTTCCAGCTCCCGCATGAAGCATGATCCGTTGTGTTCGTACTTTCATCGAATCAAATTGTCAGCTATACGACAAATGCAAGTAACGAGCTGAATTTGGGAGTAACGTTTCGGTACTTCGAGACGGGCGACGAACCCGTTACGCAGTAACGAATAGACATTACTTTTACAGCTCTAGATATATTGCAAACTAATCAGCTGGAGCGACATATATGTCGAATTTTTTACATACATTTACTAGAAAAACTTACGACTATTTTCTTCTGGAAATTTTCTTTTGTATTGTTACCATTTGTTTCTGATACAATTATAAATATATCATCCTCGCTTCGTTTTTAAAAATAAAAAACAAAAACAAATAAGACACATAACGAATCCAAAACCTTGCAAATTTATTTTCTCGCTTAAGAGTTTCTTGCGACATTTCTGTAATCCTTGTGCTAGTATGGTTCGTGAAGATATACTGTATATTTTTATCAATATAAAATTTTGATTTAATTGGTGTTATATCATGTTGTTTTGTTTATCTTACGATATTACCCAGTAATTTGTCCGACTGCTAACGTTTAGAGGAGGTACAATGAGTTCTGATTGAACTAGGCTACAGGCAATCCTGCCATCGTGATCAACCTATTCTGAGGATTTCTGTTGTCTCCGCGCCAATTAAAGCGATTGTGCCCATACATTGTTAAATAAGGGGGAAAATTACGCAACTGTCAAACCTGCAATATGAACTACGTGACTACTTGTTTGCTGTAACTGTCAGTAACCACTTATACTACTGAGAGTATAATTGTTTACAACTGGAAAAACTTAAATAATCATGGCTGAAATCTTAAATATTGTGAGCTTAATTTAACAACGTGAAACTCATTTGTGTCCCACACGTAGAATATTTTTTTGATGTGTAGGACCATTACTTCGAAAGCTTGATAAATGAATCTGACGATAAGCAGAGAATTTGTTATTGAGAGAAAGTGCTAGAAGCACAGTGAAGAGTTTGAATGAGGAAAATGTTGAGAGCAGTAAACTGCTTAACACAAAGACTGTTGCAACGTTACCAATATTTATAAGACACGGGATTAAGTTTGGATAGAATTCTGTCAAAGATATGAAACACAACTGGAAGAATAGTACTTCAACAGAATATGTGTCAAATTCGTTTCAGAACCTTTTGTTAATGTTCTGAGTGTTTTGCTAGATACTCTATATATATTTTTCCGATAACGAAGCACATTACAGTGATCTCCCTTTAATTCAATTTCGTAAATAGGCTAAGCACATGAGCAAGAAGAAGTTTCATAATGTCACTCAAACGTCCAAACGTGTTAATACTCCGAACATTGATTCTGAATAACAGGGTTATACGTTCTGTGATTGAAAAGTTTGTTTCGATTCGTATTAATACAGGTATTAAAAGGAAAAAAAAAAGAATGGTACATAAAGGCTTCGACTCTGAATTGTGCAACTGATTTTAGGTTTTATATGCCGCGCCCATTCATAATTGCACTACTCATCCACACAATGTATCCATTCATTTTTCACGCAACCACAAAACGTTATATTTCGAGCGCATATCTCATTCGCATATCAGGCTTCCATTCAGCACGCGGAAGTTAAAAATCAGGAAATTGTATGGTGTGTTGGACTGCCATTAGTGTTAATGTTTGGGTTCGAAATGCGCCATAAATTACTCGAATGAAGGTAATATCCTGCCGAAATGTTGGCAGCGCTTCGGATTTCCGAAGCCATAAAAGTTGTGTCACCACGCTGAGCTCACATAAACCCGGCGGGGATAGGCCATAACGATAAATATTTCTACAAAACACTAGAATGAATAAAAATTCATGTAGCCGCCGTTACCAGCCGAACTGGTAATTATATTCATTTTGACTCCGCCTCCATCGCCCGCCGCAGATCACGCCAAATAAACTTTCATTTCATTTTGCAGCCCAGGGCCGTCCCCGTTGTCTATCAGTTATTTAGGACCCTGGACGCGCATGGAGGCGGATTGACGCTTCATCGGGTAGTTCAGATCCGGACGCCACTGTGTAGCGATTAGAATGCCGTTGTGATAAACAACTTGGAACTTCGTTTATAGAAGATGCATCAGTTAATTACTCATTCCTGTCGCCAGAGCTATCTTAAGCAATTCGGAACTTGGTGTTTTTGTATCGGTTTGCGAAGATTTGCAGCTAATTTTTCAAGTCATCAGGTTAATTGAACATACACCAATGTACAGGGTAATTGAAAAGATGGAGCAGATTTCGCAATTTTATTTCTCATGAACTATAAAAGATAAAAATACGTGCCTTACAATACAGGGTCGAGGAAGAGTTTTTATGTTTGGTATTTACGCCTCGTCGACGGCGTGGTCATTAGAGGCGGTATGGGATGGATGACAAGGAACTGGAAGGAATTCAGCCATGGCATTTTTTTTTTTTTTTTTTTTGAATGAAGCATTCCGGCATTCCGGCATTCACCTGGAGTGATTTGGGGAAACCATGGAAAACCCAAATCTGGATGCCCGGACGGGCCCACGTCCTCCCGAATGCGAGGCCAGAACGTTAACCGTTCACCCACCACGCTCGGTAATAGAAGTTCCCCCCGCCGAGTAATTTCATTCACTGCCGCCAACAAAGCTGTTGTCTGTTTATGTGTAAATGGCGACAACATAGGAGAAGCCGTTTTGTCTGTTACAACATGAAAAAAGTGAATCCATTGTTGATATTGTAATCTCCTCCACCTTATTATCTGACTTATTTTTTATTTACTTTAATACTTTAGTTGACCCCGTCTATTCCTTTGTGTGCCTCATTTCTATTAATCGGACTTTCCACACCAAGGACTGCTCTCTTAAGCCACACACATACAATAAATCGTAATAAGGGTTTATGACTGAGGACAGCTATAATAAAATCAGTTATTGAAACAAGTTCAACATTTATTATCACTTTAAACATGGACACATCAATTAATTAATAGAATTTCACAGGGTTACTGTTCTTTACTTCCATGTAGGTTAAACTATTTTGTCCCTTTTGTCAACTTTGAGAATCGTCTTCATAGAACGATACATTAATTTTAGAATTGCAGATACATGAGAGAATAGATTAAACACAAGGGTAGAGAGAGAGAGAGAGAGAGAGAGAGAGAGAGAGAGAGAAAGTGCAACTTATGATACTTGAAGCATGCCAAGGTTATCTTCATGACGCAGCTTCGCCACAGCTGGTCCACACTGAACAACTTGAGACAGAAAACTGACAGTGAGTTCGAGTGCGTTAAGTTTTTTAAAACAACCCATCCAATGGGATTCCTAAGCGGGCGCCAATCATCAGGCTTTCCTTTCGTCCAACTCAAGACGGAACTGCCACCCTCGACAAACAAATCCGAGCGGGCTTAGCACTGCACCTCTGTCCTATGGGCACTACTAAACAAAAACCAGAGAGCTATGCCTCTTGCTTCCCTAAAAAGGGCGACATTTTATTTTCTGAAGTTGGCTGACTACCGCCTGTTGTAAGGCGCCGAAGGGTCTGGCAATTGACGTCACTGCATCACCCCGCCAAAACCCTCAATTGCTGTCGCATGAGCTTAGCTTCTAAAATGTCTTTAACCACAGCTTTTCCTTACTCTATCACGTTACTTCTCTCTCCGAATATACCAAATAACGCCCCTAATTTACATTCTTAGTGTTCTCTTTCCAATTTTCCGTCCTTTAAAGTTATTATTTATTATTAATGCTTCGCCTAACCGTCGACTACTTCCTTTTTTTTAATACCGTAGTATCATAATATGCAACTTTCAGTCCATCGTAATTTCAATAAAGTGCCACGTCGTCATAAGCAGATTTACGATTGACATAGTAAATTCGTAGAAAATGAGAACATATTCAAAGGTAAAAGCAATGGCCGACATATAACGAATTAATGTGTTTATGGTAAGAAATGGACTACCGTTCTGATTTTTGTCACGCAACAAATGGAGCTCATGTCAATTGTAGGCAGTAAAACTTTGAACCTTCGCCTATCTATTGATGTGTGGCAAGTAATTGTATCTTTTGTAGTTCGTGAGAAATAAAAATGCAAAATTTGCTCCTTCTTTTTGAATAACCCTTATGCACTCCTCCTTTTATACTTTTCAATGACGGATAGTTTCCTGTATGACAACACCGTCGATTAAGGTTTTGCTATACTTTTATTCAGTCGAAACTCTCAGAAAAACTTACATGAACAAAGCATAGCTTCGTGTTAGCACCGTGAACAGTACACTTGTCCTCTAGCAACCTCTGAAGCTTAAATAGGTGTGCTCACTCAAATGCTGCTTACCAACATTTTTTTTTTTTACTTATGGCTTTACGCCTCGTCGACGTCGAGGTCATTAGAGGCAGGAATGGTGGTAAGTAACTGGAAGGAACTCGGGCATGGCCTTTTTGAAGGAACCATCCCGTTATTCACTTGGAGTGATTTGGGGAAACCGTGGAAAACACAAATCTGGATGCCAGGACGGGGATTCGAATCCACGTCCTCCAGAATTCGAGGCCAGAACGCTACCGCTCACCCAAGACGCTCGTTTCTAAATAATTATGAACACATCACATTCTAAATATCATAGTTTACACGACAAATTACAGGTTTATAATTCACGTTTCAGACACTGCACTGCTTTCGAATTAAATTAAATTTATTTAAACCATTTTCATCCATAAAAAAATACTCATTCATAGAAAAAATATATAAAATTTACAATTAATCAAGGCCTATTTCTCTCAAACATAAATGTATTTAATTTATAGGATCGTACTTAATAGGAAGCTGGATCTTGGGGTTATTACGATTGGTAATCATTATTTTCTAGCTTATTCCTAACGAGTTTGCAGGTATTGATTTGCAGTGCTTAGAAATTTTGAAAATAGTACCATGGTTCTTCATACTCAAACTTAAGTCTCAATCTAGGCTACAATCACTATCTCAGTCCTCTACATTTCCCAGTCTCTGGCCGGGTATGGTTTACACGCAAGACTACCCATTTTTCTTTCTCTTCCTTCTCACAATCCGTCACCATCTTGCTCCAGTCCTGTCCTCCTTTCAGCAGACATTCCTCCATTACTCTTAGGCGGCTTACGCACACGATATATTTGGATAAAAAAAAACTTACGACATTTCACCACAGCATTCTCGCTTTCACACACAACGATGGTTTGCCGTCGTTTTAGTTCAGTCAGTTAACTTCTAGACGTCATTAAGATCATAGCGTGTTGCAATCAATAAATCATAATTATAGCATTATGGTTAATTCATCATCGTAGATTAAGGTGAAAATGTAATCGCCTCATTTTGGATGCATCCTGTCAGTGAAAGAACAGAGAAAGCAGGTTTATTTTACATTCTTTTTTAAGACCTTGGTAATGATTAAACGAATTTAATTTTCACATGTCAGTTAACGTCCTTTACGACTGACATGACTTATATTACCAATTTATATACAAATTTGTCGGTTTTAATACTTATGTTTATTTCCAAACAGTTGACCTATGTGTTGCTGACTAATAAATGGTAACTAAAATGAAACCATACAAAATTTTTGTTTATTTTATTTTCATCTTTCATATTTGTTCTGTATGATTATTTTTAATACAGGAATATTATCAATTATCAACCACAGAAACCAGTACTTCACTGTCAACATACTTCTTCGCGAGTTATCCTGCGCCGCACGGCAAAAATCCGTTCCGTGTGAAAGCCTCTATTTATGAAGGCCATTGTCGTAAGACAACGGCATTTTTGCCGTCCGTCCACCGTCGATTGTAGCGGTAGTGGACGGCTGTTCCACGGCACGGTTACCTGATTTTTCCTTCGCTGTTGCCATGTGAAAGGGATCACGTTTCTTCACGGCACGATATTTTACCGAAAACAAAAACCGTCGTTGCTGAAAGCCCCCTCAGTCATCAACCCCTTGCCCTTCGCCTGGGCCACTTACCTTGTATCTTCATTTCATGTATTGCCCTCGATATTCGATGTTCTCCTCCCGTTTTCTTAACATACCAATATCAATTGCGTCTTCCCTTTTCTATATTTTGGTGCAGGTGTTCCTCCTTTGCTATGTCTCTAACCTTCTAGTTGTTTATACCGTCCATACTTCTTCTGAGAAAATTCAGTCGTTTGAATCTTACTGATATCCCGCTTCTTCACCATCCATATTTCGGTAGAATAAGTGATAGCAGGAACGGAGTACGGCCAATAAATTACGCTCTTACTTGTCTGTGGCATATCTTTCTTCTGATACTTGTTAATAACGTATGACTGGAGAAATGCCTGGCGTAATGTGGTTAGGTGTCGCTTGGATTGCAACCTACGGGCTCCACGCGACATCTGATGAAGACAGCAGAGCAAGCCGTCGAAACAATGTGTTTTCAGGACACCACCTGCTTGGACACCCGTGAATTTTATGTTAATTCATAACAATTGTTTTTGCCTGCATCCCCCTTCCATTTATATCTCCATAGTTTCTTCTACATTCCTCCACAGCACTACTCATGTATTTAAAACTATTCACCATCTTCGGCTGTTCTCCTGCCACCAGAATTCCGCCGGTTATCTTCTCCTTCTTTTCGTTGTGGTCTAAGCCACATTAATCGAAACAAACCCCAGGTTGGTAACCCTGTATGATGTCCAATAAAAATTTCTATCCTGGATGTTTTGGGTCATATTCCTCAACTGCAACTTATCAATAGTTATTGAGATGATGTAGTAGGATATTCGTACAGGTTGCTTGGCTTTTATATAACAAAATGAAATAAGTCAATCGTTAAATATTCCTGAAGAATCTGATTATTTTTTTTTTAGTTCGTTCATAATTTTTCAGGATCCAATATCAGTTAGATGAAAGTTATTTCATTTCGATAAATGCAAACTATCTGATTTTGGTAAAAGTTGTCTTTGTGGAAGTTTTGGGAGAGGTTTGCTTTTCAGGGTGTGGTGTTTGAGTCTTTCGATGTAATTGGTCCAAGGGCTAAAATGATGCGTTAGAACGCCTAGAGACAATGGAAAACATTCATCATGTATACAGCACACCTAAAAGCTGCTACGTTTTCATTATTTAAACGCGATTCAAATCACTTAGAACTTAGATATCTATTTTGTTGATTAGCCTGGAGAGCTGAACTTAACATTAATCCATAGTATTAGACTCGAGGTCTGCCACAAGGCATTTAAATTTTATAAAAATTCCTAACTCCAACGTGTAGTGTTCTCCTTAACACAACGGTAAGTGAAACTATGTGAGTTGCCAGTGTTAGATGCCATGTTAAATACAAAACAAAAAACCATTAAATTATATATATTATTTTGTGACGAGCCATCTTTTTACAGTTCATGCTTAACCAAAGTCAGTAAATGAGACATCATTTTAATGAATTAGTTATCAGCTTTAGAAACATAATTAATTAAGAAAGGAATTTTTGGAACATCAGCCAGTAAATTGCAAAATTATGAACAAACAACTTCACGGGAATGCGATAGTCAAGCTGCTAAGCTTCGGTAGGGTTGATAAGGAGTAATCCCAATACCGTTAGATAGCAGCATCACATATCACAACAATATTGGTAACTGTGTGTGTGTGTGTGTGTGTGTGTGTGTGCATTTTTAAGAGTAAGGAATTTTAGGATATTTTTGCTTCTGTTAGGGAAATATTTTATCATTTCTAACTATTTCATTGGATGTTGTGTTTTTGCTGCGTACCTATTTCAGTTCACAAATGAACAATTGTTGAAAATGATCCGTTTCCCCTTCCATCTTACTACAAACTACTCACCTCACCATTCATCATATTTCATTCGCGAAATTTTCGCACAGACCACATAGTACTAATTATAACCATAATCTAACTAAATGATTTTGCTAAATGTTCTGAGTGTCACATGAAAGTTACAAATATACAAATGAGACAATAATTAAAAGAATAGCTTCCGTGATGCCAGGGAGGTAGTAACGCTGCAAGATTCACGGTCGGAACACAAATGTCGTGGGCGGAAACACAACGGCGACGAGGCGCTGTTGTGCTGTGCAGATATTCTCTTTGGTAATGCCCCCTGTCAGAGGCCCCGACCACAAGGATTTGCCGGCTTTGAGCCGCGGGTGAAGCCTTCGTCGGATCCCATCTCTAATGGACTCCCTCTGCTTTGAGCGCGGCGCCGCCGGACGCTGAATCATTTGTAAGGTAATTGCTGCCAGGCAGGTCCCGCCAGCTTGTTAAACCGGAAACAAAGGCACCTCCACAAACAGGAGGTTAATGAATGCGTAAATTGCCACGTTATTAATTCTGTAGGCAAGACTGGCCAGCGAGTCAAGTTGGCTTCACTGTCCAACACGCAGAGTCCGCTGAACTGCTGAGGTACTACTCTACTCTGGTGCTTTAGGAAATGAAACTGGGCGTTAATATTCTCTTTTAACCCATGAAAATAAAAAGGCAGTTTTAAAAAAATCAATGAATTAAAAAATGAATTAGAAAATTTAGAAACTGATTGAGTTAAGTTTCATAACGATGATTCTAGATTTTAATGCAATTTTATCATAATTCAGATCTTCCTGCATTAGTGTAACAGAAAAAATACACGCATCTTGACAGATAAATACACTATTAACAGCGACTCGCGTGTATGTACTCCACACAGTACGTTCTTTTTTTCTTTTCTTTTTTTACTTATGGCTTTACGCCTCTTCGACGTCGTGGTCATTAGAGACGGGATGGGACTGGGTACAAGGAACAGGAAGAAATTCGACCATGACCTTTTTAAGGAAGCAACCCAGCATTCGCCGGGAGTGATTTGGGGAAACCATGGAAAACCCAAATATGGATGCAGTACGTTCTGAATTGTGAAAGGCATGATCGAAGCAGGCCTACATACTGTCGTGAAACTTTATGCACTCTATCTACCAAAATACAACTGGGCAAATGAGAAGATAAGTAAATCAGTACGTCAGTTGACTTATGTGGCCTCCATATGCCGTAGTCCAGTACGGAATCAGTTTACAAGCAGGTGGTACGAGATATACAGCTATCAGTCTTCGATAAGGTCGTGTTTATGAGCTGCCGTCTTAGTAGCTGTCTGCCCATGTGGTGGCAGTAAAACATAACAGGCCCAAATCAATGGTCATATTCATCCTGCGTAAGTGGGAGACAGATGGGAATAGTGCCAATGATGAACGTTCTGGGTGACCTCCAGGTTTGACCGACAGACATTGCAGAACCCTAAAATGCTAAATTGTCAGAAATAGGGCGTAACCCATTGCCAACATCCTACAGCACTTATATACAGTAACAGGTGTATTGGTATCTGCACATAATCCTCCCATCGCGGCAAGCAATAAAGCTCGGTGACTCAGATGTTATTTGGACCATCCCAACTGGACACTGGACACTGGAGCAGTGTAAATTGATTCAGGGGAGTGATGATTCGGTTTTTACATTATTCCAGTCCTATGGACTTATGTGAGTGTACCGTCCACCCAGGAAACGTTGTGTAGTACGTCCTAGGAAATCGGTGGTGATAGCAAGACGGTGAGGGGCTCTGTCATGGCCTTCGGCGTAGGACCACTGGTGTTTGTTTATAGTAGCATGAATACAGAGGCATATTTTAACATTCTGGTTAATGTAATGCTCTCATCACTGCGGCATTTCAACGGAATAGATCCTTGTTCCTTCCACGAAGACAATACAAAATATCATGCTTCAATGACTACTGTGTAGTAGTACGCCTGACCTACCCAGAGCCCTAAACTCAGTAATATGGATTATAATTGGGATAAATTGATCACCAATTGAGGGCTTGTCAGGAGTGGCCTAAATCCATTGCTAAACTGAGGGAATGGTTGCACGAGGAATGCCGAAGAATCACAATGGATGTTCAGCGAACACTCGAGGAGAGCACGCCAGATAGGTTGGCTGATGTTAGAGGTGTAAGAGATGAGCCTACTAGATTCTAACGAGGTGATAAGTACCGACCAAAACATTATGAACAGCTGCCCAATTACTTTATGTCATACTAGCCTCGTACCCGCGACTTCGTACGCGTGGATTAAGATTTTTTTGCCAGAATTAAATATAGTAAGTTGTTGGTAACGAAGGATTAGTCCCAAACAATATCGAGTCGGCATAATATGACAGGAAAGCTATCACTATATCATTCTACCGCCGAACCTGCCTCTTGAAGAGAATTAATTTCCAACATATTTCTGTCACTATTCGATAAGATCTCAAAATTTCGTGACTACAACTGTTAATCATACTGGAAAAAATATCCTGTTCACAACAATATAGCCATTTACTCGTCAAAACGTAACAAAAAGACAGAGACTTACTTCCGTATTTATAATAATATTACTGTCGTTCACACTCACACACTGACTGTGAACAACACCTGAGGGATCATTATAACGTAAAAAGTGTACACCTACAACATTGCAAGACTACCTACGATTTGCCTCGCATTGCACCCCTAACTTTCTAATATCTACAGTTTAACATTCAATACGAATAACCTACGACCCAGGCCTGACTCTTACGATGAAAAACAATTTTTAAAAATCTGATCCCCGACGGAGATTTCAACCAGAGACCACGACGTTCGTAAGCAAGCTCTTTAGCCACTGAGCTTCCAGCTCACTACACGGAAACACGGTCTGAAGACGTGCATATCCAACGTGTCTGTCCATAACCGTATTTCCAAGTCATGAGAATCAATTGCCAACATATTTCTGTCACCATTCGATAAGGTCTCGAAATTTCGTGACTACAACTGTTAATCATACTGGAAAAAATATCCTGTGCCCTTCATACAGATTTCCTTATAAAATTCCATCACAACGATATAGCCATTTGGTCGTCATAACGTATCAAAAAGACAGAGACTTACATCTCTAATTATAATAATAATATTACTGTGGTTCACACTTACACACTGACTGCGAACAAAACCTGAGGGATCATTATAACGTAAAAAAGTATACACCTACAACATTGCAAAAATAGATACGATTTGCCTCGCATTGCATCCCTAACTTTCTAATATCTACGGTTTAACATTCAATCCGAATAACCTACGGCCCAGGCCTGACTCTTACGATGAAAAACAATTTTTAAAAATCTTATCCCCGACGGAGATTTGAACCGGAGACCACGACGTTCGTAAGCCAGCGCTTTAGCCACTCAGCTGCCAGGCCACTACAGGGAATCTCGGTACGGAGTCGTTCACATCCAACGTGTCTGTCTACCGCCATATTTCGAAGTTATGAGACAAATGTGTTATTTATACAGATAATTTTTCAACCAGATGTAGACAGTATTTTTCTCCTTGTTTCAAAGGATAAGTGTGCAAAGTTTCATCCAGAACGGATAAAAACTGTGGGTTTGTATGAAGAACAAACAAAAGAAAAAACCAACAAACCAACAAACCAACAAACAAACGTACCTCCATCTTTATATATAAAGATTACTGTGGTTCACACTTACACACTGACTGCGAACAAAACCTGAGGGATCATTATAACGTAAAAAAGTATACACCTACAACATTGCAAGAATACCTACGATTTGCCTCGCATTGCACCCATAACTTTCTAATATCTACGGTTTAACATTCAATCCGAATAACCTACGGCCCAGGCCTGACTCTTACGATGAAAAACAATTTTTAAAAATCTTTTCCCCGACGGAGATTTGATCCGAAGACAACGACGTTCGTAAGCCAGCGCTTTAGCCACTCAGCTGCAAGGCCACTACGGGGAAACTCGGTACGGAGTCGTCCACATCCAACGTCTCTGTCTACCGCCGTATTTCGAAGTTATGAGACAAATGTGTTATTTATACAGATAATTTTTCAACCAAATGTAGACAGTATTTTTCTCCTTGTTTCAAAGGATAAGTGTGCAAAGTTCCATCGAGATCGGATGAAAACTGTGGATTTGTATGAAGAACAAACAAACCAACAAACAAACCAACAAACCAACAAACAAACAAACAAACAAACAAACATACATTCATCTTTATATATAAAGATGGTATATATATATATGGGACTCAAGGCAATATCCCATGTTTTTTCTAATATTCTATTGTCACAGAGCATCAGGAGTATCAGGAGGATGCAGATGCTAGTCCAGTTTTCACTAAGTCGAAGTACTGGTGAAAATTTGCATCATACACCACCGTAAAATTTGTAAAAATGTTCTTATGAGGAAGTCATGTTTTTCTTTAAATGAACAACACTTATCTCTGCTAGTAAAACTTAGGTAGTGTTCGGTTTTTGTCTTAAAACAACGTGTATTAGTTAACAATTAATAACCAAACTGTTGGTTCGTTCGTGTTTGTGTATGTAATGTGACCTGGAGAAAAAAAGCTGATCGTTGCAAAGAATTTTAAATTGAAATATTGTTGAATATTCCAAGTACAAATACTGCCATTTGTCAGATTTATCTGTAAAATTACTCAAATAGTTTCAAAAATTCTATTTTGTACTTATTTCTATTATAGCAAACCTAAACAGAAGGTCTTAATGATCAGATCAGGATATATTTTTATCATAGGATGAATGAAGATCGCGACCCGATTGCTCAATGGTTAAGACGTGTGCCTGTAGATCAAAAGGTCCTCGGTTCGAATCCCTGTCTTTCAGAGGATTTTCATAGATCCTTCCCCTTTGGCATTGTTTGCTATGTAATGACAAGTGCCCCAGAAAACTTTGGCGGTTTGGATGATAAATTATAGGTTCCCTTTATCCGAGAGGATTACGGAGTTAGTTTAATTAAGGAGAAAAGGAACTACATTTAATATCATGCTAAGTATACCTCCTTCCAGAGGATCCAACCAACCTTGGGTTGATTACCAATCTTATCTTTGGACTAATGGATCCTTGGTAATGATGTCCAGACGCTGTTATTAAGACTGTTAGTTGTTTATAGTTATTAAGACTACAAGGTAAATATATCGGCATAGTAATTTTAGAGATATTTTACTAGCATCAGTACTTTAAAAATATTTTATCAAGCGTTGCACTTCACTCTTTTGGAGTCAAAGAGGAAAAAGGTTTTTAATTCCATTCTATGAATCAGACAACCTGTTTGTCAGGTTGGAAAGAAAAAAATACAGATTACGTGAGCTGAACACTGTCTCACAAATACTTAAGTATGCTTTACTCTGATTTATCTATTAGTGTCAATTACAGCTACCACAAAAACATATGTGTCAAAATATAGGTAAAATAGTAATTATGATAGTGGTAATAGACAAAATATATATAAAACTCATTAAATACTTTTTGAACAATATTTGATCATTTCAGGGACATTTAATATCACAAAGACCTCTTCCTCGAAACTACATTCGACGATGTGACTGTATCTCTCTGTTATTTTAGAGTTTCACATATAATATATTCACTTCACTCTGTTGATATTTATTCCGTGCACTACAGGTTTCCCAAGGTTTTTTATGTCCCCTGCAGGAAGATCTCGGGAAACATACATTATGTGCATTTACTGCAAAGTACTGTCCGTAGTATTACTCTAGTCTCTATCAAAGCTTCTAACAAGCTCAACTGGGAAGCACACATAGAATAGGTAGTAGGAAAAGGTTTCAAAGTCCTTCACTTGTTGGAGAGAGTTATTAGGGGATATACGAGAGAAGTAAAGGAATTGAGTTACAAAACTTTGGTTAGAACATTGGTTGAATATGGTGGTGTGGTTTGGGGCCCATAATTTTTGTATCAAATACGGGGATGGGGTGCAAAGAAGATCTGCTAGATTTGTCTCTGGAAATTACTGCAGAACACAATCAGTACCCGATATGATAAAAGAGCTGGAATGGGATTCAATGGAAGACAGAAGGAGGGTGAAAAGAGTCATGGGGGTGACTAAGGGGTATTTTAGTGATGAGGGATGGAAAAATGTTGGTGTAAGAATTAAAAGTAATGCATGGAAGGGAAAAGATGACCATGACCACAAGCTGGCACTCGATTTCAGGCACAAGGGTGTGCGAAGATTTTCTTTCGTAGTTAAGGGGGTCAGGGATTGGAATAAGTAACCAAGAGAATTGATGAATAATTTACCAAAAATGGTGAAACAATTTAAAGTTGAAATTTGTATAGGGCAAAAGTAGGTAGGTACAATAATGGAGGAAAAATGGGTGTGTTTGGAGTGTGCGCACCAACGCGATTGAATTAATTAATTAATTAGCTCAGGATTTCTGGAACTGCCTGACAATGAGATGGAACAGAAAAGACAAGACGTTAGTCGAAACTGATTTTTTTTTTTCCAGAATATGTCTGCAGATTCGAGAATTAACCAGCAAATAGTATACAAAGTTTTGGAATAGCTTCTTTATAAGGGATTAGTTGTGAAAGGCATTGGTAATCGTATCAGGCATCACTGTTCACCACGATACCGGCTGTAGATATCTGTATTCAGTAGCAGATCAGTTTATTGTCTTGCTACTATAACCAGTCACTTGATAGTTAAATGCCTTGTCAGCGTGGTTATTAAGTCTGTACCGGAGCTAGCCGCAGGGGGAATGGACTGCGGGGGTTTAGCTGGCCGACGGGCAGCTCCTTTGTGTAGCTGCAGACAATAGGGACGCCGGCTGCAGTCACTGCTGCCGCCCGACGTCTGGCGTCCCGGCGCTGTTTGGCTACCGGGCGCCCACCTGGCAGCTACCAGCCCTCCTCCTCAATAGCGGGACAGACCGCGCCAGACACGCATGAGTTATGGGCTCCGCGGCCGTAATTAACACCTGTTCAGTGCTCCGCAGGGACCAGGTAATTAACAGCGGCGCGATAGTGGTCACCGGTCTCGAACCAATGTCCTCTGGCTTCCAGCATACATCTGCCAGCTAACTGTAGCAGAGGAGATGCAATAACAACCCGTGTAACCACTGCATTGGACGAGGATCTGTCAATAGGTCTACCTTACAGAGTAGTACAGGATCAATCAGAACAGCTTGATACCCCATCATCGAATTCGAGCAGTAACTACTGTACTGAAATGTTTTGGGGATGATTATTTGAAATTTCTTCCAACCAACCGAAGACACATTTTGTTAATTTAACCATAAGATTTTACTGCTGTCATAATAAATTAGTGAATCATATATACAAGTTAATTATAAGTCATTGACCGAATTCACATAATTGGGCGACCTGATGGCTCAGAGCACTTGTAGCGTAGGAGTAAGTGAGCTGGTTTCAAGTTGCAAGGGCCGCGTATTTGAGTACGGCCGAGGGCATGGCTTGTTTCAATTAATTGTTGTTTCTGTCCTGTATTGTCCATGCTGGAGAGTATACAAAAATTCGATGATCCTCGCAGAAGAAACAAATAGTAGTACCGGTACATAAAGGAGGGGTGAGAAATAGAGTCAAAAAATACAGGCCAATCAGTTTGACTTCAGTGGTAGGTAAATTAATGGAAAGATTGATATGCAACCACATCAGGAAAATTTGTGAGGAACGTAAGTGGTTTTCAAGTAGGCAACATGCGTTCAGGCAAGGATATTCATGCGAATCTCAGTTGGTGGGATATATGCAAGATATTTCAGATCAAATGGACAAGGGAGGCCAAATTGATAGTGTAGCACTAGATCTTTCAAAGGCGTTTGACAGAGTAAGCCACAAATGGTAGTAAATAAGGTAAAAACTATTGGAGTGGATGAGAAAGTGATTTGCTGGGTAAAAGAATTTTTAAAAGGTATAAAACAGAAAGTTAGGGTAGGAAATGTAGTATCAAAGGTAGTGGAAGTAAAAATGGAAGTGCCGCAGTGTAGCGTATTGGGACCATTGCTATTCATTATTCTAATGAATAATTGTGTTGATTGTTTACTATCTGATATTAGATTGTTTGCAGATGACATAATGCTGTATAAAAGGATCAAAACGATAGATCTGGACAGGATATCTAGTTGGGTTGGTAAACATGGGATGAAGATAAATGCAAAGAAGAGTCAGCTAATTAGATACACAAATAAAAAACAAAAGGTTAATTATGAATATTAGGTGGGGGAAGAATTGCTTGCTGAAAACTTGAAATGTAAATATCTTGGAATTACATTTGATAACAAGCTTAACTGGGCAGGACACATTGGACAGGTGGTAGGAAAAGGTTTCAAAATCCTGCACTTGTTGGAGAGAGTGATGAGGGGATGCACGAGAGAAGTAAAGGAATTGGGTTACAAAACTTTGGTCAGACCATTGTTCGAATATGGTAGTGTAGTATGGGACCCACATTTTGAGTATCAAATACAGGAGATGGAGAAGGTGCAAAGAAGGGCTGCTAGATTTGTTTCTGGAAATTATCGCAGAATGCAATCAGTGACAGATATGATAAAGGAGCTGAAATGGATTCATTGCAAGACAGGAGGAGGATGAGGAGGGTAATGGAAGTGTACAGGGCGTATACTGGCGATGAGGCATGGAAAGATATTGCAGTAGGTATGAAAAGTAGTTCATGGAAGGGAAAAGATGACAATGACCACAAGCTGGAACTCGATTTCAGGCACAAGGGTGTGGGAAGATTTTCTTTTTTAGGTAAGGGTGTCAGGGATTGGAATGAGTCACCAAGGGGAATGATGAATAACCTACCGAAAACGTTAAAAGAATTTAAAATTAAAATTTGTAGAGGGCAAATGTAGGTGAGTGCAGGATAGGGGGAAGTTGGGTGTGTAAGGAAATTGCCACCGGAGCGTGTGCTCCATTGCAATTAAATTAAATTAAATTAAAGGCTTGTAGCTGGTTGTATGGCCGTCATAACAAAAATCCATTATAAAAAAGTGGTTAAGATGTCTGACGGGGAGAACGAAAGGTCCTTGCTTCGAATCTTAGTCTCTGCGGGGATTTTCATAAGCCCTTAACCCTACCTTCACCTCTGGCACAGCTCGCTGTATTATGTGAAGTACGCCAGAACTGTTTCGTAGTACGGATTCCATGTTAAACTGTAGTTCTCCTTTGTGGCTAACAGTCCTAGTTATAACACGGGAGTCTATAATCAAATTCAAGTCAGAAGAAGGCTTAACGTGATCCTACTTGGCCCAAATGAACAATTGTCCCAAAAATTTACATTCATATAGAAAAACATACAACAGTTTTTTGACTTATCCCACGTGCTCTGTGTATGTCATCTTGTGTTGGCCGTTTCTTCAGTCACTGTAAATCGCCCCGTTAATTTTTCCCTCACAGAGGCATACAGAAGCTAACACAATGCGATTTTTTTGTGTTGAGCTATGTGAAAAATTCCGTGTTTAAGCCTCATCTACCAACAAATCTACCAGAACTACTAGCTGGTATCAACAGTGCTTTAGAACGGATTGATAGGGACATCTTGTACTGATTGTGATAATTGACTTGATATCTGCACAATCACTAATGGGGACCATGTACAGCCCTTTTAATATTTAAAAAAAAACCTTTTTGAATTTTTCTATAGGCTGTAAAGTTTTGTGACAGTACGACAAATCATATAGCTTCAATAAATTTGTGAAATCGGATCTTTCATTTACAATAACTCTGTATATGGTAAGGAAATAATACAAAGTATTGCTTCTATTTCAAGAAATTATAAGAGTATGTACCAAAGAAATGGGTTACAGAATATTGGTCAGACCTTTTCTAGAGTATTATGGGATGATATGGGACCCACGTTATGAATCTCAAATAAGTTGTAAGAGATTCAAAGGAGGGAAACTAAATTTGAGCGTGGAAGTTGCCAAAGGATACACCCAGTAACTAATCTAATTGCACTGGGAGTCATTTAAGACGGGATAAGAGATTTGTAAACATATGATGAAGCCTATACAAATATTGATGGAAGTTGTAGAAATAGCATGTGGAAGGCAAATGAGTACAAGTGTAATATATTACAAAATTTTTTGAAATCGGAAGTTTTAATTTGTAGACAATTCACTTGTTAAAAAGAGAGAGGGAATTTGTCACCAGAGAAAACTATATTGGTTCTCAACGTTGAGAGGAAGCAGACAAACCTCACAATCTTCTTCTTTCTTGGAGTAACCCTTTCAGAGGGTATGATAAATAAACTATGTTTATACCAAGTTGTCTTCAATGTTTTTTGAGCCCATACTTCTTTCATCCTCTGCAACTGCATTTCCTTTTAATCCTGTGTCAAATTTCTTCCACTGGTTGGCTGTTACATTTTTCCTTAAATACCTCTCTAAAATTTGTTGAGTCATTAAATGAGTTTGTGTTGATTCTTGCAATTGTATACTTTTTTCCTATTTTTTGGAACAGTGGGCGTCTGGATTTATTGTTGTTAACCAAGTCATATATCTGTTTGGCTAATCATTCTTTATTCATTCTGTGTTCTGCACGTAGAATAGTAGTCATCTTTTCCTCATCGCCTCTATTAATTTTTCAGTTTTAAAATACATTTCTTTGTTATATCACAATTTGTGTTCCGATTCACTATATTTGATATTTTACAATATTATATGATGTTATACTATCGGTGAGATTACAAAATTATACAGTACAGCGAAAACAAGGGTTGTGAGGATGAATACAAACATTTATCCTGCACTGCATTTTATCGAAATCATTTATAAATCCATTACTACACGGAACACAAACAGTAATCAAGATAAGGACAGACAAGCTCCTAAGCCGGCTTCTTAATTGTTTAAATATTGTTAAAATTGGACCTACGAATTCAGGAATTAAGTGTCCATGGCGCGACCGACGCTATGAAATGATAAGGTTGTTTGAGTAGTTCGAATTAAATCTGCAAGATTCAAGTGTAAGTTAACTACCCTCCTAACAAACATCAGTAATAATGCCATGATTTTTGATACGTAAATTTTTACAAATTACTGATAACATACTGTGACTGTCCCATAGGCGACAACCATTAGAGTATCATGAGATTTATAAATTAACAGTTTTGCTTAAGGTTTTTAATCAACAAAGATTGTAATAACCACAAAGCAATTCGTAGTTATAATTTAATAATGTTATGCTTTAACCTAAATCTCTGTCGTTAGTGAACATTTGCGTTCATATATACAAAAATAATTCCTAAAACAAACAAAATTCTTATGATCCGAAATAGTTTCCTATTTGTACATATAGTATAATTTTTAATGTTTTCTAGAGTTATGGTCCAAAAGAGGGAACTTTTTTAATCCTTCCTAGAGCTACTATGAAAGCAGTATTTTTTTTAATTCTATTTGTGATATCTGCTTCCTCATGAGCATACAGATTCGCATCATTCAATTTAAACACACCTACTGAAATAGCAATAAATATGTGAAGTAACCTTCTTAAAATTATTCTCTTTATTTAAGTTCTTATTTCTTAAATTTGTAATTGTCCTTGTCTTACGATATTTATATTTTTTGCTAGAAATCAAGCAGTATAGTTACTTTAACGTAATGCTTCATTGCCCTTCTGAAGGGTCTATAGCAACTTGCTAGGAAATTTTCACCTCCTAAAATATTTATAATTTCTTAGATTCGTTAGAACAGAATATGAGTTTTAAATCACTTAATTTTTATGTTCAACTATATGTAATCTTCGATGGAAAGTGTAGTTACAGTTCCAGTGTAGTTCCAGTTTCTAATACTGTTTACTGTTTACTCCTTCAAAGTAGGCTTGTGTCCACCTTCGTCGAATATTCCTCACTTACTATTGCGATAGTTGTAGGTATGAAGTAATCAGTTTTAGAAATTCCCATGACCGAATCAACACGATTTTTTTCAATCCGCTAAAGCTGAATAATGAGGTACCATGTGTTTAGAGAGAGAATTTATTTCTGTTTATCGGGCTTTAGGACCAATTTGGATGTATTCGCAGTTTCCTGCAAACAAGAGGTGGGGTTGGCGCTATTGGTTAGCTCAAAAGAGTTTCCTCCCCGCAAAACATTTCTTTCCAAGCTGAGGGAGCCTGAGGTCTTTCCGCAGATTCAGCTTTGAAGAACAATTGTTTAAGCCTCTCTCGACCTACGAAATACATACCTTTCCCGATTTCCAGTATCCTCCGAACAAACTGACACCATTACTAGTTTGTTAACACTAATTTCCATATTCAAATAAACAATTTAACTGTTACCTAATTTGACAGATATGAAGTTTACGCTGGTATTTGTTGACAGTAGCTTGCACAGAAGTGGAATTCCATTACGAGATAAGCGAGCGTACACCGATATAAGAGATTACAGAAATATTCATTCATAAGTAAATCGTAAAAACGTTCCTAAAAAAGCATCTAATTATAGCCGAAACCTCGTTCATAGGAAGACAGATAAAATATGATAAATTCCAAAAAGAAACTTTTATTAAATACACAAACAGAAAAATAAAAGATTTGAATGATTATAAGGTGGCAGAGGAATTTCTCGTTGGTAACTTCAAGCCTAAATATCTTGGCATACCATTTGATAATGAACTCAATTGTATAGCACATGTTGGGCAGGGAAGTGAAGGAACAAAGAGACAAAACCTTAACCAGTTTTTTAGCTTTACGCCTTTACGACATCTTTAGAGGCGGGAGAGTGCTGGAGACAAGAAATGAAAAGGAATTCGACCATGACATTTTGAAGAAACCATCCCGACATTCATCTGGAGTGATTGCCGGAAACCATGGAAAAATCGAAATCTGGCTGTCCAGTCGGAGATTTGATCCTGCGTCCTCCCGAATATCAGGTCACAGGGTTCCCACTCATTCATTAAACTCCATACCTTAATCAAACCAATTCTTGAATGTGATGGGGTAATATGGGACTCGTGACAGGGGTATCGAACAGAGGACTTTGAGGAGTGAAAACGAAAGATAGCTACGTTTGTCTCTAGAAATTACGGTAGAAGACAATTGGTAACTGATGTGATTAAGGAGGTGGCTGGAGATTCATTGAATGGCAGGGATCAAGTTAATAAAACGGAATATTGGTGATAGGGTAAAAAAAAAAAAAAAAAAAAAAAAAAAAAAAAAAAAGTTTTGTTAGAAATATCAGCAGTAGAACGTTGAAAGAAAGATAGTACCATGAAAATCTAGTGCTTAATTTCACACGCAAGGTAGCTGGAATAGCTTCTTTCGTGATTAAGGTAATCAGGAACTTGAATAAATTATTGAAGGAAACCATAATAATTTATCTAAAATACTGAAAGAATTTAAAATAAAAATCCTTAAAGGGAAAAAGCGAGAGAGTCGGGGAAATTGTACTGAAAGAATTTAAGATAAAAATTCATGAAATCTGAAATTAGGTGAGCACGGAGATTGCCACCGGGTCATATGCTGCATCGGGATTAGATTAAATTTAAAAAAGCAATCAGTTTTGAATATATGCCGCAATACTATCTGTGGTTATATGTTACACAGGCAGTCTGGTAGTTCCATGGATAAAGCGCGGGCCTTGAAAATTAAGCGTAATGGGATCAAACCCCCGCTACAGCTAGAAACCTTTTAAACGGGTTTTGCTTTCTTCTTATGAGTATGCAAGAACGTTTCGCGGTTCTGATTCCATTTAACACTGTAGATCCAGCCACGGAAAAAGCTGAATGTATGGCAAATTGAAACTCTATCACCAGGACGTAATAATATGAATTTACTTCATTTTGTCATAAACACACAAAATTCAGAGTTTTGATTAAGTTGTAAATCAATAGCCTCTACATATCTTCACCAGTGACACATTTTCAATAATTACTTACAATGAATCAGTGGCTAAACTATGCCAATAGTAGACAGAAACATCTCTAATTTTGGAAGTAGTAATATTTATACTGACATAATTGGATGACATCGTAAATTTAAATGTGGACAAATACTTAATCACTACAACTGCAATGGCGCGCCACGTATTTCAAGCAGTAGAGCTTCCGTCTGCGGCCTGAATAGTACAAGCTCTGAAGTTAAGCCCCATACCTCTCTAACACCAGTCATACCGAAATCGGGGAAGTATTCGTTTATCTATCATTCATGTACGACGATTTTATTTTAGATAGTTATAGCACAATGGCTTATTATGTCTCCTTCTGGTGGATCCAACCAACCTTCGGGTTGTGGCCTGAGTTGCGTTACGTTACGTTATGGACCAGCTATCTTTGCGATCACCGAGAATAATTTTGACCGCATTTAATGATCTTGACTTGGACAAGGCGTAACGATCGAAGCAAATAATAATTTACAAATATATTTCACGCCTACCCTGGCGTAACCTAAGCCTTGGATGAAGATGAATGTTAGGCTAACTAGCGTAAATATTACAAACAGCCAACCACTGTATAGTCAGGCTGATTAATGTTTCCTTTGATTAAGAAATTTTATTCTTTTGACTTTCGTCTATACACAACGTGGATTCTAGGTGTTCCAGTAATTTTAATTCCAATAATTTTTATTTACTGTTGATGGAGGAGCCACAAATGTACTGTCTTGGCTCATTTCTATCACTGTATTGATGTAAAACCACCCATAAATTTTTAGCGATCGATTTTCCTTCAAACTTGATTTTATCTGAAAGAACAGAAAAACCATAACCTAATTTACAAATATCACTTAAGTGTTACTCTACTCATATAAACTTTATGTAGAAATGTCCTTACATGTGGCGTACACGCCACAGTGGAATCCCGAAGAAAAGAGCTGGGAAACACCCGGCCTTGTGTCGCTTTGACGCCACTGACGTTCGCTCCACTCTTAGCCCCTGCCCCTGCGCTGTTCTACTGTACCGCTCGGCCAATCGATGTGAGCGAGGCGGGTGGCGGATTATCCGCCGGCAGGGGGAGAGCTACAACAGGTGTAATCCGGCGCGGGCTGGCCGCTCATTACGACAGCTGCCGCCCGCTCTCTCGCCGGCTGAATGGAGAGCAGGATTACCGAAGGGCCGTATCGCAGACACTGCTGGCACCGTCTTGGACGGGCTTAATAGAGTCTGAGGCTCAGCACCACCGTGCGAGCAGTCCTACAGCTCTCCACGTCTTCATAAGCATTACTCCCGTAAACATAATTTCATCCTAATTTTTTTTTTAAATCAGATCCAGTTTAGAAAGCAAAATTTATCAGCGGAATATAAAAGTCAGTCAAAATAAATACAGATATGTGGCAAAGTGATGGTTTCACACCCATTAAATAAACTTTGGTGGGGAGATAAAGAAAAAGGTATTGATATTAACAGCCTGTCATTTGTAAACGATTTCGCTATATTTCGAGACAGTATTGCAAATGCGACAACATCTCAATCTCCTGGAAGAAATAGTCAACGAAACAGGTTTGAGAATTTCTCTAGAAAAAAAAAATTACAAACATTAAAAATGCTCCAAAATTTTTAACGAAAGATGTTGGACGAATAGGGAAAGTAAAGAAATTTAAATATCTGGGGGAAATAAACATAGAAAATAGTTTAGATAAATCTGACATAGAAAGAGGGATACACAAGATGGAAGTGTGTATGGTATCACAAAGAATTTTTATAACAAAAACTGAAAATCTTAAAATAAGGCACTACATCTTGGTCGTAAAACCACATACAAGTGCATACCTAGTGATGAACTACAGGTTAGATAAATTGGAATTACTAGGAAGAAGAATCATGATAAAAATCTGGCGTCCAATGTAGACAACAGAACTGTAGAAATTAAGAAGTAGCATAGAAAACATTAACAGAAACAATAAGAAAAAGAATATTGCGGTTTTTGGACATATCTATAGAATGGATTAACAAAAAGGAGATTAAATTACCTTTGAGAAAAATCAACAACAAGCTGGATCAAAGAGATGAAGAAAGATCTGGAAAGAAATAAAATAAGAGAAGAGGAAACTATGGAAATAGAGATATTTAGAAAGAATGTATTAAGTACGAAAGGATTCCAAGTCATGACATTTTTCAAAATAAAATCCTATCTGAAGTGATCTGAGGAGAAAACTAACAAAAAACAGTGAAATTGTGAAGAAATATTGGATTAAACGTAAAAAATAAAAGAAAGATGAAGAATTGAAAATGGCACGGGGTTCTATCAGGCCTCATAGGAAAAAAGAAAAAATTCCGATCACGAAGATTGCTAGAGACAATTCTGCGGCGAGTGAAATAACTTCGTGGCTGAGATTCAAATTGTCACGCATTCCTACAATGTCATTTCGCAAATACCGCTCAATCCTACGAGTGTAAAGGGGACCTACAGATAACGACACAGGAATTCGTACATCTCCATCTTGAGTGCGTAAAGAGAAGGTAAAGTATTTGTAAATGAATAATGCAGTATTTTTTTAAATAAATCTTAAATAGTGAAAAACTTGAGGAGAAATATTTAATGTGGAGTAGTTCGTTTTTCAACAAAGTGAATTTTTTTAACCCAATGTTCACTTTTTTGGTTGTAATCCAAAATGCAAAACGGGCTATATGAAAAGTATTTAACCTTTCACAAGATCTGCTGTTTTCCTCAGGTACTGAGCTAATTTAAGGGGATTAAAGGACTAGTTCATTGGCTCTCTTGCGAAGTGGTGTGATATGAAATTTCCATCAGAGATAGCACTTATGTCTGCTTCATTGTACAATATGTATCACAGTATTACGACACACTGTCTGTAAACAATGCATTGCTATTATGACACTATCAGTAAATCATAATGTAATGTGGATTATACGGTCATGGTCACCCATTATATTTCACAGCTGTTCTAAACCCTCTCTGTGGCCTCTGGACCAGATGTTGGTCACAAAAAAGGCCGTATATCAAAGTTAACAACGCTTTCAATTATTAGAGAATTTTACATGAGGAAAGTTGGATTTAGCTGCAGCTGTTGCATGCGATTTGTGCCAATAATTGTAAGGGTACAGTAGTATGCTTCAAGTATAAATGGTATAACAATAGTTACCGAACTGTTTCTGTAATAAATACTATCTGTATTATTTCATTTCTAGAGTTTTCTCAGATTATGTTACTTCTCTGTTCAGTATGATCTATGGCTAATGAAAAGATAGACTTTCTGTTATGATCGTTATACAGTCAAATGTATCGGTATCGAGTTATGAAAATAAATAATATGACAGCTGAGATAGAATTAATTGTTCGACACGAAGAGTAATTACATTGGCTTATTAATACGAAATTCACATAATTTAATATATGTGTAGCGTGTTTACTTACAGAAGATGAATATAATTGCCAAATTCGACTACCATTCGATCACCGGCTAAATGATGGGCAGTAAAATTCATATAAAGGCTAATCATTAAAAATCAGTCGACATATACAAGAGAATAATAATATTCCCTTGTACAGCTAAATCTTACATGGTACACAAATTTCTTTGATGGACGAAATAATTGCAATGTTTATATAATCGAATACATTACTACCTTCCCGCGTGTTGTAGTGAAAAGAATACTTGCTGACGTGTTCCCAGTATGACTGTCCTTCTACAAGACTAGGTTTACCACAAGCAAATTTAATCGATCAGTCGGAAGACGCGGGTTGCCATAAGTATAGCTCTCAAGAGCTGTGAAGTTCCATATTATCTCACTAATGAAGCACTCAGTCTTGAACTGCTGAGAATCCTTCGTCACTTCTCGGAACAGCATCTGTGTTTTCGTCTCCCGTTTCAAATCACAATATTTCTCTGATACCTCGTCTAATGGAATGGTTTCAAACTCGTCCAGAAGTTAGATTATTCTGAGAAGAGAGTAACAGAGCAGACGCTAGCCAGCGTTACTTTATTGTTTTCGCTTCAGACGAATTCTCCAGTTTTACAGTTTCCAAGAAAACCTTGCTGCGAATAGTTTTGTGTCCACCGATGTCCGTTGAACGTAACTATGAACCTGTGTTTCTAATTTTACATTCGTTTTGCATTCAATGTTACTGCGTCCGTGTAAATCAATCTTCAAGTGAATATTTGTAATTTGCTTCATATTGCTATTGGAGTTGTTGGGTGTAAAATGGAAGATAAATTTGTGAAAAATATGGTTCATTTAGTTTTTGAGATAAGAAATTAAAAGTTTTTATTGTTCTGAATTTTTCTTCTTAAATAACAACACGAAAATGTCAAGTAAACTACAATTTCCAGTTTGCGTCATATTTCCACGTTCGGATACCTGTCTCGATAATTGTTTACCCAACGGCCTCGTGTAGGCCTAACATGGATGATGCGAGGTTAATACTTTTACTTTCCTGTAGCCCTTGTCCTGACGAGGCTTCACTAAATTAGGAGGCAGATATTTCCTTCTTGTCATTTAATATAGCGCGTTATGCATTCTGGTTTTAAACCAAAAATGATGAACGAAAGCCGCCTCGCTGCTGTTTAGTAAAAACCATTATCATGAGAAAACTTTATTAATTACTCATTAAATAATTTTTCTCTCATTTTTCCAACATTGATTTTTTATTATACATTCAGTATTGAAACTCACACAAGCTTAATAAATCTAAACCCAACGATTTTTAAGTCAACCTTCTACTATTACAATCAGTAAACAAAACCATAGATACAGTCAGCGATATTCATTGCATAACTCTTTGTCTTACATGTCAGCCACCTTAACCATCCCTCTCTATTACTTTTCTATCATTTACACAAGTCATTTCACCATTCACTAACTCTATGGTTGTTGTCTCACAATGACTTATTCAAACGTAGCAACCGCAGAAAGACTATAGTTATGATAGATGTTTTTAACTTAAAACAAGCAGAACTATTGACGTGACGAAATTTTTGTTTTTCCTGGTTAAATTCAAAGGTAAGAAGGCGTTCTAAATATTAATTACTGATGGCTTGAAGCAAGTAATACAAATGTAAAATATCAATATATTCTTCTTATTTTAGATAACAATATTGTTGTTTTCTGGTATACCTTAAGTGTTTCTCGATACCAAAATATTTCTGTTGTCTATACTTTTGAATTTCAAAGTAGCTGTTCATTCTAAGCACGTCTCGTCAATATTTAAAATATTTTCTCACTAATATTTTTTTCACTTTATGTCTGACAAACATTACAGCACCGAACAGCATCTTAAATTGTTTCACATATGACTGATAGTTTTGTGTTTTACCTTATAGCAATATTAATAATGCATTACTATTTTAATCAACATTTACTTAACTCATTTGTGTCAAACATATAACATTGTGGTTGCTGAACGAGTGAGTAGTTCTACGAACAAAAATTATTGATTATTTCATGTGGCATTAACTACGAATTATACCGAGCGTGGTGGGTAAACGGTTAACGTTCTGGCTTCGCATTCGGGAGGACG